>CAJGYO010000006.1:87466228-88666228 GCA_904845875.1 Miscanthus lutarioriparius
AGACATTTCTTCAACTGAGAAACATGGAACACATCAAATATTGCACTCATCTCTGGTGGAAGTTGTAACTTATACGCAACATTTCCTTTTCATTCCAAAATTTTGTATGGCCCTACATATCTTGGTGAAAGCTTCTTTTTCATCCAAAATCTCTTCACCCCTTTCATGTGTGATACTTTCAAGTACACATAGTCACCTACTTCAAAAGTCAGTGGTCTTCTTCTTTTATCAGCATAACTCTTTTGTCTCGATTGAGCTGCTTTCATATGCTGTTGGATCACACGTACTTGCTCTTCAGCTTCATTGACAAAGTCAATACCAAAGTATCTCCTTTCACCGGGCTCAATCCAATTCAATGGAGTTCTACATTTTCAGCCATATAAGGCTTCAAATGGAGCCATCTTGATACTTGCTTGATAACTATTGTTATAGGAGAACTTAGCTAAAGGTAACCATTTCTCCCATGAACCTTTTAAAGATATAACACAAGCTCTAAGCAAATCCTCTAGGATCTGGTTTACTCGCTCTGTCTGTCCTGAAGTTTGTGGATGATATGCAGAACTTCTGATTAGCTTGGTTCCCAAAGCCTGGTGTAAGTGCTCCCAGAAACGAGCTATGAACTATGGTCCTTGATCTGAGATTATAGTCCTGGGTACTCCATGTAGTCTCATGATCTGGGAAACATATATCTCAGCGTATTTCCCAACTATATACCGTGTGTTCACGGGTATAAAGTGTGCTGACTTGGTGAGACGATCAACAATAACCCATATTGAATCATGACCTTGTGGTGTCATTGGAAGGCCTGTGATAAAGTCCATACTGATTTCTTCCCATTTCCAACCTGGGATAGGTAATGGCTGAAGTAATCCGGCAGATTTCATATGGACAGCTTTTACTCTACTGCAGTTATCACACCTAGCAACATAGGCTGTGATCTCTTTCTTCATCTTAGTCCACCAAAAACGGGTTTTCAAATCTTGGTATATCTTACTACTACCCGGATGGATAGACAATTTGGACGAGTGAGCTTCATCTAAAATTTGATTCCTTAGCTCCCAGTCTTTTGGTACCACAAGTCGGTCCTCAAACCATAAGACACCTCTTTCGTCCAATCTGAAATGCTTGGTCTCTTGCTCTTGCATTTTTCTCTTGATGTGACTTATTCCTACATCCGTCTGTTGTAGCTCTATGATTTTGCTCTCAAGTGAACAACTGATTGTGATATTGTGTAGTACAGTAGGATGTAACAAGTTGAATCCATCTTCCAATAATGCTTCCATAGTGTTGCAATGAGACTTTCGACTGAGTGCATCTGCTACTACATTAGCTTTTCCTGGATGGTAGTGCACTTCCAAAATTGTAATCCTTAATTAGCTCTAACCATCTTCGTTGTCTCAAGTTCAGCTCTGGTTGGGTAAAGATATACTTGAGACTTTTGTGGTCAGTATATATATGACATACATTGCCCAACAAGTAATATCTCCATATCTTTAATGCGTGAACCACTGCTACAAGTTCTAAATCATGAGTGGGGTAGTTGACTTCATGCTTTCTCAACTGCCGAGAAGCATATGCAATAACTCTTCCTTCTTGCATAAGCACACAACCCAAACCTATTCCTGATGCATCACAAAATACATCAAAAGGCTTTTCAATGCTTGGCTGTGCTAGCACAGGTGCTGTAGTCAACAGAGTTCTGAGGGTGTGAAAAGCTACTTCACATTCTGGTGTCCATTTGTACTTCTCATCTTTCTGAAGTAGTCTGGTCATGGGCTTAGCTATCTTTGAGAAATCTGGAATGAAATGACGATAATATCCTGCTAACCCTAGAAAACTCCGAACTTCATGAACCGAAGTTGGGGCTTTCCAATCCATGACCTCTTGTACTTTTGATGGTTCTACAAAGATTTCATCCCTTGATAAGATGTGACCTAAGAAAGGTACCTTGCTCAACCAAAATTCACACTTACTAAACTTTGCATATAACTTATGCTCCCTCAATCTGGATAGGACAATCCTCAGATGCTCTTCATGATCTGACTCATTTTCCGAATAAATCAATATGTCATCGATAAACACGACCACGAACTTGTCAAGTTCAGGCATGAATACCGAATTCATCAGGTACATGAAGTAGGCAGGAGCATTCATTAGTTCGAAAGACATAACCAAATACTCATATAAGCCGTACCTAGTAGAGAAAGCAGTTTTAGGTATATCCTCCGGTCTGATCTTTATCTGATGGTAGCCCGATCTCAAGTCAATTTTGGAGAATACCTTTGCCTTCACGAGCTGATCGAATAAGATGTCGATGCAAGGCAATGGATATTTGTTCTTGATGGTCACAGCATTGAGTGGTCTGTAATCTACACACATTCTCAGTGACTTGTCCTTCTTTTTCACAAACAAGGTTGGACATCCCCACGGAGATGAGCTAGGTTGGATAACACCCTTGTCCAATAGATCTTGTAATTGAACCTTAAGTTCTGCTAACTCATTGGGTGGCATTCTATAGGGCCTTCTTGATATAGGTGCTGTACCCGGCACTAACTCAATCTTAAATTCCACCTCCCTATCCGGTGGTAAGCCTGGTAATTCCTCTGGAAATACATCCGGAAACTCACAAACCACTGGGATATCACAAAGTGTGGTGGTTTGGATAGCACAAGCTAAATGTTGGAGTTCGAAATTGCGGGAGAGTGGTACTAGAAAAGCATTCCCTCCCGTGGGTTCTCTCAACATAATAGTACGGGTGCTGGTGTCAATGAGAACACCATGATCCTTCATCCAATTCATGCCTAAGATTACACTTATCGATAACCCCGGCAATATTATCAAATCTATTGTATACTCCCTCCCTTGTATAGAGATGAGCACGTTTTTGACTATCTTTTTGGTAGAAATAGTACCCCCTGCTGAACTTATATTATAACCCCCTTTGCTTACTTCAATTATTTCCTAATCATGCCTAGATGCGAATGCTTGACTCATAAATGAATGAGAAGCTCCCGAATCAAATAAAACAACAGTGGGATGCTTGTTGACGAGAAACATACCAGCCGTGACAACTTCTCCAGCGGGCACTTCCTCAACAGCGGTATAATGCACGTATCCTGGACGTGCTCTTGAGTTTGCCTATCTCTGATTGTTCTGATTGGGGTTACCATTCTTCTTGGGGTGGGGACATTCCTTGGCCCAATGACCCATTTGGTTGCAGTTGAAACATGGCTGATTATTCCTCGGTCCGGTGGAGCTTCCCTGACTGCCAGTCCCTTTTGGTAAGGCAATAGTGAATGCCTTACGGAATGGTTTATGTGGCCTGTTATTCTAAGCTTTAGGTGGTGGAGGCCTAAACTTGGATGCAGGTGGATGGAATTGTGGCCTAGCTATGATAGGCGCTCTTGCATGTGAAGATCCGGAGGCACCTGCCTCGAATGCCCTCTTGCGACTTTTAGCAGTTGCATGCATATTATTGTGGTTTTCCTGGGTCAGAGCATCACTAATAAACTCATTGTAAGTGGCACACCTAGAATTGGCCATGGTCTTCATCAGTTTGGTACCCAGGCCCCACTTGAAACTCTCTATCTTTTTCTCCTCGGTATCCACAAAACCTGGAGCATATCTGGACAGGTTGTTGAATGCGTGCATGTATTCTGTGAGAGTCTTCGTTCCCTGAGTGAGCCTCATAAATTTAGTGGCTTTCCTGCGCATTAGGCCCGGGGGAATGTGATGTCCCCTAAAAGCCAGCTTGAACTGTTCTCATGTCACTCGTGCATTAGCAGGTAGTGATGACAAGAAATATGTCCACCAGATCCCTGCTGGTCCTTGCAGCTGATGACAAGCATACTCAGCTTTCAGATGCTCGGTGACTCTTAGCAAGCGAAAGTTCTGCTCAATGGTGTTGAGCCACTCGTCAGCCTGTAGTGGTTCCTCAGCCACCTTGAAGATAGGAGGCTTTGTATCCAGAAATTCCTTGAATGTACTGTGCTGATTTGGCTCGGCCCTTGGTTGCTGTGGGTGGCCACGAGCGGTATTCTGCGCAATGAGGCGTAGAGCTTCCTCCATTGTCCTTTGGCTCCCCAAGAACTGAGCAAAGAACTCCTGAGCAGACGGCGGCGGCGGTGGTGGTAAGTCATCACCATTGCCATCATGACTGCTACCAGCTCCAGCATGGGTGCACGTCATCTGTGAAGTTGCAACAATAAGCGATTATTGGTTGATGTCAAGAGATTGCAGATGAATCATAATCATGCCAAACTGAAATTACTGGAGAAAATTCTCAAATTCACAATAAAAACAGAGGCATAACAATTCATTCTCGCAACATGGCATCCCCAATTTGACCACTTATCGCGCTCATAACACATGCAAATTTAAATCGTGATCACCAACAAGGACTGGAATTGCATTGATGTTCAACCAAACGTGCGATAGTCGTGCGATTAACAATATTACATGATAGTCGGATTACCAATACTAAATTCGAACTACAGGTCCATTACATGAATAAAGGTGATACATTAGCCCTTCCACTAAGTACTAAGCGATCTAATCCTCATCATGATCACTATCGAGGTCAGAGGTAGGATCCTCTCCTCCCTCAGGCTTCACTTCTTCCTCAGGCTCCACTTCTTCTTCCTCGTCCTCCTCTAGATCCATCTCTGTGGATCCAGGTGGAACGTAAGGGTGGAGCTGGTTATTCAGCTAATGAACCTCGTCATGTAGGTTGTCGTTGTATTCTTCCACATTGGCCAGCTGCTGCTCCAGCTCAAACTATCGAGCTCTCAGAACATCTTCCCTGGACCAGGCTTCATTCCTCTAGTGAGTTAACTGAGCCATCTCTACATTGAGCCTCTCAATCTCGGTGTCGTGCTCCCTCTGAAGCTGACGTCGGTCCTCACGGGCATGACCAAGAGCACCAGACACACGTCTTAGGCTACCTTCTACTCCATCTAACACCTTCATCACTGCGAACATGGCGCTCATGGCAGGGTTATCACTGTTCTACCCTTCTGCTGCACCAGTCTCCAAAGATCTTCCTCTTGCCTGCTGCCATGAGTCAGTGGAGGGGTTGCCCCTCGGAAAGACTCCAACCAAAGAGGCTGCCAGCTCCTGAGGAAAATGATCCATGATATCCCTTAGTATCCCAAAGGCTGCCCTACCAGCTGCTTCTTCAGCAGTCCTGCCAGTTGACTCATAACACCAACCTGTCCACTCAGAATCATCACCTCGGGGACGAACAACGGCCTCCACAGTAACTAAGAAACCTTCCCCCAACTGCTCATTCGCCCAGAAGTAGCGGGGCTCCATTCCATCAGGATAGCCTACATAGTTGAACACTCTCCACAAGAGTGTAGGCATCCCGAACTCTCCAAGAAACGTGTGACATTGATGGGTACATGGAGCAAGCTGACGGCTGGGAGCTCTGCCGCCGGTGGACTTGCGAGCGGTCTACTTTGTGCGTGCCATCTGCACCATTAACATGTACCACTTGGTGAGACAATGCCATAATGGATAAGAGTTACATAACCGAGTAAGAATTTTTACAAGGGAAGGAACAATTTAATTATGTGAATGATAATTATCATGATGCATGCTCGTTCCGTACGTCCTCACAAACTTAGGAAAAATTTGTTTCTAGCGGTAGACACGGTGGCATACATACGTTCTCTCATATATAGCGTAACTAGTCGAGCTACACGTCTCGTTGTTAGTGTACCTGCATAAGAATTTCGTTTCAGCCCAAACCCATAATGAAATATGCAGAATGTAATTCTAAATACTTTCATATATGTATACCCATACACATACTTCCATATCAAACTACCCGATAACAATTTAAACCCACAATTAAATACGCACCATATACACATGCAAGCATGCATACATAACCGTACCAAAGCTAACTCTCCCCGACCGCACGCTCACATCTTGCGGTCATGTCACTCATCATCTTACCTTGGCGTAGAGGCATTTGATCCATTCATTATCATTCAAGTGAATGACATCCATACAATAGCACGCCGTATGGATGACGAAGTAAAAACCCCCATGTTAGTACTTAAATAGCCACCTAATAGTCCTTAATTTGGGCATAAGGAAAGTGATCATTGGCACACTTTAGATTTCAAATACCTATTATATAGCTATCAATTGCTAGAGAAGGGTTTTTGGAAAAACAAAAACTTTTGTTTTAAATACACATGAGACACTTAACGTTGAATCTTGCTCTGATGCCAGCTGTCGCAGAACCGACCAATTTATAAGAGTACAAGTACAATGGCGTCCCGCAAGCGGTCGCACTGTCATACTTGAACCCATATAAACCCGGTAGTCCGTCGAGTACCACGACAGGTCTCGATAAATGATTTACAACAACCAAGATCGTACATGATTCAACATACATGCAACATATTACATAAAGTTCACAGATACATTTTCATCATCAGATTATGAAACTAGTTATTACAAACCGAGTTTGATAGATAAAGCGGAAGCAATTAAGTTCGAAAGAAAAGTTTCCAACATAGTTTGATACAGTGCCAAGATACGATCACGGTTCACAAAAGCATGTAGAAGGATTAATAAGAAGCCTTCCCAAGGCTTACTCCTCATCCACAGCGGGATAGAAGCAACTCTTGCAATAACCATGATACACAGTGCCATCTGCAACATGGGAAAATAAAACCCTAAGTATGAGAAGGTACTCAGCTAGACTTACCCGTCATAAACTAGAAATAAAAATGACTCCAAGGATTATGCAAGGCTGTATAAGTGGGGATAGCTTGACAACGTTTTGCATAAAAGCGGTTAACTTAGCTATACAATTATGGTTCCAATATCAGGTTAATTATAACTATCCATCTCTAGATTAGCAACTATCCTGTGCCAAACATGTGGTATACCCATTTAAAAGCATACAATAGTAACCATAGCAGGTATTGTAATTCCATATTCATTCGAACCATTATGTTCCATAACACAGTTACTACGATGTTGGGACTAGCCAAGTTTCTCACTATCCGGGAGAGACGGCGATTCGAATCGATTTCAACCAGCTGGGAATTTATTCCTAACACAAACCTAGGCATACCGCGCGAAGGCAGCCTTAGGTCACCTTTGGTGCAACTCAGGTCTACATTTCGCGGGTTCGTATTGCGCCGCACAATCTGGGACACCAGATGCCAGGACGTTCAGGCCTAGCCTGCCCATGGACTCAGTCTGATCGCCCCCCCCGCAAGGAGCGCACAACAAAATGGGCCCTGGCCTGAGTTGAATTACTCGGCTTCACGGTCGAAATGAGTTATCCGGCCAGCTAAGTGATAGGCATGCGTTCAATCTTGTCAGAAGCACCAACAACGGTACGGTCCTTAATCGACACAGACAGGGATAGATCCACACCCAAGACCTCCATGTCTTGTTGCTTCTCTATCGACATCCCGCCTGGTCTCCATTTACATTACCCATGGTTCTTTTCCACGATAGCAAATATAGCCAACCGTGCTCCGGTATCCACCTATATCTCGTAGGTGACAGGAAATCACCCGACTTCTACCGGTCTAAGCATGGCTAAGCATATATTCGATCCTGGACCTATACCGGTTAAAGGTGTAATAGCTGGACAAGGAATTTAGATGCATCAAGTGGTTCCATTCAACTCTTATAACCTAATGCATCAATCATAAGTACTTAAGTAATCATTTGTAAAATACTGGGAGACTTAGAATGCTTCGGGGCTTGCCTCGCAGAAAGGAAGTAGGGCGGTGATCAGGACACTCCGGAAGCTCTTCAGGATTCTACTCCTCGCCTTCGGGATCTGCGACTTGAGGATTCTCCTGCTGGTCCCCTTCCTCTACTTCGTCGAATTCTAGCAACGTTATTTCTTCGTCCGATCCTAGATGCATGAATATGGCATAAGATATTGCGAATGCATACATGCGTACAAGTATAAAATGATGACACGTGAGGAATGCATTCGTATAAGTATTCTTAACAGCATGGTGTTAACAAATGCATCATATTTTACCGAGTAGGTGCATATCTCTCTTAATTACTTAATCAAACACATTTACAATTCATTCACTACACACAAAACAACAGCTGCTTGGTTTACTCATAACTAAAGTTATACTTATCCAAATGCTGTGATATTAGACTTTCTGGAAAGCTTATAAAATTGTCTACAACTCTTATTTAATCACCAAAAGCTAATTCACACTTTATCTTAACCAAAACAGATAATCAATCCAGCGCTGTCCAGAAATTCCCGAGAACAAGCAAATTCAGAATGGCTCACTTTAAACAGCTGTAACTCCTAAACCGTTTGACACATGGTCCTGAAATTTTAACACAAGACATATGATGAAGTTATCTACAACTTTGTTATTAACTATTTTTACAGCAAACACTACAAAATTTATTCCACACTTTTTGAATCTACATAGCTCAACATATCAAATTTTCAAAGTGGCACATGAAACAGGAACAAATGAACTATCTTCTGTACTGCTGTCACTGATGACTGGGACCCACTGGACAGTCGGCCCCATCAATCAGCGAGATGAAACAGAGCACGATGGCGCTGCTCGACGCTGCGCGGCCGGAGCTCGTCGACGGCGAGCTTCACCGGCGATGGCATCTACACATCATGGTCCCATTACCTCCCAGACCTATTGACCTACTTGACCGAGCCTATCATCGGAGCTAAGCATGGGGGCGACATTCATGGTGGCATGACGGAGCTGGGCAACGGCGCTACGCCGGCAGAGACCACGGCGAAGCACTATAAGGCGTGGAAGAGCTTCCACGGGCTCAGGCGAACCTAGCGCACAAGGTTGCACAGTCGATGGTGGAGGGAGGTGCCCCAGCCACGGTGACGGGCGCGGCGGGGATGCTCCGGCGAGCTCACGGGGCGGTGCTGGAGCTTACCGAGCATAGTCAGCGGGCATGGGGGAAGGAGGCGAGTCACAGGGGTGCTGGTGGAGCAGCTGTGGTGGTGGAGAAGCGGCGAGGGCAAGCTGGCGTCGGTAATGGCGACGACGGCTCTCGGTGAGGAGGCGGCGGCTGCTGCGGGCGAGGAAGGAAGCCGAGGCGAGGTGAATGGCGTGCGCGGCTGAGTGCGGGCGGTAGCTAGGAGTGAAGTAGCGCGCGTCTACCTGCCTTGTCCGCGCTGGGCAGGGCGCCGGTGACGTGTGGCCGCTGCGGACCTCCATGTGGCGCGCGATGCCTGAAGCCAGTCGGCCATCGAGCTGGGCGATTCAGCTGGTTCAGAGTCCGCAAAGAAGCCTGACAGCGCGTTTTTGCAAAGCTCGATCTTCCAATACGTGAAGAATTAGCGCGCATAATCTAAACCAAAATTGTAGACCTATGTTCCAGCTCAAATTTCTATTCAAGGACCCAGTGCTAATTCGTGACCAGTGCCGAGAAAAATCCATCCAAAATCGAGCTTGTCAGCTGTCAACCGAAAAGACTTGGTGAAATTTGCTAAGTGTTGAAATCAGTGCTTTGATGATTTTTGTGATCCAAATTCAATCATGTTAGAAGCTAAATCAGTCAATGACCTAAAAATAAAAGTTGTTCCCCATGCCAAACACTACAACTTTGCTTTAGTGACCTCATCCATGCAAGGTCTCTAGCACCTAGTTCAAACTTGGTAAAACATGTCACATTTAAATGATGATACACTTCAAACTATGGCTCAATGACCTAATTACCCCTAACCATGAATATCAAAGTTGTTCATAATGATACTCTAAACATGTTTAGGCTAATTGCAAGGTCATACAATCATTTCATGTATTAGCCACTCATAGAGCTATTTAGTGTAATCACATGAAATATGACTTACGGCTTGATCATGGGAAATGACATTCATGAACTATGTTCCATTTGCTAACCTAAGTATAGCTAAGGTGTTTTAGTGACTAACACTACCCACTTGCATTCATTTACACATGATCCTATGCATATATTCCAAGAAACACGAGATAACAAGCAATGTTTCATATGTTTCGATCAAATGTTGCAATTGTAAATGATGGTTTATGAATGCTTGATGCTCATGCTGATGTTATGCAAGTAAAGTTATGCAAGGCTAACACCCGAGGTGTTACACCGTGCTCGAGGATTGCATAGACCACTACCGTGCTCGGGGACTGCACAGACCACTGCCGTGCTCGGGGACTGCCTAGACCACTGTCGTGCTCAGGGACTGCACATACCACTGCCGTGCTCGAGGACTGCCTAGACCACTGCCGTGCTCGGGGACTGCACATACAACTACCGTGCTTGGGGACTG
Source organism: Miscanthus lutarioriparius (assembly GCA_904845875.1). Classification (NCBI taxonomy): domain Eukaryota; kingdom Viridiplantae; phylum Streptophyta; class Magnoliopsida; order Poales; family Poaceae; genus Miscanthus; species Miscanthus lutarioriparius. The sequence continues at coordinate 87,476,529 of CAJGYO010000006.1, forward strand.
CTCTGACCACCAATGTGCTCGAGAACTATCCCGACCACTACTCGGAGATTGTTCTCCTCGGCTACATGTGATTTGTACTCACATACAGTTGAGAGACATTTATTTTGACCTTGCTACAAGGCTTGTACTTCGCCTTCCAGCAAGCTCGGGGACTACATCGGTACGATGCACCTGCCGGTGCATCTCGTATCGCCTGTATGACGATTGGGTTTTCAACTTAACGAAATTTTTTTTAGACCACACCACGTGCCTACGTCACCTACTACCAGGCTCGGGGACTAAGTGGGCACACTTCACCTTGCGGTGAATGTGTTTGTTTTTCTACCCTTACGCCTCTGATGATCAAGGATGCTACGCCTCAGATCCACTTACATTTCTTTTCGTAAATACAAGTGGGCACACTTCATAGGATGGAAATCTTTTCTTTTTTCTTAAGAGCACCATACATTCTTCTGGACAGCCTACTTCTCCGCAATAACGGTGGTCGAAATGTCAAAACTCAAGCTTTACTATTCGGAGAAGGTTAAAGTGGCGTGTCGCAAACAAAACACATGGTGCTCGGGGACTAGCTGTGGGGTATTAACCCCTATACCCTTACGGCTAATTGATTGGGCGCCCGGATCAAGGTCCGGTCCACCAAAAACGACGACGTCTGGCCCGACCAACCTGTTCGAGTCCCGCGCAAGGAGTCAAGACAGATTTGGCGATCAAGCAAGATCTCGGTCGGTTAGAATAGGAATCCTTATCCGGTCACCTATGGCAATTGTAACTGACTAGGATTAGTTTCTAGATCTGTAACCCTGCCCCTCGGACTATATAAGGCGGGCAGGGGACCCCTCTAAAAAAACATCTCTCATTGACATATAGCAATACAATCGGACGTAGGACGTAGGTATTACGCCTTCTCGGCGGCCGAACCTGGATAAAACCTCATGTGTCTTGCGTCACCATCTTGTTTGTGGCTTGCGCATCTGTCTGTCGACAATCTACTACCTTGGGCATACCCCTAGGTAGACTGTCGACCATATTTTGTCGACAGGCGCCTACCCCGTGTACTCCCCCTTCAACTCCAACCGGGGTGGCACGGGGAGTGGTTCTACATCAGGAACCCGGTGGAGGCGCCATTCCCATCGTTCACCGGTAGGAGGCCGGAGAGATGGGACAGTTGGTCATGGGGCCCTTCCAGCGGACAAAACAAGCTGGAGGTCATCGGAGCGGAGCTCTAGAAGTTGGTGTAGCAGGGCCTTGATGGGGTGCAGGTGTTCCACACCTTCTTCCACCTTCGGGTCGCCCCACTAGCGGAGAGGACACGGTAAAATGTGGATGTACACCGGCCCGATGGACCCCGACTGTGCATCACCGGAGGAGTTAGCGAAGGACGAAGTCTGGAGCCGACTCGACCGGGTGCGACGACTAAGGCCCAAAGAGTCCCTCAATGGAAAGCCCGGAGCTCTTCACGCTTCGAAGCTATCCAACCTGGTGTGTTCTCCTCTCCTTATTTTGTGTCCCTTTTGATCCTGCTCTCCTGTAATCTTGACTTCGAGTCATCTGTTTCATAGGGACTCGAACGTTACAAGTCCCGGCCACATCTTCCGTAGGGGCCAAAGGGCGTGGATCGGCAAGCCACCTTGAAGGAGGCGACGGACGGGCGGAAGAAGAAGAGAGTTGGGAAGGCTCAAAGGAGGCACCAGAAGGAGCAAGATGTCGCAGAACCAACCAATTTATAAGAACACAAGTACAATGGCGGCCCGCAAGCGGTCACACTGTCATACTTGAGCCCATATAAACCCGGTAGTCTGTCGAGTACCACGACGGGTCTCGATAAACGATTGACAACAACCAAGATCGTACATGATTCAACATACATGTCACATATTACATAAAGTTCATAGATACATTTTCATCATCAGAGTATGAAACACAGTTATTACAAACCGAGTTGGTAGATAAAAGCGGAAGCAAATTAAGTTTGAAAATAAAGTTTCCAACATAGTTTAATACAGTGCCAAAATACGATCACAGTCCACAAAACATGTAGAAGGATTAATAAGAAGCCTGCCCAAGGCTTACTCCTCATCCACAGCGGGATATAAGCAACTCTTGCAATAACCATGATACACAGTTCCATCTGCAACAATGGGAAATAAAACCCTGAGTATGAGAAGGTACTCAGCTAGACTTACCCGTCATAAACCAGAAATAATTCGAATCCAAGGATGATGCAAGGCTGTATAAGTGGGGATAGCTTGACAACGTTTTGCATAAAAGCGATTGACTTAGTTATATAATTATGATTCCTTTAACAAGTTAATTATAACTATCCATCTCTAGATTAGCAACTATCCTGTGCCAACATGTGGTATATCATTTTAAAAGCATACAATAGTAACCATAGCAGGTATTGTAATTCCATATTCGTTCGAACCATCATGTTCCATAATACAATTACTACGATGCTGGAGCTAGCCAAGTTTCTCACTATCCGGAGAGACGGCGATTCAAATCAATTTCAACCAGCTGGGAATTTATTCCTAACACAAACCCAGGCATACCGCATGAAGGCAGCCTTAGGTCACCTTTGGTACAACTCAGGTACACATTTCATGGGTCTGTACCGCGCCGCACAATCTGGGACACCAGATGCCAGGACGTTCAGGCCTAGCCTACCCTTGGGATCAGTCTGATCGCGCCCCGCAAGGAGCGCACAATAGAACGGGGCCCGGCCTGAGTCGAGCTACTCGGCTTCGCGGTCGAAACGAGTTATCCGGCCAGCTAAGTGATAGGCATGCGTTCAATCTTGTCAGAAGGTCCAACAACGGTACGGTCCTACCATAGACTCTGTCCGGCCTCGATTTACTTTTTAACCCATGGTTCTTTTCCACGATAGCAAATATAGCCAACCGTGCTTTGGTATCCACCTATATCTCGCAGGTGACAGGAAATCACCCGACTTCTACCAGTCTAAGCATGGCTAAGCATATATTCGATCCTGGACCTATACAAGGTGAAAGGAGTATATATCCGGACAAGGTAGTTCCATGCATCAAGTGTTTCTATTCAACTCTTATAACCTAATGCATCAATTATAAGTACTTAAGTAATCATTTGTAAAATATTAGGAGACTTATAATGCTCCGGGGCTTGCCTCTTAGAAAGGAAGTAGGGCGGTGGTCAGGGCACTCTGGAAGCTCTTCAGGATTCTGCTCCTCGCCTTTGGGAGTTGCGGCTTGAGGATTCTCCTGCTGGTCCCCTTCCTCTCCTTCGTCGCACTCTAGCAACGTTATCTCCTCTGTCGATCCTAGATGCATGAATATGGCATAAGATGTTGCGAATGCATACATGCTGACAATTATAGTATGATGATACATGATGAATGCATTCTTGTAAGTATTCTTAATAGCATGTGGTTTAAGTAACAACAAGTGCATCGCGTTTACTGAGTAGGTGCATATCTCTTCTTGGTTATGTAATTAACTACTTCAACAATGCATCTACTATTTCACAAACAACAGCTACTTGTTTTACTCATAACTGGAGTTCTAATTATCCAAATGCAGTGATCCTGGACTTTCTGGAAAGCTTACAAAATTATCTACAATTCTTATTTAACTCACAAAAGCTAATTCACAACTTATTTTGGCCAAAACAGACAATTATATCAGTGCTGTCCAGAAATTCCAGAGAGCAAGCAATTCGGAAATGCTAACTTTAAACAGCTGTAACTCCTAAACCGTTTGACCTATGGTCCTGAAATTTTAACACAAGACATATGATGAAGTTATCTACAACTTTGTTATTAACCATTTTTACAGCAAACAACATTTTTATCATGCAACTTATCAAACTACAGAATCTGTCCGGAAACTATTTCAATTCGCATTATGAAGCAACAATACTTCTACTTCATATAAGCATTCAAATTTTTACAACACAAAGCCTACCAATAGTTCAAGCATACCAAAAAAATTCAAGAACACATAATGGTGAAGCCCAAACTATTTATTTAAATACCTTTCTTATTTTATTTAGATACTTAGGTTAAATAATAAACATATACTAAATGTACATCATAAATTCTCAGAAATTTACAGTGGCTTACTAGTGCTACCAATAGACTACGGTAAAAGTTTCATACCATTTTACCCAGTAAAACATTATATGCAAAAATGACAAGGCATAAAGGCTTAAAATAGCATAAATAGAAAACCCTATTGAAAAGTGTCAAGCAACAGATTTCCTATTTTCCTTAGCATCCATATGGTACTAGTATATCCTCCAACAAATTTCATGAATATTGAATTCATAATTAATTCATAAAAATTCATACAAGGATCTCCTAATTATAAAAGGAAAATCTATAACTAAAAATCTACTCATGCAATGACCCTGAAATTTTTACCAGATCTTATACTAATCAAGAACAGCTTACCACAAAAAATTCATAATTTTTAGAGCACAAGAACTCTAGATATAAAATAAACAAGTTTACATTCATTTAAAAACACATTTCAAGTTTCATTTTAAATATTCCAGAAACTTTACTACACATGCTAACATCATATTTTTCCAAAATACTACACTTCATCAAGATCCTAACAAAATTTGAACCAACAAATTTGGATCTACCCAACTGGAGATATAAATATTACAAAACAACATGAAATCTGGAATTAAATGAACTATCCTACTCTCTACTATCGCTGACCGGTGGGACCCGCAAAACAGTAGACCCCGCACGTCAGTGACACGAAACAGAGCAGCGGTGCTCCACGACATGGTGCAGCCACGGCTCGTCGGCGGCGAGTTCGCCGGTGGTGACATCTACACGGGACGACCCTTATGACCTAACGCATCGATTGCACTACTTGCCTGGCCCTCTCGTCGGCGTTAGCGACGACGGCGGCGACCATGGCAGCTCGGAGGAGCGGGACGGCGGCGGCACGCCGGAGGAGGCCACGACGGCACAACCTAAAGCTCGGATGAGCATCAATGAACTACGGTGAACCTAGCGCACAAGATTTCACGACTAGTGGTGGACGGGAATGGCGTGGCCACGACGACAGACTCGGCGGCGGGGCTCCGGCGAGCTTGTGCACGGTGCTGGAGCTTACCGAGCACAGTCAGCGGGCACGGGTGGATGAACTGAGCTGCTGGGGTGGCGGTGGAGTGCTACGATGGTGGAGAAGCGAGGCAAGGCAAGCTGGCGATCGACAATCGACGGCGGCGAGCTGCGCTACTGCCGCGGTGCGCGCACAGGCGAAGGAGGAGGCAGAAATTGGAAATGAGGGCGTGGCTCAATGCGAGCGGTGCTGGGGGTGTTAAAGGCGCGCTCTGGCCTGGCTCTACCGCACGGGGCAGGATGCCGGAGACGCGCGGCCGCTGCTGGCCACCACGCGGTGCGCGAGCTCTGATTCGGTCGGCCACTGAACCGTTGCCTCCGTTCGATTCAGTCCACGATGGTAATGCCTGACAGCGTGTTTTCGTGAGGCTCTATCTTCGTATCCATGACGAATTAGCGCACACAATCTACATCGAAGTCATAGCCCTACATACCAGCTTCAATTCTTGTTCAATGAACTCATGCTAATTCGCAACCAAAACCAAGTTACATAATCTCAAAGCTGGCATGTCAGTGCTGTCAGTGGAGGCAGACTTAGCGAAAATTGCTAAGTGTTGAAAACACTTATTTGTTGATTTTTGTGAGCTCAAAAAGACTAAGCTATGCACTTTATTATCTCCTGACCCCAAAATTAAAGTTGTTCTCCATGACAATTACTACAACTTTGTTTTAGTGACCACACACATGCATAGCCTCTATCATATGATTCAAACATGGTCAAACCTAGTACATTCAAATGATGACTTGTTCATGAACTATGACTTAGTGATCCATTTAGCCCTAGCCATGAACACCAAAGTTGTTCATAATGATACTCTAAACATGTTTAAGCTATTTGCAAGGTCACACAATCATTTACATGTATTCACCCATGATCATATGCATATATTCCAAGAAACATGAAATAACAAGAAATGTTGCATATGTTTCAATCTGATGTTTCAATTGTAAATGCTCATATATGAATGCTTGATGCTCATGCTATGCAAGTCAATTTATGCAAGGCTAACACCTAGGATGTTACACAAGATATCGCCCCGTGCGTGTGGGCCGGGGAGAATAGGAGCGACGTCGAGGCAGAGCTTGAGTTAGAGGACCCCATGGAGATGGGTGATGACGTGATCTCCTCCAAGGAGGAGTGAGGCCATGAGGTCACGACTTTGGTGGTGCATTGCGAACCTACGGCCGCATCTGCTAGCGGTGGGCATGAGGTAGAGAGGCGTGGCGATGTTCCCGCACCAAGGAAGCGCACCGCGAGCTCGGACGCCATTGGTGAACGGGAGGCAAAGCGAACATGGTCGCCACGTCCTTTGAAGGAGTGGGCTCACACCAGCGTAGCCTTCACGTGACCCACAATGGGGGGACACCCTGCCAGCTGCTCCGGTCGGTGCGCCTCGCGGGCCGATCGGGAGCCGATCGGGATGACTCCCCTTCGGTCAAAATGAGGGGGCGCGGGTCACAACCCGTGAGTGGCCCTCATCTAGTGGGCTCGTTGCCAGCGGGTCAGGGCTTGAGAGCCCTACTGCTTATGGCTAGGTGTGCATTCTCTATTTTTTTATCGCATAGTTTGAGTTTTTTGTGCGACTGACTTGTTCCTTTTGACAAGGGCCAGATTCTGACGGGGTTGAGCATCGCCTTGGCTCCCATGCAGGTGGAGTGGATGCCCAGCCTGCACCGAGCCACAATGAGTGGCGGGGAGAGTAGGCTGGTGGCGGCGCATCCTTCCCCTCCGGCGGTGGTGCCTTCCCAGCCGACCACAAGTACGACGGTGGTGGTGGCGTCGGTGTTGGTGGTGATCCCAGTGACAACGGCGGTTGGGTCAGAGGTGACCCTTGCGGCCCCTCCCCCACTGGCTGCGGTAGAAGAGGAGAGGGAGACTAGGCTCCCTGCTTCGTTGGGTGGAGGGCCACACAGCTCACCCGCCCGATTGGAGTTGGAGGTGTCGGGGGGAGACGTGGCCAAGCTGGAGGTGGAACTTCCGCCGGCGGGCCATGAAATCGAGATAGTGGAGGTCTCCTCCGATGGCAAAGCAGGTGACATGGTGGAGCCACCACCGCCGTCGCAGGAGCTGGCGGTGGTCCGGTCATCGGCTGGGCCTTCTAGTGGGCTAGGGGTGACTGACCTGTTGTGGCCCTGCCCTGATGACCTGAGGAAGGTTTGGTTCATCCTTTGGGATGAGCAGGAGGATCAGCTCTAGGACGTGCTTGGGGGGAGAGGACTTCCGATGGAGTCTAATCTTGCCCAAACTATGGTGAAGCTGGAGGAGGCCCTAGAGCGGGTCAAGGTCATCCAGCAGGCGGTTATGGTTGACCTACCCTGGGTCATAGAGGTAAGTTTTCTACATTCGTCCTTGACTCCATGGTCTTTCGTCGGTTGCCTCAGCATGCTCGCTTCTTGTTTTGTAGGGTCTAGAGGAGATGTTGAGCTACAAGTCTCGTTTCCTCCGGGAGGAGCATGCCTAGGAGGCCACGATGTCATGGCGGGTCGCTGAGCTCGAGCGCCAGCTGGAGTCCGCCCACCATGAGTCCTAAGACCAGGCAGTGGAGGCGATCAAGGCGCGGGCGGCGGAACTACTCACAGCGGAGCGGGCGACCGCCGCCTAGTGGGGGCTTGACGCGGCAAAGGTCCGCCAGGCAGAGATCGAGGCGGCACTGCAGAAGTCCCTGGAGAACACCGAGGTGGCGCTCTAGAGTTCCCTGGAGGCCCTGGAGTTAGAGCAGAAGGCCTAGTCGGAGGTCGACCAGGAAGTGCTCACGCTTCAGGGCCGGGTGCTCGAGATAGAGGAGGCGAACGCTCGGCTGCGTGAGCAGGTGACTCGGCAGGAGGAGGGACTTTCCATCCTCGAGAACACCCACCTCGGTATGTACCTATTCTGCTTTTGATGTCTTGGTTTCTTCCTTTAGCTTGCTTCTAAACTTGTCATCCTTCTTCTAGAGCTGGGCGGAAAGGTTGGGTCACTGGAGCAAGACCTGGAGATGGCCAAGGCGACGATTGGCTGGAATGCGGAGGCACTGGCCAAGTCCCTTGAAGAGTGACGTGCTCTTGAGGGGGAACATGACCAGATGCACAATGTTGCCTAGCTCATCGTCTCGGAGGTCTTCGGGTCGGTGCCAAGTACCAGCACGCCCACCATCCGGCTAGCGGAGGTTCCCAATGAGGTTTGGGTCCTCATCGCCAACGGGATGTTCTATGGGACATCGGGGGTGTTGACTTCGGTGGCGATGCACCACCCGAACCTGGACTTCGCTACCATCTGCAGTGGGTTTGATGACGGCTAGAGCGCGGAGGACATCCATGCGCTCAGGGAGAGCTTGCTGCCACACGCACAGTTGGTGGCCGAGCAAGTCTCCACACAGTGGGTGATGGATGCTCGCCGTGCGAATGCGGCCAAAGGCGTGTGCCAGGAGATCATCGCCCAACCTACGGATGGAGTGGAGCCTGGGTCGAAAGCGAACGTCGCCCCGCCTCTGACCGAGCCAAACGTTGCCTAGACGAAGTTCGAGCAGCAACTACCCTCATCGGTCGCGCCGTCAGCCGATGCCGCCAGGTGGCCGTAGTAGTATTTATAGTGGGAAAAACTGTCAATATATGTAAGAGAGAAGTTCATGGGGAAGCCCCCGTGTAAACATTTTTGTGTATCCATGAATACAACAACTTTGTTTTTGTGATGGAATCACTTTGTGCGGGGATGCATGTCCCATCTATTCCTTATTTTTACCTTAGCATAGCTCTATTTTTATTCTTTCTTTTTTGCACCTACCCGTTCATCCCATAGGCTGCAACCTTAAGAGCCCGAGCGTGGCCCGCGAGGCTCAGCTGCTCATAACCGTAGGTAGAGGCGGGGTGTGATCGGTCGGAATGTTTAAAGCAAAGTTACGTAAGGTAATTAAAGGAATGGACTACCCTTTCGTTTGGGTAAAAATGTATTTACCATATGATAGTAAAAAAAGAGATGTAGTACCACACCCTCGTGGAGTCCCCGAGCGACCTGGGTCGAAAGTGTTCGGGCCGGGGTGCTTTGTAGGAGCAAACGTTGAATGAAAGAAAATGGTAAGACCGAATTTTTAAGGGAAGAAACAACATAACTGTTCGATGTTCCAAGTATTGGTGAGAACGTCGCCATTGTCGTCCCTCAGTCGGTAGGCGCTCGGTCGGATCCCTTCAGTCACTGTATAGGGTCCTTCCCAAGGCGAAGAGAGTTTGTGTTTCTCCTTGGTTGATTGGTTCCTTCGAAGCACAAGGTCTCTGACCTCGAGGATCCTTCCTCTGATTTTCTCTCGTGGTACCTGTGGAGATTCTGCTGGTAGCAAGCAGAGCAGATGACGGTCATCTCGCGGGCCTCCTCGAGTAGTTCGACTGCGACTTGCTGAGCCTCCATGGCTCGATCGTGGTCGAAGGCCTTTACTCTTGGGGCACCATGGTCGAGGTCGGAGGGCAGCACTGCTTTAGCTTCGTAGGCTAGGAAGAAGGGTGTGAACCCTGTGGATCAGTTTGGGGTCGTTCTTAGGCTCTAGAGGATCACCGGGACCTCTGCAACCCATCGCCTGGTGTATTTGTTGTGTCGGTCAAAGATGCATGGCTTAAGTCCCCGGTGTATTTGGCACGCTCGACCTAACTATTAGTACGTGGATGTCTGACTGAGGCCCAGTCGATCCTGATGCCATAACCATCACTGAAGTCTAGGAACTTCTTCCCAATGAAGTTAGTTCCATGGTCAGTGATGATACAGTTAGGAACACCGAACCGGTAGATGATGTTGAGGAAGAATTTGACCGCCTCTTCCGAGCGGATGTTGGTGATGGGCTTGGCCTCTATCCACTTGGTGAATTTGTTGACCGCTACGAGTAGGTGAGTGAAGCCACCTGGGCCTTTTTTGAGGGGTCCTACCATGTCGAGGCCCCAGACCATGAATGGCCAGGTGATGGGGATGGTTTGAATCTCCTGTGCCAGCAAATGGGTTTACCGAGCGTAGAACTGGCATCCTTCACACCTGCGGATGACCTCCTCTGCATCTCGTAGCGTGGTGGGCCAGTAAAAACCTTGACGAAAGGCTTTTCTGACCAGCGACCTCGGGGCCACGTGATGTCCGTAGATTCTGGCATGGACCTCGAGGAGAATCTATTTCCCTTGGTTGGTAGGGATGCACTTCATGAGTACCCCCGATGGACTTCGTTTGTATAGTTCATCACCGAGCACGATGAAGGTCTTAGCACGTTGAGCGATCCATCGTGCTTCAGTCCTCTAAGGCAGGAGAACCTCCTCGAGGAGGAAGGCTAGTAGCGGAGCTCGCCAGTCGGCTTGATTGTAACACCCTAGGTGTTTGTCACTAGTTAAGCAATGGGTTTGAGTTCAAACATGACCTGTCAAGTGGTGATGAAGGTGTCAAGATCAAATCTACAAGAGTGAGCTCCAACTTAAACTTGGGCAACACACCTTTGCTTGTATATTGGCCCTTTTTAGATATATACCTAAGTAAGGTTGAAGGTGCTTCTTTCATGTGTCTCACATCAATATCCATCTATATTGATCACTGGAAAAGTTTCATGAAGTTTGGAATCAAAAAGTCACATGAAATGATAAGTTATATCCTTATTGGAATGACTTTGCTAAGTGCTTGAATTGCACTATTAAGTGAATGGAAATGTAGGTCATCAACCAAACCTTGCAAACTTGCCCAAATAACTCTAATTGAACTCTACAACAAAAGTCATGAAGGGTTCATGTTGAGCAGAAGTCAAGAAAATGCCTCAATTGGTCGAAAACTCTAATTCTAGGGTTAACGAGATGCTACTTTGACCAAAGTAAAAGAATGGTTTATATTCAAGATACAAGGTTTGACCTTAAATAAAAGTTGCAGTATAGTTTGTTTACTACAAGCTTTATTTGAGGACCCAAGTCTAATACTATCTCTAAGCTTGACAAACAAAGGTCACACGATTGATTTTGCTGCAGTCTTCAGCACTTAGAATTATTCTAAGTCTGGAGTTTCGCTAAGCAACGACGTTGGCATTCCGCGTTCTCTGAAATTCGTTAAGCAACTTGAGTTGGTCCAAAAATAAAAGTCGAAGGTTATATTATGGAGAAGAGCATGCAAAAAGTTGCACTGAGTTTGACCGAGTTTTGACCTCCGAAAGTGAATTTCCGTGACCGTTATCAAGGTGTTGACACTAGCAATTTGTGTCTTAATTACCTGCTGAGGAAGAGCTCTAATGACCATGCAGCCTTAATCAAGTTTGTAGAGCATACAGAGTAGAGAAACTTTGATACTGGCGCCAAGGTCCGAATCTGCATGGAATATGCTGAAAACGGACTCCAAGTCTGGCTCCATCGCGCGCGCCACGTGTTCAACGAAAAGGCGTCGTGGCAGCCATGCACCGGAGCACGCCTCGCCATGGCCGACGCGTGTCCTACCTTAGTGCCACGCGCCCTGCGCCCTGCTGCCGATGAGGAGGGGCACCAGCACGCCCTCTCCATCCCCCTCTCCACTCCCTGCTCGCTCCCTCTCGCGCTCTCCTCGCTCCCGTGCAGCCGTCCGCCATGGCCGGCGACTCAAGCTCCCTGCCGCTGCGTTTCCTTGCCTACGGCCTCCCTCCACCCAAATGGACCGTAGGACCACCTTCCTTTCTTCGCATCACCCCCAGTGCGCCCCTTCCCCAGTCCTGTTGGCCGTCTGTTTGCTCCGCCGACGGAGCCGCCGTGGGCAGCGCCGCCGGTGCGCGTGGCCCGGCCTTTGCGGGCCCCCTCCGTCTCTCTCGTGTGCCGCAACACCTTCGCCGTCTTGCGCTGCTCCTCCTTGCCTAGGGCAGCCAGCTGCTGCCGCCCTCGCGCCATTGTCAGTGCGCTGCGCCGGCCGTCGGGCCACTGGTCATCGTGGTCAGGCAGCCACGAGCCACCTCCGGCCGTGCCGTGGACTCCCACGGGCGCGCGCGAGCCCGGCGCAGCCGCAGCACCCCTCCTTTGCCGCCGACGAGCACCGCAGTGGCCGAAATCGCGAGCTCCGGTGAGCTCCTCTGCTCTGCTCGGCCAGAGTAGGAGAGGAGGACCTCGCGCGAGAAGAGAAACAAGTCCAGGGGGTTTTCTGCAGAACCGTAGACTCAGATGAATAGTGATGATAAGGACCTATGTGCTGGAAATCGGCTAGAACTTTGGAAATTCATAATAAATCATAGGAAATTCATAAAATAGCAAATGAGGACTTTTTGGAATCCTTGTGAAATGTTCTATGCAGTAGATCTATAATATTTCAGGTTTTAGTTTAAAGTTTTAGCTGTGAAAATGGATTTATGCATCTAGGTTTTCAATTCTAGTTGTATTTGTCTTTTTCATAACTGCAGTTGTAGGGCTCCAAATGAAGTGAAATTTTTTTGGCATGCTACTCATGTGATGTTTGATGTGTGGTAAAAATTTCATGGTCATTGGTTGCTGCATGAGTGAATTATTGGTTTATCTTGCTCTCACATGATTTCTTGCTTTAGCAACTTGTCCTTTTCATAGAGGTTGCTATATATATTCAAATGGAGTAAAATTTGTACATTAGACTATTGAGAGTATATGTGAGCCACTGTAATTTTTGTAGAAGTTATTGTGCACTTTTGGTATATGTTCATTAAGTCACCTTGTTATCTAAAATAAATTAAGAAATGCATTAAAAGAATTTATTTGGTCATGGACACTAGGTTTTCTGGTGTTCTTTAGTCATGTGTGACATTTTGGTAAAGTTGGTTTTGCCCAATTATGTGTTTGCAACATAAGTTAATATTTATTTTCTGGCAAATTGGGTTTATGGACAGATTTAGGAACTTAGCAAAGTTCTTCATGATAATGTGCTTTGTTGTGAAACTTGTTTATACAAAAGTTGTAGATATTTCATGTATCTAGCTTATGTTAAAATTTGGTGTCATTTGGCCAAGTAGTTTAAGAGTTACAGCTGTTTAAAGTTGGGTTACAGAATTGATTGCTCTCTGTCTTGTTTAGACCAGTTTCTATAAATGGGTATATTTGACTTAGTTAACTTGAGAATCATGCTAAGATGATTAAAGATGAATTGTAGAAAATTTCATAAGCTTTCCAGAATGTCTTGTTGCATGTCTATTGGATTTGTATAACTCTAGTTATGATCCAAACATGAAGCTGTTGTTCCCAGTCTAGAAATAGACATATGCTAGTTGTGGTTGTTTACTCCATGTGTTGCTAAGTGTGGCTTATGCCCTTGTTGATGGTCAAGTTATGATACTTGTGACCTTGTTAAACTTGTGTTATGCTTGGTGTTGTCGTCTTCTTTGCCATCTTAGCATGATAGATTGTGTGATGTTTAAGTTAAGCATCGCGAAGTACTTAAGTGTGTTAGTGTAAACTATGCTTGTCTTGCTTGCTATTTTGTGATGCGTCTCATGGTACTGTTCTTCATATTTATGCACTTGCATATTGCATCTCATCTAGGTACGCTAGATGCACCACATGAAGGATGAGATGTTGGAGCCAAACCCGTAGACGGTGTTTGATGGATCTATCCCGAAGATGGAAGGACTAAGCAAGTGCTAGGACCTGAGATGTCGTCAGGACGGGAGATGCTCACTTGCGAGTGCCGTCTAACTAACACTGACTCAGTGTGGGATCCCAGGCAAGCCCCGGAGCATTATAAGTCTCCTACTTTATAAAAGCAATTCTTTCTATATATATGAGTTTATATATTGTTGCATTAAGTTGTAGGAGTTGATTGAAACCGTTGATGCATTTAGTACTATCCTTGCCTACCTTATTACCTTTTACCCTGTTAGGTCAGGATCGAATAACTGCTTAGCCTTGCTTAGACCGGTAGTGATCGGTGATATCCGGTCACCTACATTATAGGTGGTTACTGGAAGAATTTAGCTATGGAAAGAATGATATCCTGGAATTAACCATGTGTGATGAATAATTGGAGACCGGACGGAAAAAGTTGGAGGCAACCAGACAGGGTTCTGGGGTGCTGTTAGTTTCCATCTGTGTCGATTAAGGATCGATCATTGCTCGTCCCTCTTGTCATGTTGAACGCATGCCTCACATTTAGCTGGCCAAATAAAGTACCTTTCGACCGCGAAGCTAGTGACACTATTTGAGCCGGGATAAACCCGGATTGGCAGACTGGTGCTGAAGGGGGTATGACGGGGACGGGAAGAGTGAACCCAAGGTGCATCCTAGTAGTCGGGCGGTCCCTGGGTAGTGCGCTCCTGGCTGTTATCCCGCGGCTACTTGGAAAGTGTCATTGGTGATCTGTAGCTCACTTAATCGGTGAGTGTGGTTTGTGTGAGGAATAAATCACCAGCTGGTTAGGAATCGATTTGAATCGCCATCGCTCCTAGATAGTGAGCACTTGACTCGAGCTACGGCATCGTAGTAATTATTATGGAACAATGATGGTTATCTGGATGCTATGGGATATGCTAAATCTAAATTGGTAACTGGATGTTATTGGTTAATCAAGTGATTGCTATAGTACAGGTGCTTACCTAGATGGATAGGTTATAATAAAGATGATGCAAAGTACTTAAAATGCTTTATTCATGATAGCTTATGCTTTTCGCAAACAAGTCAGCTAGCCCACTAAAGAAAGCCTTGCATAATCCTTGGTGTCACTTTATTTCTGGTTTACGATGGGTAAGTCTGGCTGAGTATATTCGAGTACTCAGGGTTTATCCCACCTTGTTGCAGGTGAGGTTCTCGACCTATTGATGATGGTGGCTAACCGCCAGTGGGCTCGGTGACTCTATATTTACTTCTCATCTATATGCTTTTATCCGAGGATGTCACTTATGCTAGCAATATATTTGGAACTCATATTACTATAATCATTTGAAAGCTATGTTGTTTTCACTAAGCGGTTTTGAAACCCAAAATGGTACTTTTATTTGTGAACCCATTTGTAATATTATTTTCGCTGCAACCCTATGTATGTGATGTGTATTTGCTTAATCCCGCGATCTTGGTTGTGATGTTGATTTACCGAGGTCTTTCGGGACACTCAGCGGACTACCGGGTTTATATGAGTGAAAGTATGCGCGTGTCAACGTGTTAGCGGGGACAACCGTACTTGATCTTGTATAAATTGGGCGGTTCTGTTACATTGATCGAGTGCCATCATGGCGACGTCGGTGGGCGACGCCATCACCGAGGCACTGGGGTCGGAGCTCTCGAGTGCTAGGCTGGCGTCGGGATCGGTCCTTCCAAGATGTGGGTGGACGGCTCATGGAGGTCATTGACGAAGACCCCGTCCGAAGACGGAATCCACCTGGCAGCCAATTTCATGAGGAAATCGGCGGCGTCATTGTCCTTTTGGGGGACATGATGTAGCTCGATCCCCTGGAATTTGTCCTTGAGTTTGCGCACCTCCTGGCAGTATGCTGCCATGAGGGGGCTTTTGTAGGAGGACTCCTTCATGACTTGGTCAACGACCAACTCCGAGTCGCCACAAACATAGAGTCACGTAGCGCCGATGTAACACCCTAGGTATTAGCCTTGCATAAATTGACTTGCATAGAATGAGCATCAAGCATTCATATATGAGCATTTACAATTGAAACATGAGATTGAAACATATGCAACATTGCTTGTTATTTCATGTTTCTTAGAATATAAGCATATGATCATGAGTGAATACATGTAAATGATTGTGTGACCTTGCAAATAGCTTAAACATGTTTAGAGTATCATTATGAACAACTTTGGTATTCATGACTAGGGCTAAATGGATCACTAAGTCATAGTTCATGAACAAGTCATCATTTGAATGTACTAGGTTTGACCATGTTTGAATCATATGATAGAGGCTATGTATGTATGTGGTCACTAAAACAAAGTTGTAGTATTTGTCATGGAGAACAACTTTTATTTTTGGGTCAGGAAATAATAAAGTGCATAGCTTAGTCTTATAGAGCTCACAAAAATCATCAAATGACTGTTTTCATCACTTAGTGAAATCTTCTAAGTTCTTTTAACTGACAGTGCTGACAGCCCAACTTTGAGATGATATAACTTGGTTTTGGTTGCGAATTTGCACGAGTTCATTGAATATGAATTGGAGCTGGTATATAGGTCTACCAATTTGGTTTAGGATGTTTGCACAATGGAGCCATGGATTTTCAGTTAATTCGATTGCAAAACCCGCTGTCAGGCTTGTATCGCGACTCTGAATCGACTGAAGCGAACGGCGTCAGTGGCTGACCGTCGCTAGGCCACACGTGTCGCGTGGTGGCCAGCAATGGCCGCACGTCACCGGCGTCCTGCCCAGCATGGTAGAGCTAGGCCAGAGCCAGCTTTAACACTCCCAGCGCCCGCCCGCACTAAACCGCACCCTCATTTTCAATTTTCTGCTTCCCCTTTCGCCGCCCACAGCAACCACCACCGCACCGAGCGCCGCCGTCACCATTCCCGGCACCGGCTAGCTCCACCTTGCCATTCGCCATCACGACCACTCCACCGCCACCCCAGCGACTCACTGTGCCCGCCCGTGCCACTGACCGCACCTGGTAAGTCGCTGTGCCGCGCGCAACCTTGCCAGAGCTCCGCCGCTGAGCCCGTTAGCGTGGCCACGCCATCTCCGTCCCCCTTTTGCTGGAATAGTTGGTGCGCTAGGTTCACCTGAGTTAGTAGATGCTCGTCCGAGAGTTGGCTTGTGCCGTCGTGGCCTCCTCTGGCAAGCCGCCGCCGTCTCGCTCCTCTGAGCCACCATGGTCGCCGCCGTCATCGCTAGCGCCGACGAGAGGGCCAGCCAAGTAGTGCGATCGATGCGTTAGGTCATAAGGGTCGTCCCATGTAGATGTCACCACCGGCGAACTCGCCGTCGACGAGCCATGGCCGTGCCATGTCGCGCAGCGCCGCTGCTCTGTTTCATGTCACTGACGTGTGGGGTCTACTGTTTTGCGGGTCCCACCGGTCAGCGACAGTAGAGAGTAGGATAGTTCATTTAATTCTAGATTTCATGCTGTTTTGTAATATTTATATCTCCAGTTGGGTAGATCCAAATTTGTTGGTTCAAATTTTGTTAGGATCTTGATGAAGTGTAGTATTTTGGAAAAATATGATGTTAGCAAGTGTAGTAAAGTTTCTGGAATATTTAAAATGAATCTTGAAATGTGTTTTTAAATGAATGTAAACTTGTTTATTTTATATCTAGAGTTCCTGTGCTACAAAAATTATGAAAGTTTTGTGGTAAGCTGTTCTTGATTAGTATAAGATCTGGTAAAAATTTCAGGGTCATTGCATGAGTAGATTTTTAGTTATAGATTTTCCTTTTATAATTAGGAGATCCTTGTATGAATTTTTATGAATTAATTATGAATCCAATATTCATGAAATTTGTTGGAGGATATCCTAGTACCTAAGGATGCTAAGAAAAATATAAAATCTGTTGCTTGACACTTTTCACTAAGGTTTTCTATTTGTGCTATTTTAAGCCTTTATGCCTAGTCTTTTTTGTATAGAATGTTTTACTTGGTAAAATGGCATGAAATTTTACAGTAGTCTTTTGGTAGCATTATTATGGCACTGTAAATTTTTGAGAAATTATGATGCACATTTGGTATATGTTTATTATTTAACCTAAGTATCTCAATAAAATAATAAAGGCATTTAAATAAATAGTTTGGGCTTCACCATTATGTTTTCTTGAGTGTATTTGGTATGCTTAAACTGTTGGTAGACTTTGTGTTGTCAAACTTTGAGTGATTACATGAAGTACAAGTATTGTTGCTTTATAATGCGAATTGGAAGAGTTTCCGGACAGATTCTGTAGTTTGATAAGTTGCATGATAAAAATGTTGTTTGCTGTAAAAATGGTTAATAACAAAGTTGTAGATAACTTCATCATATGTCTTGTGTTAAAATTTCAGGACCATAGGTCAAACGGTTTAGGAGTTACAGCTGTTTAAAGTTAGCATTTCGAATTGCTTGCTCTCTGGAATTTCTGGACAGCACTGATATGATTGTCTGATTTGGCTAAAATAAGTTATGAATTAGCTTTTGTGAGTTAAATAAGAGTTGTAGATAATTTTGTAAGCTTTCCAGAAAGTCCAGGATCACTGCATTTGGATAATTATAACTCCAGTTATGAGTAAAACAAGTAGCTGCTGTTTGTGAAATAGTAGATGCATTGTTGAAGTAGTTAATTACATAATCAAGAAGGGATATGCACCTATTCAGTAAACGCGATGCACTTGTTGTTACTTAAACCACATGCTATTAAGAATACTTACAAGAATGCATTCATCATGTATCATCATACTATAATTGTCAGCATGTATGCATTCGCAACATCTTATGCCATATTCATGCATCTAGGATCGACAGAGGAGATAACGTTGCTGGAGTGTGACGAAGGAAAGGAAGGGGACCAGCAGGAGAATCCTCAAGCCACAGCTCGCAAAGCCAAGGAGCAGAATCCTGAAGATCTTCCGGAGTGCCCTGACCACCGCCCCACTTCCTTTCTGAGAGGCAAGCCCCGGAGCATTATAAGTCTCCTAATATTTTACAAATGATTACTTAAGTACTTATGATTGATGCATTAGGTTATAAGAGTTGAATGGAAACACTTGATGCATAGAACTACCTTATCCAGATATATACACCTTTCACCCTGTATAGGTCCAAGATCGAATATATGCTTAGCCATGCTTAGACCGGTAGAAGTCGGGTGATTTTCTGTCACCTGCGAGATATAGGTGGATACCAAAGCACGGTTGGCTATATTTGCTATCATGGAAAAGAACCATGGGTTAAAAAGTAAATCGAGGCCAGACGGAGTCTATGGTAGGATGACTCATGTCATTCCATCTGTGCCGATTAAGGACCGTACCGTTGTTGGACCTTATGACAAGATTGAACGCATGCCTATCACTTAGCTGGCCGGATAACTCATTCCGACCGTGAAGCCGAGTAGCTCAACTCAGGCCGGGCCCCATTCTGTTGTGCGCTCCTTGTGGGGGGCGATCAGACTGAGCCCAAGGGCAGGCTAGGCCTGAACGTCCTGGCATTTGGTGTCCCAGATTGTGCGGCGCGGTATGGACCCGCGAAATGTGTACCTGAGTTGTACCAAAGGTGACCTAAGGCTGCCTTCGCGCGGTATGCCTGGGTTTGTGTTAGGAATAAATTCCCAGCTGGTTGAAATCGATTCGAATCGCCGTCTCTCCTGGATAGTGAGAAACTTGGCTAGCTCCAGCATCGTAGTAATTGTATTATGGAACATGATGGTTCGAACGAATATGGAATTACAATACCTGCTATGGTTACTATTGTATGCTTTTAAAATGATATACCACATGTTTGGCACAGGATAGTTGCTAATCTAGAGATGGATAGTTATAATTAACTTGTTAAAGGAATCATAATTATATAACTGAGTCAATCGCTTTTATGCAAAGCGTTGTCAAGCTATCCCCACTTATACAGCCTTGCATAATCCTTGGAGTCGAATTATTTCTGGTTTATGATGGGTAAGTCTAGCTGAGTACCTTCTCGTACTCAGGGTTTTATTTCCCATTGTTGCAGATGCAACTGTGTATCATGGTTATTGCAAGAGTTGCTTCTATCCCGCTGTGGATGAGGAGTAAGCCTTGGGCAGGCTTCTTATTAATCCTTCTACATGCTTTTGTGGATCACGATCGTATTTTGGCACTGTATTAAACTATGTTGGAAACTTTACTTTCAAACTTAATTTGCTTCCGCTTTTATCTACCAACTCGGTTTGTAATAACTATGTTTCATACTCTGATGATGAAAATGTATCTATGAACTTTATGTAATATGTGACATGTATGTTGAATCATGTACGATCTTGGTTGTTGTCAATCATTTATCAAGACCCGTTGTGGTACTTGACAGACTATCGGGTTTATATGGGCTCAAGTATGACAGTGCGACCGCTTGCGGGCCGCCATTGTACTTGTGTTCTTATAAATTGGTCGGTTCTGCGACAGCCGAGTTCAATGGCGATGCGTAGTCCGTTGATGTGGGCCTCATATTTCACAGCATTGTTTGAGGCCAAGAAATGGAGGCAGATGGCATAGCAGAGCCTACTCCCATCTAGGGAGATCAGAACCAATCCAGCCCCCGAGCCGGGCACCATTATGGACCCATCGAAGTACGTCGTCCAGTACTCGTGGGTGACATCCAGGGTTGGTAGCTGGACCTCCATCCATTCGGCGACAAAATCTGTGAGAGCCTGAGACTTAATAGTGGTACGGGGGATATACCTGATGTCGTGGCCCATTAGTTCGAGTGCCCACTTGGAGATCCATCCCGTGGCATCGCAGTTGTGGATGATGTCACTGAGGAGATATGAATTGACGACCGCGACTTCGTGGTCGGTGAAGTAGTGCAGGAGCTTCTAGGTCGCCATCAGCACGGCATATAGGAGTTTTTGCACCTAGGGGTACCGGACCTTAGCGGCGCTCACCACGTGGTTGCTTACCATGACATAGAGGAGGAGGGGCTCTCTCCGTTCGGGAGCGACGAGGATTGGGGCCGATGTCAGCGATGCTTTGAGGCTCTCCAAAGCCTGCTTTGCTTCCTCAATCTAGATGAAGGCGTCTGTCCTTTTGAGAAGCTTGTTGAGAGGCATCCCTCACTCACCGAGCTAGGAGATGAATCGGCTCAGGGTAGTCAGACAGTTGGTGAGCCTTTGTATGCCCTTGACGTTGCGTATAGGGCCCATGTTGGAGATGGCTATGATTTTTTTAGGGTTGAACTCAAAGCCGCGCTCGAACACAATGTATCCAAGCAGCTTCCCCTTTGGAACCCCAAAAACACATTTTTCAGGATTCAATTTGATGTTGTACCTTCGGAGGTTTGCAAATGTCACGGCCAAGGTTGCGATCAGGTCACAAGCTTGAGCCGTTTTGACCACTATGTCATCAACATAGACAGCGATGGTTGGTTTTGGCCGGTCGACCTGATCAGGTTGGTCGAGCGGGTCGATTTGGTCAGCGAAGCATTGCTGCATGCACCATTGATAGGTGGCGCCAGTGTTCTTCAGGCTGAAAGTCATGGTTATGTAGCAGTACAAACCATACAGGGTGATGAACGAGGTTGTAAGCTTATCGAACTCTTTCATTGCGATCTGGTGATAGCCTGAGTAGGCATCCAAAAAAAAGAGGATCTCGAATCCCGAGGTGGAGTTGACTATCTGGTCTATGCGTGGTAAAGGAAAGTGATCCTTTAGACATGCTTTGTTGAGGCCAGTGTAATCAATGCACATTCTCCATTTCCTGATCTTTTTTTTAACAAGAACGGGATTGGCAAGCCAGTCGGAGTGGTATACCTCTCTGATGAATCCGGCTACCAGTAGTTTGGCGATCTATTAGCCTATGGCCTTGCGCCTCTCGTCATCGAAGCGACATAGGCACTGCTTGGTGAGCTTCGAGCCCGGGATGAGGCACAGTGCGTGCTCGATGATTCTGACCAGCGTAGGAAGGTGGGGATGGTCGTTTCGGCGACCCATGCCTCTCTGTAGCGCACTTTGTGCTGGCACTTGGAGTAGACGGCCTCAGACCCCCCGAAGATCATGATGCATTCCTCAGGATCGGGAAAGTTGTCCCCATCCTTGCTCACCATGCCCCCTTTCTTGGCTGCTGCCTCCTTACCCTTTCCTTCTTTTGGCCCACTGGCCTGTCATAGGAAGCACTTGAGGAGCTCGTAGTCCTTGTAGAGGTGTTTGACAGGGTAAGCGTGGTTGGTACAGGGGCTATCTGTGAGCTTGTTGAAGTGGTCGGGCAGACCCTGCTGGGGCTGCTTGCCCATGCGATCAGCCACGGCGACCAACGTGGAGTTAGCTGGTCGGCAATTATCCTTCTTGTTCTTCTTGCCCCTCTATGTGGAGGGGCCCTCATCTTGGTCCTCACGCTTGGCCTTGCCTTTGTCCCGGCCTCCATTGAAGACCGCTCCGACCGCCTCCTCGCCGGAGGAGTGGTTTGTGGCGACGTCAAGTAGGTCGTGGGTGGTTCGGGGCTTTAGACAGCTAAGCTTGTGGATTGGGGACTCGCAGGTTGTCCTAGAGAGTTATGCGCTAATGACGTCCGCGTCGACGACATCAGGAAGAGAGTTGCATCATTTGGAGAACCTACGGATGTAATCCTATAAGGACTCGCTAGGCTTCTGCTGGCAGCTCTTGAGGTCCCAGGAGTTCCTAGGGCGAACATACGTCCCCTAGAAGTTCCCGACGAAGGTCCTCTTGAGGTCCGCCCAGTCGTGGATGCTATCATGCGGGAGGAATTCGAGCCATGCTCGAACATGTTCCCCACATAGATGGGGAGGTATTGAATGATGAAGTAGTCATCATCCACTCCACCGGCTTGATAGGTGAGCCAGAAGTCTGAGCCATATACCAAGATTCATCTCCCCGGTATATATTGGCAGTGTTTGTGGGCGGTTGGAAGCACTGCGGGAATGGCGCTCTCCGGATGCGTCGGCCAAAGGCCCATGGTCCTAGACCGTGAAGCCGAGTAGCTCAACTCAGGCCGGGCCCCATTCTGTTGTGCGCTCCTTGTGGGGGGCGATCAGACTGAGCCCAAGGGCAGGCTAGGCCTGAACGTCCTGGCATCTGGTGTCCCAGATTGTGCGGCGCGGTATGGACCCGCGAAATGTGTACCTGAGTTGTACCAAAGGTGACCTAAGGCTGCCTTCGCGCGGTATGCCTGGGTTTGTGTTAGGAATAAATTCCCAGCTGGTTGAAATCGATTCGAATCGCCGTCTCTCCTGGATAGTGAGAAACTTGGCTAGCTCCAGCATCGTAGTAATTGTATTATGGAACATGATGGTTCGAACGAATATGGAATTACAATACCTGCTATGGTTACTATTGTATGCTTTTAAAATGATATACCACAAGTTTGGCACAGGATAGTTGCTAATCTAGAGATGGATAGTTATAATTAACTTGTTAAAGGAATCATAATTATATAACTGAGTCAATCGCTTTTATGCAAAGCGTTGTCAAGCTATCCCCACTTATACAGCCTTGCATAATCCTTGGAGTCGAATTATTTCTGGTTTATGACGGGTAAGTCTAGCTGAGTACCTTCTCGTACTCAGGGTTTTATTTCCCATTGTTGCAGATGCAACTGTGTATCATGGTTATTGCAAGAGTTGCTTCTATCCCGCTGTGGATGAGGAGTAAGCCTTGGGTAGGCTTCTTATTAATCCTTCTACATGCTTTTGTGGATCGTGATCGTATTTTGGCACTGTATTAAACTATGTTGGAAACTTTACTTTCAAACTTAATTTGCTTCCGCTTTTATCTACCAACTTGGTTTGTAATAACTATGTTTCATACTCTGATGATGAAAATGTATCTGTGAACTTTATGTAATATGTGACATGTATGTTGAATCATGTACGATTTTGGTTGTTGTCAATCGTTTATCAAGACCCGTCGTGGTACTAGATAGACTACCGGGTTTATATGGGCTTAAGTATGACAGTGCGACCGCTTGTGGGCCGCCATTGTACTTGTGTTCTTATAAATTGGTCGGTTCTACGACAGCCGAGTTCAATGGCGATGCGTAGTCCGTTGATGTGGGCCTCATATTTTGCAGCATTGTTTGAGGCCGAGAAATGGAGGCAGATGGCATAGTAGAGCCTACTCCCATCTAGGGAGATCAGAACCACTCCAGCCCCCGAGCCGGGCACCATTACGGACCCATCGAAGTACGTCGTCCAGTACTCGTGGGTGACGTCCGGGGTCGGTAGCTGGACCTCCATCCATTTGGCGACAAAATCTGCAAGAGCCTGAGACTTAATAGTGGTACGAGGGATATACCTGATGTCGTGGCCCATTAGTTCGAGTGCCCACTTGGAGATCCGTCAGGCGGCATCGCGGTTGCGGATGATGTCACCGAGCAGATATGAATTGACGACCGTGACTTCGTGGTCGGTGAAGTAGTGCAGGAGCTTCTGGGTCGCCATCAGCACAGCGTCTAGGAGTTTTTGCACCAAGGGGTACCGGACCTTAGGGTCAATGAGTACCTTCCTGACGAAGTATACAGGTCGCTGGACCTTAAGGTGGTGTCCCGGCTCCTCCCTTTTGATGACCAGGGTGGCGCTCACCACGTGGTTGCTTACCGTGACGTAGAGGAGGAGGGGCTCTCTCCATTCGGGAGCGACGAGGATTGGGGCCGATGTTAGCTATGCTTTGAGGCTCTCCAAAGCCTGCTGTGCTTCCTCAGTCCAGATGAAGGCGTCCATCCTTTTGAGAAGCTTGTAGAGAGGCATCCCTTGCTGACCGAGCTAGGAGATGAATCGGCTCAGGGTAGCCAGACAGTTGGTGAGCCTTTGTACGCCCTTGACGTTGCGTATAGGGCCCATGTTGGAGATGGCTGTGATTTTTTTAGGGTTGGCCTCGAAGCCGCGCTCGAACACAATGTATCCAAGCAGCTTCCCCTTTGGAACCCCAAAAACACATTTTTCAGGATTCAATTTGATGTTGTACCTTCAGAGGTTTGCAAATGTCACGGCCAAGGTTGCGATCAGGTCACAAGCTTGAGCCATTTTGACCACTATGTCATCAACATAGACAGCGATGGTTGGTTTTGGCCGGTCGACCTGATCAGGTTGGTCGAGCGGGTCGATTTGGTCAGCGAAGCATTGCTGCATGCACCATTATAGGTGGCGCCAGTGTTCTTCAGGCTGAAAGGCATGGTTATGTAGTAGTACAAACCATACAGGGTGATGAACGAGGTTGTAAGCTTATCGAACTCTTTCATTGCGATCTGGTGATAGCCAGAGTAGGCATCCAAAAAAAAGAGGATCTCGCATCCCAAGGTGGAGTCGACTATCTGGTCTATGCGTGGTAAAGGAAAGTGATCCTTTGGACACACTTTGTTGAGGCCAGTGTAATCAACGCACATTCTCCATTTCCTGATCTTCTTTTTAACAAGAACGGGATTGGCAAGCCAGTCGGAGTGGTATACCTCTCTAATGAATCCGGCTGCCAGTAGTTTGGCGATATATTAGCCTATGGCCCTGCGCCTCTCGTCGTCGAAGCGACGTAGGCACTGCTTGGTGAGCTTCGAGCCCGGGATGAGGCACAGTGCGTGCTCGATGATTCTGACCAGCGTAGGAAGGTGGGGATGGTCGTTTCGGCGACGCATGCCTCTCTGTAGCGCACTTTATGCTGGCACTTGGAGTAGACGGCATCAGACCCCCCGAAGATCATGATGCATTCCTCAGGATTGGGAAAGTTGTCCCCATCCTTGCTCACCGTGCCCCCTTTCTTGGCTGCTGCCTCCTTACCCTTTCCTTCTTTTGGCCCGCTGGCCTATCATTGGAAGCACTTGAGGAGCTCGTAGTCCTTGTAGAGGTGTTTGACAGGGTAAGCGTGGTTGGTGCAGGGGCTATCTGTGAGCTTGTCGAAGTGGTCAGGTAGACCCTGCTGGGGCTGCTTGCCCATGCGATCAGCCACGGCGACCAACGTGGAGTTACCTGGTTGGCAATGATCCTTCTTGTTCTTCTTGCCCCTCTATGTGGAGGGGCCCTCATCTTGGTCCTCGTGCTTGGCCTTGCCTTTGTCCCAGCCTCCGTTGAAGACCGCTCCGACCGCCTCCTCGCCGGAGGCGTGGTTTGTGGCGACGTCAAGTAGGTCGTGGGTGGTTCGGGATTTTAGACAGCTAAGCTTGTGGATTAGGGACTCGCAGGTTGTCCCAAAGAGTTATGCGCTAATGACGTCCGCGTCGACGACATCAGGAAGAGAGTTGCATCATTTGGAGAACCTACGGATGTAATCCTATAAGGACTCGCTGGGCTCCTGCTGGCATCTCTTGAGGTCCTAGGAGTTCCTAGGGCGAACATATGTCCCCTAGAAGTTCCCGACGAAGGTCCTCTTGAGGTCCGCCCAGTCGTGGATGCTATCATGCGGGAGGAATTCGAGCCATGCTCGAACATGTTCCCCACGCAGATGGGGAGGTATTGAATGATGAAGTAGTCATCATCCACTCCACCGGCTTGATAGGTGAGCCAGAAGTCTGAGACATATACCAAGATTCATCTCCCCGGTAGATATTGGCAGTGTTGGTGGGCGGTTGGAAGCACTGCGGGAATGGCGCTCTCCGGATGCGTCGGCCAAAGGCCCATGGTCCTAGACCATGAAGCCGAGTAGCTCAACTCAGGGCGGGCCCCATTCTGTTGTGTGCTCCTTGCGGGGGGCGATCAGACTGAGCCCAAGGGCAGGATAGGCCTGAACGTCCTGGCATCTGGTGTCCCAGATCATGTGGTGTGGTATGGACCCACGAAATGTGGACCTGAGTTGTACCAAAGGTGACCTAAGGCTGCCTTCGTGCGGTATGCCTGGGTTTGTGTTAGGAATAAATTCCCAGCTGGTTGAAATCGATTCGAATCGCCGTCTCTCCCGGATAGTGAGAAACTTGGCTAGCTCCAGCATCGTAGTAATTGTATTATGGAACATGATGGTTCGAACAAATATGGAATTACAATACCTGCTATGGTTACTATTGTATGCTTTTAAAATGATATACCACATGTTTGGCACAGGATAGTTGCTAATCTAGAGATGGATAGTTATAATTAACTTGTTAAAGGAATCATAATTATATAACTGAGTCAATCGCTTTTATGCAAAGCATTGTCAAGCTATCCCCACTTATACAGCCTTGCATAATCCTTGGAGTCGAATTATTTCTGGTTTATGACCGGTAAGTCTAGCTGAGTACCTTCTCGTACTCAGGGTTTTATTTCCCATTGTTGCAGATGCAATTGTGTATCATGGTTATTGCAAGAGTTGCTTCTATCCCACTGTGGATGAGGAGTAAGCCTTGGGCAGGCTTCTTATTAATCCTTCTACATGCTTTTGTGGATCGTGATCGTATTTTGGCACTGTATTAAACTATGTTGGAAACTTTACTTTCAAACTTAATTTGCTTCCGCTTTTATCTACCAACTTGGTTTGTAATAACTATGTTTCATACTCTGATGATGAAAATGTATCTGTGAACTGTTGACAAAATATGGTCGACAGTCTACCTAGGGGTATACCCAAGGTAGTAGATTGTCGGCAGACAGATGCGCAAGCTACAAACAAGACGGTGACGCAAGACAGACACAAGGTTTTATCCAGGTTTGGCCGCCAAGAAGGTGTAATACCTACGTCCTGTGTCTGATTTGTATTGCTGTATGTCAATGAGAGATGATTTTTAGAGGGGTCCCCTGCCCGCCTTATATAGCTCGTGGGGCCGGGTTACAGATCTGGAAACTAATCCTAGCCAGTTACAATTGCCATATGTGGCCGGATAAGGATTCCTATTCTAACCGACTAGGATCTTGATTGATCGCCAAATCCACCTTGACTCCTTGTGCGGGACTCCGATCAGGTTAACCGGGCCGCACGTCATCTTTTGGTGGACCGAACCCATCGATCCGGGCTGGCCCAAGCTTAGCCATGAGGGTATAGAGGTTAATACCCCCACAGCTAGTCCCCGAGCACCATGTATTATGATGCGACACGCCATTTTAACCTTCTCCGACAAGTAAGGCTTGAGCCCTTGACGTCTCTGACCACCGTTGTCGCCGGAGAAGTCAGTTGTCCGAAGAATATATGGTGCTCTTAAGAAAAAAGAAAAAGATTTTTGTCCTAGGAAGTGTGCCCTCTTGTATTTCTGAAAAGAAATGTAAGTGCGTCTTGAAGCGTAGCGTCCTTGATCATCAGAGGCGTAGGGGTCGAAAAACAAACACATTCACCGCAAGGTGAAGTGTGCCCACTTAGTCCCCGAGCCTGGTAGTAGGTGACGTAGGCACGTGGTGCCAGGGTCTAAAAAGAATTCCCAGTTAAGTTGAGAATCCAATCGTCGTACAGGCGATACGAGATGCACCGGCAGGTGCATCGTACCGATGTAGTCCCCGAGCTTGCTGGAAGACGAGGTATAAGCCTTGTAGCAAGGTCTAAATAAATGTCTCTCAACTGTATGTGAGTACAAATCACATGTAGCCGAGAAGAACGATCTCCGAGTAGTGGCCGGGACAGTCCCCGAGCACATCAGTAGCCAGAGCAGTCCCCAAGCGTGGCAGTGATCTGAGCGGTGCCCGAGCACGGCAGTGGTCTGGGTAGTCCCCGAGCACGGCAATGGTCTGGGCCATCATTGAGCTCAAGATATGCAGCCAAAAGAAAAGAACGCCGATTGTATTATTATTTGGTGTATTTATTTATCTCATTACTCTGTCAAGTCCAATCTGCCACATCTGGTCAAAAAAGCAGACGGATATAACATATCACTCTGCCTTCTTACTCTTTCTGACAAACAGTCGCTTGGCGCCTGTATGGAGGTGCGTCAGTGTGGGCCCTCTCACATTATCAATGAAGAGGCGCGTACACTGGAAACGAAGGGGCGCGTTTGCTGGCGTAGATCTCGAGGTTGTGAAAACAATCATCTGCGGCGCGTGCGCACGCCTCCCAAAAATCTCGGGCGGACAAAACGATGGAGCCCTTGGTTATTTATAATATAGAGCTGGTAAGTTACTTTTTACCGATCCCCATTGTCATTCACCGCCGCAACCTTCTTCTTCCTCTCGCCGAACCCTACTCCTCTGAAAATCACCACCAATCCCTCCTCCACCGCATCCACCCTCTTAACAAGGGCAGATCAATGGCGAAGAGAAATGCCCAGAAGAAAGGCGGAGTCATGGCGAAGGAGTGGTGGAAGTCAAGGAGCAATGAGCAGACCATCGAAGACCTCGTCGCCATGGGAGTGCTCCACAACAAGGCACTCGCGGGATGGCGTGCGCCGGAAGGAGAAAGCTTCCCTGATCCACAACCAGGTGAGATTGTGGTTTTCAAGGATTTCTTCAAGCGGGGTTTTGGGGTTCCAGTGCACCCTTTCCTTCAGGGGCTCTGCTTATATTACGAGATTGGGATTTGCAATCTGCATCCCAACTCGATTCTTCTTGTCTCCACCTTCATCCATCTTTGTGAAGCTTATGGTGGCTTCCAGCCCCATTTCGACCTCTTTCGCCATCTGTTCTGTCTACGGAAGAAAGGGAGCGGAGGCTCGAAGATAGCCGGAGGCGTATACCTCAATCTGCGTGACGGTATGAAGGCCCAATACCTGCACTGCCCATGGAACACCTCACTGGACGAATGGTACAAGAAATGGTTCTACATCCATGAAGAGCCGAACACGATCACCCTGTGTGATGTGGGATTGATTCCGGAGAAGAAGAACAGCTGGTCGGAGAAGCCCGAGCACTTGGAGCAGATCATAGAACTGCTCGGGTTGATCCCATGGGGAAAACTGGATGGTCCAAGCATGGTCGGGAACTTCATCAGCCGAAGGATCCAGCCCTGCCAAAAGAGGGTACATCCTGGCTTCGAGTACCAGGGTAGCGCAGATCCGACGAGGACCAGAAAAGAGGCGCTCGACAAGATAGAAATCAAGGCCAGAATTGGGGAGCTATTCAATCTAGCCGACCCCAATTATGTCAGGTTAAACGACATCGAGCACGCCTTCAAGCTGGCCTGACCTCCCCCAAAGGTAAATGATGCCTCCTTGTACCTGTAGATTTATGTTGCAACAAAAAATTTGACTGTTGTCTCCTTTATGTTTCCCAGAGTAATGGTCATGACCGAGCAGCAGTATTCGTGTCTCCGCCCCCTGGCGTGGATTGGCCGCAAATTGCCGGCTCAACCGCCCAGGCCAGTGCCAGTACCGAAGGCGTCGACTGGGCAGTACTCAGAGTTGGGGAGGATGTAACGGCCAAGGCTGCTAGCAAGCGGCCAGATGCCAACAAACGTCGCCAGGCCATCTTCCCCCTTTCAGACGATGAAACAGAGGATGCGGACATCTTCTGACTCATCCCTCGTAAGAGGAGGAGACAAATGGGGTCAAAAGAGCAGGGTAGCTCCTCTGTGCCAGCAGTGATCGCACCACCGACCACTGCAACACAGAAAACAAGCGGGGGAAGTGTCAAGCACCAAACCCCGACGCCAGTACCAGTGGTGGAAAAAGACCCGGTGGAACCCGCCGAGCACGTGGAGCAGGCGCGGTCGAAGAGACGTTCCTTTGCCACGTTATTCCGTGCTTCTGAGCTGTAAGTATATGTAACTTTGATATAATATTATAATTTGTATTGAATACTATTGTCTTCTGAACTTTCTCTGGTATATTAGGTCGGTGTCCACCGAAAATCCTGACCAGATAGCCGGTTGTGGCACGGCTTCGCCAGTACTGGCGGAAAGAACTACTCGGCAGCTAACTGCGGAGCAACCTATAGAAGAAATTCTGCCAGAACCGTAGCACACGAGCAGCCCAATGTCAGTCCCCGAGCAGCTGGTCGAGAAGACAACCGAGCAAAGTACAAATGCTCCGAGCACTAGCCCTGCTGAGGCGGATACCTTGGCACCAAGGGAAACAGACCGAGCCGAGGAGCAGCAACCGGAGTTGGCACAGAATACGCTTGCCGATGCTACGGCTCGTGGGAAAGCCATAGTGGTCGCAGAGACTACTATCTCTGGCCCAGCGCCGCCCCCTGAACAAGAGGCCGAAGAGGACAAAGTCGAAGAGATCCTAGGCCGTCCCAAAGACAAACGACAACATGTATATGTGTCGCGCAGGCAGAACAACGAGTGGGTTATGTATGAAGAAATCCCCGAGATCGAAGAGACCCAAAAAGTTGAACGAGCGGCAAAGCGTTTGGTGACAGAAGTCCAGGTATGTTTGGCTTGACCACTTGACCCTGTAATGTAGTCAAACTGTCTGACTTAGCTTGCTTATATGCAGGACTTGATGAAGACCGCAAAGTACCGAAAGAGGTGCTTCGACCAGATTGAGGGAATCACGGCGTGCAATAGAGAACTGGCGGCCGAGGTGGAACGCTTGCGCCGCCAACTTGAAACCACCGACCAGGAGAGGATAGAGCAAGAAAAATAGAACCAGAACCTGGTCGGCCAGCTCAATGACAAAGAGCGTCAAAAAACAAGTAAGTTGTCATTGTGTCACATCAAGTGTATGGCACGTGTTGTTGCATTGTTGGTAATGACAGCTGTAATGCAGGCTTAGAAGCTGAAGTAACCCGCCTCCAAGAGGAGAATAGCCGTGTGACCACAGAGTGTGGTCACCTGAAGGAGGACAACGAGAAACTAGCGCGCAGCCAGTCTCAACTCCAGGACCACACCACCAAAATGAAGGAGGAACTGAAGAGTAAGTATTCCAGGCCACCGTTCTCATTCTGTTGCTCGCCTTGACTTGTCGTGCCTTTACATTTGATGCCTTGTACGGTGTGCAGTTTTAAAAGCCAATGCCAAGAGGCATCTAGAAGCTATGATGAAAGAGCGTGATGGCTGGAAAGCACAATGCCTCGAGGCCATCGAGGATCGGGACACATGAAAGAACCGGTGCCAGGAAGTGGCAACTGGCATTTTGCCCATCCTCGACCTTGTCGACCCGGCGCTCACAGAGGAAGAGCCAAGGACCCCCCAACTCGGACTGGTCGAGAGATGCAGACAAGCATGGGGATGGTTCTAGGAGTTCATTAAGGAGGCGGGTGAGTATACGGGCGCCCATGTGCTAAGCATGGTGCGTGCCCACTACCCTCTGATCGATCTCAAGCACCTAGAAGCTAGATACCCGAAGGAAGTAGACCCAGACAAGGCGGAGGAGCTTCGGGTGGCCCAGCTGGACCTGTCGTCAAAGATAATTGGCGACATTAATCTGTGTGGAGGTGGGACAGCACCTGTACAGGGTATGCCATCGACAAGTCAGCTGGAAACGCCATCTGTTGCTAGCCAACCGATGAAGCCTGCGGTCTCAACTAGCCAGGCATCGGTGGGGCCATCCCCTTCAGCTCGGCTAGCACAAGAGTCCCCGAGACTCGAGTAGAATATCGGAAGCAGCGAGCAGTAGGTGCCGCGCGCCCCAACCAGCCAATGTAATAGGCTTAGAGCTATAGAAGGAGGACATAGTTGTGTTATTGTAAACTTGGGCCTCTTCAGGCAAGCTTGTAATAACGTAACTGTATATCATTATAAGCTTGTTTGCTTTGTATAAAGCGTATTTAAGCTTGAAACTTATGTTGGTGGAACTAAGTGAGAACATAATAACGTTCTGTTTAGTTGTACCATTTTACCCAACACATCATCCTGAAAAGTTTGTGCGGCCCTAGTTTGCCATGTGGTCAGAGTGTGAGGTGCGTGACCTGTGCACACGCAGACGCGGACAAGTCAAACCAAGGGGGACCTGCCGATCACCCGCAACGTAGAGAGCGAATCCCATGCACGTGTTGGGAGGAACCGGAGACAGGCCCTACTCCGAAAACCATAGAAGGAGTGGTGGTTGGCTTTTATTGGCTAAGTTAGAATAACCATATAAGTCGAAGTGACACATTAGAGTGATCGGAGAAATAATAATAGCTTTATTGAAGTAAATCAAAAATACAAAAGGGGGTACATATCTCAGTAGTTAAGCATAGAAATGTCTAAGCTTGTCGATGTGCCATGAGTTTGGTACGTCCGTACCATCCAGGTGAGCTAACCTGTAAGACGTTGGTCGTGTGACCTCCTTGATCATGAAGGGCCCCTTCCATGGGGTTGCGAGTTTATGGACACCAGCCTGGTTCATCTTCCACTTCAGGACCAGGTCCCCGACCACAAAAAACTGCTCTTTAACGTTCTTGTTGTAGTACCTGCGCAAAACAGCAAGGTACTTGGCCGTACGTACACAAGAATCGAGCCGCTTCTCTTCTGCGCTATTCACTTCTAGCTCCCGTACTTCATTGGCCTTGCCTTCGTCGAAGTTCTCTACCCGTGCTGATCTGAAAGCTATATCTGCAGGGAGGACCGCTGTAACACCCTAGGTGTTTAGGCTTCCACTAAATTGCATGTCATTTCATAAGCATGTGCATTATCTATGTCATCATGTCATTATCATTGAAACATACATATGCAACATTTTAAATTGTATGTGTTTCATGCTTGATTGCTTAGAGTGGTAGTAGTGCAACATGTGAATGTAACATGAAACTCTCATACTTGGAAACATGGCAATATGGTAGTAATGTGGCAATTATAAAATGACAACAAGGTCTTGAAACATGTGAAACATTGCATTGCAACATAAGAATGAATTGCTTGTTTTACTTTCTTTATCACATGTGATCATTAGAAGTGGTATAACAATTTTGTAAAGTGGTTGATCATGGTCTATTACACCTTAACTATACTTAGGTTACTTGTTGGGACATTGTTCATGTAGATCAAAATGACCAAAATGCCCTCAAGTGCAAGTTTGACTTGAATTGACCCTTGGAGTGTCATCGTTTGACTGATTCAAAAGTCCAACTTAGAAACCTTGCATGGCTGTGCACTCTTTACCAAAGTTGTAGCTAATTTATCAAGGAACAAAAGTTGTTTTATGACCAACTCATGAAAATGGCTAGAACATACTCAAACATGGCCCACAAGTCAGAAGTACATGCTGATTTCAGACTTAGGAATTTTTCTAAGTCCTTAACTGTGTTGCAGTTTCATGTACCCAACTTTGTCACCTTGTATCTCCCTAAGCAAGCCAAACCAGCTCGAGCTCCAATGGAAAGAGTTGTAGTTCACATATAGATGATCAACTTTGTTAACTATGGCGTAGTCTAGATCATCACGGATTAGGAGTTAATCATCGTCAAACATGCTCTGTCAGTCGGTTCGGTTGGTTACTGAAACGAAGAATTCAGACTATACAGTGCTTTGCTGATTCAGAATTCGACGGCCGCGTGGCGCCGCGCGTCGATGGCCGACTGATCGCCCAGGCCACGCGCCGTGGCTGGCCTGAACCTGCTGCTGATGTTCTCCACTTGAAGCCGCATCCTCCTGCCTCTCCATTCACTCTTGTTCCATCCTCCTTCGCCTACTCCACTCAGCCGAAGCGCAGCAGCAGCGGAGCTACCGCTCCGCCATTGCTCGCCGTCGCGCAGCCCCTCTACCGGTCCACCTCGGAGAAATTGCTCGCGCGCATAAGAGCGTCCCACATTGCCCTACTCGCTCGAGCTCTCCGCAGTTGTGTCCGTGGCTAGGTGAGAGTCCTATGGCCAATTCTGTGACGCCGCCATGTCCGGTGCCTCGCCGGAGCGTGAGCTCGCCGTGGCCCGAGCTGATCAGCGCTCCTCCGTGCCCCCTTTGCTCTGCATTGTCTTCCCCGCGCCTCGTAGTGTCTCTAATCCTACCCCATCCAACTGTTACAGCCCGGAGGTCGCCGGCGGGTGAGCCTCGCCGGAGTAAACTCCGCCGTCGCACGGACCTCTCCTTGGCTAGGCTTCCTGAGCACATCCCCTAACCCTATCTTAGCACTAGTACTGTCGCCTGAGCTCCATGGTGCCGTAGAACCGTTCGCCTGGGCCAGCCGTGGCCGGAGCCGGCCGGCGCACCGTCGTGTTGCGCCACCGAGCCGCCATGGCCGGCGATGAACCATTTCCAGTGCACCTCTACCCTAACCATGAACCTCTATCGATGCGGGATGGTGTGGTGAACACCAAGGTGGGGTTAGTTTTGCCGGCAGCTTCGCCGTCGGTGAGCTATCGCCATCTCACCGTCGACCCTCGCCGTGCTCTGTTTTTGTGTCAGTGACATGCGGGCCCTCCTTGTCAGTCGCTGACGTGCGCGGCGGGAGCAAGCTAGGCCGCGCCGCATCTTGGGCCACGCCAGCGTTGTTCGCGGGCCATTGTTTCTACGGGCTGGCCCAGTAGCGGTTAGGTTTTCATTTTTGTTTTGTTTAACTGTTTTTCACAGTTTGGTGCACAATTTCAAAAATATGTAACTCAAGTTTGGTAGGTCCAAATGCTATGGTCCCAATTTTGTTAAGCTCCTGGTCATGTCTAGTATTTAACAAAAATATTATATGAGCACAAGTTTTAGAAATTCTGGATGAATTAAATAGGACTTTGAAATATGTTTTTGGATACATGCAAACTTGTTTGAATTTTATCTTGAGTTTCTGTGGTCCAAAAATTATGAAATTTTGTGGGTAGTCTATTATTGCTTATTAGAAGCTCTCGCTAAAATTTCAGAGCTAGTGCATGTGTAGTTTTTAAGTTATAGAATTTCCTTTTATTAATGGATGGATCTTGTGTGAATTTTCATAATTTTTCTATAGATCCAGTGGAGGTAAAATTTGATGAGTGCTATTCTTATGCTAGAATGATGCTAGGAAAAATGGGAAATCTGTTGCTTGACACTTTTTAATAAGGTTTCCTAATTATGCTAGAAATAGACATGTCATCTGTTATTTTAGATACAACAAGTTTTACTTTCCCAATGGCTTTGAAATTTTTATGGTAGTCTATGTGCAGCATGAGATAGCTACTGTAATTTTTGTATATTTTTATGAATAGTTTTACTATATATTGCTTAAATCACCTAATTAACTAAATAAATTGGAAAAGGATATTAAATAAATTATTTATAAGTTGGCACTATACTTTCTGATGTTTCTTAGGTATGAAAAACAAGTTGGTAAACTTGGATTGATCAAATTATGCTTTTGCATCATCATTAAATAATTAAGTTAGCAACCCTGTCATTGCGGGACAGATTCTAGGTCTACTGGAATTTGATTTGGTTAACTTAAGAATCATGCTTTGATGTTTACAAATGAATTGTAGAGAATTTCATAAGCTTTCCAGAATGTCCTCTTACAAGTCATTTGGATTTGTAGAACTCTGGTTGTGATTGAGTTAAGGGACTATTTGTGTGCATATGAAACTTTAAATGTTGAATTATGTATGCCTTTACTATTTCTAAGTTTGTGGTAATGTTCCTAGGTGTTAGGCCTTTAACTGAAGATGAGCATCTTTATCTTAGGTTATGCAAGTTAGGTAAGTTGATCTTGTTCTTTAAGTTAATTAGATACATGCTTAAAGTGATTTGAATAGAGCTAATTACTCGGTAAACGAGTGTCCAGTGATGCTTTCGTAAACACTCACTGTGATTCATTCATCATGAGCATCATGTCATTCCTTATGCATCCATGATATTTATCTTTTGCATCGGCATGCAATAGGTGTACCGGAAGGAGTAACCCTGCTGGAATTCGAGGAACCGAGCGAGCAGCAGCAGCCGACGCCGGAGATTCAGGAGGAGCAACCTTCAGGAGAAGTGCCAGACGAGGTCGCCGTTGAGTGCCCGGACCACCATCCTTGCAACTTTGTGAAAGGCAAGCCCCGGAGCATATTAAGCCTCCTAATTTCCGAAATGCAGTTACATTATTATTATTATATATCTATATATATATATTGTTGCATTAAGTTTAGGTGTTGGATGCAAACCATTGCTGCATTGGTTACCCAATCCTTGTCCAGATATTGTTACCCTGAATCCTATGTAGCTCAGGCTCGTGTAGTGCTTAGCCCTGCTTAAACATGGTAGAAGTCGGGTGATTTCCTGTCACCTGCGAGATATAGGAATATACATGTGGCACGGTTGGCTATATTTGCTATCGTGGAAAAGAACCAGTCTTAATTTGAAATGAAGACCGGGCGGAGGCTTGCCGGTTTGCAGTGACTCCGTCTGTGTCGCTTAAGGACTGGTTCTTGGAGCCTTTCCTGTTCATGTTGAACGCATGCCTCTCTGTTAGTTGGCCGGGTCTGGAGACCGACCACGAAGCCGAGTAGCTCACCTCAGGCCGGGAGTCGATAAGTATAAAGTGCGCCTCGGAAGGGAGCCGTAGGCGCGAGTCCAAGGGCAGGTGATTTAAAAGTCCTGATCGTCCTGGCAGAAGGGTAATCTCTGAGAGTGCTGGCGCTGATCGAACCCACGAATTTGGTTCCTGAGTTGTTCCAAAGGTGACCCACGGCTACCCTTGCTAAGTATGCCAGGGTGAGAGTTAGGAATACCCCCTTAGCTGAGTTGTAATTCGATTCGAATCACCGTCTCTCCCGGTTAGTGAGAACTTGACGGGCTTATCTTCAATGTAGATACACTTAATAACTTAATGGTTCAGAAATGATGATATGATGATGACAGCCTTATTATACCTGCTATGGTTAATATTGTTTGCTCCTAATAAGTGAGTGCTCTAGTACAGGTGCTAATCTAGTGGACAGGTAAATAATGATAAGCTTGATAATAAGTTTAAATTGGTTACTATAATCATAAGTCTTTTATGCAACTGTGTCAAGCTAGCCCACCTGAAAAGCCTTGCATGATCCTTGGTGTCTTTTATTTCTGGTTTTGACGGGTAAGTCTAGCTGAGTACCTTCTCGTACTCAGGGTTTATCTCCCACCTGTTGCAGATGACCAGTTCTTCTTTGGTTGCTGCAAGTACTGCCTTCTCCCTGCTGGGGATGAAGACTAGACCGTTGGGCGCGGTCTCTACTAGTTCTTGTACCTGATAATGCTTTTGTGGGACATGACTCAGACTTGGCAATGTATTTGAAAACTATGATGTTTTGTACTAAACTATGTTGCTTCCGCACACTCAAACTTGGTTTGTAATATTTATTTGAACTCTAATGGATGTAATCCGAATGCTACTTGTGAAATGTTGTAACGGATGATGTGTTGTGTTGAATCATTACGATCTTGGTTTGTATGTCGAGAGTTGGTTGAAATCCTTTGTGATTTCTGGACTACCGGGATTATGGGAGCTTAAGTACAGGAATTTGATCGCTTCGGTGATTGTTTTTGTACTTACGTTCTTATGATTTGGTCGGTTCTGTTACAGCTGGTATCAGAGCAAGATTCGACACTAAACATGTCATTTGTGTATTTAAAACAAAAGTATTTGCGAAAATCCTAAATTAAATACTAAGTATTACCAGTGGTCATATCCCTTATGCCCAAATAAGGACTCTTAGGTGGCTTATTAAGTACTAACTTGGGGGTTACTGCTTGTTTCTGTTTCGTCGTCCATACGACGTGCTATTGTATGGATGCCATCCGCTTGGGTGGTAATGTTTGGATCAAATACCTCTACGCTCTGGTAAGTGGGAGTTGTGAGAGCATGACCGTCCAACCGTCGGTCTAGGGGAGAGTAGTTGTGGTTGCTCGCATACTTACATGTTCAATCATGTATCTATGAGAGTACTTAAATATGGGTATCTCTGACGGGTAGCTGTGATACTAGAGTATATGCATCGGGGGATGTATGTATGAAAGTATTTAGTTTACTGCTTGCTTTTATGCATTTTGGGAAATTACTGGGCTGAAATGAAATTTTCTACAGGTACACTAACAACGTATCGTTGTAGATCGACTAGCTACCGTATACGAGAGAACGTATGTATGCCACCGTATATTTCGCTAGCCTTTAAATTTTTCTAGGATTGTGAGGACGTACGGATCGTGCATGCATCATGTTCAAGCATACATGGCATTTCTTGCATTACTCCCTCCTTTAAAATATGATTGTCCCGACTAATTAAATTTCGTATCCCTTAAATGATTCTCCCCTTACGTTGTAACTTTTGCTACAGATGGCGCGCACGAAGCTCACTGCTCGCAAGTCCGCTGGAGGCAGGGCGCCTCGTCACCGTTTAGCTCCTTGTGAGCCCCGTCCTGAGCCTACTGAGGAGGAAAGGCTGAGGATAGAGCTAGCTCGGGTGACTACTAAGAGGAATGCGGCTCAGCACCGCTTGGAGCAAGTAACGTAGGAAAGGGACCAAAAGACCCTTGAGGTTCAGAGGTTGATAGTTGCTCACCGCAACTATGAACGCATGTTGATTCACGTGATGAACCAACGGAATGAAGCCTGGCACGAGGAGAGTGTGTTGAGAGCGTGATAGGTAGAGCTAGAGCAGCAAGTGGCAGTTGCTGAGGAGTACAATGACAATCTCCATGAGGAGGTTCACCTGTTACACAATCAACTTCACCCTCTCCTGCCACCTGAGGATGAGGATGAGATGGGTTCTGGTGTCATCATGGTGAAGGTGATGATGACATGGAGGTCAATGGACTGAGGACATTCCACCCGATGAGGAGGAAGATGAGGAGTTAGAGCCTCACTAGTGATGAAGATGGAGGAGATCTTCTACAACATCGACTCGAGGACGATGCGTGGTTTAGCTTACTACTTAGCTAATGCACAAGAGCTAGTCTTTTGTTGATCCTCATGCATGAACGAGTAGCTTTGTAATAAGTTAATCGTTGGGATGTAATATCGAACCATAAGTTATCTTTGGATGTAAGTTTGGAACCACTATGGCTTGGATGTAACCTATCGAACGTATTATGCTCCACGTATGTGAGCCTTTGATGAATTTCGTCTTTGCGGTCTATGGATCTCGTTGTTGGTTAAGTTCATCACATTTATGTGTCAATTGACGCGCTTGATGAGTTGTGTGGTTGTGATGAATGATTGTGCCTCTGTTGATTATATAAATGCATTCCCTCCAATGGACTCAGTTTGGCATAATTATACGATTCATCTACAAAAATTTCCACATCGTCGCTCATTGGCTATATATTTTGCGATGGCTCATAACCTTCGTCATGGGTCGTGGCATGGGAAATGAGGAACAACCACCTCGCCACCGCCACCGCCCACACCAAAGCTAATGCGCGCATAGTTGTGGAAAGTCAGCGCATGTTAGCTGAGGCTATGCGTTAGATGGCTAACCGTGAGGATCGTCATGTCCACCAAGGACCCAAGCCGAACCAGTACAACAGCTTTAAGGACTTCATGGATACAAAGCCTCCTATCTTTCGTGAGGCAGAAGAACCATTACAAGCTGATGAATGGTTAAGCACGATAGAGCAAAGGTTTGGATTGCTCCGTTTGACTGAAGGTATGAAGGCCACATATGCAGGACACCAGCTCCAAGGCCCTGCAGGCATCTGGTGGACACATCACAAGACCACCTTCCCTGCAAACGTCGAGATAGTTTGGGGTCAGTTTTAGGCAGCTTTCAGAGGACACTTTATCCCTCCTGGTCTCATGGCCATTAAGCATACTGAGTTTATGAAGCTCACCCAAGGCAACAAGAGTCTTAATGAATACCTCCAGGCATTCAACAACCTGGCGAGGTATGCTCCTGAGTTCGTTGATACTGACGCTAAGAGAATAGCTAGCTTCAAGAGGGGACTTTCCCCTAAACTGATGAAGTCAATGGGCAACTGCAAGTGTGTCACCTTCAATGAGTTTATCAGTGACACTCTGACTCAGGAGAACAATGATAAGATATATGCCGCTTCCAAGAACCGCAAAAGAAACTTTGAGGCAGGTGCTTCTCAGTCTAAGGCACCAATGGTATCCAAGACCCAGTACCGTCCACCCAATGCTAATGTCCGGTACCGCCCACCTCAGAAGAAGAATCAAGCTAAAACTGGTTTTCGCAAGGGGTACACAATTTCCTTGCCAAAGAATACCTCTGGGCAGGGCAGCTCCAATGTCCCACTAGCTAACAGGCCGTGTTGGAACTGTAACTAGCCTGGTCATTGGGCAAATAGATGTCCCCATCCTCCCAAGAATGCTCAAGGAAACGTCCGCCAGGGGCGTGTTCACTACACTACTGTGGAGGAAATTCCTGCTGGTGAAGTGGTCACCGCTGGTAAGTTTCTTGTTAATGATCACCCTGCAGTTGTGCTCTTTGATTCGGGTGCTTCACATTCCTTTGTGAGTTCTACTTTTGCATCTAAGCATAAGATGAATGTGATTACAATTGTCAAGGGTGCTTATTGTATTAGTGCTGCTGGGAATAATATCATGACTAACCAAGTAGTAAAAGATGTAAAGCTTGAAATTGGGGATCGAGGGTTCCTTACGGATCTTGTAGTGCTACCGGGGGTAGGAATTGATATAATCCTAGGAATGAAGTGGATGAGTGGGAATGGAGTGTTGATCGATACGTCAACCCGTGTGGTAATGTTGAGGGATCCTGTGGATAAGAAGGGTTTTCTAGTGCGCTATACCTCGTGATATCTCTATTCACAATACAGCCCAATGCTACCCTAGCCAAAGCCATTGAGGATCTACCAGGTTGTCCGTGAGTTTCCAGATGTCTTCCCTGATGACTTGCCTGGATTACCTCCGGACCGTGATGTAGAATTCAAGATAGAACTCATTCCGGGTACGGCTCCTATATCTCGAAGGCCCTATAGAATGCCGCCCAATGAGTTGGCTGAACTAAAGAGTCGTTGAATGAGCTATTGAAGAAAGGTTTGATTCGCCTAGTTCTTCTCCTTGGGGTTGTCCGGCTATCTTTGTGAAGAAGAAGGACGAATCTTTATTGCATGTGCGAGATTATCGTCCCCTAAATGTCAAGTTACCATCAAGAACAAATACCCTCTTCCTCGCATCGATATTCTGCTTGATCAGCTCTCCAAAGCTAAGGTATTCTCCAAGATCGATTTGAGGTCCGGTTACCATCGATCAAAATTTGTCCCGAAGATATACCCAAGACAAACTTTCTCTACTCGTTATGGCTTGTTCGAGTACCTTGTCATGTCCTTTGGGTTGACAAATGCTCCGGCACACTTTATGTACCTGATGAATTCTGTATTCATGCCAGAATTGGACAAGTTTGTCATCGTGTTCATTGATGATATCCTTGTATATTCTCAGAATGAAGAAGAGCATGCTGAACATCTAAGAATTGTTTTAACTCGGTTGCGTGACAACCAGCTTTATGCTAAGTTCAGCAAGTGTGAATTCTGGTTGAACAAGATACCTTTTCTAGGTCACGTGTTATCTGGTGATGGAATTTTGGTTGACCCTACTAAGGTGCAAGAAGTCCTTGAGTGGAAGGCACCTACTACGGTCATAGAAGTTCGAAGTTTCCTAGGATTGGCTGGCTATTATCGTCGCTTTATCCCGGATTTCTCAAAAATCGCCAAGCCCATGACTCGACTACTTTAAAAAGATGAGAAGTTTGTCTGGACTTCGAAGTGTGAAGAGGCTTTCCACACTTTGCGGACCTTGCTAACCTCTGCTCCTGTATTGGCACAACCTGACATCGAAAAGCCTTTTGATGTCTATTGTGATGCATGTGGCACCGGTTTGGGGTGTGTTCTTATGCAGGAAAGCCGAGTAATTGCTTATGCTTCACGCCAGCTTCGAAAGCATGAAGTCAACTATCCTACCCATGACTTAGAGCTAGCCGCAGTTGTTCATGCCCTGAAGATTTGGAGACATTACTTGCTGGGTAATGTGTGCAACATCTATATTGACCATAAAAGCCTCAAGTACATCTTTACTCAACCTGAGTTGAACATGCGTCAACGGTGATGATTAGAATTGATCAAGGACTACAACCTTCAAGTGCACTACCATCCTGGTAAGGCAAATGTGGTTGCTGATGCCTTAAGCAGAAAGGCCCATTGCAATTCCTTGGTTAGTGAAGACTTTCATCTGTCACACCTCCTTCATCCTGTAGTACTCCACCATATCACTGTGGATTGCTCTCTTAGAAGTCGAATTATCGAGCTCCAGAAGACTGATGTGGGTGTGTTTCACATCAAGCGGAAGATGAAAGAGAAAGAGACCAAGCACTTTAGGGTCGATGACAAAGGAATTCTCTGGTTTAATGATAGGCTTGTGGTACCCAAAGATAAAGAACTTAGAAATCAAATTATGGCTGAAGCCCATTCTTCTAAGTTGTCCATCCATCCTGGTAGTAGTAAAATGTATCAAGAACTCAAGCTGTATTATTGGTGGACCAAGATGAAGAAAGAAATCGCAGCTTACGTGGCAAGGTGTGATAACTGTTGCAGAGTCAAGGCTATTCACATAAGGCCCGGATTATTGCAGCCACTCTCTATTCCTGGCTGGAAGTGGGAAGAAATTAGTATGGATTTTATTATTGGATTACCCACCAAAAAGGGTTGTGATTCCATCTGGGTTATCGTAGATCGTCTAACAAAATCCGCTCACTTTATTCCGGTCAAGTCTACATATCACCCGCACAATTATGCTGAGATTTACTTCCAACAAGTGGTACGTCTCCATGGTGTACCCAAATCCATTGTTTCTGATAGAGGGCCTCAGTTCACGGCTCGCTTTTGGGAGTGCTTACATCAGAATCTTGGCACTCATCTAATCCGATTCTCGCTTATCATCCGCAAACATCGTGACAGATCGAAGCGTGTTAATCAAATTCTTGAAGACATGCTTAGAGCTTGTCTTATCTCTTACAAAGGCTCTTGGGAAGACTGGTTACCTCTCGCTGAATTCTCTTATAACAACAATTATCAAGAGAGTATCAAAATAGCTCCTTTTGAAGCTCTTTATGGCGCAAGTGTAGAACTCCTTTGAACTGGGTGGAACCCGGGAAAGAAGATTCTATGGTATTGACTTTGTAAAAGAAGCCAAGAGCAAGTCCGAACTATACAGAAGAATATGACTGCCATACAAAGCTAGACAAAAGAGCTATGCTGACAAGAGAAGGAAACCTATTGAGTTTGAAGTAGGTGATCATGTTTATCTGAAGGTATCCCCTATGAAAGGAGTCAAGCGTTTTGAAATTAAAAGGAAGCTTGAGCCTCGATATGTTGGACCCTACCGCATTATCGAGAAAAGTGGAAGAGTAGCCTATAAACTCGATCTACCCCGAGATGGGAGCTATATTCCCAGTATTCCATGTGTCCCACCAAGAAGTGTCTTCGTATTCCCGAGGAAAGAATAGCAACAAGGAAAGTCAACTTGAAATCTGATCTTTCTTATGAGGAAAAGCCCGTGCAAGTTCTGGATACACAAGAAAGAGTGACTCGTACAAGAGTGGTTAAGTTATACAAGGTAGTTTGGAGTAATCATAGTGAACGGGATGCAACCTGGGAGCGGGAAGATTATTTAAAGGAAAATCATCCAACTTTCTATACTAAATGGTACGCTTTCCAAATCTCGGGACGAGATTATTCTAAGGGGGGAGGGCTGTAACACCCTAGGTGTTTAGGCTTCCACTAAATTGCATGTCATTTCATAAGCATGTGCATTATCTATGTCATCATGTCATTATCATTGAAACATACATATGCAACATTTTAAATTGTATGTGTTTCATGCTTGATTGCTTAGAGTGGTAGTAGTGCAACATGTGAATGTAACATGAAACTCTCATACTTGGAAACATGGCAATATGGTAGTAATGTGGCAATTATAAAATGACAACAAGGTCTTGAAACATGTGAAACATTGCATTGCAACATAAGAATGAATTGCTTGTTTTACTTTCTTTATCACATGTGATCATTAGAAGTGGTATAACAATTTTGTAAAGTGGTTGATCATGGTCTATTACACCTTAACTATACTTAGGTTACTTGTTGGGACATTGTTCATGTAGATCAAAATGACCAAAATGCCCTCAAGTGCAAGTTTGACTTGAATTGACCCTTGGAGTATCATCGTTTGACTGATTCAAAAGTCCAACTTAGAAACCTTGCATGGCTGTGCACTCTTTACCAAAGTTGTAGCTAATTTATCAAGGAACAAAAGTTGTTTTATGACCAACTCATGAAAATGGCTAGAACATGCTCAAACATGGCCCACAAGTCAGAAGTACATGCTGATTTCAGACTTAGGAATTTTTCTAAGTCCTTAACTATGTTGCAGTTTCATGTACCCAACTTTGTCACCTTGTATCTCCCTAACCAAGCCAAACCAGCTCGAGCTCCAATGGAAAGAGTTGTAGTTCACATATAGATGATCAACTTTGTTAACTATGGCGTAGTCTAGATCGTCACGGATTAGGAGTTAATCATCGTCAAACATGCTCTGTCAGTCGGTTCGGTTGGTTACTGAAACGAAGAATTCAGACTCTACAGTGCTTTGCCGATTCAGAATTCGATGGCCGCGTGGCGCCGTGCGTCGACGGCCGACTGACCGCCCAGGCCACGCGCCGTGGCTAGCCTGAACCCGCTGCCGATGTTCTCCACTTGAAGCCGCATCCTCCTGCCTCTCCATTCACTCTTGTTCCGTCCTCCTTCGCCTAC
Organism: Miscanthus lutarioriparius; assembly: GCA_904845875.1. Taxonomy (NCBI): domain Eukaryota; kingdom Viridiplantae; phylum Streptophyta; class Magnoliopsida; order Poales; family Poaceae; genus Miscanthus; species Miscanthus lutarioriparius. The sequence continues at coordinate 87,521,522 of CAJGYO010000006.1, forward strand.
TCCACTCAGCCGAAGCACAGCAGCAGCGGAGCTACCGCTCCGCCATTGCTCGCCGTCGCGCAGCCCCTCCGCCGGTCCACCCCGGAGAAATTGCTCGCGCGCATAGGAGCGTCCCACACTGCTCTACTCGCTCGAGGTCTCCGCAGTTGTGTCCGTGGCTAGGTGAGAGTCCTATGGCCAATTTTGTGATGCCGCCATGTCCAGCGCCTCGCCGGAGCGCGAGCTCGCCGTGGCCCGAGCTGATCAGCGCTCCTCCGTGCCCCCTTTGCTCTGCATTGTCTTCCCCGCGCCTCGTAGTGTCTCTAATCCTACCCCATCTAACCGTTACAGCCCGGAGGTCGACGGCGGGTGAGCCTCGCCGAAGTAAACTCCGCCGTCGCACAGACCTCTCCTTGGCTAGGCTTCCCGAGCACATCCCCTAACCCTATCTTAGCACTAGTACTGTCGCCTGAGCTCCATGGTGCCGTAGAACCGTTCGCCTGGGCCAGCCATGGCCGGAGCCGGCCGGCGCACCGTCGTGTTGCGCCACCGAGCCGCCATGGCCGGCGATGAACCATTTCTAGTGCACCTCTACCCTAACCATGAACCTCTATCGATGCGGGATGGTATGGTGAACACCAAGGTAGGGTTAGTTTTGCCGGCAGCTTCGCCGTCGGTGAGCTATCGCCATCTCACCGTTGACCCTCGCCGTGCTCTGTTTTTGTGTCAGTGACATGCGGGCCCTCCTTGTCAGTCGTTGACGCGCGTGGCGGGAGCAAGCTGGGCCGCGCCGCGTCTTGGGCCACGCCAGCGTTGTTCGCGGGCCGTTGTTTCTACGGGCTGGCCCAGTAGCGGTTAGGTTTTCATTTTTGTTTTGTTTAACTGTTTTTCACAGTTTGGTGCACAATTTCAAAAATATGTAACTCAAGTTTGGTAGGTCCAAATGCTATGGTCCCAATTTTGTTAAGCTCCTGGTCATGTCTAGTATTTAACAAAAATATTATATGAGCACAAGTTTTAGAAATTCTGGATGAATTAAATAGGACTTTGAAATATGTTTTTGGATACATGCAAACTTGTTTGAATTTTATCTTGAGTTTCTGTGGTCCAAAAATTATGAAATTTTGTGGGTAGTCTATTATTTCTTATTAGAAGCTCTCGTTAAAATTTCAGAGCTAGTGCATGTGTAGTTTTTAAGTTATAGAATTTCCTTTTATTAATGGATGGATCTTGTGTGAATTTTCATAATTTTTCTATAGATCCAGTGGAGGTAAAATTTGATGAGTGCTATTCTTATGCTAGAATGATGCTAGGAAAAATGGGAAATCTGTTGCTTGACACTTTTTAATAAGGTTTCCTAATTATGCTAGAAATAGACATGTCATCTGTTATTTTAGATACAACAAGTTTTACTTGCCCAATGGCTTTGAAATTTTTATGGTAGTCTATGTGCAGCATGAGATAGCTACTGTAATTTTTGTAGATTTTTATGAATAGTTTTACTATATATTGCTTAAATCACCTAATTAACTAAATAAATTGGAAAAGGATATTAAATAAATTATTTATAAGTTGGCACTATACTTTCTGATGTTTCTTAGGTATGAAAAACAAGTTGGTAAACTTGGATTGATCAAATTATGCTTTTGCATCATCATTAAATAATTAAGTTAGCAACCCTGTCATTGCGGGACAGATTCTAGGTCTACTGGAATTTGATTTGGTTAACTTAAGAATCATGCTTTGATGTTTACAAATGAATTGTAGAGAATTTCATAAGCTTTCCAGAATGTCCTCTTACAAGTCATTTGGATTTGTAGAACTCTGGTTGTGATTGAGTTAAGGGACTATTTGTGTGCATATGAAACTTTAAATGTTGAATTATGTATGCCTTTACTATTTCTAAGTTTGTGGTAATGTTCCTAGGTGTTAGGCCTTTAACTGAAGATGAGCATCTTTATCTTAGGTTATGCAAGTTAGGTAAGTTGATCTTGTTCTTTAAGTTAATTAGATACATGCTTAAAGTGATTTGAATAGAGCTAATTACTCGATAAACGAGTGTCCAGTGATGCTTTCGTAAACACTCATTGTGATTCATTCATCATGAGCATCATGTCATTCCTTATGCATCCATGATATTTATCTTTTGCATCGGCATGCAATAGGTGTACCGGAAGGAGTAACCCTGCTGGAATTCGAGGAACCGAGCGAGCAGCAGCAGCCGACGCCAGAGATTCAGGAGGAGCAGCCTTCAGGAGAAGTGCCAGACGAGGTCGCCGTTGAGTGCCCGGACCACCGTCCTTGCAACTTTGTGAAAGGCAAGCCCCGGAGCATATTAAGCCTCCTAATTTCCAAAATGCAGTTACAGTATTATTGTTACATATATATATTGTTGCATTAAGTTTAGGTGTTGGATGCAAACAATTGCTGCATTGGTTACCCAATCCTTGTCCAGATATTGTTACCCTGAATCCTATGTAGCTCAGGCTCGAGTAGTGCTTAGCCCAGCTTAAACGCGGTAGAAGTCAGGTGATTTCCTGTCACCTGCGAGATATAGGAAGATACATGTGGCATGGTTGGCTATACTTGCTATCGTGGAAAATAACCAGTCTTAATTTGAAATGAAGACCGGGCGGAGGCTTGCCGGTTTGCAGTGACTCCGTCTGTGTCGCTTAAGGACTAATTCTTGGAGCCTTTCCTATTCATGTTGAACGCATGCCTCTCTGTTAGTTGGCCGGGTCTGGAGACCGACCACGAAGCCGAGTAGCTCACCTCAGGCCGGGAGTCGATAAGTATAAAGTGCGCCTCGGAAGGGAGCCGTAGGCATGAGTCCAAGGGCAGGTGATTTAAAAGTCCTGATCGTCCTGGCAGAAGGGTAATCCCTGAGAGTGCTGGCGCTGATCGAACCCGCGAATTTGGTTCCTAAGTTGTTCCAAAGGTGACCCTCAGCTACCCTTGCTAAGTATGCCAGGGTGAGAGTTAGGAATACCCCCTTAGCTGAGTTGTAATTCGATTCGAATCGCCGTCTCTCCCGGTTAGTAAGAACTTGACGGGCTTATCTCCAATGTAGATACACTTAATAACTTAATGGTTCAGAAATGATGATATGATGATGACAGCCTTATTATACCTGCTATGGTTAATATTGTTTGCTCCTAATAAGTGAGTGCTCTAGTACAGGTGCTAATGTAGTGGACAGGTAAATAATGATAAGCTTGATAATAAGTTTAAATTGGTTACTATAATCATAAGTCTTTTATGCAACTGTGTCAAGCTAGCCCACCTGAAAAGCCTTGCATGATCCTTGGTGTCTTTTATTTCTGGTTTTGACGGGTAAGTCTAGCTGAGTACCTTCTCGTACTCAGGGTTTATCTCCCACCTATTGCAGATGACCAGTTCTTCTTTGGTTGCTGCAAGTACTGCCTTCTCCCTGCTGGGGATGAAGACTAGACCGTTGGGCGCGGTCTCTACTAGTTCTCATACCTGATAATGCTTTTGCGGGACATGACTCAGACTTGGCAATGTATTTGAAAACTATGATGTTTTGTACTAAACTATGTTGCTTCCACACACTCAAACTTGGTTTGTAATATTTATTTGAACTCTGATGGATGTAATCCGAATGCTACTTGTGAAATGTTGTAACGGATGATGTGTTGTGTTGAATCATTACGATCTTGGTTTGTATGTCGAGAGTTGGTTGAAATCCTTCGTGATTTCCGGACTACCGGGATTATGGGAGCTTAAGTACAGGAATTTGATCGCTTCGGTGATTGTTTTTGTACTTACGTTCTTATGATTTGGTCGGTTCTGTTACAACCGCCTCAGCGCCGTAAACCATAAAGTATGGCGAGACGCCGGTGTTACGGCTGGGCTGAGTTTTGAGTCCCCAGACCACGGTTGGTAACTCTTTGAGCCATCTTCCGGGAGCCTTGTCATTTTCTCTATACACCCTCTTCTTCAACGCGTCCAAGATCATGCCATTTGCCCGCTCGACCTGTCCATTAGCTCTAGGGTGTGCCACCGAGACGTATTTTACTACTATGCTCCTTTCATCGTAGAAGTCCCAAAAAGCGTTCCCGGTGAACTGAGTACCCAGATCGGTTATGATGCTGTTCGGTATGCCGAAACGGTGGATGACCTGGTCGAGGAACGTGATAGCCTTTTCTGAGGATGCCTGTACCAAAGGCATGTATTCTATCCACTTAGAAAATTTGTCGATCAGCACAAAGACGCATGTAAATTTCCCTGGAGCCGGTTTGAAGGGCCCGATCATATCCAGTCCCCAGCATGCGAAGGGCCAGGAGGCTGGTATTGTCTGGATCTCATGTGCTGGTACGTGGATTCTCTTGGTGAAGAACTGACAACCCTCACAGTGGCGAACTAGCCTCTTTGCATCGGATACTGCTGACGGCCAATAGAACCCTACTCAGAAAGCCTTGCCGACCAGCGTTCTTGAGGCCGTGTGGTTGCCGCAGGAGCCAGAGTGGATTTGGTCCAGGAGATGTTCACCATCCTCCTGGGTTATGCACTTCATCAAGATTTCCTCTTTTGCGTTCTTGCGCCATAGCTTGCCATCAACGAGCAAGTACTGCTTACTGCGACGCATCAGGCGCTCGTTCTCTGTCCAATCAGTGTAACCGCTACCATCTGTTAGGTACTTGATGAAAGGTATTCTCCAGTCAGGCTCATGAGTGGTCAGAGGGGGCTCGGCGGTGCTTGACGCCGGAACCGTAGCCACCAATTGCTGGTCTGGAGGCTTGTCTGCCGTGGAATCTTTCTCTTCGATGGACGGCGTGAGCAGGTCTTGGACGAATATGCCATGTGGGATTTTTGCTCGGGATGATCCTAACTTTGACAGTGCATCCGCTGCTTGATTCTTGTCCCAGACCATGTGTATGTACTCGATGCCATAGAACCTGCCTTCCAGCTTTCTGATCAAATTGCAGTATGCTTCCATCTTTTCGCTGGTCGTGTCCTAGTCCTTGTTGAGTTGGTTGATGACCAGAGCAGAGTCTCCATAGACGTAGAGACATTTAACGCCAAGCTCAACCGCAATGCGCAAACCATGTAGGCATGCTTCGTACTCGGCAGCATTATTAGATGCTGGGAAATAAATCCTGAGGACGTACCGGAGCTGCTCCTTGGATGGTGATATAAAAAGGACTCCTGCTCCTGCACCGTCAATGTTGAGAGAGCCGTCGAAGTACATCATCCAATATTTGTTGGATCCGGGAGAGGCAGGCGTGCTTAAGTCTGTCCACTCGACGATGAAATTGACAAGTGCCTGAGACTTGATTGTAGTGCGGCTTGCAAATTCCAAGGAAAAGGGGCATAGCTCCATTGCCCATTTGACGATGCGCCCGTTCGCATCCCTGTTGCTAATGATGTCTCGCAGAGGGTACTCAGTCACGACCACCACACGATATCCGTCAAAGTAGTGTTTCAACTTTTGGGATGTTATCAGTATGGCGTAGATCAACTTCTGAATCTGTGGGTACCTGGTCTTGGACTCATTGAGTACCTCACTAATGAAATAGATTGGCCGCTGTACCTTGTAGACGTGGCGGGCTCGTCTCGCTCGACCACCATGGTCGTGGAGACCACTCGATTGGTAGCCGCAATGTATAGCAGGAGTGTTTTGTCTTCTCTTGGAGCAGTGAGTACCGGAGGTGACGTAAGGTATTGTTTCAGCTATGTGAAGGCAACGTCTGCTTCCTCCGACCACTCAAACGTTTTGGACGCTTTGAGTAGTTTAAAGAACGGTAATCCTTTTTTTGCCTAATCTTGATATGAAATGGCTGAGAGCGGCCATACATCCGGTAAGCTTCTGAACATCCTTCACCTTTTTGGGCGGCTTCATGTCCAAAACAGCTTTGACTTTTTCCGGGTTAGGGCGTATGCCGTCGCGACTGACGACGTTGCCGAGGAGTATGCCAGAAGGAACACCAAAGACGCACTTCTTTGGGTTTAATTTCCACTGGAATGTGTTAAGGGCTGCAAAAGTGCGTCCCAGGTTGTCAACAAGGGTATGAGCTTCCTTGGTTTTGACAACTATATCATCAACGTAAGCCTCGACGAGGTCATCTTTTATCTCGTCTTTGAGGCAAGCTTGTATAGCGCGTTGGTAGGTAGCCCCAGCGTTCTTGAGCCCGAACGACATGGTCGTGTAGCAGTAGGCGCCGAAGGGCATGATAAAAGATGTCTTGATCTGGTCATCCTTTTTGAGAGCGATCTGGTGATAACCGAGTAGCAATCGAGAAAAGAAAGGAGCTTCAAACCGGCGGTTGAATCTACGACCTCGTCTATATGCGAGGCAAGCCAAGGGTCTTTAGGGCGTTGTTTGTTGAGATCGGTGTAATCAACGCACATTCTCCATTCATTATTCTTTTTATGCGTACAAGAACCGGGTTGGCTAACCACTCCGGATGATACACTTCTTTGATAAATCCGGCTGCCAAAAGCCGTGTAACTTCTACCCTAATAGCCTCCTTTTTGTCGCGAGCGAACCATCGTAGCTTCTGCTTGGTAGGTTTGGCCTTGCCGTTGACATTCAAGGAGTGCTCAATCAAGTTCCGAGGTACACCGGGCATGTCAGCAGGTTTCCATGCGAACACATCCACGTTGCTCCTCAAGAACCTGACGAGCGCGCTTCCCTATTTGGGATCCAGTTGGCCCCGATAAGGGCCGTCTTCTTTGGGATCACCGTCGACCAGCTGGATCACCTTGTGCTCCTTGGACTTGATGTTCTTGCGTGGAGCCTTGAGCTCCGGGATCTCCTGGTGGTCGATCGAGGTCTTCTTGGCGTTGAGCACGGTCTCGGCCATGCGAGTAGAGAGGTCGTGAGCCTCTGCTATTTTGAAACTGTCATCTTTGTAGGTATAAGATGCGTACACGTTGCCTCGAAGGGTTAGAACTCCTTTCTCGGTAGGCATCTTGAGCACCAGATACCTGTAATGAGGTATGGCCATGAACTTGGTGAGCGACGGTCGACCAAGAATAGCATGGTAGGTGCCGTCGAAGTCGGCGACCACGAAGTTGACGTAGTCGGTGCGGAAGTGATCCGGGGTCCCAAACTGCACTGGTAGCGTGATCTGCCCGAGAGGTGTAGAGCTCTGTCCGGGGAGAACACCCCAGAACTGTGCCTCGTATGGCTTGAGGTCCGCCCGAGCTATCTTTAGGCGGGCGTATCGTTTTCTTGAACAATATATCAATGGAGCTGCCGCCGTCGATCAGTACTCTGTCGAACTAAACTTTGTTGATACAAGGATCGAGGACCAGGGGAAAACGCCCTGGCTCAGGTATTGCGGCCCATTGGTCCTTTCTGCTGAAGGAGATTTTGCGGTGAGACCACGGAGGGAGCCGCGGATCGGTGAGGAGATTGTCGGTGTTGGCCACGTTCAAGCAAGCGTGGGCGAGCAGCTTGCGTTCTCGTTTGGTCTCGATGGACACTTTGCCTCTGATGATGGTGTGCACGCGATCGGTTGGCTTGACGTACTTGTGATGGGGGTCTGCATCGTCGTCGTCGTTATCCTCGTCGCACTGTTCCCCTGCGTCGTTAGGCTCATCGGACGTATCCGGAGCTTGTTGACGCGTGTAGATAGACTTGAGGACGCGGCAATTCTCCATGGTATGGTTCGACTTAGGATGGAGCTGGCAGGGCCCCTTCAATGCCTTGGCATAGTCGTCTTCATAGTTACGACATCCGCCACCCTTTTTAACGGTGTTGACCTCGCCGTCGTCTTCCCGAGCACGCTTGCTTCTGTAATCGTCATGGCGGTTACACCGCTGATTACGTTGATCACGGTGGTCATGGGAGTTGTTGCGCTGGTTGCAGCGGTCAAAATTGTCGTTCCGACCACGGTTGCCGCGGTAGTCGTCGTGGTGTGGGGGGTGGTCGGAGCGCGGAACCCTTGCTGCTTCTTCAATAATTATCTTTTTAGCGTCATCGGCGTCCGCGTATTTCTTAGCGGTGGCCAGGAGCGCTGTGACCGAATCAGGTCTTTTGCGGAGGAGCTTGTCCCTTAGGGCATCGTGGAAGCAGAGGCCAGTGATGAAAGCCTCGATTGCCTCATTGTCGGAGATTGATGGGACCTTGATGCGCATCTCCGAAAAACGCCGAACGTACTCGCGCAGCGGCTCATCTTTTCGATCTTGAATACGTTGCAGATCGTATTTGTTGCCTGGTTGTTCACAAGTAGCAATGAAGTTGTCGATGAAGGCTTGCTTGAGCTCCTGCTAAGAGTCGAAATAGTTCGCCGGCAAGCTGACCAGCCATTGGTGACCCGCATGGCCAACAGCGACTGGGAAATAGTTAGACATGACGTGCTCGTCCGCCATGGCTGATCTGCACGTAGTCTCGTAAAGCATGACCCATAATTCGGGGTTTTCCTTGCCGTCGTACTTCTGAAGCTTCTCGAGCTTGAAATTCTTGGGCCATATGACTTGGCGAAGGTGTGGAGTAAACTGCTTCAAACCCGGCGGGCCGTGGGCAGTGTCATATTCCATACGGCGATAACTTTCATGGGACGCTCGATCGTCGGCTCTCTGGTTGATGCGAGCACGTAGATCGCGTCCACCGAGGTAATGGCGGAGATCGTTATTGCCATCGCGGCGATCTCGATTGCCATCTGGATTAGCCCTGCGACCATGGTTATTGCGGCGATTGTCGCGGTTGTCCCGGCAACGGTTGTCGTCCTGGCCACCATCATGGCCACCGTTTCCTCCTTGACGGTTGTCTGATGGGTCGTTGTTGTGCGAGCCACGTTGGTTGGGCGGCTGTGAGCGACTTGGGTGCTGGCGGCTGTGGCTTGACTCGACCGAGATGGATGGAGCCCGAGCTTGGTTTACAATCTCCGCGGTCTGGGCCATAGCAACCGTCAGATAGGCTTGTATTTCATCGCGAACTGCTTGGGTTTCCGGGGTGTCGGGTAGCCGTTGCATTGTTGCCATGGCGACGGCTACATTGGCACTTGGAGTTCTGAAGACTTGTTTGTCCCCCACCCTGTCGAAAGCATCGTTGAGGTCACGTGGCTGGACCCTTATGCGTCGTGCCTCCTGGTCTGCTTCGGCTTCGATTTGTCAGCGATTAAACCGGTCAATATTGCGTGCTTTGCGTGCAGTCCTTTCTTGTTCTGTTTCGCCAACTGCTGGTGATTCGTCATTGCTGACAACATGGATCAGATCCCCCCGTCTTGGCGGGAAAGACGGGAATTGCGAGAACCTCGGGGCGTGGTCTGGGATATCCAGATCGTACTTGACGCCTTCATCTTCATGATGCTGAAGCTTGGTGTGGACAGATGCATTAGATGCGGTGCCAGACGAGGAGCTGGGGTCGCCCTCTTGGACTGTGTGAACGGATCCTTCTTGATAATCTTCAATCTGGATCATATTGACGAAGTCACGCGGCTTCGGCTGAGGTCAGTGCATAAGACACAGATCCAAGCGGCGTTGCAGGTCGTAGGCGTAGCTGGAGGCAGCGTTTTGCAGGCCGTAGGGCTGGACCTGGTAGTTCTCCGTCAAGGCTTCGTACTCGGAGAGCCGGAGACCCGTCGCGAAGGCTGGCCAGCGATGAGCAGAGCGCCCTTGAGGAGTAGATGTGACCATGAGATCTATACCAAGTCGTGCAGGACGACTGGTCCGAACTGGTTGGGTAGATCTGTTGTGGGGAGCGGTTACCTACTCATTAGGCTGACTTTGAATCGTACTTACCAGAGCTAGGGTTTCAGCGAGCTTGGTGCCGACCCGATTGATGGAGTCGAGCAGGTCGGTGTTGTCGATCCGCCTCCCTTTGTAGTGGGGAAGCAGATGACAAGTTGTCGGCATGGCTGAAGGTGATGCAGGCATGGTCGGAACCAGATGTACCGTGGTTGGAGCCAGATCCATCGTGGTCGGAGCCGCATCCATCGTGGTCAGAGCCGTGTCCACCGTGGTTGGAGCCGTATCCATCGTGGTCGGAGCCGTGTCCACCGTGGTCGGAACCGTATCCACTGTGGTTGGAGCCGTAGCCGATGTAGGTGAAGCAGTGGTCGACGCAGACTGAATCCACGCCTCCTCCGGGGTCATGGCGATGAAGTCGTCAGAGCCGGTGGTCTAGGTGATCTGGCCAACGGTGAACGTGAGGCCGTTCGGCGTAGCCATGGAGCCGGAGATGATGACCGTCTTGTTTGCTTGGGAAGCAGTACACACACCCCCTACCTAGCGCGCCACTGTCGACGAAATATGGTCGGCAGTCTACCTAGGGGTATACCCAAGGTAGTAGATTGTCGGCAGACAGATGCTTAAGCTACAAACAAGACGGTGACGCAAGACAGACACAAGGTTTTATCCAGGTTCGGCCGCCAAGAAGGCGTAATACCTACGTCCTGCGTCTGATTTGTATTGCTATATGTCAATGAGAGATGATTTTTAGAGGGGTCCCCTACCTGCCTTATATAGCTCGGGGGGCAGGGTTACAGATCTGGAAACTAATCCTAGCCAGTTACAATTGCCATATGTGGCCGGATAAGGATTCCTATTCTAACCGACCAGGATCTTGATTGATCGCCAAATCCGCCTTGACTCCTTGCGCGGGACTCCGAGCAGGTTAACCGGGCCGCACGTCGTCTTTTGGTGGACCGAACCCATCGATCCGGGCCGGCCCAAGCTTAGCCATAAGGGTATAGGGGTTAATACCCCCACATGAACTTTATGTAATATGTGACATGTATGTTGAATCATGTATGATCTTGGTTGTTGCCAATCGTTTATCAAGACCCGTCGTGGTACTAGACAGACTACCAGGTTTATATGGGCTCAAGTATGATAGTACGACCGCTTGCGGGCCGCCATTGTACTTGTGTTCTTATAAATTGGTCGGTTCTGCGACAGCCGAGTTCAATGGCGATGCGTAGTCCGTTGATGTGGGCCTCATATTTTGCAGCATTGTTTGAGGTCGAGAAATGGAGGCAGATGGCATAGCAGAGCCTACTCCCATCTGGGGAGATCAGAACCACTCCAGCCCCCGAGCCGGGCACCATTACGGACCCATCAAAGTACGTCATCTAGTACTCGTGGGTGACGTCCGGGGTCGGTAGCTGGACCTCCATCCATTCGGCAACAAAATCTACGAGAGCCTGAGACTTAATAGTGGTATGGGGGATATACCTGATGTCGTGGCCCATTAGTTTGAGTGCCCACTTGGAGATCCGTCCCGCGGCATCGTGGTTGCAGATGATGTCACCGAGCAGATATGAATTGACGACCGTGACTTCGTGGTCGGTGAAGTAGTGCAGGAGCTTCTGGGTCGCCATCAGCACGGCGTATAGGAGTTTTTGCACCTAGGGGTACCAGACCTTAGGGTCAATGAGTACCTTCCCGATGAAGTATACAGGTCGTTGGACCTTAAGGTGGTGTCCCGGCTCCTCCCTTTTGACGACCAGGGCGGCGCTCACCACGTGGTTGCTTACCGTGACGTAGAGGAGGAGGGGCTCTCTCTGTTCGGGAGCGACGAGGATTGGGGCCGATGTCAGCGATGCTTTGAGGCTCTCCAAAGCCTGCTGTGCTTCCTCAGTCTAGATGAAGGCATCCGTCCTTTTGAGAAGCTTGTAGAGAGGCATCCCTCGCTCACCAAGCTAGGAGATGAATCGGCTCAGGGTAGCCAGACAGTTGGTGAGCCTTTGTACGCCCTTGACGTTGCGTATAGGGCCCATGTTGGAGATGGCTGTGATTTTTTTAGGGTTGGCCTCGAAGCCGCGCTCGAGCACAATGTATCCAAGCAGCTTCCCCTTTGGAACCCCAAAAACACATTTTTCAGGATTCAATTTGATGTTGTACCTTCGGAGGTTTGCAAATGTCACGGCCAAGGTTGCGATCAGGTCACAAGCTTGAGCCGTTTTGACCACTATGTCATCAACATAGACAGCGATGGTTGGTTTTGGCCGATCGACCTGATCAGGTTGGTCGAGCGGGTCGATTTGGTCAGCAAAGCATTGCTGCATGCACCATTGATAGGTGGCGCCAGTGTTCTTCAGGCTGAAAGGCATGGTTATGTAGCAGTACAAACCATACAGGGTGATGAACGAGGTTGTAAGCTTATCGAACTCTTTTATTGCGATATGGTGATAGCCTGAGCAGGCATCCAAAAAAAAGAGGATCTCGCATCCCGAGGTGGAGTCGACTATCTGGTCTATGCGTGGTAAAGGAAAGTGATCCTTTGGACACGCTTTGTTGAGGCCAGTGTAATCAACGCACATTCTCCATTTGCTGATCTTCTTTTTAACAAGAACAGGATTGGCAAGCCAGTCGGAGTGTTATACCTCTCTGATGAATCCGGCTGCTAGTAGTTTGGCGATCTATTAGCCTATGGCCTTGCGCCTCTCGTCGTCGAAGCGACGTAGGCACTGCTTGGTGAGCTTCAAGCCCGGGATGAGGCACAGTGTGTGCTCGATGATTCTGACCAGCATAGGAAGGTGGGGATGGTCGTTTCAGCGACGCATGCCTCTCTGTAGCGCACTTTGTGCTGGCACTTGGAGTAGACGGCATCAGACCCCTCGAGGATCATGATGCATTCCTTAGGATTGGGAAAGTTGTCCCCATCCTTGCTCACCGTGCCCCCTTTCTTGGCTGTTGCCTCCTTACCCTTTCCTTCTTTTGGCCCGCTGGCCTATCATAGGAAGCACTTGAGGAGCTCATAGTCCTTGTAGAGGTGTTTGACAGGGTAAGCGTGGTTGGTGCAGGGGCTATCTATGAGCTTGTCAAAGTGGTCAGGCAGACCCTGCTAGGGCTGCTTGCCCATGCGATCAGCCACGGCGACCAACGTGGAGTTAGCTGGTCGGCAATGATCCTTCTTGTTCTTCTTGCCCCTCTATGTGGAGGGGCCCTCATCTTGGTCCTCACGCTTGGCCTTGCCTTTGTCCTGGCCTCCGTTGAAGACCGCTCCGACCGCCTCCTCACCGGAGGCGTGGTTTGTGGCGACATCAAGTAGGTCGTGGGTGGTTCGGGGCTTTAGACAGCTAAGCTTGTGGATTAGGGACTCGCAGGTTGTCTCAGAGAGTTATGCGCTAATGACGTCCGCGTCGACGACATCAGGAAGAGAGTTGCATCATTTGGAGAACCTATGGATGTAATCCTATAAGGACTCACTGGGCTCCTGCTTGCAGCTCTTGAGGTCCCAGGAGTTCCTAGGGCGAACATACGTCCCCTAGAAGTTCCCGATGAAGGTCCTCTTGAGGTCCGCCCAGTCGTGGATGCTATCATGCGGGAGGAATTCGAGCCATGCTCGAACATGTTCCCCACGCAGATGGGGAGGTATTGAATGATGAAGTAGTCATCATCCACTCCACCGGCTTGATAGGTGAGCTAGAAGTCTGAGCCATATACCAAGATTCATCTCCCCGGTATATATTGGTAGTGTTGGTGGGCGGTTGGAAGCACTGCGGGAATGGCGCTCTCCGGATGCGTCGGCCAAAGGCCCATGGTCCTAGACCATGAAGCCGAGTAGCTCAACTCAGGCCGGGCCCCGTTCTGTTGTGCGCTCCTTGCGGGGGGGCGATCAGACTGAGCCCAAGGGCAGGCTAGGCCTGAACGTCCTAGCATCTGGTGTCCCAGATTGTGCGGCACGGTATGGACCCGCGAAATGTGTACCTGAGTTGTACCAAAGGTGACCTAAGGCTACCTTCGCGTGGTATGCCTGGGTTTGTGTTAGGAATAAATTCCCAGCTGGTTGAAATCGATTCGAATCGCCGTCTCTCCCGGATAGTGAGAAACTTGGCTAGCTCTAGCATCGTAGTAATTGTATTATGGAACATGATGGTTCGAACGAATATGGAATTACAATACCTGCTATGGTTACTATTGTATGCTTTTAAAATGATATACCCAAGGGCAGGCTAGGCGTGGATCGTGATCGTATTTTGGCACTGTATTAAACTATGTTGGAAACTTTACTTTCAAACTTAATTTGCTTCCGCTTTTATCTACCAACTTGGTTTGTAATAACTGTGTTTCATACTCTGATGATGAAAATGTATCTGTGAACTTTATGTAATATGTGACATGTATATTGAATCATGTACGATCTTGGTTGTTGTCAATCGTTTATCGAGACCCGTTGTGGTACACGACAGACTACCAGGTTTATATGGGCTCAAGTATAATAGTGCGACCGCTTACGGGCCGCCATTGTACTTATGTTCTTATAAATTGGTCGGTTCTGCGACAGCTGGCATCAGAGCAAGATTCAACATTAATTATCACATGTGTATTTAAAACAAAAGTTTTTGTTTTCCAAAAACCCTTCTCTATCAACTAATAGCTATATAAATAGGTATTTGAAATCTAAAGTGTGCCAATGATCACTTTCCTTATGCCCAAATTAAGGACTATTAGGTGGCTATTTAAGTACTAACATTAGGATTTTTACTTCGTCGTCCATACGGCGTGCTATTGTATGGATGCCATTCACTTGAATGGTAATGTATGGATCAAATGCCTCTACGCCAAGGTAAGATGATGAGTGGCATGACCGCAAGATGAGAGCGTGTGGTCGGGGAGAGTTAGTTTTGGGACGGCTATGTATGCATGCTTGCGTGTGTATATGGTGCGTATTTAATTGTGGGTATACACTGTTATCGGGTAGCTTTGATATGGAAGTATATGTATGGGTATACATATATAGAAGTATTTAGATTTACATTCTGCATATTTACTTATGGGTTTGGGCTGAAATGAGACTCTTATGTAGGTACACTAACAACGAAACGTGTAGCTCGGCTAGTTACGCTATATATGAGAGAACGTATGTATGCCACCGTGTCTACCGTTAGAAATAATTTTCCTAAGTTTGTGAGGACGTACGGAACGTGCATGCATCATGATAATAAATAATTACATTGTTCCTCCCCTTATAAAATTCTTACTCGGTTATGTAACTCTTATCCATTATGGCCTAGTCTCTCACAAAGTGGTACATGTTAATGGTGCAGATGGCAGCGCCAGTTGGAAGTGAGAATTTCCTGATGGAGTTCGGGACTCCTACTTTGCTTTGGAGAGTTCTGCACTTTGCGGGGTACCAAGAGCCACCTCTTTATCCTTGGATTGAAGAGCCTCTAGAGGGACAGCCCTGGTATGTGATGCAGCTGACCATACCAGCCCACACACAAGCACTCTTTTGGCAGGAGTGGAAGGCAGAATCCGAAGGGAAAACTCCTTGGGAGGCTACCCAAGTAGTGGTCTTCGAGGTGTTAAGTCAAATCTATCAGCAACATGGAGGTGCACTTACCAGCAGTGCCGCTAGTATGTTTCCTCAGGTGGATCCATCCACAATGTGGGAACAAGGCAATCATAATGCATTGATCAGAGACCGGGATGAGCGGGCCAATAGCTCTAGTCCCGCCATGAGTGCCATGTTCACGGTGATGAAGATGTTTTGTACACGTCAGGAAACTAGGGATTTCTGGCAGGAATCATACACCACTTGCAAGGACAAGCTCATGAAGGCTAAAGCCGCATAGCGCAAGCTTAGAAAGCTTGTGCGTAAGCATAAGAAAGCAACAAGTGAAGCCCGATGGGAGTTTGACCAGGCCTATGCAGCTTTGGGCAATCTCCATGCCCAAATGGAGCAAGTGGATTTGCAGAGAGCAGCAGCCCAAGACGCTCGAGCCGATGATCAAGCATTGCTTGTAGGATTGCGAGAGCAGTTGGAGGCCGCCCATGCTGCGGTGTCCACAGCTAGACGCCAGCGAGATGTAGCAGAAAACCGTGCCGCTACAATGAGGATAGACAGGGACAGACACCGTTCCATGAGTGCTATGCAGGACCATGCTGAAAGGGACTTGCGTTAGTAGCTCGCACAGGCTCAACTTCAAGTGATGAACCTTTAGCATGAAGTGCACTATTTGAATAACCAGCTGAACCCAATCCTTGATGGGGAAGAAGATGGTCCAAATATGGAGGAAGATGAAGAAGATGAGAGGAAGAGGTGGAGCCTGAGGAAGGAGATGATCCTATCTCTGACCTCGATAGTGATCATGATGAGGATTAGATCGCTTAGTACTTAGTGGAAGTGCTTAATGTATCATCGTTGGTTATGTAATGGACCTGTAGTTTGGATTTGGTGTTGGTGAATTGAACTATCATGTAATATGGTTATTTGCATGACTATCACACGTTTGGTTAAACGCTAATGTGAATTCCAGTTGATTTATCAGAGATCATGATTTGAACATTGACGTGCTATGAGTCTGATAAGTGATAAAATTGGTGGTGTCATGTTGCGAGAATGGATTATTATGCCTCTATTTTTATTGTATGAATTTGAGATTGTCTCCAGTAATTTTAGTTTGGCATGATTATAAATTCATCTGCAATCTTGTGGCATCCACCAATAATCGCTTATTGTTGCAACTTCGCAGATGACGCGCACCCATGCAGGAGCTGGTAGCAGTCATGATGGCAATGGTCATGACTTACCACCATCACCACCGCCGTCTACTCAGGAGTTCTTTGCTCAGTTCTTGGGGAGCCAAAGGACAATGGAAGAAGCTCTGCGCCTCATTGCGCAAAACACCGCTCGTGGCCACCCACAGCAACAAGGGGCCGAGCCAAATCAGCACAGTACATTTAAGGAGTTTCTGGATACAAAGCCTCCTATCTTCAAGGTGGCTGAGGAACCACTACAGACTAACGAGTGGCTCAACACCATTGAGTAGAAGTTTCGTCTGCTAAGGGTCACTGAGCATCTGAAAGTTGAGTATGCTTCTCATCAGCTACAAGGACCAGCAGGGATCTAGTGGACACATTTCTTGTCATCTGTACCTGCTAATGCGTGAGTGACATGGGAACAGTTCAAGCTGGCTTTTAGGGGACAACATATTCCCCCGGGCCTAATGTGCATGAAAGCGGCTGAATTCATGAGGCTCACTCAAGGGACAAAGACCCTCATAGAATATATGCACGCATTCAACAACCTATCCAGGTATGCGCCAGGTTTTGTGGATACTAAGGAGAAGAAGATAGAGAGCTTCAAGCGGGGTCTAGGCACCAAACTGATGAAGACCATGGCCAATTCCAAGTGCACTACTTACAATGAGTTTATCAGCGACGCTCTGACCCAGGAAAACCACAATAATATGCATGCGGCTGCTAAGGGTCGCAAGAGGGCATTCGAGGCAGGTGCCTCTGGATCTTCATAGTCAAGAGCGCCTATCACAGCTAGGCCACAATTCCGTCCACCTGCACCCAAGTTTAGGCCTCCACCACCTAAAGCTCAGAACAGCAAATCTCAGAAACCATTCCGTAAGGCATTCACTATTGCCTTACCAAAAGGAACTGGCAGTTAGGGGAGCTCCACAGGACCTAGGAATAATCAGCCATGTTTCAACTGCAATCAAGTGGGCCATTGGGCCAAGGAATGCCCCCACCCCAAGAAGAATGGCAACCCAAATCAGAACAATTAGAGGCAGGTGAACACAAGGGCACGTCCGGGATACGTGCATTATACCGCTGTTGAGGAAGTGCCCACAGGAGAAGTTGTCACGGCTGGTATGTTCCTTGTCAACCAGCATCCCGCTGTTGTTTTATTTGATTCAGGAGCTTCTCATTCATTCATGAGTCAAGCATTTGCATCTAGACATGATCAGAAAATAATTGAAGTAAGCAAGGGTGGTTATAATATAAGTTCAGCAGGGGGTACTATTTCTACCAAAAAGATAGTCAAAAACGTGCTCATCTCTATACAACGGAGGGAGTATACCACAGATTTGATAATATTGCCTGGGTTATCGATAAGTGTAATCTTAGGCATGAATTGGATGAAGGATCATGGTGTTCTCATAGACACTAGCACTCATACTATTATGTTGAGAGAACCCACGGGAGGGAATGCTTTTCTAGTACCACTCTCCCGCAATTTTGAACTCCAACATTTAGCTTGTGCTATCCAAACCACCACACTTGTGATATCCTAGTGGTTTGTGAGTTTCCGGATGTATTTCCAGAGGAATTACCAGGCTTACCACCTGATAGGGAGGTGGAATTTAAGATTGAGTTAGTGCCAGGTACGTCACCCATATCAAGAAGGCCCTATAGAATGCCACCCAATGAGTTAGCAGAACTTAAGGTTCAATTACAGGATCTATTGGACAAGGGTCTTATCCAACCTAGCTCTTCTTCGTGGGGATGTCCAGCATTGTTTGTGAAAAAGAAGGACAACTCACTAAGAATGTGCGTAGATTACAGACCACTCAATGCTGTGACCATCAAGAACAAGTACCCATTGCCTCGCATCGACATCTTGTTTGATCAGTTGGCAAAAGCAAAGGTATTCTCAAAAATTGACTTGAGATCAGGCTATCATCAGATAAAGATCAGACCGGAGGATATACCTAAAACTGCTTTCTCCACTAGGTACGGCTTATATGAGTATTTGGTTATGTCTTTCGGACTAACAAATGTTCCTGCCTACTTTATGTACCTGATGAATTTGGTATTCATGCCCGAGCTTGATAAGTTCATGGTCGTGTTTATCGATGATATATTGATTTATTTGGAAAATGAGTCAGATCATGAAGAGCATCTGAGGATTGTCCTATCCAGACTAAGGGAGCATAAGCTATATGCAAAGTTTAGTAAGTGTGAATTTTGGTTGAGCAAAGTACCTTTCTTAGGTCATATCTTATCAAGAGATGGAATCTCTATAGACCCATCAAAAGTACAAGAGGTCATGGATTGGAAAGCCCCAACTTCGGTTCATGAAGTTCGGAGTTTTCTAGGGTTAGCAGGATATTATCGTCGTTTCATTCCAGATTTCTCAAAGATAGCTAAGCCAATGACCAGACTACTTCAGAAAGATGAGAAGTACAAATGGACGCTAGAATGTGAAGTAGCTTTTCACACCCTCAGAACTCTGTTAACTACAGCACCTATTCTAGCACAACCAGACATTAAAAAGCCTTTTGATGTATTTTGTGATGCATCGGGAATAGGTTTGGGGTGTGTGCTTATGCAAGAGGGAAGAGTTATTGCATATGCTTCTCGGCAGTTGAGAAAGCATGAAGTCAACTACCCCACGCATGATTTAGAACTTGCAACAGTTGTCCATGCATTAAAGATATGGAGACATTATTTGTTGGGCAATGTATGTCATATATATACTGACCACAAAAGTCTCAAGTATATCTTTACCCAACCAGAGCTGAACATGAGACAGTGAAGATAGCTAGAGCTGATTAAGGACTACAATTTGGAAGTGCACTACCATCCGGGAAAAGCTAATGTAGTAGCAGATGCACTCAGTCGAAAGTCTCATTGCAACACTATGGAAGCATTATTGGAAGATGGATTTAATTTGCTACATCCTATTGTACTGCATAATATCACGATCAGTTGTTCACTTGAAAGCAAAATCGTAGAGTTGCAGCAGAAAGATGTAGGAATAAGTCACATCAAGAGAAAAATGCAAGAGCAAGAGACCAAGCATTTCAGATTGGACGAAAGAGGTGTGTTATGGTTTGAGGACCGACTTATGGTACCAAAAGACCGTGAGCTTAGGAACCAAATTTTAGATGAAGCTCACTCATCCAAATTGTCTATTCATCCAGGTAGTAGTAAGATGTACCAAGATTTGAAAACCCGTTTTTGGTGGACTAAGATGAAGAAAGAAATCACAGCTTATGTCGCTAGATGCGACAACTGCAGCAGAGTAAAAGCTGTTCATATGAAATCTGCCAGATTACTTCAGCCATTGCCTATTCCAGGTTGGAAATGGGAGGAAATCAGTATGGACTTTATCACAGGCCTTCCAATGACACCTCGAGGACATGATTCCATATGGGTCATTGTAGATCGTCTCACCAAGTCGGCACATTTTATACTGGTGAACACCAGAGACCGCGTAGCGAAACACGTCGAACTGTATATTTCTCAGATTGTGAGACTACATGGAATACCTAGGACCATAATCTCAGATCGAGGACCACAGTTCATAGCTCGTTTCTAGGAGCACTTACACCAGTCTTTGGGAACTAAATTGATCAAAAGTTCAGCATACCATCCACAAACTTCAGGACAGACGGAGCGAGTAAACCAAATCATAGAAGGTTTGCTTAGAGCTTGTGTTATATCTTCAAAAGGTTCATGGGAGAAATGGTTACCTTTACCTGAGTTCTTCTATAACAACAATTATCAAGCAAGTATCAAGATGGCTCCATTTGAACCCTTGTATGGCAGAAAATGTAGAACTCCATTGAATTGGATTGAGCCCAGTGAAAGGAGATACTTTGGTATTGACTTTGTCAATGAAGCCGAAGAGCAAGTACATGTTATCCAACAGCATATGAAAGCAGCTCAATCAAGACAAAAGAGTTATGCTGATAAAAGAAGAAGACCACTAACGTTTGAAGTGGGTGACTATGTATACTTGAAAGTATCACCCATGAAAGGGGTGAAGAGATTTGGGATGAAAAAGAAGCTTTCACCTAGATATGTGGGGCCATACAAGATTTTGGAATGAAAAGGAAATGTTGCTTATAAGTTACAACTTCCACTAGAAATGAGTGCAATCTTTGATGTCTTCCATGTTTCTCAGTTAAAGAAATGTCTTCGTGTACCTGAAGAAGCTATTGCACCCACCAATGTACAGCTTCAATCAGATTTGACCTATGAGGAAAAGCCAATTCGAGTATTAGAAGAGATGGAAAGAGTAACCCGGAGTAAGGTCATTAAGTTCTATAAGGTGGTGTGGAACAATCACAGTGAACAAGATGCTACGTGGGAAAGAGAAGATTACTTATGAGAAGTTTATCCCGCCTTTTTCCAAGAATGGTAGGTCTTGCAAATCTTGGGATGAGATTTTTATAAGGGGGAGGGGCTGTAACACCCTAGGTGTTAGCCTTACATAAATTGACTTGCATAGCATGAGCATCAAGCATTCATATATGAGCATTTACAATTGAAACATGAGATTGAAACATATGCAACATTGCTTGTTATTTCATGTTTCTTAGAATATAAGCATATTGTCGTAGAACCGACCAATTTATAAGAGTACAAGTACAATGGCGTCCCGCAAGCGGTCGCACTGTCATACTTGAACCCATATAAACCCGGTAGTCCGTCGAGTACCACGACGGGTCTCAATAAACGATTTACATCAACCAAGATCATACATGATTCAACATACATGCCACATATTACATAAAGTTCACAGATACATTTTCATCATCAGATTATGAAACCAGTTATTACAAACCGAGTTTGATAGATAAAGCGGAAGTAATTAAGTTTGAAAGAAAAGTTTCCAACATAGTTTGATACAGTGCCAAGATACGATCACGGTCCACAAAAGCATGTAGAAGGATTAATAAGAAGCCTGCCCAAGTCTTACTCCTCATCCATAGTGGGATAGAAGCAACTCTTGCAATAACCATGATACATAGTGCCATCTACAACATAGGAAATAAAACCCTAAGTACGAGAAGGTACTCAGCTAGACTTACCCGTCGAAAACCAGAAATAAAATGACTCCAAGGATTATGCAAGGCTATATAAGTGGGGATAGCTTGACAACATTTTGCATAAAAGCGAATAACTTAGTTAGACAATTATGGTTCCAATATCAGGTTAATTATAACTATCCATCTCTAGATTAGCAACTATCCTGTGCCAAACATGTAACCATAGCAGGTATTGCAATTCCATATTCACCCGAACCATCATGTTCCATAACACAGTTACTACGATGTTGGGACTAGCCAAGTTTCTCACTATCCGGGAGAGACGGCGATTCGAATCGATTTCAACCAGCTGGGAATTTATTCCTAACACAAACCCAGACATACCGCGTGAAGACAGCCTTAGGTCACCTTTGGTACAACTCAGGTACACATTTCGTGGGTCCGTACCGCGCCGCACAATCTGGGACACCAGATGCCAGGACATTCAGGCCTAGCCTGCCCTTGGTCTCAGTCTGATCGCCCCCCCGCAAGGAGTGCACAACAGAACGGGTCCCGTCCTGAGTTGAGCTACTCGGCTTTGTGGTCGGAACGAGTTATCCGGCCAGCTAAGTGATAGGCATGCGTTCAATCTTGTCAGAAGCACCAACAATGGTACAGTCCTTAATCGACACAGACGGGGATAGATCCACACCCAAGACCTCCATGTCTTGTTGCTTCTCTATCGACATCCCGCCTAGTCTCCATTTACATTAACCCATGGTTCTTTTCCACGATAGCAAATATAGCCAACCATGCTCTGGTATCCACCTATATCTCGCAGGTGACAGGAAATCACCTTACTTCTACCGGTCTAAGCATGGCTAAGCATATATTCGATCATGGACCTATACCGGTTAAAGGTGTAATAGCTGGACAAGGAATTTATATGCATCAAGTGGTTCCATTCAACTCTTATAACCTAATGCATCAATCATAAGTACTTAAGTAATCATTTGTAAAATACTAGGAGACTTAGAATGCTCCGGGGCTTGCCTCGCAGAAAGGAAGTAGGGCGGTGATCAGGGCACTCCGGAAGCTCTTCAGGATTCTGCTCCTCGCCTTCGGGAGCTGCGACTTGAGGATTCTCCTACTGGTCCCCTTCCTTTACTTCGTCGAATTCCAGCAACGTTATTTCTTCCTCCTATCCTAGATGCATGAATATGGCATAAGATATTGCGAATGCATACATGCGTACAAGTATAAAATGATGACACATGATGAATGCATTCGTATAAGTATTCTTAATAGCATGGTGTTAACAAATGCATCATATTTTACCGAGTAGGTGCATATCTCTCTTAATCACTCAATCAAACACATTTACAATTCATTCACTACACACAAAACAGCAGCTGCTTGTTTTACTTATAACTGAAGTTCTACTTATCCAAATGCTGTGATATTAGACTTTCTGGAAAGCTTATAAAATTGTCTACAACTCTTACTTAATCACCAAAAGCTAATTCACACTTTATCTTAACCAAAACAGACAATCAATCCAGCGCTGTCCAGAAATCCCTGAGAACAAGCAAATTCAGAAAGGCTAACTTTAAACAGCTGTAACTCCTAAACCGTTTGACCTATGGTCCTGAAATTTTAACACAAGACATATGATGAAGTTATCTACAACTTTGTTATTAACTATTTTTACAGAAAACATCATTTTTATCATGCAACTTATCAAACTACCGAATCTGTCCAGAAACTATTCCAATTCACATTATAAAGTAACAATACTTCTACTTCATATAAATATTCAAATTTTTACAACCCAAAGTCTACCAACAGTTTAAGCATACCAAATACATCCAAGAAAATATAATGGTGAAGCCCAAACTATTTCTTATTATGCCTTTATTATTTTATTTAGATACATAGGTTAAATAATAAACATATACCAAATGTGCATCATAAATTCTCAGAAAATTACAGTGGCTTACTAGTACTACCAATAGACTACTATAAAAGCTTCATGCCATTTTGCCAAGTAAAACGTCCTATACAAAAATGACAAGGCAGCAAGGCTTGAAATAGCATAAATAGAAAACCCTATTGAAAAGTGTCAAGCAACATATTTCCTATTTTTCTTAGCATCCATATACTATTTGGATAACGTCCAACAAATTTCATGAATATTGGATTCCTAAATAATTTATAAAAATTCACACAATGATCTCCTAATTATAAAAGAAAAATCTATAACTACAAATATATGCATGCACTGATCCTCAAATTTTTACCAAAGCTCATACATGTCAAGAAGAGCTTACCACAAAAATTTCATAATTTTTGGAGCACAGGAACTCTAGATATAAAATAAACAATTTTGCATGTATTCAAAAACACATTTCAAATCTCCATTTAAATCTTCCAAAATTTCTACTGTAAGTGTCAAGAATATATTTTTCCTAAATACTACACCTCCTATGGCACACTACCAAATTTATTTTGCCATTTTTTGAAGCTACCAAATTAGAGATCTAAAAAATCACAAAACAATTCAAAATCTTTAATCAAATGACCTAGCTTTCAAATACAGAGTCGCTGACCGGTGGGACCCGCTGGTCAGAGGACCCCACATGTCATTGAGACAAGAACAGAGCAGCTACGCTGCTCTACGGTGGCGCGGCCAAAGCTCGCCGACGGCGAACTTGCCGACGGTGACATCATCACACGATGATCTACGTGACCTGGCGCATCAATTGAGCTACGTGGGTGGCCTTCTCGTCGGAGCTAGCGGCTACGGCGACAGCTATGGTGGCACGGTGGGGCGGAATGACGCGGCACGTTAGAGGAGGCCACGGCGAAGCAAGCTCAAGCTCGGACGAGCATATACTACCCAAGGCAAACTCAACGTGCTAGCTAACGCCTGGAGAGGCGGACGGTGGCGCTCCGGCCACGGTGATGGGGCTAGCTGCGGAGCTCTGGCGAGCACTTGCACAGCGCGGAGGCTTACCGGGCTTGAACAGCGGGCACTGGCTGGCGCAGGGAGTCGCTAGGAAGGCGGTGATGCTGTTGCGGTGATGGAGAAGTGGCTAGGCGCGGCTTGTGCCGTCAACGACGACGGCGGCGTTGCGGTGCCGAGGCTGCAGCTGCTACGGGCGAGTGGACGGCGAAGGAGGAGCTGGGAATGAGAAACTGAGGGCGCGACTGAGTGCGGGCGGGTGCTGGGGTGGTAATGCCGGGCTCAGGCGCGTCGTGGCCTACGCGGTCAGGGCAACGGCGACGCGCGGCCAACGTGACCTCCACGCGGCGGCTCAGTCCTGATGCCGGTCGGCCACCGAATGGCGTCGATCAGTTGATTCAAAAACTGAAAGGGGCGCCTGACAGCCGGTTTTTATGTTGATGTAACTGCTAAACCGTGGCTCCAAAGCACAAACTATCTTAACAACAATGATAGCCCTATGTACCAACTACAACTTTGGTTAAGGAATCATGTTCAAATTCGCAACCAAATTCAAGTAATGTCATCACCAAGATGGGTTTGTCGGGCTATCAGTCGAACAAAGACTTAGAAAATTTCATAACAAAGACTTAGAAAATTTCGTAAGTGTTGAAATGTTGATTTTGCTGATTCTTGTGAGACCAATTCAAGCATGTTAGAAGTTAAATCAGTCAATGACCCAAAAATAAAAGTTGTTCCTTATAGCAAATACTACAACTTTGCTTTAGTGATCTCCTCCATGCAAGGTCTCTAACACCTAGTTCAAATTTGGTCAAACTTGTCAAATTCAAATGATGATACACTTCAAATCATGGCTTAATGACCTAATTACCCCTAACCATGAATATCAAAGTTGTTCATAATGACACTCTAACCATGTTTAAGCAATTTTCAAGGTCATTCAATCATTTCATGCATTAGTCACTCATAGAGCTATTTAGTGTAATCACATGAAATGACTTAAGGCTTGATCATGGGAAATGACATTCATGAACTATGTTCCATTTGCTAACCTAAGTGTTGCCAATATATTTTTGTGACTCAAATCAACCATCTACATGTATACACTCATGATCATATGCAATAACACATGGAAACATTAAATAATGAGAAAAGTTGCATATGTTCAAAGAAACATGCGATAACAAGCAAATGTTACAGATGTTTCAATCAAATGTTTCAATTGTAAATGCTTGTTTATGAATGATTGATGATCATGCTCATGTCATGCAAGTCAAGTTATGCAAGGCTAACATCCGAGGTGTTACAGCCCCTCCCCCTTATAAAAATCTCGTCCCGAGATTTGCAAGACCTACCATTCTTGGAAAAAGGCGGGATAAACTTCTCGTAGATAATCTTCTCTTTCCCACGTAGCATCTTGTTCACTATGATTGTTCCACACCACCTTATAGAACTTAATAATCTTACTCCGTGTCACTCTCTCCATCTCCTCTAATACTCGAATTGGCTTTTCTTTAGAGGTCAAATCCGATTGAAGCTACACGTTGGTGGGTGCAATAGCTTCTTCAGGTACTTGAAGATATTTCTTCAACTGAGAAACATGGAACACATCAAATATTGCACTCATCTCTGGTGGAAGTTGTAACTTATAAGCGACATTTCCTTTTCGTTCCACAATCTTGTATGGTCCCACATATCTTGGTGAAAGCTTCTTTTTCATCCCAAATCTCTTCACCCCTTTCATGGGTGATACTTTCAAGTACACATAGTCACCTACTTCAAAAGTCAGTGGTCTCCTTCTTCTATCAGCATAACTCTTCTACCTCGATTGAGCTGCCTTCATATGCTATTAGATGACACGTACTTGCTCTTCAGCTTCATTGACAAAGTCAATACCAAAGTATCTCCTTTCACCGGGCTCAATCCAATTCAACAGAGTTCTACATTTTTGGCCATACAAGGCTTCAAATGGGGCCATCTTGATACTTGCTTGATAACTGTTGTTATAGGAGAACTCAGCTAAAGGTAACCATTTCTCCCATGAACCTTTTGAAGATATAACACAAGCTCTAAGCAAATCTTCTAAGATTTGGTTTACTCGTTCTATCTGTCCTAAAGTTTGTGGATGATATGCAGAACTTCTGATTAGCTTGGTTCCCAAAGCCTGGTGTAAGTGCTCCTAGAAATGAGCTATGAACTGTGGTCCTCGATTTGAGATTATAGTCCTGGGTACTCCATGTAGTCTCACGATCTGGGAAACATATATCTCAGCGTACTTCCCAACTATATACCTTGTGTTCATGGGTATAAAATGTGCTGACTTGGTGAGACGATCGACAATAACCCATATTGAATCGTGACCTTGTGGTGTCATTGGAAGGCCTGTGATAAAGTCCATACTGATTTCTTCCCATTTCCAACCTAGGATAGGCAATGGCTGAAGTAATCCGGCAGATTTCATATGAACAGCTTTTACTCTACTGCAATTATCACACCTAGCAACATAGGCTGCGATCTGTTTCTTTATCTTAGTCCACCAAAAACGGGTTTTCAAATCTTGGTACATCTTACTACTACTCGGATGGATAGACAATTTGGACGAGTGAGCTTCATCTAAAATTTGGTTCCTCAGCTCAATGTCTTTTGGTACCACAAGTCGGTCCTCAAACCATAACACACCTCTTTCATCCAATCTGAAATGCTTGGTCTCTTGCTCTTGCATTTTTCTCTTGATGTGACTTATTCCTACATCTGTCTGCTGCAACTCTATGATTTTGCTCTCAAGTGAACAACTGATTGTGATATTGTGTAGTACAGCAGGGTGTAACAAGTTGAATCCATCTTCCAATAATGCTTCCATAGTGTTGCAATGAGACTTTCGACTGAGTGCATCTGCTACTACATTAGCTTTTCCTGGATGGTAGTGCACTTCCAAATTGTAATCCTTAATCAGCTCTAACCATCTTCATTGTCTCATGTTCAGCTCTGGTTGGGTAAAGATATACTTGAGACTTTTGTGGTCAGTATATATATGGCATACATTGCCCAACAAGTAATGTCTCCATATCTTTAATGCGTGAACCACTACTGCAAGTTCTAAATCATTAGTGGGGTAGTTGACTTCATGCTTTCTCAACTGCCGAGAAGCATATGCAATAACTCTTCCTTCTTGCATAAGCACACACCCCAAACCTATTCCCGATGCATCACAAAATACCTCAAAAGGCTTTTCAATGTCTGGTTGTGCTAGCACAGGTGCTGTAGTCAATAGAGTTCTGAGGGTGTGAAAAGCTGCTTCACATTCTGGTGTCCATTTGTACTTCTCATCTTTCTGAAGTAGTCTGGTCTTGGGCTTAGCTATCTTGGAGAAATCTGGAATGAAACGGCGATAATATCCTGCTAACCCTAGAAAACTCCGAACTTCATGAACCAAAGTTGGTGCTTTCCAATCCATGACCTCTTGTACTTTTAATGGGTCTATAGAGATTCCATCCCTTGATAAGATGTGACCTAAGAAAGGTACCTTGCTCAACCAAAATTCACACTTACTAAACTTTGCATATAACTTATGGTCCCTCAATCTGGATAGGACAATCCTCAGATGCTCTTCATGATCTGACTCATTTTCCGAATAAATCAATATATCATCGATAAACACGACCACGAACTTGTCAAGCTCAGGCATGAATACCGAATTCATTAGGTACATGAAGTAGGCAGGAGCATTCGTTAGTCCGAAAGACATAACCAAATACTCATATAAGCCGTACCTAGTGGAAAAAGCAGTTTTGGGCATGTCCTCTGGCCTGATCTTTATTTGATGGTAGCCTGACCTCAAGTCAGTTTTGGAGAATACCTTTGCCTTCGCTAGCTGATCGAACAAGATGTCGATGCGAGGCAACGGGTATTTGTTCTTGATGGTCACAGCATTGAGTGGTCTGTAATCTACACACATTCTCAGTGACTTGTCCTTCTTTTTCACAAACAATGCTGGACATCCCCATGGAGATGAGCTAGGTTGGATAAGACCCTTGTCTAATAGATCTTGTAATTGAACCTTAAGTTATGCTAACTCATTGGGTGGCATTCTATAGGGCCTTCTTGATATGGGTGCTGTACCTAGCACTAACTCAATCTTAAATTCCACCTCCCTATCAGGTGGTAAGCCTGGTAATTCCTCTGGAAATACATCTGGAAACTCACAAACCACTAGGATATCACAAAGTGTGGTGGTTTGGATAGCACAGGCTAAATGTTGGAGTTCAAAATTGCGGGAGAGTGGTACTAGAAAAGCATTCCCTCCCGTGGGTTCTCTCAACATAATAGTACGGGTGCTGGTGTCAATGAGAACACCATGATCCTTCATCCAATTCATGCCTAAGATTACACTTATCGATAACCCCGGCAATATTATCAAATCTGTTATATACTCCCTCCCTTGTATAGAGATGAGCACGTTTTTGACTATCTTTTTGGTAGAAATAGTACCCCCTACTGAACTTATATTATAACCCCCTTTGCTTACTTCAATTATTTCTTGATCATGCCTAGATGCGAATGCTTGACTCATAAAGGAATGAGAAGCTCCCGAATCAAATAAAACAACAGCGGGATGCTTATTGACGAGACACATACCAGCCGTGACAACTTCTCCAGCGGGCACTTCCTCCACAGTGGTATAATGCACGTATCCTGGACGTGCCCTTGTGTTCGCCTGCCTCTGATTGTTCTGATTCGGATTGCCATTCTTCTTGGGGTGGGGGCATTCCTTGGCCCAATGACCCATTTGATTGTAGTTGAAACATGGCTGATTATTCCTAGGTCCTGTGGAGCTCCCCTGACTGCCAGTCCCTTTTGGTAAGGCAATAGTGAATGCCTTACGGAATGGTTTCTGTGGCCTGCCATTCTGAGCTTTAGGTGGTGGTGGCCTAAACTTGGATGCAGGTGGACGGAATTGTGGCCTAGCTATGATAGGCGCTCTTGCATGTGAAGATCCGGAGGTGCCTGCCTTGAATGCCCTCTTGTGACTCTTAGCAGTTGCATGCATATTATTGTGGTTTTCCTGGGTTAGAGCATCACTAATAAACTCGTTGTATGTGGCACACCTAGAATTGGGCATGGTCTTCATCAGTTTGGTACCCAGGCCCCGCTTGAAACTCTCTATCTTCTTTCTAGGTATACTTCATTCCATTGATAGAGGGGCGGTTCATGGTACCCCACAAAGTGCAAAACTCTCACAACAGGGTAGGTGTTCCGAAAACCATCAAGAAATTCTCACTCCAACTGGTGCTGCCATCGGTACTATCAACGTGTACACTTTTGTGAGACAAGACCATAATGGATAAGAGGTACATACCCGAGTAAGAAATTTATAAGGGGAGGAACAATGTAATTATTTTAATGATACTTATCATGATGCATGCTCATTCCGTACATCCTCACAAACTTAGGAAAAATTTGTTTCTAGCGGTAGACACGGTGGTATACATATGTTCTCTCATATATAGCGTAACTAGTCGAGCTACACGTTTCGTTGTTAGTGTACCTGCATAAGAATTTCATTTCAGCCCAAACCCATAATGAAATATGCATAATAGAAATTTAAATACTTCCATATATGTATACCCATACATATACTTCCGTATCAAACTACCCGATAACAATTTAAACCCACAATTAAATACGCACCATATACACATGCAAGCATGCATACATAGCCGTACCAAAGCTAACTCTCCCTGACCGCACGCTCACATCTTGCGGTCATGTCACTCATCATCTTACCTTGGTGTAGAGGCATTTGATCCATACATTACCATTCAAGTGAATGGCATCCATACGATAGCACGCCGTATGGACGACGAAGTAAAAACCCCCATGTTAGTACTTAAATAGCCACCTATTAGTCCTTAATTTGGGCATAAGGAAAGTGATCATTGGCACACTTTAGATTTTAAATAGCTATTATATAGCTATCAGTTGCTAGAGAAGGGTTTTTGGAAAACAAAAACTTTTGTTTTAAATACACATGTGACAATTAATGTTGAATCTTGCTCTGATGCCAGCTGTCGCAAAACCGACCAATTTATAAGAGTACAAGTACAATGGCGTCCCGCAAGCGGTTGCACTGTCATACTTGAACCCATATAAACCCGGTAGTCCGTCGAGTACCACGACGGGTCTCGATAAACGATTTACAACAACCAAGATCATACATGATTCAACATACATGCCACATATTACATAAAGTTCACAGATACCTTTTCATCATCAGAGTATGAATAAAAGTTATTACAAACCGAGTTTGATAGATAAAAGCAGAAGCAAATTAAATTTGAAAGTAAAGTTTCCAACATAGTTTAGTACAGTGCCAAGATACGATCACGGTCCACAAAAGCATGTAGAAGAATTAATAAGAAGCCTGCCCAAGGCTTACTCCTCATCCACAGTGGGATAGAAGCAACTCTTGCAATAACCATGATACACAGTGCCATCTGCAACATGGGAAATAACACCCTGAGTACGAGAAGGTACTCAGCTAGACTTACCCGTTGAAAACCAGAAATAAAATGACTCCAAGGATTATGCAAGGCTGTATAAGTGGGGATAGCTTGACAACATTTTGCATAAAAGCGAATAACTTAGTTAGACAATTATGGTTCCAATATCAGGTTAATTATAACTATCCATCTCTAGATTAGCAACTATCCTGTGCCAAACATGTGGTATATCCATTTAAAAGCATACAATAGTAACCATAGCAGGTATTGCAATTCCATATTCACCCGAACCATCATGTTCCATAACACATTTACTACGATGTTGGGACTAGCCAAGTTTCTCACTATCCGGGAGAGACGGCGATTCGAATCGATTTCAACCAGCAGGGAATTTATTACTAACACAAACCCAGGCATACCGCGCGAAGGCAGCCTTAGGTCACCTTTGGTACAACTCAGGTACACATTTTGCGGGTCTGTACCGCGCCGCACAATCTGGGACACTAGATGCTAGGACGTTCAGGCCTAGCCTGCCCTTGGTCTTAGTCTGATCGCCCCCCGCAAGGAGCGCACAACAGAACGGGTCCCGGCCTGAGTTGAGCTACTTGGCTTCGCGGTCGGAACAAGTTATCCGGCCAGCTAAGTGATAGGCATGCGTTCAATCTTGTCAGAAGCACCAACAACGGTACGGTCCTTAATCGACATAGACGGGGATAGATCCACACCCAAGACCTCCATGTCTTGTTGCTTCTCTATCAACATCCCGCCCGGTCTCCATTTACATTAACCCATGGTTCTTTTCCACAATAGCAAATATAGCCAACCGTGCTCCGGTATCCACCTATATCTCGCAGGTGACAGGAAATCACCCGACTTCTACCGGTTTAAGCATGGCTAAGCATATATTCGATCCTGGACCTATACCGGTTAAAGGTGTAATAGCTGGACAAGGAATTTATATGCATCAAGTGGTTCCATTCAACTCTTATAACCTAATGCATCAATCATAAGTACTTAAGTAATCATTTGTAAAATACTAGGAGACTTAGAATGCTCCGGGGCTTGCCTCATAGAAAGGAAGTAGGGCGGTGATCAGGGCACTCCGGAAGCTCTTCAGGATTCTGCTCCTCGCCTTCGGGAGCTGTGACTTGAGGATTCTCCTGCTGGTCCCCTTCCTCTACTTCGTCGAATTCCAGCAACTTTATTTCTTCCTCCGATCCTAGATGCATGAATATGGCATAAGATATTGCGAATGCATACATGCATACAAGTATAAAATGATGACACATGATGAATGCATTCGTATAAGTATTCTTAACAGCATGGTGTTAACAAATGCATCATATTTTACCGAGTAGGTGCATATCTCTCTTAATTACTTAATCAAACACATTTACAATTCATTCACTACACACAAAACAGCAGCTGCTTGTTTTATTTATAACTGAAGTTCTACTTATCGAAATGCTGTGATATTAGACTTTCTAGAAAGCTTATAAAATTGTCTACAACTCTTATTTAATCACCAAAAGCTAAATTTTAACACAAGACATATGATGAAGTTATCTACAACTTTGTTATTAACTATTTTTACAGAAAACATCATTTTTATCATGCAACTTATCAAACTACCGAATCTGTCCGGAAACTATTCCAATTCGCATTATAAAGTAACAATACTTCTACTTCATATAAGTATTCAAATTTTTACAACCCAAAGTCTACCAACAGTTTAAGCATACCAAATACATCCAAGAAAATATAATGGTGAAGCCCAAACTATTTCTTATTATGCCTTTATTATTTTATTTAGATACATAGGTTAAATAATAAACATATACCAAATGTGCATCATAAATTCTCAGAAAATTACAGTGGCTTACTAGTGCTACCAATAGACTACTATAAATGTTTCATGCCATTTTGCCAAGTAAAACATCCTATACAAAAATGACAAGGCAGCAAGGCTTGAAATAGCATAAATAGAAAACCCTATGGAAAAGTGTCAAGCAACAGATTTCCTATTTTTCTTAGAATCCATATACTACTAGGATAACGTCCAACAAATTTCATGAATATTGGATTCCTAAATAATTTATAAAAATTCACACAAGGATCTCCTAATTATAAAAGAAAAATCTATAACTACAAATATATGCATGCACTGATCCTCAAACTTTTACCAGAGCTCATACATGTCAAGAATAGCTTACCACAAAAATTTCATAATTTTTGGAGTACAGGAACTCTAGATATAAAATAAACAAGTTTTCATGTATTCAAAAACACATTTCAAATCTCCATTTAAATCTTCCAAAATTTCTACTGTAAGTGTCAAGAATATATTTTTCCTAAATACTACACCTCCTATGACACACTACCAAATTTATTTTTCCATTTTTTGAAGCTACCAAATTGGAGATCTAAAAAATCACAAAACAATTCAAAATCTGGAATCAAATGACCTAGCTTTCAAATACAGAGTCGCTGACCGGTGGGACCTGTTGGTCAGAGGACCCCACATGTCATTGAGACAAGAACAGAGCAGCTACGCTGCTCTACGGTGGCGCGGCCAAAGCTCGCCGATGGCGAACTTGCCGACGGTGACATCATCACACGATGATCTACGTGACCTGGCGCATCGATTGAGCTACGTGGGTGGCCTTCTCATCGGAGCTAGCGGCTACAGCGGCGGCTATGGCGGCATGGCAGGGCAAAACGATGGCGGCACGACGGAGGAGGCCACGGCGAAGCAAGCTCAAGCTCGAACGAGCATATACTACCCAAGGCGAACTCAACGCGCTAGCTAACGCCTGGAGAGGCGGACGGTGGTGCTCCGGCCACAGTGACGGGGCTAGCGGCGGAGCTCCGGCAAGCACTTGCACGGCGCGGAGGCTTACCGGGCTTGAACAGCGGGCACTGGCTGGCGCAGGGAGTCGCTGGGAAGGCGGTGATGCTGTTGCGGTGATGGAGAAGCGGCTAGGCGCGGCTTGTGCCGTCAACGACGACGGCGGCGTTGCGGTGCTGAGGCTGCAGCTGCTGCGGGCGAGTGGACGGCGAAGGAGGAGCTAGGAATGTGAAACTGAGGGCGCGGCTGAGTGCGGGCGGGTGCTGGGGTGGTAATGCCGGGCTCAGGCGCGTCGTGGCCTGCGCGGTCAGGGAAACGGCGACGCGCGGCCAACGTGACCTCCATGCGGCGGCTCAGTCCTGATGCCGGTCGGCCACCGAACGGCGTCGATCAGTTGATTCAGAAACTGAAAGAGGCGCCTGACAGCCGGTTTTCATGTTGATGTAACTGCTAAACCATGGCTCCAAAGCGCAAACTATCTTAACAACAATGATAGCCCTATGTACTAGCTACAACTTTGGTTAAGGAATCATGTTCAATTTCGCAACCAAATTCGAGTAATGTCATCACCAAGATGGGTTTGTCAGGCTGTCAGTCGAACAAAGACTTAGAAAATTTCATAAGTGTTGAAATGTTGATTTTGTTGATTCTTGTGAGACCAATTCAAGCATGTTAGAAGTTAAATCAGTCAATGACCCAAAAATAAAAGTTGTTCCTTATAGCAAATATCACAACTTTGCTTTAGTGATCTCCTCCATGCAAGGTCTCTAACACCTAGTTCAAATTTGGTCAAACTTGTCACATTCAAATGATGATACACTTCAAATCATGGCTTAATGGCCTAATTACCCATAACCATGAATATCAAAGTTGTTCATAATGACACTCTAACCATGTTTAAGCAATTTGCAAGGTCATTCAATCATTTCATGCATTAGTCACTCATAGAGCTATTTAGTGTAATCACATGAAATATGACTTAAGGCTTGATCATGGGAAATGACATTCATGAACTATGTTCCATTTGCTAACCTAAGTGTTGCCAATATATTTTTGTGACTCAAATCAACCATCTACATGTATACACTCATGATCATATGCAATAACACATGGAAACATGAAATAATGAGAAAAGTTGCATATGTTCAAAGAAACATGCGATAACAAGCAAATGTTACAGATGTTTTAATCAAATGTTTCAATTGTAAATGCTTGTTTATGAATGCTTGATGATCATGCTCATGTTATGCAAGTCAAGTTATGCAAGGCTAACACCCGAGGTGTTACACATATGATCATGAGTGAATACATGTAAATGATTGTGTGACCTTGTAAATAGCTTAAACATGTTTAGAGTATCATTATGAACTACTTTGGTATTCATGGCTAGGGCTAAATGGATCACTAAGTCATAGTTCATGAAGAAGTCATCATTTGAATGTACTAGGTTTGACCATGTTTGAATCATATGATAGAGGCTATGCATGTATGTGGTCACTAAAACAAAGTTGTAGTATTTGTCATGGAGAACAACTTTTATTTTTGGGTCAGGAAATAATAAAGTGCATAGCTTAGTCTTATAGAGCTCGCAAAAAATCATCAAATGACTGTTTTCATCACTTAGCGAAATCTTCTAAGTTCTTTTAACTGACAGTGCTGACAGCCCAACTTTGAGATGATATAACTTGGTTTTGGTTGCAGATTTGCACGAGTTCATTGAATACGAATTGGAGCTGGTATATAGGTCTACCAATTCAGTTTAGGATGTTTGCACAATGGAGCCATGGATTTTCAGTTAATTCGATTGCAAAACCCGCTGTCAGGCTTGTATCGTGACTCTAAATCGACTGAAGCGAACGGCGTCAGTGGCCGACCGTCGCCAGGCCTCGCGCGTCGCGTAGTGGCTAGCAATGGCCACGCATCACCGGCGTCCTGCCCAGCGTGGCAGAGCTAGGCCAGAGCCGGCTTTAACACTCCCAGCGCCCGCCCGCACTGAACCGCGCCCTCATTTTCAATTTTCTGCTTCCTTCTTCGCCACCCACAGCAACCACCACCACACCGAGCGCTGCCGTCACCATTCCTGACACCGACTAGCTCCACCTTGCCATTCGCCATCACGACCACTCCACCGCCACCCCAGCAACTCACTACGCCCGCCCGTGCCACTGACCGTACCTGGTAAGTCGCTGTGCCGCGTGCAACCTTGCTAGAGCTCCGCCGCTGAGCCCGTCAGTGTGGCCGCGCCATCTTCGTCGCCCTTTTGCTAGGATAGTTGGTGCGCTAGGTTCACCTGAGTTAGTAGATGCTCGTCCGAGAGTTGGCTTGTGCCACCGTGGCCTCCTCCGGCGTGCCGCCGCCGTCCCGCTCCTCTGAGCCGCCATGGTCGCCGCCGTCGTCGCTAGCGCCGACGAGAGGGCCAGCCAAGTAGTGCAATCGATGCGTTAGGTCATAAGGGTCGTCCCGTGTAGATGTCACCGCCGGCGAACTCGCCGTCGATGAGCCGTGGCCGTGCCATGTCGCGCAGCGCCGCTGCTCTGTTTCGTGTCACTGACGTGTGGGGTCTACTGTTTTGCGGGTCCCACCGATCAACGACAGTAGAGAGTAGGATAGTTCATTTAATTCCATATTTCATGCTATTTTGTAATATTTATATCTCCAGTTGGGTAGATCCAAATTTGTTGGTTCAAATTTTGTTAGGATCTTGATGAAGTGTAGTATTTTGGAAAAATATGATGTTAGCAAGTGTAGTAAAGTTTCTGGAATATTTAAAATGAAACTTGAAATGTGTTTTTAAATGAATGTAAACTTGTTTATTTTATATCTAGAGTTCCTGTGCTACAAAAATTATGAAATTTTTGTGGTAAGCTGTTCTTGATTAGTATAAGATCTAGTAAAAATTTCAGGGTCATTGCATGAGTAGATTTTTAGTTATAGATTTTCCTTTTATAATTAGGAGATCCTTGTATGAATTTTTATGAATTAATTATGAATCCAATATACATGAAATTTGTTGGAGGATATCCTAGTACCATAAGGATGCTAAGAAAAATATAAAATCTGTTGCTTGACACTTTTCACTAAGGTTTTCTATTTATGCTATTTTAAGCCTTTATGCCTTGTCTTTTTTGTATAGAATGTTTTACTTGGTAAAATGGCATGAAACTTTTACAGTAGTCTTTTGGTAGCATTAGTAAGGCACTGTAAATTTTTGAGAAATTATGATGCACATTTGGTATATGTTTATTATTTAACCTAAGTATCTCAATAAAATAATAAAGGCATTTAAATAAAATAGTTTGGGCTTCACCATTATGTTTTATTGAGTGTATTTGGTATGCTTAAACTGTTGGTAGACTTTGTGTTGTAAAAATTTGAATACTTATATGAAGTAGAGGTATTGTTGCTTCATAATGCGAATTGGAATAGTTTCCGGACAGATTCTATAGTTTGATAAGTTGCATGATAAAAATATTGTTTGCTGTAAAAATGGTTAATACCAAAGTTGTAGATAACTTCATCATATGTCTTGTGTTAAAATTTCAGGACCATAGGTCAAACGGTTTAGGAGTTACAGCTGTTTAAAGTTAGCATTTCTGAATTGCTTGCTCTCTGAAATTTCTGGACAACACTGATATGATTGTCTGTTTTGGCTAAAATAAGTTGTGAATTAGCTTTTGTGAGTTAAATAAGAGTTGTAGATAATTTTGTAAGATTTCCAGAAACTCTAGGGTCACTGCATTTCAATAATTAGAACTCCAGTTATGAGTAAAACAAGTAGCTGCTGTTTGTGAAATAGTAGATGCATTGTTGAAGTATTTAATTACATAATCAAGAAGAGATATGCACCTACTCAGTAAACGTGATGCACTTGTTGTTACTTAAACCACATGCTATTAAGAATACTTACAAGAGTGCATTCATCATGTATCATCATACTACAATTGTCAGCATGTATGCATTCGCAACATCTTATGCTATATTCATGCATCTAGGATCGACAGAGGAGATAACGTTGCTAGAGTGCGACGAAGGAGAGGAAGGGGACCAGCAAGAGAATCCTCAAGCCGCAGCTCCTGAAGGCGAGGAGCAGAATCCTAAAGAGCTTCCAGAGTGCCCTGACCACCGCCCCACTTCCTTTCTGAGAGGCAAGCCCCGGAGCATTATAAGTCTCCTAATATTTTACAAATGATTACTTAAGTACTTATGATTGATGCATTAGGTTATAAGAGTTGAATGGAAACACTTGATGCATGGAACTACCTTGTCCAGATATATACACCTTTCACCCTGTATAGTGTAGCACCCGGTTTTAAAGACAAAACCAGATAAACACTATATGTGAGCCCAGGAAGTCAATTCTCACATATAGCCACAAATAAGGGTAATATCAAGAGACAATACTTATTACATAACGTATTAGTAATAGAAAAGTACCCTCAGAGTAAAGACAGTGGAAAGTTGACTCCGATCTTCTGGCGAAGACTCCAAATCCACAGGGACGACTGACTGGTTGACCACAAGCCTAACTCCTCCAAACCAGCAATCTGGTACCCATCCAGGATTTTTATCCAATGTATAGAAAAGTAAAGCAAGCGTAAGTACATGTCGTACTTAACAATTATATCATGGGGTTCATGAGGCTCAAAAGGCTGACACTGGTTTACTGCGATTAGCTTTAATAGGTCATCTTTTTAAGCAATTGAGTGGCAAAGAATTTATCATTCCCATAAACACATGATCAGGTAAACATAATTAATGTATAGCATAAACAATCAATTATTAGCATCATCATTATCCATTAGTGATCATCTCTATTCCATAAGGGTCCAAGGCCGCTCGTATCCGTGAGCACGGCTGTTATAACAGTTTTATACTCTGCAGAGTTTGTACACGTTCACTATGAGTTGTGATTTACCCTTTCGCCCGAGGTAGCTATTCTCTTGACCCACTTCCAAGGAAGGTCGGCAGGGTGCACTATAAAGCCTTTCAAAGAATTCGTCTAACATGTTAGGGCCACCAGGCGTATGTGGCCCATCTCTAGGAGTGGCAAGCGTGGGCATCGCAGCACGGTACACACTTCCTAGCAGCAAAGGAAACATACCCCGCGCCTCAAAGGTAACCACTAACAAGCTAGAAAAGATCCTCATACTGAGCTAAAGCCAGAGCCATATGGCCCTCACAGCTGTACTGTAAGTCCCGGATGATCGCTTACAGATAAGTCCTTAGGGAGAGGAATCTGAAGCATATAAACACTCCAGCCCCCTGATTCCATGTTACTAAAAAGTCATGTTTTAATGTTTATTGCATATATCATTAGTCAAGTTACAAGATCATGGTTTTGATTAAGCACTAGCAAAAACTATCCCATGCAATATCCCAAAGGTTTCAAGGTGCAAGATATCAATATCTAGGATATCCTTAATGGTAACAAGGGAGACACATGCAATATGAATTAAGTGTTTAAATGTGAATAGGTAACAAGGATAGTCCCATGCTATACTTGCCTTACACACCGATCCTTCGGTAAGCTTTATTCTTCGATGTGTTTCTTCTCCTTGGATCACCACGTGTATCTCACCGACTAGACAATCGTAGAACACCACACAAACATCCATACACATACATGCATAGCATACAGTTGCATCTATATCAGAACAGTACACCAATCATAGAAAAATTAAGTAAAAGAGATTGATATACGATTCTACGTATCACTACGAACACACAGTCGCGAGAGGCACGCTAATCGAAACTATGGTTGAAAAGTTACAACTACCGAGAGATTTGCATTATACGTGGAAAAGAAACTATAGGCTTCATTTATGTTATCTATATGAATTCATATACAAAAGATGTTTATAAATAATATAGATTATATTAAGTCAACTTTAGATTTGAATTATAAAACAAAAGTAAAACAGATCATATTTTATGTATAAAACTCAGTTGTATAATCTTTAATCAAGATATGATTTAAACTATGATTTTTATGAAATAGTAATATAGTAAACATCATTACTAATACGTAGATCTCGTCGTTACGAAACAAACGCAACTTGAACGGACTATTTCAGAGTTAGAATGAATGAGTTATGATTTAAACAAGTTTTGCTTTAGTTAATTAATAGATTAAATCTACCCATGAATTTCAAGTGTTGAAAACATATCTAACAGTAGTATAAATATGTAGAAAACGTAAATACGGTCCTAACGCAATTCGAACGGGTCAAATCGGACTTAAAATGCAAAAGTTACG
Organism: Miscanthus lutarioriparius; assembly: GCA_904845875.1. Taxonomy (NCBI): domain Eukaryota; kingdom Viridiplantae; phylum Streptophyta; class Magnoliopsida; order Poales; family Poaceae; genus Miscanthus; species Miscanthus lutarioriparius. The sequence goes on from CAJGYO010000006.1 coordinate 87,561,480, forward strand.
CATGAAATAAGGTTCAGTTGCATTTCTGTAAATATTTGAACTCATTTTTGAATTAAAACAATTAAAATTCTGAATTTAAATGTATTTTGGACTGGGCACACTAATTCTGGAAATTACAGGGTCCTAACTGAATAAAAATAGGTCCTAAAAGAAATCATTTTGAACTGAATCGGACCGCGGGTTAGTTACTTGGAAATCCGGGGGCCTTTCTACAAAATGTGCGTGGCTTGACTGCTGGCTGACCGCGCTGCTGACCGAGCAGCCACGTGGCAGCACGCTGTTGGCGTGGTGTGCCACGCGTGCGGTGGATGCGCGCTGACTTGGCGTGGTGGACCGAGCCCATGGCCACGGTGGACCGGTTATGATTCGAAAGGGTAAGATCTAATCGTGGCAGCTCAAATCAGATCTGACGGCGCAGGTGAACGGGTCAACCTTTGACGGCAGCATGGCACCTCCGGCGAGCCCTCCATGGCCGGCGGCGTGCCAAGCTCGGCGGTGGACGTCGTGGCGATGATTCCGGCCATCCCAATCGAATCCGAATACACAGAAACAATCAACAGGCGCTTGCGAAGTCGGTAGGGTACCAAAACGGCAACGGGGAGCTCGTCGGGGTGGCGTTCCCCATGGTGGCGCCATGGCCAGGGTTTGGAGCTCGCGGTTACGGCGTTCTAGCGCACAAATTGACGAACTGAGCGCAGAGGAAGGACGAGGGGCTCACCGCGATGCGTCTGGAGGGGAGCGCAGCGTCCTGGAGAGCTCCGAAGCGGGTCGTCGACGGCGGCGGCAACGTCTGGAGAGAGAGGAGGATGCGTGTGAGATGGAACCCGGGCGAATCAAGACCAAAAAGCGAAATCGATGGTACATACGGGCATGTTGGGTCATGGCGGAGCTCAAGGTCACGTCGGCGTCGAGTTTAGGGCGCCGGAGCAGCGGATTGCCGAGCAGCGGTGGCGAGCTTCGAGCGGCGGTCGGAGAAAGGAGAAAGGGAGGCGCTTGGTTGGGGGCTTTATAGGCCTGTGGTGCTGCTTGGATGGAAGGGGAGCGGGGCGCGCGGGCGAGATGGGGCTCTTTCCATGCATGAGCGACGGCGGCTTGACTTGCCGTGCATGGCCACGCCATTGACGGGTGGAGGAAGGAAAGGGAGCAGGGAAGAAAAGGAAGGGGAAGGAAGGGGACGACGAGCGGCTGACAGACGGGGCCAAGTCGCAGCGAGAGGGAGGGAGAGTCAGCACGTGCGGGCGAGCGAAAGCGCTGCGTTGAAGGGCCAAAGCGGACTGGGGCGGTAGCTGGGCCACGCAGTGGAGCTGGGCCGCGGAGCAAGCCGGGAAGGAGGAAAGAAAGAAAAAAAAAGAGGGGAAGGGGAGGAGGGCTTGGCTGGGCCGCCAGCGGGCCAGGCCGGATTCTGGGCTGAAAATGAAGAATAGAAGATTTTTCAAATTCCGTTTCTATTTCCAATTTCTTTTTTTTAATTCAAAACAATTTCAAATGTGAACCAAATCAAGCATAAATATGATTTAAAATATACTTTCTAATTCCAACATAAATGAACCAATTTTTGGTAAGTTCCAAAAATAACTTTTTAAGTTCTCACATTTTCCAATTCCTTTTCTTTTTCTAATCTTCCAATTCTAAGCTAAATTCAAATCCAATTCGAGTATGGTTTCAAAAATACTTTCCCATTCAATAAAAATGGACAATTCTATTAGGCTTTCCAAGATAAACTTTACAACTTTAAAAATACTTTTATTTTCTAATTTTCTTTTCTTTCTTTTATTTTATTCCAAAGCCATTTTCAAACTCTTTTAAAAAACATTCCAATTTACTTTGGAGTTTTGGATCAACACCATCCATCACAATAAATAAGATGCAACAGCATGTATGCTCACACATGTTACTACCTTATGTTGAATTTTAAATTAATGAAAAATTTTATTTTCCTATATTTCATGTGCACAAAATTCATAAATAAATCATTTTAACTCTACTTTAAAAGAGACAATTTTTTAGGGTGTTACAATTCTACCCCCCTTAAGATGAATCTCGTCCTTGAGATTCGGAAGACGTCGACTAAGAGATAGGAATACTCCGTCCTTAGATTCTTCTTTACTTTCTCATGTAGTTCCATCGTCTTGATAAAGATCCACTTTACTTTGCATACCTGTTGCTCTTACTCCAAGTAATTTGCCTAACTAATTCCAAAACTTTGACAGGTACCTTGAACAACTCTCAGGTAACCCTAAGCACTAGGCCATAATTCTTTTTCCTCATATGTTCACCTTTCAATAAGGCTTCCTTATCTTCTTGGTCCGAAAGAGAATCTATCACCAATCTTTAAAACATTAATGATCCTGGGAACCTGTGGGTTATTGGCCCATCACGCTTCCTTAGCTGACTTAACAAGCAAGACACTACTTTTCTTCTCGTATAAGGACACATCCCACACCTTCACAAGATGCATTATTGTAGATACAAAGCTCTTGTCCTGATCTATCAAAGCTAATACTTAGGCTTTACTTTGACCTCTTGGACTCCTTTAAACACTTGGCTGAGGTCTCTTGATCCAAACTAACTTAAAAGCTTCTTCGGTAACTTTATCAACATCTTGTTGGTCTTGGATAAACTTTTCTTGAACTTCTAACCAAAACTCATTGAAACTCTAAGTTCTCTCTTACATCCTTGTGTACCACCACACTTCCGCTGCGCACTCTGATTTCCGCTGTGCAAACTCAAACGTATGCTACTTCATCTTACCAATTCTTCCTCTTGACTACCCCCCTTAAGATAAGGTAAGGTAGGGAATACCAAAGCATAGCTTGCATCCTCTTGTGATTGCAGTCTACTGTTGTTTAGAATTTTCCTCAGGATTGTTGACCATCCAAAATTAGAGATATGAACCGATAAAGACAAGCTGCCCCGAAGACGGGAACAGAAGAAAACCGTAACCCAACTATTTATTTCATTAATCCTTATACCTTAAACCTATAAACTAAATGAAATTGTGGGAACACCCAACAAGATCATTGCAATCATTACAAAGATGCAAAACAATCATGAGCATAATGATAATTCAACAAGATAGTAAAGATGCACAACTCAATTATCGACTCAACTTATGATACTATCGTTTTTATTACATAAAGGGCACAAATTCCTAATTCTTAAAAATGGCATGATTACAGGGACATCTCTCGCATGGGAGTGACACGTCATCCACTACATCAATTTCACCATATGCTTCTTTTGTATTGTGTGTCACCATCACTTGCTGGTGGTAGTCCTGTATTGACCTAACTCTGGCTACCTCCATGGCATAATTGTTGATCCTTCTGTGGGCAAGATTCAACATAATGTCCTTCTTGCTGGCAATGATAACATCTTCTCTTAGCTGGATCTTTAGTGATGTCATACTCCACAGAATTGTTGCTTAGAGTATTATCAGCTTGTTGATTTCGTAAGTTCATCTTTGTTTGATTGGACCGCTTTTTAGCTCGCTTGATCTTTCGGGGTTGAAACTCCGTATAGGTGATTGTCCACCCATCTATGCATACCTCAGGTGGAAAGACTGGAGTAACCTTAGCCTGAGAAACTTCCAATTCTTTAGAGTCTGAGTTTAACTGACTAGGGATTAAAGCTGGATGTGATGATGTAATAGAACTCGAATGTTGATTTCTTCCTGATTCTGACTCTGGTGAGATCTCCTTTCTCTTCTTATCCACATTGTCCTCAGGTACAGGCTGAATACCTTCATACTCAATTCTTTCTCCTGACGATGCGGTTAGAAGCACTGAACACTGGGCATACTTGATCACTCCTTTACATGCAGATAGCCATCCTATTCCAAGAATGACATCAATGTCCACTAACTCTAATACACTAGGATTTGCTTCAAATTTTACTCCTTTGATGTTAAGACTAACCCTTGGGCATTTGTGGTTTGCCTTCATTTCTCCTTCTGGGGTCTTAACTATCACTGGTCTCCTCATTGGAAGCATAGCTATCTCATGTTCCTTTACGTATGCACTAGAGATAAATGAATGTGAAGCTCTGGGGTCAAACAACACTGTGGCGGAAGCTGAGTTTACTGGAATGAAACCATACACAACCTCCTTAGCTCCATGAATGGTAGTCATATCTATATTATTCAATCTTCCTTGGATGTAGTTTTTCTTTGCTTTACTTCCTTGCTCCTGTTTCTTCTGGACCTTCTGTTCTTGCTTCTGCTGTGGGTGATCATGGCATTCATGTGTCATTTTTCCAATATCTTCATTAGACTTCATATTATTCCAAGCTTCTATTACTTGTCTCTTCACTGGTCCTTTTGGTATGTTGATTTGATCTTGTGGCAAGCACTGTTGAAAACTCCTAGGTTGAGTCATACCTTCTGGTGCTTGTTGTTGCACAGCTACAAGCTTCTCCTTGTCGAATGCAGTCAAGGGCAACGTAGCTTCGTCCTCCTGACCTTTGACGTTGGCAGTTATCTCATTACGTTCCATCTATATAGACAAGGATAGAGGATTGAGAATAGAGACAAAGTTTTCATAACAGACAGAGGCTGAAGTGAGCATAAATTTTAGCAAATAACAAGGTTAGAGAGAAAGCAAGAACTAAGCAAAGATAAAAGCATGATAAGACATCCAGTTCTAACTAGGCTTGCGTCCTACAGTCAGTATTGCTCTGATACCATTTTGTAGCACCCGGTTTTAAAGACAAAACCAGATACATACTATATGTGAGCCTAGGAAGTCAATTCTCACATATAGCCACAAATAAGGGTAATATCAAGAGACAATACTTATTACATAACGTATTAGTAAAAGAAAAGTACCCTCAGAGTAAAGACAGCGGAAAGTTGACTCCGATCTTCTGGCGAAGACTCCAAATCCACAGGGATGACTGACTGGTTGACCACAAGCCTAACTCCTCCAAACCAGCAATCTGGTACCCATCCGGGATTTTTATCCAATGTATAGAAAAGTAAAGCAAGCGTAAGTACATGTCGTACTTAACAATTATATCATGGGGTTCATGAGGCTCAAAAGGCTGACACTGGTTTACTGTGACTAGCTTTAATAGGTCATCTTTTTAAGCAATTGAGTGGCAAAGAATTTATCATTCCCATAAACACATGATCAGGTAAACATGATTAATGTATAGCATAAACAATCAATTATTAGCATCATCATTATCCATTAGTGATCATCTCTATTCCATAAGGGTCCAAGGCCGCTCGTATCTGTGAGCACGGCTGTTATAACAGTTTTATACTCTGCAGAGTTTGTACACGTTCACTGTGAGTTATGATTTACCCTTTCGCCCGAGGTAGCTATTCTCTTGACCCACTTCCAAGGAAGGTCGGCAGGGTTCACTATAAAGCCTTTCAAAGAATTCGTCTAACATGTTAGGGCCGCCAGCGATGTGGCCCATCTCTAGGAGTGGCAAGCGTGGGCATCGCAAAGACGGTACACACTTCCTAGCAAAGAAAGGAAACATACCCCAGCGCCTCAAAGGTAACCGCTAACAAGCTAGAAAAGATCCTCATATCGAGCTAAAGCCAGAGCTATATGGCCTCACAAATTGCATCAGTAAGTCCCGGATGATCGCTTATAGATAAGTCCTTAGGGAGAGGAATCTGAAGCATATAAACACTCCAGCCCCCTGATTCCATGTTACTAAAAAGTCATGTTTTAATGTTTATTGCATATATCATTAGTCAAGTTACAAGATCATGGTTTTGATTAAGCACTAGCAAAAACTATCCCATGCAATATCCCAAAGGTTTCAAGGTGCAAGATATCAATATCTAGGATATCCTTAATGGTAACAAGGGAGACACATGCAATATGAATTAAGTGTTTAAATGTGAATAGGTAACAAGGATAGTCCCATGCTATACTTGCCTTACACACCGATCCTTCGGTAAGCTTTATTCTTCGATGTGTTTCTTCTCCTTGGATCACCACGTGTATCTCACCGACTAGACAATCGTAGAACACCACACAAACATCCATACACATACATGCATAGCATACAGTTGCATCTATATCAGAACAGTACACCAATCATAGAAAAATTAAGTAAAAGAGATTGATATACGATTCTACGTATCACTACGAACACACAGTCGCGAGAGGCACGCTAATCGAAACTATGGTTGAAAAGTTACAACTACCGAGAGATTTGCATTATACGTGGAAAAGAAACTATAGGCTTCGTTTATGTTATCTATATGAATTCATATACAAAAGATGTTTATAAATAATATAGATTATATTAAGTCAACTTTAGATTTGAATTATAAAACAAAAGTAAAACAGATCATATTTTATATATAAAACTCAGTTGTATAATCTTTAATCAAGATATGATTTAAACTATGATTTTTATGAAATAGTAATATAGTAAACATCATTACTAATACGTAGATCTCGTCGTTACGAAACAAACGCAACTTGAACAGACTATTTCGGAGTTAGAATGAATGAGTTATGATTTAAACAAGTTTTGCTTTAGTTAATTAATAGATTAAATCTACCCATGAATTTCAAGTGTTGAAAACATATCTAACAGTAGTATAAATATGTAGAAAACGTAAATACGGTCCTAACGCAATTCGAACGGGTCAAATCGGACTTAAAATGCAAAAGTTACGCATGAAATAAGGTTCAGTGGCATTTCTGTAAATATTTGAACTCATTTTTGAATTAAAACAATTAAAATTCTGAATTTAAATGTATTTTGGACTGGGCACACTAATTCTGGAAATTATAGGGTCCTAACTGAATAAAAACAGGTCCTAAAAGAAATCATTTTGAACTGAATCGGACCGCGGGTTAGTTACTTGGAAATCTAGGGGCCTTTCTGCAAAACGTGCGTGGCTTGACTGCTGGCTGACCGCGCTGCTGACCGAGCAGCCACGTGGCAGCACGCTGTTGGCGTGGTGTGCCACGCGTGCGGTGGACGCGCGCTGACATGGCGCGATGGACCGAGCCCATGGCCACGGTGGACCGGTTATGATCCGAAAGGGTAAGATCTAATCGTGGCAGCTCAAATCAGATCCGACGGCGCAGGTGAACGGGTCAACCTTTGATGGCAGCATGGCACCTCCGGCGAGCCCTCCATGGCCGGCGGCGTGCCAAGCTCGGCGGTGGACGCCGTGGCGGTGATTCCGGCCATCCCAATCGAATCCGAATACACAGAAACAATCTACAGGCGCTTGCGAACTCGGTAGGGTACCAAAACGGGAACGGGGAGCTCGTCGGGGTGGCGTTCCCCATGGTGGCGCCATGGCCGGGGTTTGGAGCTCGCGGTTACGGCGTTCTAGCGCACAAATTGACGAACTGAGCGCAGAGGAAGGACGAGGGGCTCACCGCGATGCGTCTGGAGGGGAGCGCAGCGTCCTGGAGAGCTCCAAAGCGGGTCGTCGACGGCGGCGGCAACGTCTGGAGAGAGAGGAGGATGCGGGTGAGATGGAACCCGGGCGAATCAAGACCAAAAAGCGAAATCGATGGTACATACGGGCGCGTTGGGTCGTGGCGGAGCTCAAGGTCATGTCGGCGTCGAGTTTAGGGCGCCGAAGTAGCGGATTGCCGAGCAGCGGTGGCGAGCTTCGAGCGGCGGTCGGAGAAAGGAGAAAGGGAGGCGCTCGGTTGGGGGCTTTATAGGCCTGGGGTGCTGCGTGGATGGAAGGGGAGCGGGGCGCGCGGGCGAGATGGGGCGCTTTCCATGCATGAGCGACGGCGGCTCGACTTGCCGTGCATGGCCACGCCATTGACGGGTAGAGGAAGGAAAGGGAGCTGGAAAGAAAAGGAAGGGGAAGGAAGGGGACGACGAGCGGCTGACAGACGGGGCCAAGTCACAGCGAGAGGGAGGGAGAGTCAACGCGTGCGGGCGAGCGAAAGCGCTGCGTTGAAGGGCCAAAGCGGACTGGGGCGGTAGCTGGGCCACGCAGTGGAGCTGGGCCACGGAGCAAGCCGGGAAGGAGGAAAGAAAGAAAAAAAAGAGGGGAAGGGGAGGAGGGCTTGGCTGGGCCGCCAGCGGGCCAGGCCGGATTCTGGGCTGAAAATGAAGAATAGAAGATTTTTCAAATTCCGTTTCTATTTCCAATTTCTTTTTTTTTAATTCAAAACAATTTCAAATGTGAACCAAATCAAGCATAAATATGATTTAAAATATACTTTCTAATTCCAACATAAATGAACCAATTTTTGGTAAGTTCCAAAAATAACTTTTTAAGTTCTCACATTTTCCAATTCCTTTTCTTTTTCTAATCTTCCAATTCTAAGCTAAATTCAAATCCAATTCGAGTATGGTTTCAAAAATACTTTCCCATTCAATAAAAATGGACAATTCTATTAGGCTTTCCAAGATAAACTTTACAACTTTAAAAATACTTTTATTTTCTAATTTTCTTTTCTTTCTTTTATTTATTCCAAAGCCATTTTCAAACTCTTTTCAAAAACATTCCAATTTACTTTGGAGTTTTGGATCAACACCATCCATCACAATAAATAAGATGCAACAGCATGTATGCTCACACATGTTACTACCTTATGTTGAATTTTAAATTAATGAAAAATTTTATTTTCCTATATTTCATGTGCACAAAATTCATAAATAAATCATTTTAACTCTACTTTAAAAGAGACAATTTTTTAGGGTGTTACATATAGGTCCAGGATCGAATATATGCTTAGCCATGCTTAGACCAGTAGAAGTCGGGTGATTTCCTGTCACCTACGAGATATAGGTGAATACCAAAGCACGGTTGGCTATATTTGCTATCGTGGAAAAGAACCATGGGTTAAAAAGTAAATCGAGGCTGGACGGAGTCTATGGTAGGATGACTCATGTGATTCCGTCTGTGCCGATTAAGGACCATACCGTTGTTGGACCTTCTGACAAGATTGAACGCATGCCTATCACTTAGCTGGCCGTTTAACTCGTTCTAACCACGAAGCCGAGTAGCTCAACTCAGGCCGGGCCCCGTTCTATTGTGCGCTCCTTGCGGGGGGCGATCAGACTGAGCCCAAGGGCAGGCTAGGCCTGAATGTCCTGGCATCTAGTGTCCCAGATTGTGCGGCATGGTACGGACCCACGAAATGTGTACCTGAGTTGTACCAAAGGTGACCTAAGGCTGCCTTCACACGGTATGCCTGGGTTTGTGTTAGGAATAAATTCCCAGCTGGTTGAAATCGATTCGAATCGCCGTCTCTCCCGGATAGTGAGAAACTTGGCTAGCTCCAGCATCGTAGTAATTGTATTATGGAACATGATGGTTCGAACGAATATGGAATTACAATACCTGCTATGGTTACTATTGTATGCTTTTAAAATGATATACCACATGTTTGGCATATGATAGTTGCTAATCTAGAGATGGATAGTTATAATTAACTTGTTAAAGGAATCATAATTATATAACTAAGTCAATCGCTTTTATGCAAAACGTTGTCAAGCTATCCCCACTTATACAGCCTTGCATAATCCTTAGAGTCGAATTATTTCTGGTTTATGATGGGTAAGTCTAGCTGAGTACCTTCTCATACTCAGGGTTTTATTTCCCATTATTGCAGATGGAACTGTGTATCATGGTTATTGCAAGAGTTGCTTCTATCCCGATGTGGATGAGGAGTAAGCCTTGGACAGGCTTTTTATTAATCCTTCTAGATGCTTTTGTGGACCGTGATCGTATTTTGGCACTGTATTAAACTATGTTGGAAACTTTACTTTCAAACTTAATTTGCTTCCGCTTTTATCTACCAACTCGGTTTGTAATAACTATGTTTCATACTCTGATGATGAAAATGTATCTGTGAACTTTATGTAATATGTGACATGTATGTTGAATCATGTACGATCTTGGTTGTTGTCAATCGTTTATCATGACTCGTCGTGGTACTAGACAGACTACCGGGTTTATATGGGCTCAAGTATGACAGTGCGACCGCTTGCGGGCCGCCATTGTACTTGTGTTCTTATAAATTGGTCGGTTCTGCGACAGCCGAGTTCAATGGCGATGCGTAGTCCGTTGATGAGGGCCTCATATTTCGCGGCATTGTTTGAGGCTGAGAAATGGAGGCAGATGGCATAGCAGAGCCTACTCCCATCTGGGGAGATCAGAACCACTCCAGCCCCCGAGCCGGGCACCATTACGGACCCATCGAAGTACGTCGTCTAGTACTCGTGGGTGACGTCCGGGGTCGGTAGCTGGACCTCCATCCATTCGGCGACAAAATCTGCGAGAGCCTGAGACTTAATAGTGGTACGGGGGATATACCTGATGTCGTGGCCCATTAGTTTGAGTGCCCACTTGGAGATCCGTCCCGTGGCATCGTGGTTGCGGATGATGTCACCGAGCAGATATGAATTGACGACCGCAACTTCGTGGTCGGTGAAGTAGTGCAGGAGCTTCTGGGTCGCCATCAGCACGGCGTATAGGAGTTTTTGCACCTAGGGGTACCGGACCTTAGGGTCAATGAGTACCTCCCCGACAAATTATACGGGTCGCTGGACCTTAAGGTGGTGTCCTGGCTCCTCCCTTTTGACGACCAGGGCGGCGCTCACCACGTGGTTGCTTACCATGACGTAGAGGAGGGGCTCTCTCCGTTTGGGAGCGACGAGGATTGGGGCCGATGTCAGCGATGCTTTGAGGCTCTGCTTCCTCAGTCCAGATGAAGGCGTTCGTCCTTTTGAGAAGCTTGTAGAGAGGCATCCCTCGCTCACCGAGCTAGGAGATGAATCGGCTCAGGGCAGCCAGATAGTTGGTGAGCCTTTGTACGCCCTTGATATTGTGTATAGGGCCCATGTTGGAGATGGCTGTGATTTTTTTAGGGTTGGCCTCGAAGCCACGCTCGAACACAATGTATCCAAGCAGCTTCCCCTTTGGAACCCCAAAAACACATTTTTCAGGATTCAATTTGATGTTGTACCTTCGGAGGTTTGCAAATGTCACGGCCAAGGTTGCGATCAGGTCACAAGCTTGAGCCGTTTTGACCACTATGTCATCAACATAGACAGCGATGGTTGGTTTTGGCCGGTCGACATGATCAGGTTGGTCGAGCGGGTCGATTTGGTCAGCGAAGCATTCCTGCATGCACCATTGATAGGTGGCGCCAGTGTTCTTCAGGCCGAAAGGCATGGTTATGTAGCAGTACAAACCATATAGGGTGATGAACGAGGTTGTAAGCTTATCGAACTCTTTCATTGCGATCTGGTGATAGCCTGAGTAGGCATCCAAAAAAAAAGAGGATCTCACATCCCGAGGTGGAGTCGACTATCTGGTCTATGCGTGGTAAACGAAAGTGATTCTTTGGACATGCTTTGTTGAGGCCAGTGTAATCAACGCACATTCTCCATTTCCTAATCTTCTTTTTAATAAGAACGGGATTGGCAAGCCAGTCGGAGTGGTATACCTCTCTGATAAATCCAGCTGCCAGTAGTTTGGCGATCTATTAGCCTATGGCCCTGCGCCTCTCATTGTTGAAGCGACGTAGGCACTGCTTGGTGAGCTTTGAGCCCAGGATGAGGCACAGTGCATGCTCGATGATTCTAACCAGCGTAGGAAGGTGGGGATGGTCGTTTCGGCGACGCATGCCTCACTGTAGCGCACTTTGTGCTGGCACTTGGAGTAGACGGCATCAAACCCCCCGAAGATCATGATGCATTCCTCAGGATCGAGAAAGTTGTCCCCATCCTTGCTCACCGTGCCCCCTTTCTTGGCAGCTGCCTCCTTACCCTTTCCTTCTTTTGGCCCGCTGGCCTATCATAGGAAGCACTTGAGGAGCTCGCAGTCCTTGTAGAGGTGTTTGACAGGGTAAGCGTGGTTGGTGCAGGGGCTATCCGTGAGCTTGTCGAAGTGGTCAGGCAGACCCTACTAGGGCTGCTTGCCCATGCGATCAGCCACGGCGACCAACATGGAGTTAGCTGGTCGGCAATGATCCTTGTTGTTCTTCTTGCCCCTCTATGTGGAGGGGCCCTCATCTTGGTCCTCGCGCTTGGCCTTGCCTTTGTCCTGGCCTCCGTTGAAGACCACTCCGACCGCCTCCTCGTTGGAGGCGTGGTTTGTGGCGATGTCAAGTAGGTCGTGGGTGGTTCAGGGCTTCAGACAGCTAAGCTTGTGGATTAGGGACTCGCAGGTTGTCCCGAAGAGTTATGCGCTAATAACGTCTGCGTCGACGACATCAGGAAGAGAGTTGCATCATTTGGAGAACCTACGGATGTAATACTATAAGGACTCGCTGGGCTCCTGCTGGCAGCTCTTGAGGTCCCAGGAGTTCCTAGGGCGAACATACGCCCCTAGAAGTTCCCGACGAAGGTCCTCTTGAGGTCCGCCCAGTCGTGGATGCTATCATGCGGGAGGAATTCGAGCCATGCTCGAACATGTTCCCCACGCAGATGGGGAGGTATTGAATGATGAAGTAGTCATCATCCACTCCACCAGCTTGATTGGTGAGCCAGAAGTCTGAGCCATATACCGAGATTTGTCTCCCCGGTATATATTGGCAGTGTTGGTGGGCGATTGGAAGCACTATGGGAATGGCACTCTCCGGATGCGTCGGCCAAAGGCCCATGGTCCTAGGCCATTCGGGCTAGGACTCTGGTCGTCTGGGCGACGACCATGCCTAGGGTGCATTTCACCGCTCCCCTCGATGGTCCGGCCAGGGCTCGAGCCGCCTAATCTCACCGCCGCCCGATGGATGTCATCATCACGCTGGGCCCGACACTGATTGTTGATGACGCTGCTGTAACACCCAAAATTCTTACTACAAATTATCAATTAATTCTTAGCATTTATTAAATTTTCTAGGTATTTTTAACTTAGGACAAATAATAAACATTGGTTAAATAAAATAAACTATAAGGTTTAGAAACATGCTTGTTGCATTCATGCCGGAGCATATTGTTTTTGGTTGAGTGTAGGGCTAGTTGATTTGAAGTTGAATTCAAATTCTATTTGAATTTGGCTTAGAAATAAAAAAATAGATTTGGAAAAGGATTTGATTTTGAAAAAAAGTTCATCTTCTTCCCTTTTCAGCCCAACCGAATCAACCTAGCCCTTTTCTCTCCTTCCCGCGCTGGCCCACTGGCGGCCCAGCCGTGCCCATCCTTCCTCCTTTCTATTTTTCCCCGCACTGGCCTACTTCCCCGTGACCTTTTCTTCTCCTGCGCATGCACCACACACGGCCTAGCCAGGCGCACCAGTTCACTCGGTGGCCTACCCCGCACGCCAGCATGCGGCCCGCATCGGCACCCCGGCCCACAGCGCCCACCAGCCAGCCGCACCACGAGCTATTTCCTTCTCCCACTTCGCCTCCGGCCCCACCTGTCAGCGCCCTTTTCTTTCTTTCCTTTCTTCTTCCCCATGTTTCCTTTCTTCTTCCCCCATCACCTTCCTTTGTCCAGTCGCCGCCGATGGCGCGGCCTTGCAGGAAATGCCACCACCGTCGCCCACAGAAGGAAAGCGGCCAATCCTGCCCAAATCCACCCACTTCCCTTCCTTCTAGCGCCCACTGTCTGACCTATAAATCCCTACGCCATCCCTTCTTCCTCTCCCATCCTCGGCCCGCAGCCAAAAACCACCGCCGCCTCAGCTCTCCCTCACCCGCGCCTCAAAGCTCGATGCCGATGCCACCCAGAGATTTGCCGTGACCTCCCGCGCCCTTAGGTACCCCCAGTTTCACGATTTGGTCACGAAATTCTCGGATTCAACCTCACCCGCACGCTCTCTCTCTCCAGTGCACCGCCACCGTCGACCTCACCTCTGGAGCCCGTCCTAAACGCCAAGAACACCTCCACCAGACTCGCGGTGAGCTCTCGACCTTCCCCGTGCTCTTTCTTCAATTTTTTTGCGCACTGGAGCACCGTTTAGGGAATCTCAAGTTGATGCCGGCCATGGCGCCGCCATGGGAGCCATCATCGCCGGTGACCCCCTGTTCCTTCGCAAGCAGCACCGTCGGTCTTTTGATGGACGGCCGAGATTGCGTACCCCTTTGGGGTTTATAATCGGTCCACCAGTTGGGCCATTGTAACACCCTAAAAATTGCCTCTTTTTAAATAGAGTTAAAATGATTTAAGTTGGAATATTTGTGCACATGAAATATAGACAAAAAATCATTAAATTAAAATACATCATAAGGTAGCAACATGTTTGAGCATGCATGCCATTGCATTTGATTTTATTGGTTGAGTGGTTGAAAAGTCAAAATGGTTAAAATTGCTTTTGTAATGAAATTGAAAATGGCTTTCAAAAGAAAGAAAAGAAAGAAAAGAAAATTAGAGAATAAAAGTATTTCAAAAGTTGTAAAATTTATTTTTGGAAACTTACCAAAATTGCTCATTTATATTTGAGATGAAAAGTATGTTCAAACTCTATTTGAATTTGCATTTAGTTTACATTTGAATTGGCTTTGAAAACTAAATAGGAAAAATATTTTGAATTGGAAAAATATCCCTTCTTGCTTTTTTTAGCACAACTCCAGAACCGGCCCGGCCTTCTTCCTCCCTCTTCCCAGCTTGACTTGCTCGGCTCGGCCCGCTTGTCGGCCCAGCATTCCCTCCCTTCCCCTCATTCCTATTTTTCTCGGCGTTGGCCTGCTGCTGGCGGCCCAGCGACGCCCTCCCCTTCCACCTCTTTCTTTTCTCCTGCACGCGCCTGTAGCCTGACCGCGGCCTAGCTTGCTGCTCGGCCTGCTCCGTGTCTCACCTGAGCGCCTGCCAGCACCCACCCGCACCGCATCAGGCCGCTCTGTGTGGCCTGCTCGGCCTTCAGCGCCCACGCTCCGACGCCCCCTTTCCTTCTGTCACTGTGCCTTGGCCCCATCCGTCAGCCGCGCCCACTCCCCTTTCCTTTCTTCCCCGGTGCATTTCCTTTCCTTCCTCTGCCCGTCGTTGGCGCACGCCCCGAAGGGAAGCCGCCGGTCGTCCGCGCCTACATGGAAGGCAATCAATCCGCCCTGCTCCCATTCCTTCTACGCCGCGCCATCCGCCCACCTATAAAAACCTGAGCCGTGCCCCCGTCTTCTCTCTTTCCCGTCCGCTCGAAGCTCGCACTCACCGCCGCCGTAGCTCCGCCGTTCCGGTGCCTCGAACCTCGACGCCGACGTGACCCCGAGCTTCGCCTTGTTTCACCGCGCCCGTAGGTATCACCGATTTTGTGTTTTGGCCTTCTTTTCCTTGGATTCAACCTCACCCGCATCCTCATCTCTCTCCAGCCATCACCGCTGCCGTTGAACTGTGCCTTGGAGACCTTCCCGGACGCCGCAACCACCTCTATCCGAATCTCGGTGAGCTACTCGTCCTCCCCATGCCCTCCTTTCATCGTATTGCGCACTAGGATGACATAGCAGCGAGCACCCGACGCCACCGTTCATGGCGCCACCGCGGAACGCCACCCCGACGCGACCCCGGTTCCCGTTTCGGTACCCGAGCGAGTTTGTGATAGCCTGTAGATCATTTTCGTGTGTTCGGTTTGGGTTGGGATGGACGTAGTCGCCGTACCGGCGTCCACCGCCGTGCTGCCTCGCCGGCGGCAATGGAGAGCTGCCGGAGCCACTGTGCAGCCACCGTGAATCACCCGCACACTCACCAGCGCCGTCAGATCTGTTTTGCATGGCTGAGATTAGATCATACCTGTTCCATGTGTAATCGGTCCACCATGGACCCGTGCACCTGGGCCACGGCGCTGCGTCAGCTAGTCCACCAAGCCGCGTGGTGCACCGCACCAATCACGTGCTGTCGCGTGTCACCCAGTTAGCAGCCACGAGTCAACCCGCAGTCAAAGCCCCGCGTTTTGTAGTTAAGCCCTCCTATTTTATTAGAATCAACCCACAGTCCGATTTAGTTTAAAATAATTATTTTTCAGTCCTGATTTTATTTATTTAGGACCCTATAGTTTCCATAAATAGTACGCCCAGTCCAAAATCCAGTTAAATTCAGATTTTAAATGTTTTAAATTCAATTTTGAGTTCAATTAATTATAGAAATGCCACTAAACCTTATTTCATGCGTAACTTTTGCGTTTTAAGTCCGATTTGACCCATTCAAATTGCGTTAGGATCATATTTATGTTTTCTACATGTTTACACAACTGTTAGGCATGTTTTCAATATCTAA
Organism: Miscanthus lutarioriparius; assembly: GCA_904845875.1. NCBI lineage: Eukaryota > Viridiplantae > Streptophyta > Magnoliopsida > Poales > Poaceae > Miscanthus > Miscanthus lutarioriparius. The sequence goes on from CAJGYO010000006.1 coordinate 87,577,590, forward strand.
AATTCATGGGTAGATTTAATCTATTATTTAATTAAAGTAAAACTTGTTTAAATCATAACTTATTCATTCTAACTCCCAAATAGTCCGTTCAAGTTGCGTTTGTTTCGTAATGACGAGATCTACGTATTAGTAATGATGTTTACTATATTACTATTTCATAAAAATCATGGTTTAAATCATATCTTGATTAATGATTATGCAACTAGATTTTATACATAAAATATGATTTGTTTCACTTTTATTTTATAATTTAAATCTAAAATTGACTTAATTTAATCCATATTGTTTATAAAATATCTTTTGTATATGAATTCATATAGTTAACATAAATGAAGCCTATAGTTTCTTTTCCACGTGTTAAGCAAATCTTTCGGTGGATGTATCTTTTTCATCGTAGCTTCGATTAGCGTGCTTCTCACGACTGTGTGTTCGTAGTGATACGTAGAATCGTATATCAATCTCTTCTACTTAATTTTTCTATGGTTGGTGTACTGTTCTGATATAGATGCAACTGTATGCTATGCATGTATGTGTATGGATGTTTGTGTGGTGTTCTACGATTGTCTAGTCGGTGAGATACACGTGATGATCCAGAAGAAGAAGAAAGACATCAAAGAATAAAGCTTACCGAAGGATCGGTGTATAAGGCAAGTATAGCATGGGATTATCCTTGTTACCTATTCACATTTAAACACTTAATTCATATTGCATGTGTCTCCCTTGTTACCATTAAGGATATCCTAGATATTTGATATCTTGCACCTTGAAAACCTTTGGGATATTGCATTGGGTAGTTTTTGCTAGTGCTTAATCAAAACCATGATCTTGTAACTTGACTAATGATATATGCAATAAACATTAAAACATGACTTTTTAGTAACATGGAATCAGGGGGCTGGAGTGTTTATATGCTTTAGATTCCTCTCCCTAAGGACTTATCTGTAAGCGATCATCCGGGACTTACAGTACAGCTGTGAGGGCTATATGGCTCTGGCTTTAGCTCAGTATGAGGATCTTTTCTAGCTTGTTAGTGGTTACCTTTCAGGCACGGGGTTGTTTCCTTTGCTGCTGGGAAGTGTGTACCGTGCTACGATGCCCATGCTTGCCACTCCTAGAGACGGGCCACATACACCTGACGGCCCTAACATGTTAAACGAATTCATTGAAAGGCTTTATAGTGAACCCTGCCGACCTTCCTTGGAAGTGGGTTAAGAGAATGGCTACCTCGGGCGAAAGGGTAAATCACAACTCACAGTGAACGTGTACAAACTCTGCAGAGTATAAAACTGTTATAACAGCCGTGCTCACGGACACGAGCGGCCTTGGACCCTTATGGAATAGAGATGATCACTAATGAATAATGATGATGCTAATAATTGATTGTTTATGCTATACATTAATCATGTTTACCTGATCATGTGTTTATGGGAATGATAAATTCTTTGCCACTCAATTGCTTAAAAAGATGACCTATTAAAGCTAATCGCAGTTAAACCAGTGTCAGCCCTTTTGAGCCTCATGAACCCCATGATATAATTGTTAAGTACGACATGTACTTACGCTTGCTTTATTTTTCTATACATTGGATAAAAATCTCGGATGGGTACCAGATTGCTGGTTTGGAGGAGTTAGGCTTGTGGTCAACCAGTCAGTCGTCCCTATGAATTTGGAGTCTCCACCAGAAGATCAGAGTCAACTTTCCGCTGTCATTACTCTGAGGTTATTTTCCTTTTTACTAATACGTTATGTAATAAGTATTGTCTCTTGATATTACCCTTATTTGTGGCTATATATGAGATTTGACTTCCTGGGCTCACATATAGTGTGTATCTGGTTTTTTCTTTAAAACCGGGTGCTACAAAGTGGTATCAGAGCAATGCTGACTGTAGGACGTAAGCCTAGATAGAACTGGATGTTTTAGCATGCTTTCATCTTTGCTTAGTTTTTGTTTTCTCTCCAACCTTGTTATTTGCTAAAATTTATGCTCACTTCAGCCTCTGTCTGTTATAAAAACTTTGTCTCTACTCTCAATCCTCTATCTTTGTCTATATAGATGGATCGTAATGAGGAGACCACCGGTATCAAAGGTCAGGAGGACGAAGCTACGTTGCCCTTGACTGCATTCGATAAGAAAAAGCTTGTAGCTGTGCAACAACAAGCACCAGAAGGTATGACTCAACCTAGGAGTTTTCAACAGTGCTTGCCACAAGGTCAAACCAACATACCAAAGGGACCAGCGAAGAGACAAGTAGCAGAAGCTTGGAAGAATATGAAGTTCAATAAAGATATTGGAAGAATGGCACATGGATGCCAAGATCACCCACAGCAGAAACAAGAACAGAAGGTCCAGAAGAAACAGGAGCAAGGAAGTAAAGCAAAGAGAAACTACATCCAAGGAAGATTGAATAATATGGATATGACTACCATTCATGGAGCTAAGGAGGTTGTGTATGGTTTCATTCCAGTAAACTCAACTCCCGCCACAGTGCTGTTTGACCCTAGAGCTTCACATTTGTTTATCTCTAGTGCATACGTAAAGGAACATAAGATAACTATGCTTCCAATGAGGAGACCAGTGATAGTTAAGACCCCAGAAGGAGAAATGGAGGCAAATCGCATATGCCCAAGGGTTAGTCTTAACATCAAAGGAGTAAAATTTGAAGCAAATCTTATTGTATTAGAGTTAGTAGACATTGATGTCATTCTTGGAATAGGATGGCTATCTGCTTGTGAAGGAGTGATCAAGTATGCCCAGCGTTCAGTACTTCTAAACGCACCGTCAGGAGAAAGAATTGAGTATGAAGGTATTCAGCCTATACCTGAGGATAATGTGGATAAGAAGAGAAAGGAGATCTCACTAGAGTCAGAATCAGGAAGAAATCAACATTTGAGTTCTATTACATCGTCACATCCAACTCCAATCCCTAGTCAGTTAAACTCAGACTCTAAAGAATTGGAAGTTTCTCAAGCTAAGGTTACTCCAGTCTTTCCACATGAGGTATGCATAGATGGGTGGACAATCACCTACACGGAGTTTCAACCCCGAAAGATCAAGCGAGCTAAAAAGCGGTCTAGTCAAACAAAGATGAACTTACAGAGTCAGCAAGCTGACAATACTCTAAGCAACAATTCTGTGGAGTATGACATCACTAAAGATCTAGCTAAGAGAAAGTGTTATCATTGCCAGTAGGAAGGACATTATGTTAAATCTTGCCCACAGAAGAATCAACAAGTACACCATGGAAGTAGCCAGAGTCAGATCACGACCGAACTATCACCAGGAAGTGTCAGTGATACCCAACCCAAAAGAAGCATATGGTGAAATTGATGTAGTGGATGACGTGTCACTCCCATGCGAGAGATGTCCCTGTAATCATGCCATTTTTAAGAATTAGGAATTTGTGCCCCTTATGTAATAAAAACGATAGTATCGCAAGTGAGTCGATGAATGAGTTATGCATTTTTAAGTGATTTATCGAATTGTTATTATGTTTATGCTTGTTTTGCATCTTTGTAATGATTGCAATGATCTTGTTGGGTGTTCCAACAATTTCCTTTAGTTCATAGGTTTAAGGTATAAGGATTAATGAAATAAATAGTTGGGTTATCGTTCTTCTATTTTTACTATCCCATCTTTGGAGCAGCCTGTCTTTATCGGTTCATATCTCTGATTTTGGACGATCAAAAATCCTGAGGAAATTCTGAACAACAGTAGACTACAATCACAAGATGATGCAAGCTATACTTTGGTGTCCCCTAGTTGTCTCATCTTAAGGGGGGTAGCCAAGTGGAAGAATTGGTAAGATGAAGTATCATACGTTCGAGTTTGCACAGCGGAAATCAGAGTGCGCAGCGGAAGCGTGGTGGTACTCAAGGATGTAAGAGAGAACTCAGAGTTTCAATGAGTTCTAGTAAGAAGTCCAAGAAAGGTTTATCTAAGACCAGCAAGATGTTGATAAAGTTACCGAAGAAGCTTTTAAGTTAGTTTGGATCAAGAGACTTTAGCCAAGTGTTTGAAGGGGTCCAAGAGGTCAAAGTAAAACCTAAGTATTAGCTTATTAGATCAGGACAAGAACTTTGTATCTACAATAATGCAGGTGTGGGATGTGTCATTATACGAGAAGAAAAGTAGTGGCTTGTTCATTAAGTCCACTAAGGAAGTTTGAGTTGAACAACCGAACAGGTTATCTAGAGTTATCCATTGTGGAGCATGGAAGTACCATCTTCTTGAAAGTAAAAGTGACATCTAGGAGGATCACAAGAATATATAGGATATCTTCACCAAGTTGGTCTTGAGCTTGTGATAACCTCGTTGGATTGGGATTGATTATGACTTGGAAAAGTGCTATCACTTCAAGAAGTGAAGTCATGGCCGATGCCCTTAGCAATGGAGAATTGTGCTAAGAAGGTTCGAGTGACACTAAGGATTAAGAGTGGTATTCCCAGTTCGAGCAACTTAACCAGGATCATTAATGTTTTTAAGATTGGTGGTAGATTCTCTTTAGGACCAAGAAGATAAGGAAGCTTTGTTGAAAGGTGAACATATGAGGAAAGAGAACTATGGCCTAGTGATTAGGGTTACCTAAGAGTTGTTCAAGGTACCTATCAAAGTTTTGGAATTGGTTAGGCAAGTTACTTGGAGTAAGGGCAACAGATATGTAAAGTAAAGTGGATCTTTATCAAGACGATGGAACTACACGAGAAAGTAAAGAAGAATCCAAGGATGGAGTATTCCCATCTCTTAGTCGACGTCTTCCGAATCTCGAGGACGAGATTCATCTTAAGGGGGGTAGAATTGTCACAACCTAAAAATTGCCTCTTTTTAAATAGAGTTAAAATGATTTAAGTTGGAATATTTGTGCACATGAAATATAGACAAAAAAATCATTAAATTAAAATACATCATAAGGTAGCAACATGTTTGAGCATACATGCCATTGCATTTGATTTTATTGGTTGAGTGGTTGAAAAGTCAAAATGGTTAAAATTGCTTTTGTAATGAAATTGAAAATGGCTTTGAAATAAAAGAAAAGAAAGAAAAGAAAATTAGAGAATAAAAGTATTTCAAAAGTTGTAAAATTTATTTTTGGAAACTTACCAAAATTGCTCATTTATATTTGAGATGAAAAGTATGTTCAAACTCTATTTGAATTTGCATTTAGTTTACATTTGAATTGGCTTTGAAAACTAAATAGGAAAAATATTTTGAATTGGAAAAATATCCCTTCTTGCTTTTTTTAGCACAACTCCAGAACCGGCCCGGCCTTCTTCCTCCCTCTTCCCAGCTTGACTTGCTCGGCTCGGCCCGCTTGTCGGCCCAGCATTCCCTCCCTTCCCCTCATTCCTGTTTTTCCCGGCGTCGGCCTGCTGCTGGCGGCCCAGCGACGCCCTCCCCTTCCTCCTCTTTCTTTTCTCCTACACGCGCCTGTAGACTGACCGCGGCCCAGCTCGCTGCTCGGCCTGCTCCGCGTCTCACCCGAGCGCCTGCCAGCACCCGCCCGCACCGCATCAGCCCACTCTACGTGGCCTGCTCGGCCTTCAGCGCCCATGCTCCAACGCTCCCTTTCCTTCTCTCACTGTGCCCTGGCCCCATCCATCAGCCGCGCCCACTTCCCTTTCCTTTCTTCCCCGGCGCATTTCCTTTCCTTCCTCTGCCCGCCGTTGGCGCATGCCCCGAATGGAAGCCGCCGGTCGTCCGCGCCTACATGGAAGGCAATCAATCCGCCCTGCTCCCATTCCTTCTACGCCGCGCCATCCGCCCACCTATAAAAACCTGAGCCGTGCCCCCGTCTTCTCTCTTTCCCGTCCGCTCGAAGCTCGCACTCACCGCCGCCGTAGCTCCGCCGTTCCGGTGCCTCGAACCTCGACGCAAACGTGACCCCGAGCTTCGCCTTGTTTCACCGCGCCCGTAGGTATCACCGATTTTGTGTTTTGGCCTTCTTTTCCTTGGATTCAACCTCACCCGCATCCTCCTCTCTCTCCAGCCATCACCGCCGCCGTCGAACCGTGCCTTGGAGACCTTCCCGGACGCCGCAACCACCTCTATCCGAATCTCGGTGAGCTACTCGTCCTCCCCATGCCCTCCTTTCATCGTATTGCGCACTAGGACGACATAGCAGCGAGCACCCGACGCCACCGTTCATGGCGCCACCGCGGAATGCCACCCCGACGTGACCCCGGTTCCCATTTCGGTACCCGAGCAAGTTTGTGATAGCCTGTAGATCATTTTCGTGTGTTCGGTTTGGGTTGGGATGGACGTAGTCGCCGTACCAGCGTCCACCGCCGTGCTGCCTCGCCGGCGGCAATGGAGAGCCGCCGGAGCCACTGTGCAGCCACTGTGAATCACCCGCACACTCACCAGCGCCGTCAGATCTGTTTTGCACAGCTGAGATTAGATCATACCTGTTCCATGTGTAATCGGGCCACCATGGACCCGTGCACCTGGGCCACGGTGCTGCGTCAGCTAGTCCACAAAGCCGCGTGGTGCACCGCACCAATCACGTGCTGCCGCGTGTCACCCAGTTAGCAGCCACGAGTCAACCCGCAGTCAAAGCCCCGCGTTTTGTAGTTAAGCCCTCCTGTTTTATTAGAATCAACCCATAGTCCGATTTAGTTCAAAATAATTATTTTTTAGTCCTGATTTTATTTATTTAGGACCCTATAGTTTCCATAAATAGTATGCCCAGTCCAAAATCCATTTAAATTCAGATTTTAAATGTTTTAAATTCAATTTTGAGTTCAATTAATTAAAGAAATGCCACTAAACCTTATTTCATGCGTAACTTTTGCGTTTTAAGTCCGATTTGACCCATTCAAATTGCGTTAGGATCATATTTACATTTTCTACATGTTTACACAACTGTTAGGCATGTTTTCAATATCTAAAATTCATGGGTAGATTTAATCTATTATTTAATTAAAGTAAAACTTGTTTAAATCATAACTTATTCATTCTAACTCCGAAATAGTCCGTTCAAGTTGCGTTTGTTTCGTAACGACGAGATCTACGTATTAGTAATGATGTTTACTATATTACTATTTCATAAAAATCATGGTTTAAATCATATCTTGATTAATGATTATGCAACTAGATTTTATACATAAAATATGATTTGTTTCACTTTTATTTTATAATTTAAATCTAAAATTGACTTAATTTAATCCATATTGTTTATAAAATATCTTTTGTATATGAATTCATATAGTTAACATAAATGAAGCCTATAGTTTCTTTTCCACGTGTTAAGCAAATCTTTCGGTGGATGTATCTTTTTCATCGTAGCTTCGATTAGCGTGCTTCTCATGACTGTGTGTTCGTAGTGATACGTAGAATCGTATATCAATCTCTTCTACTTAATTTTTCTATGATTGGTGTACTGTTCTGATATAGATGCAACTGTATGCTATGCATGTATGTGTATGGATGTTTGTGTGGTGTTCTATGATTGTCTAGTCGGTGAGATACACGTGATGATCCAGAAGAAGAAGAAAGACATCAAAGAATAAAGCTTACCGAAGGATCGGTGTATAAGGCAAGTATAGCATGGGATTATCCTTGTTACCTATTCACATTTAAACACTTAATTCATATTGCATGTGTCTCCCTTGTTACCATTAAGGATATCCTAGATATTTGATATCTTGCACCTTGAAAACCTTTGGGATATTGCATTGGGTAGTTTTTGCTAGTGCTTAATCAAAACCATGATCTTGTAACTTGACTAATGATATATGCAATAAACATTAAAACATGACTTTTAGTAACATGGAATCAGGGGGCTAGAGTGTTTATATGCTTTAGATTCCTCTCCCTAAGGACTTATCTGTAAGCGATGATCCGGGACTTACAGTACAGCTGTGAGGGCCATATGGCTCTGGCTTTAGCTCAGTATGAGGATCTTTTCTAGCTTGTTAGTGGTTACCTTTTAGGCACGGGGTATGTTTCCTTTGCTGCTAGGAAGTTTGTACCGTGCTGCGATGCCCACGCTTGCCACTCCTAGAGATGGGCCACATACACCTGGCGGCCCTAACATGTTAGACGAATTCATTGAAAGGCTTTATAGTGAACCCTGCCGACCTTCCTTGGAAGTGGGTTAAGAGAATGGCTACCTCGGGCGAAAGGGTAAATCACAACTCACAGTGAACGTGTACAAACTCTGTAGAGTATAAAACTGTTATAACAGCCGTGCTCACGGACACGAGCGGCCTTGGACCCTTATGGAATAGAGATGATCACTAATGAATAATGATGATGCTAATAATTGATTGTTTATGCTATACATTAATCATGTTTACCTGATCATGTGTTTATGGGAATGATAAATTCTTTGCCACTCAATTGCTTAAAAAGATGACCTATTAAAGCTAATCGCAGTTAAACCAGTGTCAGCCCTTTTGAGCCTCATGAACCCCATGATATAATTGTTAAGTACGACATGTACTTACGCTTGCTTTATTTTTCTATATATTGGATAAAAATCCTGGATGGGTACCAGATTGCTGGTTTGGAGCAGTTAGGCTTGTGGTCAACCAGTCAGTCGTCCCTGTGAATTTGGAGTCTCCGCCAGAAGATCAGAGTCAACTTTCTGCTATCATTACTCTGAGGTTATTTTCCTTTTTACTAATACGTGATGTAATAAGTATTGTCTCTTGATATTGCCCTTATTTGTGGCTATATGTGAGATTTGACTTCCTGGGCTCACATATAGTGTGTATCTGGTTTTGTCTTTAAAACCGGGTGCTACAGCCATGGACCCGGTCCACCCCGCCATATCAGCGCGCCCATGCACGCGTGGTGCACTGCGCCAACTAGAGGGCGCCATGCGTCCGCCCTGTCAGCCGGTGACGCGGTCAACCGTGACCCGTCGAGCACTTTTTGAGCACTTTTTGAACAACCCCGAGTGTCATATGGCTCTGACTTTAACCTGTTAACAAGATTGTACTAGCTCATCTGTAGTTCCAGTAAGGGTAAGAGGGTATCTTTCCTTTTTCTATTAGGGTGTGTACCGTGCTGCGATGCCCACGTGTGCCATTCATTTGTAGCTACGACTTGTTAGTGCAACTAGCTAAGGGTTTCATAGTGAAACCTTGCCACACTTCCTGGGAAGAGGTGTATTGGGTCTTGCGAACCCCGGCATTGGGAATCATGGCTCGGTGGGTAAAGAAGTACAATTTCTGTAGAAATAATTAACCTGTTATAACAGCCGTGCTCACAGATACGAGCGGTCTGGATCCTTCAAGATTAGTGGTTACTGGGAATGGTGGATGCTTGGGAATTGAGATGAATATGACTATACTTTAATATCACTTGGGAATTGGGACTATTCATTAAAGTAGTGATTCTGGATGCTAAAATTTGATCAACTAAAATTGCAAACCGCAGTCAAATAGTGTCAAGCCTTTTTGAGCCTCATAGACCCCTTTGATATACTTGCTAAGCATGGTAAGCTTACACTTGCTTTACATCCAATGAAAATCCCGGATGGGTAACAGATAACGGATATGAAGAGTTTTCGAAGGATGTCCAGGACTACTAGGGAGACGTTTACCAGTTGGAGTCCCTATGGCAGTTGGGCTAGTTATTCCACTGTGATTGCAATAATATTGCCATTGAGCAAACTTTGTATTTACTTTATGATGAGATATGCGATGTAATAAGTACTTTACTTTGATACTATTGCAATTTTTGATATATGTGTGTGTTTGGACATCCTGGGCGCACATATATGAGTGCTTGGTTTTGCTATGCAAAATTGGGTGCGACAAATTGGTATCAGAGCTATAACTGACTGTAGGACGAATAACCTAGTTAGAAATGGACGTTTCTAGGATCACATTATCTTTATTTTACTACCTTTAATTTGCTATAAAATTTTTGCTTATATTCTGTTTTTTATCTGTTGCCAAAAATTATTTTGTTCTAATACTCAACCTTTTCATTCTTATAGATGGCCCATGGGGGAACCTCTGGAGGACGTGCTGGAAGATCCAATGGATGAATAAATAGAAGAGGGGCATATGTTCGAGGAACCCATTGAGATAGAGGAGTCTGAGGAGGATCCTATGGAGGAGCATGAACAAGGTGGCCAGGAGGGAGCTGGTGACCCCGATGATGGAGATGATTCTGATGCTGATGGAGATGATGATGGTGGAGATGGTGGTGATGATGGAGGAGACGGTGGAAATGGGGGTGATGACAGTGATGATGATCACAATGCACTGTTGGCTCAGGGATGGACCGTGGAGATCCACTATGACTTGGAGGGTGATGCCTACTACCACCCAAGCTTCTCGCACTTGTACATCGCTACCACCCTAGAGGCACTGTTCAGTACAGGACGGAGCATTGGACCCACCCCGACTACATCGGCTTCTGGGAGATAGAAGTATACATCCGAGAGGGGACTCGGGTGCACTACATCCACCGCGCCATCACTGCATGGCTCACACGTGCGGCCGTCATCAGGGACACAGCTCGATAGGCATTGGTGGTCAATCGCGACCGCCACTTCGACGACATCGACTGGGAGGATGACCGATATCTTCCCCGCCGTCGGAGCGGCCAGTCTACATGCAACATCGCTGCACCACTTGGAGAGGCGAACCTGAGGCTGAGGCCTACCTTGTTGTGCTTGGTTGAGACCAACACTGACTTGGATCAGACCCTGGACGAGCTCGATGTCATGGGGAAGGCCTATCTACAGCTTGCCCGTGAGAATGCTACACTGAAGCAGCAGCTAGGAGGTCCAGATGTGGAAGCGCCAGGAGTACCTGCTCAATCGCCCCCGAGGAACAAAGGAGAGTTTGGAGACCCCAGCACCAGCACCAACGTCGACCCGTACCCATAGGAGAGTCTTAAAAATATGTAATAAACATGCGTAGATGCGCGAGAGAGTGTTTAGTTTCTTTCTTTTAATGGTTGAACAAGTGTTATTTGCATGGTTGGATGTTTATCATTATGAACAATGTTTGATTTGGATCTTTGATATGATTGTGATGACTTGTGGGCTTGTCCACGATCATTTAGTTAAGGTTAAGGTTTAAGGATATTATGAATAAATAGTTGAGTTTCGTTTTATCATGCTGTCCATTCTGTATCATTCTGAGCAGTCTGTCTTTATCAGTTCATATCTCATAATCTAGATGTCCAATGGTCATGAAAATTTTATGAAGATAAGTAGACTTCAATATCTTTCTTTTGGCTCTAGAATCACCTCAATACCTATTATAAATTGTGAGATACAGCTGTTGTAAGTTGAGGTTTCTGTGCTGTTGGAATTCTGGAACAGTACTGCTTGTAGTCTGTATTTGACTAAGTAAACGTCAAAATCTGGAAAAGTATTCTAAATTAAAGTTGTAGAGAATTTCATAAGATTTCCAGAAATGTAAAATACGTAATCATATGATAAACAGAGAGTGAGATATGCTCGTTTTACTGCACTGCTGTTGTCCAACTCGCCGGAAAAGTTCAGAACAAATATCCTCTTGTATACCTTATATATATCTCTTGTCTTGATCTTGTGACACCTACTCTTGTTACACCACTATATTTTAAGAGTTATATGCTTGGACATGTGAGACTTATATAGTGCATCTACAGATGGTGAACACCAGGAGGAACAACTAGGGAGGCGAGGACCTGCCACCACCTCCCCAGTCACCATGGAGCAGCTGATGATGATGCAGACACAGTTGCTTAAGCAGATGGCCCAGAACATGCAGAACATGGGGCAAGGGAATGGGAATGCACCCCCTCATGCTAGAGATAAGAGGAGAGAGTTCCTGAAAGGACACCCACCTGTATTTAAGCACTCTGCCAACCCACTCCAGGCTGACGACTGGCTACGTGCCATTGAGAGTCAACTGGAGATTGCTTAGTGTGATGATAAGGAGAAGGTTCTATATGCTTCTGGACAGTTGCAAGGAGCTGCTCTGGATTGGTGGGACTCATTCCGCTTTGGCCGTACCGAAGCTAATCCCATCACTTGGGCTGAGTTCCGTAGTGCCTTCCGCTCTCACCACATGCCTGCGGGACTGATGAAGCTAAAGAAGGAGTTCTTGGCTCTCAAGCAGGGGAGCATGACTGTTGCTGAATATCATGACAAGTTCATACAATTGTCACGGTATGCACCGACTGAGGTAGATGAGGACGGAAAGAGGCAGGAGCTGTTTATGGAAGGTCTGAATGATGGTCTCCAGTACCAGTTGCTGTCTCACACTTTTGCTAACTTCCAGCAGCTGGTGGACAAGGCTTTAGTGATCGAGAACAAGCGCCGCCAGATGGAGGACAAAAAGAGGAAATTTCAAGGACAGCAATCTGGGAGCAACTCTCGCTTCCGTGCCAACCCTCAACAAGCTCAACCTCAGCAGCATTATCAAGGCCAGACAAGTCTCAACCACAACCAGCAACCCCAGCGTGCACAGCAACAGTAGCAGCAACAGTTCAAGGCACCAGCTCAGCGCCAGCATCAGCCCAACAATGTACCTGTGAGGAACAATGCCCCCAATGCTCCACAGAGGAATGGCACACCAAAAGCGCCAAATGCAGTTAATGATAATAAATGCTTCAATTGTGGAGAGCGGGGACATTACTCCAACAGATGCCCCAAGAGGATGGCTAACTCGCAGTAGAATTATGTTCTGGTGAAGGTGAACCATGTGACTGCTAAAACAGCTCAGGAGGCACCGGATGTGGTGATCGGTACGTTTTTGGTCAACTCAAACTTAGGTACAATACTTTTTTATTCTGGTGCTTCGCATTCCTTCATAGCATATACATTCATAAAGAAGCATGGTATTCCAGTAAGTGTTATGAAGAAACACATGTTAGTAAGCTCACCTGGAGGGGTAATGAAAGCAGAGTGGATATGCTTAGCTGCTAGCCTCAGCATAAGGGGGGTGAATTTCAAGCAAACCTTGTAGTCATAAACTCATCTGGTATTGATGTCATCTTGGGGATGGATTGGTTAAGGTTGTAGAAGGAAGTTATTAATTGTGGCAATAGTTCTGTGAATCTTACCACTTCATCCGGAGAGGAAGTTGTGTATGTGGCAACTCAGTCAGCTGTAGAAATCTGCTAGGTTAATCAGTTAGAGGGCACAACCTTAGAAGATATAAGGATAGTAAACGAGTACCCAGATGTCTTCCCTGAGGAATTGCCAGGTATGCCACCTGAACGAGACATCGAGTTTATAATTGAACTTTTACCTGGAACTGCACCCATAGCTAAGAGACCCTATAGAATGGGAGTGAATGAATTAGCAAAACTTAAGAAACAATTAAGGGAACTGTTAGATAAGGGTTATGTTCAACCTAGTTCTTCACCCTGGGGTGCACCAGTACTATTTGTAGAGAAAAAGGATGGTACACAGAGGATGTGCATAGATTATAGGTCACTTAATGAGGTCACAATTAAGAACAAGTACCCACTGCCTAGAATCGATGACCTATTTGATCAGTTGAAAGGGGCTTGTGTGTTTTCCAAGATTGACCTTCGATCTGGATATCATCAGTTGAGGATAAGACGTACTGACATCCCCAAAACTGCTTTTGTGACCCAATATGGACTGTATGAGTTCACAGTCATGTCTTTTGGTCTGACAAATGCACCTGCTTACTTCATGTATCTGATGAACAAAGTGTTCATGGAGTACCTTGATAAGTTTGTCGTTGTATTCATTGATGACATATTAGTGTACTCTAAGAATGAAGAAGAACATGAAGAACATTTGAGGTTGGTGTTACAGAAGCTTAGAGAACATCAGCTTTATGCTAAGTTTAGCAAATGTGAGTTCTGGCTAAAAGAAGTATCTTTCCTTGGTCACATAATCTCTAATGGAGGTGTAGTAGTAGATCCCAAGAAGGTTAGAGATGTGTTGAGTTGGAAGCCACCTAAGGATGTTAGTGAGATTCAGAGTTTTCTAGGTATGGCACGGTACTATAGGAGATTCATCGAGGGATTCTCTAAGTTAGCCAAGCCCATGACTGCTTTGTTAGAGAAGAATGCTAAATTTGTATGGACTAAGCAATGTCAGGACAGTTTTGAGGAGTTGAAGAAGAGATTGACTTCTTCCCCAGTGCTCATCTTACCTGATCTCACCAAAAGCTTTTCTATCTATTGTGATGCCTCATGACAAGGTCTAGGCAGTGTTCTTATGCAAGAAGGTAGGGTTGTTGCCTATGCATCCAGACAGCTGAGAAAACATGAGTTAAATTATCTGACTCATAATCTAGAGTTAGCAGCTGTGGTACATGCTCTCAAGATTTAGAGGCATTACTTGATTGGTCATAAGTGTGAGATTTATACGGACCATAAGAGTTTGAAGTACATATTCACATAGTCAGATCTGAATCTGAGGCAACATAGATGGCTAGAGTTAATCAAGGATTATGATTTGGATATACACTATCACCCGGGAAAGGCTAATGTTGTAGCAGATGCCTTGAGTAGAAGGAGTTATGTGAACATGGCCTATACAACTCAACTACCTGAAGAGTTGTGTGAGGAGTTCAAATACCTGAATTTGGGTATTGTGGCCAACACCATAGAGTTAGAAGTAGAACCTACTCTGGAACAAGAGATTCGTAAGGGACAGCTGAATGATGAGAGGATCAAGGATATTGCGGAACATATAGTGATTGGTAAAGCCCCAGGATTCCACATGGATGATCAAGGGATAGTATGGTTTGGCAAAAGGATTTGTGTGCCAGAAGTGAAATCTATTAGGGAGTCTATTTTGAGGGAAGCTCATGACTCAGCCTATTCCATACACCCAGGGAGTACTAAAATGTATCTTGATCTTAAAGAGAGATACTGGTGGTATGGACTAAAGAGAGATGTAGCTGAACATGTGGCCATATGTGACACATGCCAAAGAGTAAAAGCAGAACATCAGAGGCCAGCAGGTTTGCTACAGCCTATGAAGATACCCGAGTGGAAATGGGAAGAAGTTGGAATGGACTTCATAGTTGGATTACCCCGTACACAAAGAGGATTTGACTCTATCTGGGTAATTGTAGACCGTCTGACTAAAGTGGCACATTTCATTCCGGTCAAGAAAACTTATTCAGGTGCAAAGTTGGCAGAGTTGTACATGGAAAGGATTATATGTTTACATGGAGTACCAAAGAAGATTGTTTTGGATAGGGGTGCACAGTTCACATCACATTTTTGGTAGAAATTGCATGAGTCCATGGATACGAAGTTGAATTTTAGCTCAGCTTACCATCCACAGACAGATGGGCAGATCGAGAGAACAAATTAGATCTTAGAGGATATGCTAAGAGCTTGCGCTCTGCAGTATGGGATAAGTTGGGATAAGAGTTTACCTTATGCCAAATTCTCCTATAATAATAGCTACCAAAAGAGTCTCAAGATAGCACCGTTTGAGGTATTGTATGGCCGAAAGTGTAGAACCCCATTGTTTTGGAATCAAACGGGGGAAAGTCAAGTCTTTGGACTAGATGTTTTGCAACTAGCAGAAAAACAAGTACAAACACTAGGGCAAAACTTGAAGGTTGCACAATCTTGACAGAAAAGCTATGTGGACATGAGAAGAAAAGATTTGGTGTTTGAAATCGGTGACCTTGTTTATCTCAAAGTTTCACCTATGAAAGGAGTTAAGAGATTTCATACCAAGGGAAAGTTGTCACCCAGGTATGTGGGACCATTCAAGATCATCAACAGGAGAGGAGAAGTTGCTTACCAGCTAGAATTACCAGAGCAGCTCTCAGGGGTTCATGATGTCTTC
Organism: Miscanthus lutarioriparius; assembly: GCA_904845875.1. Taxonomy (NCBI): domain Eukaryota; kingdom Viridiplantae; phylum Streptophyta; class Magnoliopsida; order Poales; family Poaceae; genus Miscanthus; species Miscanthus lutarioriparius. The sequence continues at coordinate 87,593,339 of CAJGYO010000006.1, forward strand.
CATGTGTCGCAACTTAAGAATTGTTTGAGAGTACCTGAGGAACAACTACCTTTGGAAGAACTGGATATCCAAGGGGATCTATCATACAAAGAATATCTAGTGAGAATCTTGGAAACAACTGAGAGAATCACAAGGAGCAAGATAATAAGAATGTGCAAGGTTCAGTGGAACAGACACTCTGTGGATGGGGCAACTTGGGAAAGAGAGGAAGATCTGAGAACTGACTATCCCAATCTCTTTGAACCATCTGAATCTTGAGGACGAGATTCATCTTAAGGGGGGTAGGTTTGTAACACCCAAAATTCTTACTACAAATTAGCAATTAATTCATAGCATTTATTAAATTTTCTAGGTATTTTTAACTTAGGCCAAATAATAAACATTGGTTAAATAAAATAAACTATAAGGTTTAGAAACATGCTTGTTGCATTCATGTCGGAGCATATTGTTTTTGGTTGAGTGTAGGGCTAGTTGATTTGAAGTTGAATTCAAATTATATTTGAATTTGGCTTAGAAATAAAAAAATTAGATTTGGAAAAGGATTTGATTTTGAAAAAAAAGTTCATCTTCTTCCCTTTTCAGCCCAACCGAATCAGCCTAGCCCTTTTCTCTCCTTCCCACGCTGGCCCACTGGCGGCCCAGCCGCGCCCATCCTTCCTCCTTTCTATTTTTCCCCGCACCGGCCTGCTTCCCTGTGGCCTTTTCTTCTCCCGCGCACGCACCGCACGCGGCCTAGCCAGGCGCACTAGTTCACTCGGCGGCCTGCCCTGCACGCCAGTGCGCGGCCCGCATCGGCACCCCGGCCCACAGCGCCCGCCAGCCGCCGTGCCACGAGCCGTTTCCTTCTCCCACTGCGCCTCCGGCCCCACCTGTCAGCGCCCTTTTCTTTCTTTCCTTTCTTCTTCCCCATGTTTCCTTTCTTCTCCGCCCGGTGCCTTCCTTACTCCAGTCACTGCCGATGGTGCGGCCATGTAGGAAATCCCACCGCCGTCGCCCATAGAAGGAAAGCGGCCAATCCCGCCCAAATTCGTCTGCTTCCCTTCCTTCTAGCACACACCGTCCGGCCTATAAATCCCTGCGCCATCCCTTTTTCCTCTCCCATCCTCAGCCTACAGCCAAAAACCACCACCGCCGCAGCTCTCCCTCACCCGCGCCTCGAAGCTCAATGCCGACGCCACCCGGAGATTCACTGCGACCTCCCGCGTTGTTAGGTACCCCCGGTTTCACGATTTGGTCATGAAATTCTCGGATTCAACCTCACCCGCACGCTCTCTCTCTAGTTCACCGCCGCCATCGACCTCGCCTCTAGAGCCCGTCCCGAACGCCGAGAACGCCTCCACCGGACTCGCGGTGAGCTCCCGCCCTTTCCCGTGCTTTGTAACACCCTGGGTGTTTTAAATACTAAAACCTGCCATGTCATCATATGCATTGATAATCATTTGGTCTTAGTGAAAACTTTGATATGCATACACTAAAACAAGTTTACATTTATGTTATGTGTTGCCTTGTATGGTTGAATCAATTTCAAAACAATGGTGTTGATTTGAATTTCTGAAAACCCTGATTTCCAGTGATAAGTTTTGCCCTGAAAAACCTAATTCTAAATCAAAGTACATTTTGGGGTTGAGCCTTAAAGCAAAAATGTAGAGCTTGTCGAGTTGTACAAAGTTGGTTTTTGGAGTTTTCAAAGTTGTTTTATGAAATTTGAAGTAATTTGAAAAGGCGTGATTCTTTAAATATTCCCTTTTTCAAATTTGCATTTCAAAATGTAGACCGAATTAGGGGGTCGTTATAAAAGGAAAGTTGTAGAACTTTGAATTTTGAGCAACTTTTGTTTTTGGAGATTTTTGAGTTGTTACATAAATTTGGGAGTAAATTGGATTTTAAATTGAATGACAATTTTGTAAATAAGATGAACAATACCAGCGGGCAGCTGTCACCGCCGGCGATCTTCTTTCTGCTTCCAGGCACGGTCGTGGCCATCCTTGGCGTCGCGCTGGCGTGGAGAAGGCCGCGTCATGGCTTCCTCTTGCTTCCTAGCCATCCTTTATAGCCCAGGCGTCATCGCCGTTCTTCTTTTCTCCTCTATTTTCCAATCGCCGCCGCCATAGCTCCGTCGAGCTCTCGCCGTCGATCTAGCACCTGTACTATCCCGGCGTAGCGCTACATAGCTTCGCTAGTTCCTTGTGCACCCAGCCAGCCAGCTCTAGTCACCTGACTTCATCGGGAACCGCCACTCGTCGTGTTTCTTCTTCGCGGCCGGCAACATCACCGTCGTGTGCGCTTCACCGTGGCCGTGGCTCTCCAGTGAGCCGTTGCTCTTGCAAAGTCTTGCTTCAACTTCGCCTTGATGCCGTACTACTTTGTGCCTGGTTGATTGACCATTTTGTCCACCGCAGCCACCGGAACATCGCCGTCGTCGTTGCTTGCTCCGCCGTTGGTGCTGTGCACGTCGAACCCCTTCACCATTGCTCCTTCGGTCTTGCTCTCTGCTCAGTCATGTTTGGGGTGAGCTGCTGAACCTTCCCATGCTATTTGTTTAAGCTCTACCAGTCTCACGTCACCGGCATAGCGTAGCCTCGCCACCGTGTCCGCCATGGCCGTCGTCAAGTTCGTACACCGCTGTAATTAGTCTCGATAGTACACTCAATCAATGCGGAGTGATGAGGGGAGTGTGTTGGTACTCTCGCTGTCGCCGTTGATCCCACCAGCGGCGAGTTATCATCGGTCAGTGCCGTTGTCGCCGTAGTCAGCGCGGGAGGAAGGGGATGACAGGTGGGGTCACCTTGTCAGTGACGGTTTGATTTGAAAATGAATTTCCTTTTTCAGAAATGATTGAATAGTGCTGTAATTTGTTATTTTTGTGTAGATTTATTTATAGCTCCAAAAATTATGAAAATTTTTGTGTGACCTCTCTGTGATGTATATTATTTAGGAAAAATATGAAATGTTGTTTTTCAGTAATTTTTGGATGTGATAAATATGGCTCAATTAATTAATAAATGAGTTTCTATGATTTTTCTAGGCTTAAATAATTATCCAAAAATTATGAAAATTGTTTTGCCACTTAGTTATCATGTGATGAACCTTTACAAAAAATTTGAGCTCAATTGGAACAAGTTGATTTATTTCATAATTTTTAATTAAATAATTAATTCATAAAAGCAAATAGTAACCTTTAATGATTTAGGTTTTGATTGAATTTTGGATTGAGTGATGACCTTGGGTCATTAGTTGGTGATGATCCTTGGCAATTGAAGTAAGTGTTACGAAAAAGGTTTAGTTAGTTTGACTTGTAACTGTACCGCGAAGGAAAGTTGTATTCAAGTATTTAACTTTCGCATCCATCATCAAGCATCATGTTTTATATCTCGCATCATATTAAACATGGCATTGTTACTATGTGTAGTGAACGAAGGTGATAACGTGGTAGTTAATCAAGTAGTGGAGGAGGTTAATCCGTCTATGGAGGTCGGATTTTATATTTGTGGAACGCCTCCGGAACCAGACTTTTCCGTGAATCAAGGCAAGCCCCGGATGCATCTAAACCAACCTTGTGTTTTACAAATTGATTTCGCTTTTGCTTTTTCTTTACTGCATTAAGTGATTAGGAGTTAAGTGAAAACCTAATTGGTGCATTACCAACCTTGTTTTTCCATATCTACCTTGTTTCCAGTTTTAATTCGTAATTGCCTAGTTATGCTTAGCCATGCTTAGACCGATAAAAGTCGGATGATTACCTGTCACCTGCAAGATTTAAATGGATCTTTGGTTACGCTTGGTTACTTATGTGATCATGAAATTTGAGCATGTGGAGTAATAAATCTAGACCGGGCGGACTCGGTGTAGGAGAGCCACAAGACATGGAGGTCTTGTGAGCGGGTTCTTTCCGCCTGTGTCGATTAAGGTCCATCCGTTGTTGAACTGTGTGAGATGAGACTTTGTAGTACTAACCACATACTCTGGTAAGCCTTAACTTGGCGATTCTATTACGAGAATGGCTACTCGCGCACTAGGAGTGGAGAGATGGAGGGAATAGCGTGTACCCACATGGCAATGGGCTGGATTGGTGGAGTACTGTATTCTCGGGTGGCGCGGACCCGTTCTTGTTTTAGAGGATCTGAGGGTAGGTTGGTATATGTAGGTCGGGGACCTACATATGTCATGTGGTCTGGAATCCCCAGCTGGGTTTAATCGGTTCGAATCGTCATTGCTCCTCGGTTATGGAGACTCAACTCTCTGTTCATCATCGTAGTTTAATAAATGAAACTTGAGCTGGATTTGAGATAGAGTTTGATATGAAGTTCATGATCTCATTACGGATCTTGGTAGATTCATATGTGGTTCTTATAAAGTTTTATATGTTGAAGTAAAGAATTTTGTTAAAGAGCTTTTATGCAAAAGAACTTTGATTATTGCTAAAGCCATACCTTGAATCCCTGAGCCTGCATTCTAGAGTTCTATCAGTTTCTATTTCGGTTAAGTCTTGTTGAGTACTTTTGTACTCAGGGTTTGTTGACCCTTGTTGCAAGTGAGGCTCATGAGCAGGTCTGCTTTGGACCGTGCTGCATGACTATTGTTCAATGCGATGATGATAAGTAAATGCGTGGCCCTTGGGCAGGGCAATCTATTTGTGTGTTTGTATTATGTTATAATACCACTCCACTACTACATTTTGTAATAATTATCGAACTTAGTTGTAAGGTTTGAAACTACTGTTTTGTAAACTAAGTTATTGTAAGACTTCCACTGTTTTACTCTGGTGTAGATATTTGAATAAATGTTGTAATACTGCAATGACTCTGTAATGTGATCCTGCTCGAAAATCGTGGATGATTCAGGGTTCCCCGAGGACACCCGACAGTCTTCTTAAGTTACCTGGAACATATGCATAGTTGTCAGAGGTCGTTGGACAGTGACAGGTGCATGTGGGCCCAATAATTTAGGAGGTTCTACCACAGAATGGTATCAGAGCGATCCGTTACAAAGTCTTTGTTGTATTGTTTTACAAAAACTTTAAAATGATTTAGGACAAATCTATTTAACTTATTAATTTGGTCCAAATTGCTTCCGACTTATCTTATTTCATTCTCACCATTCCTTATTTAATTAAAAAGGCTTTGTGTGGTGGAGTAGTAATCTTATTATGCCCTATATAAAAACAACTGTTGTTTATGTACCTTATAAGCTTTGATGTTTTTGTTCGTAAGAACGATTCATGCATCATGATTAATTCACTGGTTACTTCCTTCACCTCTGGGTCTGGGTTGGGTAGTGAGTCTAGTTTGAGTTGTGTAATCCACCCTTGTTGCTCTTGAGACTGTTATCAGTTTGTCTTACTTGGATTAATCTTGCTTCCTACAGTATGGCTCGTACCAAGCTAACACCCCGTAAGTCCGTCGGACCCAAAGGAGTTCCTCATCACTAGCTTGCCCCTAGGAATGACGGTGCTAGCAGTAGCAGCTCTAGGCCTGATCCCCAGGCAGAGATATAGAGGATTTCTATAGAGTTAGCACAAACTACTAAAGATAGGGCCTTGGATGCCATCCATGTAGGAGAATTACAGGATCAATTGAGGCGTCTCACCACCGCTCATAGGAACTACGAACGTATGTTAGTTCGTATGGTGGAAGGAAGAAATGAAGCTTGGCATAGAGAAAATGTAGCTAGAGATAGAACTCATGAGCTAGAATTCTATGTAGAAGACTTAGAAGAACATAATACTTATCTGCATGAAGAAGTTCATAGGCTAAGCAACCTCCTAGATCCAAATCATGAACCCGAAGTTGATGCCATGGACCCAGGTGTCATCCTTGCCGATGATAGTGAATCAGAAGAGGAAGAAGAAGAAGATCTGGAAGAATTAGTGATGGTCGATGAAAGTGATAATGAAGACGGAAATGTTTCTAGAATGGATACCGATCCCGAAGTTTGAGGTGATCGAGGAGAAGAGTAGAGTTGTAAAATAGTGAGTTCTAGTTAAAGTTAAGTAGCCTTATTTAGATGCGGTCTTGTGTATAAAGTAGTAAACCCTATGTAATGTGTTTGGAGTAAGCTCTTATTGCAATTCAATAAAGACTTGTGAGTAAAGTTTGGTTTGTTATGAATAGATGCGTCGTACGCGAGGTTCACATATTCCTGGTACTTCACAAGATGAGGACGGTATTCCTGATCCACCACCAGTTCCACCAAATCTGGCTGATGCAATAGCCGCCCTTGTCAATGTGACTGTTGAAAATGCTCGGTTGCTTTGAGAGATAGCTTAGAGTAATCAGAATATGATGCAAGGAAACCGTGGTCACAATCATAATAGGCAGGAGGCTATGTATGTTGATTTTACAGATACAAGACCACCAGTGTTCACCAAGGCTGATGAACCACTGGAGGCTGATGATTGGCTTCGGACCATGGAGCAGAAATTTGATCTTATTCCATGCACGGAGATTCAGAAACCTATGTTTGCCGCCCAGCAACTTAGAGGTGTAGCAGGGGCTTGGTGGGCAAACCTAGTGGCTATGCAACCAGCTGGCATTCCAATAACTTGGGCTGAGTTCCATACTGCCTTCCGAGCCCATTATATTCTAGAAGGAGTGATGGCCATGAAGCTGGATGAGTTCCTTGCTTTGAAGTAAGGGGATCAAACGGTTATGCAGTATGTGGGAAAGTTTAATTATCTGTCACAGTATGCATCTGAACATGTCAATACAGATGCCAAGAAAAAGAAATGGTTCATGCAAGGTCTGAATACCAAACTATAGACAATGATGACTACCTGTACCAATGTCACTTATCATGAGGCAGTGAATATTGCAATTGCTTTAGAGGAAAAGTATCGGCAGCATAAGGAGACCAAGAAGAAAAAGAGTCTATCGTCTGGATCTTTTGGTGGAAATCAAAAGAGGCAGAGGGTGATTTATCATCCAGTAAACCATTATCATCCTCCTTATCGTCCGCCGTAGTTCCAAGCCAGGCAACAATCAAATGTCCGTCCTGCTATAACTTATCAGAATCCACAACAGACAAATGCTTCTAGGGTCCCTGCTTCAACACCCTAGGGTCACAAGTATCCCTGTTTCAATTGTGGCAAGTCTATTCATTTCTCGAGGGAATGTCCGTATCCAAAGCAGTCTAATCCAAATTATCAGAAGAACCCTGCCAATCAACAACAGGGTCAAGCACAGAACAAGAACAACAATCAGAATGCTTAGAAGGGCAAAGATGAAAGGAAGACAGGATGGGTTTTCTATATTCAAGCTAGGGAAATTCCGGAAGGGGAGCCAGTGATGATGGGTATGTTTCCTGTCGCCAATCATCCTATAGTTATGCTTTTTGATTCTGAAGCATCTCATTCATTCATCAATAGAACCTTTATCGTAAAGCATGAAATTCCAATTGGGGAAACAAAGAAAAATTTCTTTATACAGTCGCCCGGGGGACGTCTGTGTACTAAGGAAATGGTATACCAGGTACCCATAAACTTGGGTGAGCATATTTTTCCCACTACCATGATTATTCTCAAGGATCAGGATATAGATGTGATCTTGGGAATGAATTGGATGTATTAGCATAAGGCTGTTATAGATGCTTTGAATAGAACAATAAGGGTGAGTTTGCCAAATAGTAATTCTCAACTTCTTATCCAACTTCCAACCTTAAGAAGATCAGTGGGCAAAGTTTGTGCAACTGCTGTCAAAGAGATTAGAGATATCCCGGTAGTGTGTGAATTTCCTGATGTTTTTCCTAAAGATTTACCTGGTCTACCACCTGATAGGTATGTCCAGTTTAACATAGAGTTAAAACCTAGAACAGCTCCGATCTCTTGGAGAGCTTATAGGATGCCACCCAAGGAATTAGCCGAGTTAAAGACTCAGTTGCAAGAATTGATCGATAAGGGATTTATCCAACCTAGTTTATCACCTTGGGGATGTCCTGCAATTTTTGTGAAAAAGAAAGATGAGACCCTGAGGTTATGTGTTGACTATCGTTCGTTGAATGAAGTGACTATTAAGAATAAGTATCCCTTACCTCGGATAGACTTGCTTTTTGATCAACTGGCCGGAGTCTAAGTTTTCTCTAAGATTGATTTGAGGTCAAGCTATCACCAAATCAAGATTAAGCCTGAAGATATTCCCAAAACGGCATTTACCACAAGATATGGATTATATGAATACTTGGTAATGTCTTTTGGTTTGACAAATGCTCCAGCTCATTTCATGTATCTGATGAATTTAGTATTCATGCCTGAGCTAGACATGTTTGTAGTGGTGTTTATAGATGGCATTCTAGTATATTCCAAGAACAAGAAGGAACATGCGGAACATCTTAGAATAGTTCTGACACGCTTGAGAGAACATCAACTATATGCCAAGTTCAGTAAGTGTGACTTTTGGCTTAAGGAAGTACAGTTTCTTGGACATGTCTTGTCAGCTGAAGGAGTTGCAGTTGATCCAAGCAAAGTTAAGGATGTGCTTGATTGGAAACCGCCAACCATTGTTCATCAGGTTCGGAGTTTTCTGGGAATGGCTGGGTATTACCGCCGTTTTATTCCAAATTTCTCTAGAGTATCCAAGTCCATCACTGGGTTGTTGAAGAACCAAGCTAGGTTTGTCTGGTCATCTAATTGTGAAGAAGCTTTCCAGACTTTGAAGAGACTGTTAACCACTGTACCAGTATTAGCCCAACCTGATATCGAGAAGTCATTTGACATTTATTGTGATGCTTCGGGTATTGGTATTGGATGTGTATTGATGCAAGAAGGCCGAGTCATTGCCTATGCATCCAGGCAACTTAAGCAACATGAAGAACACTATCCGACTTATGATCTGGAGTTAGCAACAATTGTCCATGCTCTGAAGATTTGGCGGCATTACCTGCTTGGTAATACGTGTCATATTTATATAGAACACAAGAGTTTAAAGTATATCTTTACTCCGTTAGAATTGAACATGCGACAAAGAAGATGGTTAGAATTGATTAAAGATTATGACTTTGAGGTGCATTACCACCCTGGTAAAGCAAATGTGGTTGCAGATGCACTCAGTCGTAAAAGTCATTGCAATTGTCTGACAGTAAGAACAATGGGTCTGACTTTATGTCAAGAGATGGAGAAGTTGAATGTAGAGGTAATTCAACAAGGTAGTTTGACCAACATAATTGTTGAAGCCACTATTAGAGACCAGATTATTGCCGCTCAGAAAGAAAACAAGGGTATAGCCCATATCAAAGAAAGAGTCAAGAATGGAAAAGCGGAATGCTTCAGCATAGATGATGAAGGTGTGCTTTGGTTCAAGAATCGCCTTGTGGTACCAAAAGTTCCTGAGTTGCGACAGTCAATTCTTGAAGAGGCACATGCTACTAGCTTATCTATTCATCCGAGAAGTAATAAGATGTACCATGACTTGAAACAAAGATTTTGGTGGACCAAAATGAAGATAGAGATTGCTCGGTATATAGCCAAGTGTGATACTTGTCGAAAAGTGAAGGCTATACATTTGAGGTCCACTAGAGAGTTATAGCCATTACCTATTCCAGCTTGGAAGTGGGAGGATATTAGTATGGACTTTATTGTTGGTCTACCCAAGACATCAAAGGGATTTGACTCAATATGGGTTATTGTAGATCGACTAACCAAGTCAGCAAATTTTCTTCCAGTCTAGAGTGCATATCCCGCTATCCAATATGCCAAGATATATTTAGCAAGAATCATGAGCCTCCATGGATACCAAAGACCATTGTGTCCGATAGGGGTACACAGTTTGTCTCTAACTTTTGGAAACAATTGCATTCTTTGTAACACCCTAGGTGTTTAGGCTTCCACTAAATTGCATGTCATTTCATAAACATGTGCATTATCTATGTCATCATGTCATTATCATTGAAACATACATATGCAACATTTTAGATTGTATGTGTTTCATGCTTGATTGCTTAGAGTGGTAGTAGTGCAACATGTGAATGTAACATGAAACTCTCATACTTGGAAACATGGCAATATGGTAGTAATGTGGCAATTATAAAATGACAACAAGGTCTTGAAACATGTGAAACATTGCATTGCAACATATGAATGAATTGCTTGTTTTACTTTCTTTATCACATGTGATCATTAGAAGTGGTATAACAATTTTGTAAAAGTGGTTAATTATGGTCTATTACACCTTAACTATACTTAGGTTACTTGTTGGAACATTGTTCATGTAGATCAAAATGACCAAAATGTCCTCAAGTGAAGGTTTGACTAGAATTGACCCTTGGTGTGTCACTGTTTGACTGATTCAAAAGACCAGCTTAGAGACTTTGCATGGCTGTGCACTCTTTACCAAAGTTGTAGCTAATTTATCAACGAACAAAAGTTGTTTTATGGCCAACTCATGAAAATTTGTGGAACATGGTCAAACATGGCCCACAAGTCAGAATTTCAGACTGATTTCATACTTAGAAAGTTTCCTAAGTCTTTATGTGTTTTGTAGTTTCGTGTACCCAACTGTTTCACCTTGTATCTCCCTAACAGAGCCAAACCAGCTCGAGCTCCAATAGCAAGAGTTGTAGTTCACATATAGATGATCAACTTTGTTAACTATGGCATAGTCTAGAACGTCACGGTTTAGGAGCAATTAGCTGTCCAACTCGCTCTGTCAGTCGCCTTCAATGATCACTGAATCACTGTTTTCAGAAATCGGTCAGTGACCGTCATGGCCGACCGCCTTAGGCGACGTTCGTCGCTTGGCGTTCATGCGCTGCCAAGGTCACAACGTCGCGCGTCCGCGCTCCAGAAGAGGGCCAGCGCCTGTTGAACGCGCTCGCCGCTCCATTTCTCCCTCTCGCCTTCCCCACACGTAGCACCGTGTTCACAGCAGCCGCCCGCCATTGCCGACCGAGCATCGCCACCGCTGTGCGCGCATGCCACCGTGAAAACGCGTTGCCCCGTCTGCTTGTAGCCTCGCCGTGGTCTCCTCTACCTTCTCCACCCCACCGTCGGTTCATTCGAGCCTCGGTAAGGGCGAATCGCCGGTTTCCTTCCACCGCCACCATGGCTGTTCTCGTCGGAGATGGCGCTCCATGCGGCCAGCTCTCCTCGCGCCATTGCCATCCCTCCTCTGCCTTGAGCTAGGTCTGGTGCACCCTACTGAAGCCCGTAGAGCCAACCGTTAGGGCTGCGACGCCGTAGCATCGTCGGAGCCGGCCGTGCAGTGACTGAGCGCCGCCGTGGCCATCGCCACCCCCCCTAGTTGCGTCAATAGCTACGAATAAGGGTTCCCCTAGGTCTGCTAGGATGAGGCGAGCACGTAGACACCCTTGCCTTCGCCGGAGAAGCTACCGGCGACGAGCTTCGCCGCCGTCTCTTTCTCCTCCCCTGCCTGTATCGCTGTCACGCGGGACCCGGCTGTCAGCCGCCGAGGCTGAGGCGGGAGCCCAGCGTGGGCCGCGCCGCGTCTTGGGCCGCGCCTGTACGCTTCGTGGGCCGCTGTTCCTTCGGGCCGGCCCAACTGTGGCTGAGTTTTGTTTCCTTATTTGTTTTGTTTTATTATTTCATAGATTTGTATTGATATTCAAAAATCTGTATTTCTTAGTATATAGATCCAAATGCTATGGTTCTAATTTTGTTGAGTTCCTAGTATTGTCTAGTATTTAATAAAAATATTATATGAGCACATGTTTTAGAAATTTTGATGAATTAAATAGGACTTTGAAATGTGTTTTTAGATGCATGCAAACTTGTTTGAATTTTATCTTGAGTTTCTGTGGTCCAAAAATTATGAAATTTTGTGGGTAGTCTATTATTGCTTATTAAGCTCTGGTTAAAATTTCAGAGCTAGTGCATGTGTAGTTTTTAAGATATAGAATTTTCCTTTTATTAATGGGTAGATCTTGTGTGAATTTTCATAATTTTTCTATAGATCCAGTGAAGGTAAAATTTGATGAGTGCTATTCTTATGCTAGAATGATGCTAGGAAAAATGGGAAATCTGTTGCTTGACACTTTGTAATAGGGTTTCCTAATTATGCTAGAAATAGACATGTCATTTGTTATTTTAGATACAGCAAGTTCTACTTGCCCAATGGCCTTGAAATTTTTATGGTACTCTATATGCAGCATGAGATAGCTACTGTAATTTTTGTAGATTTTTATGAATATTTTTACTATATATTGCTTAAATCACCTAATTAACTAAATAAATTGGAAATGGATATTAAATAAATTATTTAGAAGTTGGCACTATACTTTCTGATGTTTCTTAGGTATGAAAAACAAGTTGGTAAACTTGGATTGATCAAATTATGCTTTTGCACAATCATTAATTAATTAAGTTAGTAACCCTGTCATTTCTGGACAGATTCTAAGTTTACTGGAATTTGAATTGGTTAACTTAAGAATCATGCTTTGATGTTTACAAATGAATTGTAGAAAATTTCATAAGCTTTCCAGAATGTCCTCTTGCAAGTCATTTGGATTTGTAGAACTCTGGTTGTGATTGGATTAAGGGACTATTTGTATGCATATGAAACTTTAAATGTTAAATTATGTATACCTTTACTATTCTAAGTTGTGGTAATGTTCCTAGGTGTTAGGCCTTTAACTGAAGATGAGCATCTTTATCTTATGTTATGCAAGTTAGGTAAGTTGATCTTGTTCTTTAAGTTAAGTAGATACATGCTTTAAGTGATTTGAATAGAGCTAATTACTCGGTAAACGAGTGTCCAGTGATGCTTTCGTAAACACTCACTGTGATTCATTCATCATGAGCATCATGTCATTCCTTATGCATCCATGATATTTATATTTTGCATCGGCATGCAATAGGTGTACCGGAAGGAGTAACCCTGCTGGAATTCGAGGAACCGAGCGAGCAGCAGCAGCCGATGCCGGAGATTCAGGAGGAGCAGCCTTCAGGAGAAGTGCCAGACGAGGTCGCCGTTGAGTGCCCGGACCACCGTCCTTGTAACTTTGTGAAAGGCAAGCCCCAGAGCATATTAAGCCTCCTAATTTCCAAAATGCAGTTATAGTATTATTGTTACATATATATATTGTTGCATTAAGTTTAGGTGTTGGATGGAAACAATTGCTGCATTGGTTACCCAATCCTTGTCCAGATATTGTTACCCTGAATCCTATGTAGCTCAGGCTCGAGTAGTGCTTAGCCCAGCTTAAACGCGGTAGAAGTCAGGTGATTTCCTGTCACCTGCGAGATATAGGAAGATACATGTGGCACGGTTGGCTATACTTGCTATCGTGGAAAAGAACCAGTCTTAATTTGAAATGAAGACCGGAGGGAGGCTTGCCGGTTTGCAAAGTGACTCCATCTCGTGTCGCTTAAGGACTGATTCTTGGAGCCTTTCCTGCTCATGTTGAACGATGCCTCTCTCTTAGTTGGCCAGTGTCCGATGACCGACCGCTGGCCGAGTAGCTCACCTCGGGCCGGGAGTCGATAAGTATAAAGTGCGCCTCGGAAGGGAGCCGAGGCGTGAGTCCAAGGCGGTGTGATTTAAAAGTCCCGATCGTCTTGGCGGAAGGGTAATCCCCGAGAGTGCTGGCGCTGATCAAACCCACGAATTTGGTTCCTGAGATGTTCCAAAGGTGACCCACGGCTACCCTTGCAAAGTATGCCAGGGTGAGAGTTAGGAATACCCCCTCAGCTGAGTTGTAATTCGATTCGAATCGCCGTCTCTCCCGGTTAGTGAGAAATTGATGGGCTTATATCCAATGTAGATACACTTAATAACTTAATGGTTCGGAAATGATGATATGATGATGACAGCCTTATTATACCTGCTATGGTTAATATTGTTTGCTCCTAATACGTGAGTGCTCTAGTACAGGTGCTAATCTAGTGGACAGGTAAATGATGATAAGCTTGATGCTAAGTTTAAATTGCTTACTATAATCATAAGCTCTTTTATGCAACTGTGTCCAGCTAGACCATCTGAAAAGCCTTGCATGATCCTTGGTGTCTTTTATTTCTGGTTTTGACGGGTAAGTCTAGCTAAGTACCTTCTCGTACTCAGGGTTTATCTCCCACCTGTTGCAGATGACCAGTTCTTCTTTGGTTGCTGCAAGTACTGCCTTCTCCTAGCTGGGCATGAAGACTAGGCCGTTGGGCACGGTCTCTACTAGTTCTCGTACCTGATAATGCTTTTGTGGGACATGACTCTGATCTGGCAATGTATTTGAAACTATGAAGTTATGTACTAAACTATGTTGCTTCCACGCATTTAAACTTGGTTTGTAATATTTTATTTGAACTCTGATGGATGTAATCCGAATGCTACTTATGAAATGTTGTAATGGATGATGTGTTGTGTTGAATCACTATGATCTTGGTTTGTATGTCGAGAGTTGGTTGAAATCCTTCGTGATTTCCGGACTACCGGGATTATGGGAGCTTAAGTACAAGAATTTGATCGCTTCGGTGATTGTTTTTGTACTTACGTTCTTATGATTTGGTCGGTTCTGTTACAGCTGGCATCAGAGCAAGATTCGACACTAAACATGTCATTTGTGTATTTAAAACAAAAGTATTTGTGAAAATCCTAAATTAAATAATAAGTATTGCCAGTGGTCATATCCCTTATGCCCAAATAAGGACTCTTAGGTGGCTTATTAAGTACTAACTTGGGGGTTCCTGCTTGTTTCTATTTCATCGTCCATACGGCGTGCTATTGTATGGATGCCATCCGCTTGGGTGGTAATGTTTGGATCAAATACCTCTACGCCCTGGTAAGTGGGAGTTGTGAGAGCATGACCGTCCAACCGTCGGTCTAGGGGAGAGTAGTTGTGGTTGCTCGCATACTTACATGTTCAATCATGTATCTATGAGAGTACTTAAATATGGGTATCTCTAATGGGTAGCTGTGATACTAGAGTATATGCATCGGGGGATGTATGTATGAAAGTATTTAGTTTACTGCTTGCTTTTATGCATTTTGGGAAATTACTGGGCTGAAATGAAATTTTCTGTAGGTACACTAACAACGTATCGTTGTAGATCGACTAGCTACCATATACGAGAGAACATATGTATGCCACCGTATATTTCGCTAGCCTTTAAATTTTTTCTAGGATTGTGAGGACGTACGGATCGTGCATGCATCATGTTCAAGCATACATGGCATTTCTTGCATTACTCCCTCCTTTAAAATATGATTGTCCCGACTAATTAAATTTCGTATCCCTTAAATGATTCTCCCCTTACATTGTAACTTTTGCTACAGATGGCCCGCATGAAGCTCACTGCTCGCAAGTCCGCTGGAGGCAGGGCGCCTCGTCACCGTTTAACTCCTCGTGAGCCCTGTCCTGAGCCTACTGAGGCGGAAAGGCTGAGGACAGAGCTAGCCCGGGTGACCGCTGAGAGGAATGCGGCTCAGCACCGCTTGGAGCAAGTAATGCAGGAAAGGGACCAAGAGACCCTTGAGGTTCAGAGGTTGATAGTTGCTCACCGCAACTGTGAACGCATGTTGATTCATGTGATGAACCAACGGAATGAAGCTTGGCACGAGGAGAATGTGTTGAGATCGCGATAGGTAGAGCTAGAGTAGCAAGTGGCAGTTGCTGAGGAGTACAATGACAATCTCCATGAGGAGGTTCACCTGTTACACAATCAACTTCACCCTCTCCTGCCACCTGAGGATGAGGATGAGATGGGTTTTGGTGTCATCATGGCTGAAGGTGATGATGACATGGAGGTCAATGGACCTGAGGACATTCCACCTGATGAGGAGGAAGATGAGGAGTTAGAGCTTGCTAGTGATGAAGATGGAGGAGAGATTTTGACACTGACTCCAAGGACGATGCGTAGTTTAGCTTACTACTTAGCTAATGCGCAAGAGCTAGTCTTTTGTTGATCCTCATGCATGAACGAGTAGCTTTGTACTAAGTTAATCATTGGGATGTAATATCGAACCATAAGTTATCTTTGGATGTAAGTTTGGAACCACTATGGCTTGGATGTAACCTATCGAACGTATTATGCTTCACGTATGTGAGCCTTTGATGAATTTCGTCTTTGCGGTCTATGGATCTCGTTGTTGGTTAAGTTCATCGCATTTATGTGTCAATTGACGCGCTTGATGAGTTGTGTGGTTGTGATGAATGATTGTGCCTCTGTTGATTATATAAATGCATTCCCTCAAATGGACTTAGTTTGGCATAATTATACGATTCATCTACAAAAATTTCCACATCGTCAGTGCTCATTGGCTATACATTTTGCAGATGGCTCATAACCTTCGTCGCGGTCGTGGCATGGGAAATGAGGAACAACCACCTCCGCCACCGCCCACACCAGCTGAGCTAATGCAGACAGTTGTGGAAAGTCAGCGCATGTTAGCTGAGGCTATGCGTCAGATGGCTAACCGTGAGGATCGGCATGTCTACCAGGGACCCGAGCCGAACCAGTACAGCAGCTTTAAGGACTTCATGGATACAAAGCCTCCTATCTTTCGTGAGGCAGAAGAACCATTACAAGCGGATGAATGGTCGAGCACGATAGAGCAAAGGTTTGGATTGCTCCGTTTAACTGAAGGCATGAAGGCTTCATATGCAGGACACCAGCTCCAAGGCCCTGCAGGCATCTGGTGGACCCATCACAGGACCACCTTCCCTGCAAACGTCGAGATAGTTTGGGGTCAGTTTCAGGCAGCTTTTAGAGGACACTTTATCCCTCCGGGTCTCATGGCCATTAAGCATACTGAGTTTATGAAGCTCACCCAAGGCAACAAGAGTCTCAATGAGTACCTCCAGGCATTCAACAACCTGGCAAGGTATGCTCCCAAGTTCGTCGATAATGACGCCAAGAGAATAGCTAGCTTCAAGAGGGGACTTTCCCCAAAACTGATGAAGTCAATAGGCAACTGCAAGTGTGTCACCTTCAATGAGTTTATCAGTGACACTCTGACTCAGGAAAATAATGACAAAATTTATGCTGCTTCCAAGAACCACAAAAGAAACTTTGAGGCAGGTGCTTCTCAGTCTAAGGCACCAATGGTATCCAAGACCCAGTACCGTCCACCCAATGCTAATGTCCGGTACCGCCCGCCTCAGAAGAAGAATCAAGCTAAAACTGGTTTTCGCAAGGGGTACACAATTTCCTTGCCAAAGAATACCTCTAGGCAGGGCAGCTCCAATGTCCCACCAGCTAACAGGCCGTGTTGGAACTATAACCAGCCTGTTCATTGGGCAAATAGATGTCCCCATCCTCCCAAGAATGCTCAAGGAAACGTCCGTCAGGGGTGTGTTCACTACACTACTGTGGAGGAAATTCCTGCTGGTGAAGTGGTCACTGCTGGTAAGTTTCTTGTTAATGATCACCCTGCAGTTGTGCTCTTTGATTCGGGTGCTTCACATTCCTTTGTGAGTTCTACTTTTGCATCTAAGCATAAGATGAATGTGATTACAATTGTCAAGGGTGGTTATTGTATTAGTGCTGCTGGGAATAATATCATGACTAACCAAGTAGTAAAAGATGTAAAGCTTAAAATTGGGGATCGAGAGTTCCTTACGGATCTTGTAGTTCTACCAGGGGTAGGAATTGATATAATCCTAGGAATGAAGTGGATGAGTGGGAATGGAGTGTTGATCGATACGTCAACCCGTGTGGTAATGTTGAGGGATCCTGTGGATAAGAAGGGTTTTCTAGTGCAGTTACCTCGTGATATCTCTATTCACAATACAGCCAATGCTCCCCTAGCCAAAGCCATTAAGGATCTACCAGTTGTCTGTGAGTTTCCAGATGTCTTCCCTGATGACTTGCCTGGATTACCTCCGGACCGTGATGTAGAATTCAAGATAGAACTCATTCTGGGTATGGCTCCTATTTCTCGAAGGCCCTATAGAATGCCGCCCAATGAGTTGGCCGAGTGAAGAGTCAGCTTGAATGAGCTATTGAAGAAAGGTTTGATCCGCCTAGGTCTTCTCCTTGGGGTTGTCCGCTATATTTGTGAAGAAGAAGGATGAGTCTCTACGCATGTGTGTGGATTATCGTCCCCTAAATGTCAAGTACCATCAAGAACAAATACCCTCTTCCTCGCATCGATATTCTGCTTTTGATCAGCTCTCTAAAGCTAAGGTATTCTCCAAGATCGATTTGAGGTCCGGTTACCATCGATCAAAATTCGTCCCGAAGATATACCTAAGACAGCCTTTCTCTACTCGTTATGGCTTGTTCGAGTACCTTGTCATGTCCTTTGGGTTGACAAATGCTCCGCACACTTTTTATGTACTGATGAATTCGTATTCATGCCGAAATTGGACAAGTTTGTCGTCGTGTTCATTGATGATATCCTGGTATATTCTCAGAATGAAGAAGAGCATGCTAAACATCTGAGAATTGTCTTAACTCGGTTGCGTGACAACCAGCTTTATGCTAAGTTCAGCAAGTGTGAATTCTGGTTGAACAAGATACCTTTTCTAGGTCATGTGTTATCTGGTGATGGAATTTCGGTTGACCCTACGAAGGTGCAAGAAGTCCTTGAGTGGAAGGCACCTACTACGGTCCATCAAGTCCGAAGTTTCTTGGGTTTGGTGGCTATTATCGCCGCTTTATCCTCGGATTTCTCAAAATCGCCAAGCCCATGACTCGACTACTTCAAAAAGATGAGAAGTTTGTCTGGACTCCGAAGTGTGAAGAGGCTTTCCACACTTTGCGGACCTTGCTAACCTCTGCTCCTGTATTGGCACAACCTGACATTGAAAAGCCTTTTGATGTCTATTGTGATGCATGTGGCACCGGTTTGGGGTGTGTTCTTATGCAGGAAGGCCGAGTAATTGCTTATGCTTCGCGCCAGCTTTGAAAGCATGAAGTCAACTATCCTACCCATGACTTAGAGCTAGCCGCAGTTGTTCATGCCCTAAAGATTTGGAGACATTACTTGCTGGGTAATGTGTGCAACATCTATACTGACCATAAAAGCCTCAAGTACATCTTTACTCAACCCGAGTTGAACATGTGTCAACGACGATGGTTAGAATTAATCAAAGACTACAACCTTCAAGTGCACTACCATCCTGGTAAGGCAAATGTGGTTGCTGATGCCTTAAGCAGAAAGGCCCATTGCATTTCCTTGGTTAGTGAAGACTTTCATCTGGCACACCTCCTGCATCCTGTAGTACTCCACAATATCACTGTGGATTGCTCTCTTAGAAGTCGAATTATCGAACTACAGAAGACTGATGTGGGTGTGTTTCACATCAAGCGGAAGATGAAAGAGAAAGAGACCAAGCACTTTAGGGTCGATGACAAAGGAATTCTCTGGTTTAATGATAGACTTGTGGTACCCAAAGATAAAGAACTTAGAAATCAAATTATGGCTGAAGCCCATTCTTCTAAATTGTCCATCCATCCTGGTAGTAGTAAAATGTATCAAGATCTCAAGTTGTATTATTGGTGGACCAAGATGAAGAAAGAAATCGCAGCTTACGTGGCAAGGTGTGATTACTGTTGCAGAGTCAAGGCTGTTCACATTGTCGCAGAACCGACCAATTTATAAGAATACAAGTACAATGGCAATCCGCAAGCGGTCGCACTGTCATACTTGAACCCATATAAACCCGGTAGTCCGTCGAGTACCACGACGGGTCTCGATAAACGATTTACAACAACCAAGATCGTCTGAGTGATTCAACATACATGCCACATATTACATAAAGTTCACGATACTTTTCATCATCGAGTACTGAATAAAAGTTATTACAAACTGAGTTTGATAAGTAAAGCGAAGCAAATAAGTTCAAGATAAAGTTTCCAACATAGTTTGATACGATGCCGAGCTAGATCACGGTCCACAAAAGCAAGGATAGGAATTATTACTAAAGAAGCACGCCCAAGGCTTACTCCTCATCCACAATGGGATAGAAGCAACTCTTGCAATAACCATGATACACAATTGCCATCTCGCAACAATGGGAAAATAAACCCCGAGTACGAGAAGGTACTCACTAGACTTACCCGTCATGAACCAGAAATAAAATGACTCCAAGGATTATGCAAGGCTGTATAAGTGGACGTAACTTGACAACATTTTGCGAAAAAGGCAACTGATCCATTGTACCATTATGATTCCTTTACCAAGTTAATTATAACTATCCATTTCTAGATTAGCAACTATCCTGTACCAAACATGTATATATCATTTAGAAGCATACAATAGTAACCATAGCAGGTATTGTAATTCCATTTTCATCCGAACCATCATGTTCCATAATACAGTTACTACGATGTTGGAGCTAGCCAAGTTTCTCACTATCCGGGAGAGACGGCGATTCGAATTGATTTCAACCAGCTGGGAATTTATTCCTAACACAAACCTAGGTCTACCAGCCACGATAGCCTTAGGTCACCTTTGGTACAACTCCGGTACACATTTCATGGGTCCATCTCACGCCGCATAACTGGAACACCAGATGCCGGGATGCTCAGCCAAACCTGCCCTTGGGCTCGGTCGTCGTTCCCGGGAGCGCACAATGTAAGCGATTCCGGCCTGAGTTGAATTACTCGGCTTCGCGGTCGGAACGAATTTTCCGGCCAGCTAAGTGAGAGGCATGCGTTCAATCTTGTCAGAAGTTCCAACAACGGTACGGTCCTTGATCAACACAGACGGGGATAGATTCACACCCAAGACCTCCATGTCTTGTTGCTTCTCTATCGACATCCCGCCCGGTCTCCATTTACATTAACCATGGTTCTTTTCCACGATAGCAATTATAACCAACCGTGCTCCGGTATCCACCTATATCTCGCAGGTGACAGGAAATCACCCGACTTCTACCGGTCTAAGCATGGCTAAGCATATATTCGATCCTGGACCTATACCGGTTAAAGGTGTAATATCTGGACAAGGAATGTACATGCATCAAGTGGTTTCATTCAACTCTTATAACCTAATGCAGCAATCATAAGTACTTAAGTAAACATTTGTAAATTACTGGGAGACTTATAATGCTCCGGGGCTTGCCTCGCAGAAAGGAAGTAGGGCGGTGGTCAGGGCACTCCGGAAGCTCTTCAGGGTTCTGCTCCACGCCTTCGGGAGCTGCGGCTTGCGGATCCTCCTGCTGATTCCCTTCCTCTGCTTCTTCAAATTCCAACAACGTGATCTCTTCCTCCGATCCTAGATGCATGAGTATGGCATAAGTATTACGAATGCATATATGTTAACAAGTGCATCATGTTTATTGAGTAGGTGCATATCTCTTCTCGGTTATTTAATTATCTTTCCATAATGCATCGCTTATACCATAAAACAGCAGCTACTTGCTTCACTCATAACTGGAGTTCTACAAATCCAAATCCAGTGATCCTGGACTTTCTGGAAAGCTTATCAAATTCTCTACAACTTTGTTATTAATCATTTTTACAGTACACATCATTTTCAACATGCAACTCATCAAACTCTAGAATCAGTCCGGAAACTATTCAACATGCAATATAAAGTAACGATACTTCTACTTCATGTAATCATTCAAAATTTGACAACATAGAATCCACCAACAGTTTAAGCATACCAAATACAATTAAGATAATATAATGGTGAAGCCCAAACTATTTATTAAATTGCCTTTATTATTTTAGTTAGATATCTAGGTTAAATAATAAATATATATCAGATTTGCTTCATAAATTCTCAAAAATTTACAGAGCCTTACTAATGCTATCAAAGGACTACTATAAAAATTTCATGTCATTTTACTAAGTAGAACATTCTATACAAAAATGACAAGGCAGCAAGGCTTGAAATAGCATAAATGGAAAATCCTATTGAAAAGTGTCAAGCAACAGATTTCATATTTTTCTTAGCATCCACATGGCACTAGGATTACCTCCAACAAATTTCATGAATTTTGGACACATAAATAATTTATAAAAATTTATGCAAGGATTGACTATTCATAAAAGAAAAATCTATCACTATAAATCTACCCATGCACTGGTCCCCAAATTTTTACCAGAGCTCATATATGTTAAGATTAGCTTACCACAAAAATTTCATAATTTTTGGAGCACAGGAACTCTAGATATAAAATAAACAAATTTAAATGCATTCAAAAGCACATTTCAAATCCCTATTTAAATCTCCAAAAATTTCTACTGTACAAGTCAAGAACATATTTTTCCTAAATACTACACTTCCTAAGGAACACAACCATATTTATTTCAAAATTTTAGGAGCTACCAAACTGAAGATACAAAAATCACAAATCACACTTGAATCTGAATTTTTTGAACTAGCCTATTCTACTTCTGTCGCTGACCGGTGGGACCCGTCGGTCAGAGGACCCCACATGTCATCGACACAGAAGCAGAGTGGCGGCGCTGTACGCTGCGGGCGCGGCCAGAGCTCGCCGACGGCGAACTCGCCGGCGGTGACATCATCACACGATGATCTACTCGACTTCGCGCATCGATTGAGCTACGTGGGTGGCCTTCTCGTCGGAGCTAGCGGCTACGGCGGCGGCCATGGCGGGGTGGAGGTGCGGGTCGACGGTGAAATGCCGGTGGAAGCTACGGTGACACAAACACAAGCTCGAACGAGCATCTACGAGCTATGGTTGGCCTACTGCGCGCTCAAACGTGGCATGCGGTGGTCGGAGTCAGCCGGACCACGGTGACGGAGTGTGGCGGCGGAGCAACGACGAGCTCTTGTGCGGTGTGGTGGCTTACCGAGCGCTATCAGCGGCACTGGTAGATGCAGCGGGTTTCCAGGGTGGTGGTGGAGCTACTGCGGTGATGCTTGAGTGGCGGTAGCGCGTAGTGCGCACGTTATGGCGACGGCGAAGCTCGCGGGAGCTCGGTGGTACGCTTCTTCTGCGAGGAAGAAAGGCCACGGCGGCTTAAACCGAGCGCTGCCGGGTGCGGGCGGCGCCGGCGTGATGAAGGCGCCCGGCCAGCGTCGTGTGGCCTGGCTGGGCGAGAGAGCGACGCGCGCCGCTTTCCCCTCCACGCTGCGGCCAAGGCTCGACGGCGGTCGGCCAATCGAATCACCGGTTCGGTCCGGTTCGATCACGCGACGGGGCTCGACAAATGTTTTTCTCGTCCAAATAATCGCCAAACCGTGGCTCCAAACTGCAAACTTTCTAAACATCATTTGTAGACCTATGCACCATCTACAAATCTTGTTCAGTAATCGTGTTCTAATTCTTAACCAACATCGAGTAAAATCAACGCAAATCTGGCTGCATACACACTGTCAGCACACTTGACTTGGCAAAATCTGCTAAGTGTTGAATTTTGTGATTTGATGATTTTTGTGAGCTCCAAAAGAATAAGCTATGCACATTATTAGTTCATGACCCAAAAATAAGAGTTGTTCCCCATGACAAATACTACAACTTTGCTTTAGTGATCACATACATGCATAGTCTCTAGCACCTAGTTCAAACTTGGTCAAACATGTTACATTTAAAACATGGTACATATCCAAACCATGACCAAATGACCAAACTAGCCCTAGTCCTAAATACCAAAGTTGTTCATAATGATATCCTGAGCATGTTTAAGCAATTTGAAAGGTCATTCAATCATTTTATGTAGTAGTCACTCATAGAGCTATTTAATTTAATCACATGAAATATGCCTTAAAGACTTGATTATGAAAAATGACATTCATGATCCATGTTCTAATTGTGAACCTAAGCATTGCCAAATATTTTGGTGACTCAAATCTACCAAGTACATGTTTACATTCATGATCATTTGCATATGTACACGGAAACATGCAATAACAAGCAACGTTTCATATGTTTCGATCACATGTTTCGATTGTAAATGATGATTTATGAATGCTTGATGCTCATGCTCATGTTATGCAAGTCAAGTTATGCAAAGCTAACACCCGAGGTGTTACAGCCCCTCCCCCTTATAAAAATCTCGTCCCGAGATTTGCAAGACCTACCATTCTTGGAAAAAGGCGGGATAAACTTCTCGTAAATAATCTTCTCTTTCCCACGTAGCATCTTGTTCACTATGATTGTTCCACACCACCTTATAGAACTTAATAATCTTACTCCTTGTCACTCTCTCCATCTCTTCTAATACTCGAATTGGCTTTTCTTCATAGGTCAAATCCGATTGAAGCTGCACGTTGGTGGGTGCAATAGCTTCTTCTGGTACTCGAAGACATTTCTTTAGCTGAGAAACATGGAACACATCAAAGATTGCACTCATCTCTGGTGGAAGTTGTAACTTATATGCAACCTTCCCTTTTCGTTCCAAAATTTTGTATGGCCCTACATATCTTGGTGAAAGCTTCTTTTTCATCCCAAATCTTTTCACGCCTTTCATGGGTGATACTCTCAAGTATACATAGTCACCCACTTCAAAAGTTAGTGGTCTTCTTCTTTTGTCGGCATAACTTTTCTGTCTCGATTGAGCTACCTTCATGTGTTGTTGGATGATACGTACTTGCTCTTCGGCTTCATTTACAAAATCAATACCAAAGTATCTCCTTTCACCGGGCTCAATCCAGTTCAAGGGAGTTCTGCACTTTCTGCCATACAAGGCTTCAAATGGAGCCATTTTGATACTCGCTTGATAACTGTTGTTATAGGAGAATTCAGCTAAAGGTAACCATTTCTCCCATGAACCTTTTGAAGATATAACACATGCTCTAAGTAAATCTTCTAGGATTTGGTTCACTCGCTCTGTCTGTCCCGAAGTTTGCGGATGATAAGCTAAACTTCTGATTAGCTTGGTTCCCAAAGCCTGGTGTAAGTGCTCCCAGAAACGAGCTATGAACTGTGGTCCTCGATCTGAGATTATAGTCCGAGGTACTCCATGCAGTCTCACGATCTGGGAAACATATAACTCAGAGTATTTCCCCACATGATATGTGGTGTGAACTGGTACAAAATGTGCGGATTTGGTGAGACGATCAATAATAACCCATATTGAATCATGACCTTGTGGCGTCGTTGGAAGGCCTGTGATAAAGTCCATGCTGATTTCCTCCCATTTCCATCCTGGGATAGGCAATGGCTGAAGTAATCCAGCAGTTTTCATATGGACGGCTTTTACTCTACTACAGTTATCACACCTAGCAACATAGGCTGCGATCTCTTTCTTCATCTTGGTCCACCAAAAACGGGTTCTTAAATCTTGATACATTTTACTACTACCCGGATGGATAGACAATTTTGATGAGTGAGCTTCTTCTAAAATTTGATTCCTTAGCTCACGGTCTTTTGGTACCACTAGTCGGTCCTCGAACCATAATACACATCTTTCGTCCAATCTAAAATGTTTGGTTTCTTGCTCTTGCATTTTCTCTTGATGTGACTTATTCCCACATCTCTGCTCATTGTAGCTCTATGATTTTGCCCTCAAGTGAACAACTGATTGTGATATTGTGTAGTACAATGAGATGTAACAAATTGAATCCATCTTCCAAAGAATGCTTCCACAAAGTTGCAAATGGGACTTCCGACTAAGTGCATCGGCTACTACATTTGCTTTACCCGGATGGTAATGCACTTCTAAATTATAGTCCTTAATCAATTCTAACCATCTTCATTGTCTCATGTTCGATTCGGGTTTGGGTAAAGATATACTTGAGACTTTTGTGGTCGATATAGATATGACATACATTGCCCAACAAGTAATGTCTCCATATCTTTAATGCATGGACAACGGTACGCAAGTTCCAAATCATGTGTAGGGTAGTTGACTTCATGTTTTCTCAATTGCCGTGAGGCATATGCAATTACTCTCCTTCTTGCATAAGCACACATCCCAAACCTATTCTGATGCATCACAAAATACATCAAAAGGCTTTTCAATGTCTGGTTGTGCTAACACAGTCTTTGTAGTCAACAAAGTTCGAGGGTGTGAAAAGTCGTTTCACATTCGGTGTCCATTTGTACTTCTCATCTTTACGAAGTAGTCGGTCATAGGCTTAGCTATCTTTGAGAAATCTGGAATAAACCGACGATAGTATCCTCGCTAACCCTAGAAAACTCCGAACTTCATGAACCGAAGTTGGGGCTTTCCAATCCATGACCTCTTGTACTTTGGATGGGTCTCTGAGATTCCATCTCTTGATAAAATGTGACCTAAGAAAGGTACTTTGCTCATCCAAAATTCACATTTGCTAAACTTGGCATATAACTTATGCTCCTCACCGATAGGACAATCCTCGATGCTCCTCATGATCGGTCTCATTTTCTCGAATAAATCAATATATCATCAATAAACACGACCACGAACTTGTCAAGTTCGGGCATGAATACCGAGAGTTCATCGTATATATGAAATAAATCGGAGCATTTGTTAGTCCGAAAGACATAACCAAATACTCGTATAAGCGCACCTAGTAGAGAAAGCGCTTTTAGATATATCCTCCGGTCTGATCTTTATCTGATGGTAACCCGATCTTAGATCAATTTTGGAGAATACCTTTGCCTTCGCTAACTGATCGAACAAGATGTCGATGCGGGGCAATGGATATTTATTTTTGATGGTCACAGCATTGAGTGGTCTGTAATCTACACACATTCTCAGTGACTTATCCTTCTTTTTCACAAACAATGCTGGGCATCCCCACGGAGATGAGCTAGGTTGGATAAGACCTTTGTCCAATAGATCTTGTAATTGAACCTTAAGTTCTGCTAACTCATTGGGTGCCATTCTATAGGGCCTTCTGGATATGTGTGCGGTACCTGGCACTAATTCGATCTTAAATTCCACGTCCCTATCCGGTGGTAGACCTGGTAATTCCTCTGGAAATACATCCGGAAACTCACAAACCACTGGGATATCACATATCGTGGTGGCTTGGATAGCACAGGCTAAATGTTGGGGTTCGAAATCGCGGGAGAGTGGGACTAGAAAAGCATTCCCTCCCGTGGGTTCTCTCAACATAATAGTTCGGGTGCTAGTGTCAATAAGAGCACCATGATACTTCATCCAATTCATGCCTAAGATTACACTTATTGACAACCCCGGCAATATTATCAAATCTGTGGTGAACTCCCTCCCTTGTATCGAGATGAGTACATTTTTGACTATCTTTTTGGTAGCAACAGTTCCCCCTGCTGAACTTATGTTAAAACCCCCTTTGCTTACTTCTATTATTTCTTGACCATGTCTAGATGCAAATGCCTAACTCATAAATGAATGAGAAGCTCCCGATTCAAATAAAACAACAGCGGGATGCTTGTTGAGGAGAAACATACCAGCTGTGACAACTTCTCCGGCGGGTACTTCCTCCACAGCGGTATAATGCACTTGTCCTTGACGTGCCCTAGCATTCACCTGCCTCTGATTGTTCTGATTTGGGTTGCCATTCCTCTTGGGGTGGGGACATTCCTTGGACCAATGACCCAGTTGGTTGCAGTTGAAACATGGTTGATTACTTCTGAATCCGGTGGAGCTATCCTGATTGCCATTTCCTTTTGGTAAGGCAATAGTGAACGCCTTACGGAATGGTTTCTGTGGCCTGTTATTCTGAGCTTTCGGTGGTGGGGGCCTAAACTTGGGTGCAGGTGGACGGAATTGTGGCCTAGCTGTGATAGGAGCTTTTGATTGGAAAGATCCGGAAGCACCGGCCTCATATGTCCTCTTGCGACCCTTAGCAACTGCATGCATGTTGTTGTGGTTTTCTTGGGTCAAGGCATCACTAATAAACTCGTTGTACGTGGTACATCGAGAATTGGCCATGGTCTTCATCAGTTTAGTACCCAAACCTCGCTTGAAACTCTCTATCTTTTTCTCCTCGGTATCCACAAAACCTGGAGCATATCTGGACAAGTTGTTGAATGCGTGCATATACTCTGTGAGTGACTTTGTTCCTTGAGTGAGCCTCATAAATTCAGCTGCTTTCATGTGCATCAGCCCTGGGGGAATATGATGTCCTCTAAAAGCCAGCTTGAATTGTTCCCAGGTTACTCGCGCATTAGCAGGCAGAGACGACAGGAAGTGTGTCCACCAGATCCCTGCTGGTCCTTGCAATTGATGAGAAGCATACTCTGCTTTCAGATGCTCCGTGACCCTCAATAGACGGAATTTCTGCTCAATGGTATTCAACCACTCATCGGCCTGCAGTGGTTCCTCAGCCACCTTGAAGATCGGAGGCTTCGTGTCCAGAAACTCCTTGAATGTACTGTGCTGATTTGGCTCGGCCCCTGGTTGTTGTGGGTGGCCACGAGCGGTGTTTTGCACGATAAGGCGCAAAGCTTCTTTCATTGTCCTTTGGCTCCCCAAGAACTGAGCAAAGAACTCCTGAGCAGACGACGGCGGTGGTGGTGGTAAGTCATCACCATTGCCATCGTGACTGCTACCAGCTCCAGCACGGGTGCGCGTCATCTGCGAAGTTGCAACATTAAGTGATTATTGGTTGATGTCAAGAGATTGCAGATGAATCATAATCATGCTAGACTGAAATTACTGGAGAAATTCTCAAATTCACAATAAAAACAGAGGCATAACAATTCATTTTAGCAACATGGCATCCCCAATTAGACCACTTATCGCACTCGTAACGCATGCAAAGTTAAATCATGATCACTAACAAGGAACTGAATTGCATTGATGTTCAACCAAAGGTGCACTTAATCCACGTTACATGATAGTCTGGTTACTAATGCCGACTTCGAACTACAGGTCCATTACATGAATAAAGGTGATACATTAGTCCTTCCACTAAGTGCTAAGCGATCTAATCCTCATCATGATCACTATCGAGGTCAGACGCAAGATCATCTCCTTCCTCAGAATCTACTTCTTCTTCAGGCTCCACTTCTTCTTCTCCTTCCTCGTACCCTTCTAGATCCATTTCTGCGGCTCTAGGTGGGACATAAGGGTGGAGCTGATTGTTCAGAAGATGAACCTCTTCATGCAGATTATCGTTGTATTCTTCCGCATTAGCTACCGTCAGTCCTAGCTCAAACCGTCGAGCTCTTAGGACATCTTCCTGACCAGCCTGCATTCACCGGGTGAGTTAACCTAGTCATCTCTTCATGAGCCTTTCAATCTCGGCATCATGCTCCCTCTGAAGTCGACGCCGGTCCTCGCGCATGACCAAGAGCACCGGACACACGTCTGAGGCTACCTTCAACTCCATCCAACACTCTCATCATTGCGTAACATGGCGCTCATGAAAGGGTTATCACCATTACTTACGCCTTTCTCGCCGCACCAATCTCCAAAGATTTTCCTCTTGTCTGCTGCCATGAGTCAGTGGAGGGGTTACCTCTTGGAAAGACTCCAACCAAAGCGGTTGCCAGCTCCTGAGGAAAACGATCCATGATGTCCCTCAGGATCCCAAAGGCTGCCCTGCCAGCTGCTTCTTCAGCAGTCCTGCCAGTTGACTCATAACACCAGCCTGTCCACTCAGAATCGTCACCTCGGGGACGAACAACGGCCTCCACAGTAACTAAGAGACCTTCCCCCAACTGCTGATTCGCCCAGAAGTAGCGGGGTTCCATTCCATCAGGATAGCCTACATAACTGAGCACTCTCCACAAGAGTGTAGGCATCCCAAACTCTCCAAGGAACGTGTGACGTTGGTGGGTACGTGGAGCAAGCTGACGGCGGGGAGCTCTGCCTCCGGTGGACTTGCGAGCGGTCTGCTTTGTGCGTGCCATCTGCACCATTAACATGTACCCCTTGGTGAGACAATGCCATAATGGATAAGAGTTACATAACCGAGTAAGAATTTTATAAGGGGAGGAACAATGTAATTATGTGAATGGTAATTATCATGATGCATGCTCGTTCCGTATGTCCTCACAAACTTAGGAAAAATTTGTTTCTAGCGGTAGACACGGTGGCATACATACGTTCTCTCATACATAGCGTAACTAGTCGAGCTACACGTTTCGTTGTTAGTGTACCTGCATAAGATCTCATTTCAGCCCTAAACCCATAATGAATATGCAGAATGTAATTGTAAATACTTCCATATATGTATACCCATACATATACTTCCGTATCAATCTACCCGACAATAATTTAACCCACAATTAAATACGTACCATATACACATGCAAGCATGCATACATAGCCGTACCAAAGCTACTCTTCCTGACCGCATGCTCACATCTTGCGGTCATACACTCATCTTACCTTGGCGTAGAGGCATTTGATCCATACATTACCATTCAAGTGAATGGCATCCATACAATAGCACGTCGTATGGACGACGAAGTAAAAACCCCCCATGTTAGTACTTAAATAGCCACCTAATAGTCCTTAATTTGGGCATAAGGAAAGTGATCAATGGCACACTTTAGATTTCAAATACCTAATATATAACTATTAGTTGCTAGAGAAGGGTTTTCGGAAAACAAAAACTTTTGTTTTAAATACACTTGTGACAATTAACGTTGAATCTTGCTCTGATACCAGCTGTCGCAGAACCGACCAATTTATAAGAATACAAGTACAATGGCAATCCGCAAGCGGTCGCACTGTCATACTTGAACCCATATAAACCCGGTAGTCCGTCGAGTACCACGACGGGTCTCGATAAACGATTTACAACAACCAAGATCGTACAGGATTCAACATACATGCCACATATTACATAAAGTTCACGATACTTTTCATCATCGAGTCTGAATAAAAGTTATTACAAACCGAGTTTGATAAGTAAAGCGGAAGCAAATAAGTTCAAGATAAAGTTTCCAACATAGTTTGATACAAAGGTCTTAGCTAGATCACGGTCCACAAAAGCAAGGATAGGAATTACTAAAGAAGCCTGCCCAAAGGCTTACTCCTCATCCACAATGGGATAGAAGCAACTCTTGTAATAACCATGATACACAAAGTACATCTCGCAACAATGGGAAAATAAACCACGAGTACGAGAAGGTACTCAACTAGACTTACCCGTCATGAACCGAAATAAAATGACTCCAAGGATTATGCAAGGTCAGTATAAGTGGGCGTAACTTGACAACATTTTGCGAAAAAGGCAACCGATCCATTGTACCATTATGATTCCTTTACCAAGTTAATTATAACTATCCATTTCTAGATTAGCAACTATCCTGTACAAACATGTGGTATATCATTTAGAAGCATACAATAGTAACCATAGCGGTATTGTAATTCCATTTTCATCCGAACCATCATGTTCCATAATACGATTACTACGATGTTGGAGCTAGCCAAGTTTCTCACTATCCGGGAGAGACGGCGATTCAATTGATTTCAACCACCGGGAATTTATTCCTAACACAAACCTAGGTCTACCACCCACGATAGCCTTAGGTCACCTTTGGTACAACTCCGGTACACATTTCGCGGGTCCATCTCATACGCAAGACAACTGGAACACCGGATGCCGGGATGCTCGAGCCAAACCTGCCCTTGGGCTCGGTCGATCGTTCCCGGAAGGAGCGCACTGTGAGCGATTCTCGGCCCGAGTTGAATTACTCGGCTTCGCGCGGTCGGAACGAATTTTCCGGCCAGCTAAGTGAGAGGCATGCGTTCAATCTTGTCGAAAGTTCCAACAACGATGCGGTCCTTGATCGACACAGACGGGATAGATTCACACCCAAGACCTCCATGTCTTGTTGCTTCTCTATCGACATCCCGCCCGGTCTCCATTTACATTAACCATGGTTCTTTTCCACGATAGCAATTATAACCAACCGTGCTCCGGTATCCACCTATATCTCGCAGGTGACAGGAAATCACCCGACTTCTACCGGTCTAAGCATGGCTAAGCATATATTCAATCCTGGACCTATACCGGTTAAAGGTGTAATATCTGGACAAGGAATGTACATGCATCAAGTGGTTTCATTCAACTCTTATAACCTAATGCAGCAATCATAAGTACTTAAGTAAACATTTGTAAATTACTGGGAGACTTATAATGCTCCGGGGCTTGCCTCGCAGAAAGGAAGTAGGGCGGTGGTCAGGGCACTCTGGAAGCTCTTCAGGGTTCTGCTCCACGCCTTCGGGAGCTGCGGCTTGCGGATCCTCCTGCTGATTCCCTTCCTCTGCTTCTTCGAATTCCAGTTCTTCTTTGGTTGCTGCAAGTACTGCCTTCTCCTAGCTGGGGATGAAGACTAGGCCGTTGGGCACGGTCTCTACTAGTTCTCGTACCTGATAATGCTTTTGTGGGACATGACTCTGATCTGGCAATGTATTTGAAACTATGAAGTTATGTACTAAACTATGTTGCTTCCGCGCATTTAAACTTGGTTTGTAATATTTTATTTGAACTCTGATGGATGTAATCCGAATGCTACTTATGAAATGTTGTAATGGATGATGTGTTGTGTTGAATCACTACGATCTTGGTTTGTATGTCGAGAGTTGGTTGAAATCCTTCGTGATTTCCGGACTACCGGGATTATGGGAGCTTAAGTACAAGAATTTGATCGCTTCGGTGATTGTCTTTGTACTTACGTTCTTATGATTTGGTCGGTTCTGTTACAGCTGGCATCAGAGCAAGATTCGACACTAAACATGTCATTTGTGTATTTAAAACAAAAGTATTTGTGAAAATCCTAAATTAAATAATAAGTATTGCCAGTGGTCATATCCCTTATGCCCAAATAAGGACTCTTAGGTGGCTTATTAAGTACTAACTTGGGGGTTCCTGCTTGTTTCTATTTCATCGTCCATACGGCGTGCTATTGTATGGATGCCATCCGCTTGGGTGGTAATGTTTGGATCAAATACCTCTACGCCCTGGTAAGTGGGAGTTATGAGAGCATGACCGTCCAACCGTCGGTCTAGGGGAGAGTAGTTGTGGTTGCTCGCATACTTACATGTTCAATCATGTATCTATGAGAGTACTTAAATATGGGTATCTCTAATGGGTAGCTGTGATACTAGAGTATATGCATCGGGGGATGTATGTATGAAAGTATTTAGTTTACCGCTTGCTTTTTTATGCATTTTGGGAAATTATCAAAATGAAATGAAATTTTCTCAGAGGGTACACTAACAACGTGATCGTTGTAGATCGACTAGCTACCATATACTGAGAGAACATATGTATGCCACCGTATATTTCGCTAGCCTTTAAATTTTTTCTAGGATTGTGAGGACGTACGGATCGTGCATGCATCATGTTCAAGCATACATGGCATTTCTTGCATTACTCCCTCCTTTAAAATATGATTGTCCCGACTAATTAAATTTCGTATCCCTTAAATGATTCTCCCTTACATTGTAACTTTTGCTCAGATGGCCCGCATGAAGCTCACTGCGCTCACGCAAGTCCGACTGGAGGCAGGCGCCTCGTCACCGTTTAACTCCTCGTGAGCCTGTCCTGAGCCTACTGAGGCGGAAAGGCTGAGGACAGAGCTAGCCCGGGTGACCGCTGAGAGGAATGCGGCTCAGCACCGCTTGGAGCAAGTAATGCAGGAAAGGGACCAAGAGACCCTTGAGGTTCAGAGGTTGACAGTTGCTCACCGCAACTGTGAACGCATGTTGATTCATGTGATGAACCAACGGAATGAAGCTTGGCACGAGGAGAATGTGTTGAGAGCGCGATAGGTAGAGCTAGAGCAGCAAGTGGCAGTTGTTGAGGAGTACAATGACAATCTCCATGAGGAGGTTCACCTGTTACACAATCAACTTCACCCTCTCCTGCCACCTGAGGATGAGGATGAGATGGGTTTTGGTGTCATCATGGCTGAAGGTGATGATGACATGGAGGTCAATGGACCTGAGGACATTCCACCTGATGAGGAGGAAGATGAGGAGTTAGAGCTTGCTAGTGATGAAGATGGAGGAGAGATTTTGACACTGACTCCAAGGACGATGCGTAGTTTAGCTTACTACTTAGCTAATGCGCAAGAGCTAGTCTTTTGTTGATCCTCATGCATGAACGGCTTTGTACTAAGTTAATCATTGGGATGTAATATCGAACCATAAGTTATCTTTGGATGTAAGTTTGGAACCACTATGGCTTGGATGTAACCTATCGAACGTATTATGCTTCACGTATGTGAGCCTTTGATGAATTTCGTCTTTGCGGTCTATGGATCTCGTTGTTGGTTAAGTTCATCGCATTTATGTGTCAATTGACGCGCTTGATGAGTTGTGTGGTTGTGATGAATGATTGTGCCTCTGTTGATTATATAAATGCATTCCCTCAAATGGACTTAGTTTGGCATAATTATACGATTCATCTACAAAAATTTCCACATCGTCAGTGCTCATTGGCTATACATTTTGCAGATGGCTCATAACCTTCGTCGCGGTCGTGGCATGGGAAATGAGGAACAACCACCTCCGCCACCGCCCACACCAGCTGAGCTAATGCAGACAGTTGTGGAAAGTCAGCGCATGTTAGCTGAGGCTATGCGTCAGATGGCTAACCGTGAGGATCGGCATGTCTGCCAGGGACCCGAGCCGAACCAGTACAGCAGCTTTAAGGACTTCATGGATACAAAGCCTCCTATCTTTCGTGAGGCAGAAGAACCATTACAAGCGGATGAATGGTCGAGCACGATAGAGCAAAGGTTTGGATTGCTCCGTTTAACTGAAGGCATGAAGGCTTCATATGCAGGACACCAGCTCCAAGGCCCTGCAGGCATCTGGTGGACCCATCACAGGACCACCTTCCCTGCAAACGTCGAGATAGTTTGGGGTCAGTTTCAAGCAGCTTTTAGAGGACACTTTATCCCTCCGGGTCTCATGGCCATTAAGCATACTGAGTTTATGAAGCTCACCCAAGGCAACAAGAGTCTCAATGAGTACCTCCAGGCATTCAACAACCTGGCAAGGTATGCTCCCGAGTTCGTCGATACTGACGCCAAGAGAATAGCTAGCTTCAAGAGGGGACTTTCCCCAAAACTGATGAAGTCAATAGGCAACTGCAAGTGTGTCACCTTCAATGAATTTATCAGTGACACTCTGACTCAGGAAAATAATGACAAAATTTATGCTGCTTCCAAGAACCGCAAAAGAAACTTTGAGGCAGGTGCTTCTCAGTCTAAGGCACCAATGGTATCCAAGACCCAGTACCATCCACCCAATGCTAATGTCCGGTACCGCCCGCCTCAGAAGAAGAATCAAGCTAAAACTGGTTTTCGCAAGGGGTACACAATTTCCTTGCCAAAGAATACCTCTAGGCAGGGCAGCTCCAATGTCCCACCAGCTAACAGGCCGTGTTGGAACTATAACCAGCCTGGTCATTGGGCAAATAGATGTCCCCATCCTCCCAAGAATGCTCAAGGAAACGTCCGTCAGGGGTGTGTTCACTACACTACTGTGGAGGAAATTCCTGCTGGTGAAGTGGTCACCGCTGGTAAGTTTCTTGTTAATGATCACCCTGCAGTTGTGCTCTTTGATTCGGGTGCTTCACATTCCTTTGTGAGTTCTACTTTTGCATCTAAGCATAAGATGAATGTGATTACAATTGTCAAGGGTGGTTATTGTATTAGTGCTGCTGGGAATAATATCATGACTAACCAAGTAGTAAAAGATGTAAAGCTTAAAATTGGGGATCGAGAGTTCCTTACGGATCTTGTAGTTCTACCAGGGGTAGGAATTGATATAATCCTAGGAATGAAGTGGATGAGTGGGAATGGAGTGTTGATCGATATGTCAACCCGTGTGGTAATGTTGAGGGATCCTGTGGATAAGAAGGGTTTTCTAGTGCAGTTACCTCGTGATATCTCTATTCACAATACAGCCAATGCTCCCCTAGCCAAAGCCATTGAGGATCTACCAGTTGTCTGTGAGTTTCCAAATGTCTTCCCTGATGACTTGCCTGGATTACCTCCGGACCGTGATGTAGAATTCAAGATAGAACTCATTCCGGGTATGGCTCCTATTTCTCGAAGGCCCTATAGAATGCCGCCCAATGAGTTGGCTGAGCTGAAGAGTCAGTTGAATGAGCTATTGAAGAAAGGTTTGATCCGGCCTAGGTCTTCTCCTTGGGGTTGTCCGGCTATATTTGTGAAGAAGAAGGATGAGTCTCTACGCATGTGTGTGGATTATCGTCCCCTAAATGCTGTTACCATCAAGAACAAATACCCTCTTCCTCGCATCGATATTCTGTTTGATCAGCTCTCTAAAGCTAAGGTATTCTCCAAGATCGATTTGAGGTCTGGTTACCATCAGATCAAAATTCGTCCTGAAGATAT
The DNA here is from genome assembly GCA_904845875.1 of Miscanthus lutarioriparius. NCBI lineage: Eukaryota > Viridiplantae > Streptophyta > Magnoliopsida > Poales > Poaceae > Miscanthus > Miscanthus lutarioriparius. Next base: position 87,629,381 of record CAJGYO010000006.1, read on the forward strand.
ACCTAAGACAGCTTTCTCTACTCGTTATGGCTTGTTCGAGTACCTTGTCATGTCCTTTGGGTTGACAAATGCTCCGGCACACTTTATGTACCTGATGAATTCTGTATTCATGCCAGAATTGGACAAGTTTGTCGTCGTGTTCATTGATGATATCCTGGTATATTCTCAGAATGAAGAAGAGCATGCTAAACATCTGAGAATTGTCTTAACTCGGTTGCGTGACAACCAGCTTTATGCTAAGTTCAGCAAGTGTGAATTCTGGTTGAACAAGATACCTTTTCTAGGTCATGTGTTATCTGGTGATGGAATTTCGGTTGACCCTACGAAGGTGCAAGAAGTCCTTGAGTGGAAGGCACCTACTACGGTCACTGAAGTCCGAAGTTTCTTGGGTTTGGCTGGCTATTATCGTCGCTTTATCCTGGATTTCTCAAAAATCGCCAAGCCCATGACTCGACTACTTCAAAAAGATGAGAAGTTTGTCTGGACTCCGAAGTGTGAAGAGGCTTTCCACACTTTGCGGACCTTGCTAACCTCTGCTCCTGTATTGGCACAACCTGACATTGAAAAGCCTTTTGATGTCTATTGTGATGCATGTGGCACCGGTTTGGGGTGTGTTCTTATGCAGGAAGGCCGAGTAATTGCTTATGCTTCGCGCCAGCTTTGAAAGCATGAAGTCAACTATCCTACCCATGACTTAGAGCTAGCCGCAGTTGTTCATGCCCTGAAGATTTGGAGACATTACTTGCTGGGTAATGTGTGCAACATCTATACTGACCATAAAAGCCTCAAGTACATCTTTACTCAACCCGAGTTGAACATGTGTCAATGACGATGGTTAGAATTAATCAAAGACTACAACCTTCAAGTGCACTACCATCCTGGTAAGGCAAATGTGGTTGCTGATGCCTTAAGCAGAAAGGCCCATTGCAATTCCTTGGTTAGTGAAGACTTTCATCTGGCACACCTCCTGCATCCTGTAGTACTCCACAATATCACTGTGGATTGCTCTCTTAGAAGTCGAATTATCGAACTACAGAAGACTGATGTGGGTGTGTTTCACATCAAGCGGAAGATGAAAGAGAAAGAGACCAAGCACTTTAGGGTCGATGACAAAGGAATTCTCTGGTTTAATGATAGACTTGTGGTACCCAAAGATAAAGAACTTAGAAATCAAATTATGGCTGAAGCCCATTCTTCTAAATTGTCCATCCATCCTGGTAGTAGTAAAATGTATCAAGATCTCAAGCTGTATTATTGGTGGACCAAGATGAAGAAAGAAATCGCAGCTTACGTGGCAAGGTGTGATTACTGTTGCAGAGTCAAGGCTGTTCACATTGTCGCAGAACCAACCAATTTATAAGAATACAAGTACAATGGCAATCCGCAAGCGGTCGCACTGTCATACTTGAACCCATATAAACCCGGTAGTCCGTCGAGTACCACGACGGGTCTCGATAAACGATTTACAACAACCAAGATCGTACAGGATTCAACATACATGCCACATATTACATAAAGTTCACAGATACTTTTCATCATCAGAGTACGAATAAAAGTTATTACAAACTGAGTTTGATAAGTAAAGCGGAAGCAAATAAGTTCGAAGATAAAGTTTCCAACATAGTTTGATACAGTGCCGAGCTAGATCACGGTCCACAAAAGCAAGGATAGGAATTACTAAAGAAGCCTGCCCAAGGCTTACTCCTCATCCACAGCGGGATAGAAGCAACTCTTGCAATAACCATGATACACAGTGCCATCTGCAACAATGGGAAAATAAACCCTGAGTACGAGAAGGTACTCAGCTAGACTTACCCGTCATGAACCAGAAATAAAATGACTCCAAGGATTATGCAAGGCTGTATAAGTGGACGTAACTTGACAACATTTTGCGAAAAAGGCAACTGATCCATTGTACCATTATGATTCCTTTACCAAGTTAATTATAACTATCCATTTCTAGATTAGCAACTATCCTGTGCCAAACATGTGGTATATCATTTAGAAGCATACAATAGTAACCATAGCAGGTATTGTAATTCCATTTTCATCCGAACCATCATGTTCCATAATACAGTTAATACGATGTTGGAGCTAGCCAAGTTTCTCACTATCCGGGAGAGACGGCGATTCGAATTGATTTCAACCAGCTGGGAATTTATTCCTAACACAAACCTAGGTCTACCAGCCACGATAGCCTTAGGTCACCTTTGGTACAACTCCGGTACACATTTCGCGGGTCCATACTGCGCCGCACAATCTGGAACACCAGATGCCAGGATGCTCAGGCCAAACCTACCCTTGGGCTCAGTCTGATCGTTCCCCGGAAGGAGCGCACAACAGAACGATTCCCGGCCTGAGTTGAATTACTCGGCTTCGCGGTCGGAACGAATTTTCCGGCCAGCTAAGTGAGAGGCATGCGTTCAATCTTGTCAGAAGTTCCAACAACGGTACGGTCCTTGATCGACACAGACGGGGATAGATTCACACCCAAGACCTCCATGTCTTGTTGCTTCTCTATCGACATCCCGCCCGGTCTCCATTTACATTAACCATGGTTCTTTTCCACGATAGCAATTATAACCAACCGTGCTCCGGTATCCACCTATATCTCGCAGGTGACAGGAAATCACCCGACTTCTACCGGTCTAAGCATGGCTAAGCATATATTCGATCCTGGACCTATACCGGTTAAAGGTGTAATATCTGGACAAGGAATGTACATGCATCAAGTGGTTTCATTCAACTCTTATAACCTAATGCAGCAATCATAAGTACTTAAGTAAACATTTGTAAATTACTGGGAGACTTATAATGCTCCGGGGCTTGCCTCGCAGAAAGGAAGTAGGGCGGTGGTCAGGGCACTCCGGAAGCTCTTCAGGGTTCTGCTCCACGCCTTCGGGAGCTGCGGCTTGCGGATCCTCCTGCTGATTCCCTTCCTCTGCTTCTTCGAATTCCAACAACGTGATCTCTTCCTCCGATCCTAGATGCATGAGTATGGCATAAGTATTACGAATGCATATATGTTAACAAGTGCATCATGTTTATTGAGTAGGTGCATATCTCTTCTCGGTTATTTAATTATCTTTCCATAATGCATCGCTTATACCATAAAACAGCAGCTACTTGCTTCACTCATAACTGGAGTTCTACAAATCCAAATCCAGTGATCCTAGACTTTCTGGAAAGCTTATCAAATTCTCTACAACTTTGTTATTAACCATTTTTACAGTACACATCATTTTCAACATGCAACTCATCAAACTCTAGAATCAGTCCGGAAACTATTCAACATGCAATATAAAGTAACGATACTTCTACTTCATGTAATCATTCAAAATTTGACAACATAGAATCCACCAACAGTTTAAGCATACCAAATACAATTAAGATAATATAATGGTGAAGCCCAAACTATTTATTAAATTGCCTTTATTATTTTAGTTAGATATCTAGGTTAAATAATAAATATATATCAGATTTGCTTCATAAATTCTCAAAAATTTACAGAGCCTTACTAATGCTATCAAAGGACTACTATAAAAATTTCATGTCATTTTACTAAGTAGAACATTCTATACAAAAATGACAAGGCAGCAAGGCTTGAAATAGCATAAATGGAAAATCCTATTGAAAAGTGTCAAGCAACAGATTTCATATTTTTCTTAGCATCCACATGGCACTAGGATTACCTCCAACAAATTTCATGAATTTTGGACACATAAATAATTTATAAAAATTTATGCAAGGATTGACTATTCATAAAAGAAAAATCTATCACTATAAATCTACCCATGCACTGGTCCCCAAATTTTTACCAGAGCTCATATATGTTAAGATTAGCTTACCACAAAAATTTCATAATTTTTGGAGCACAGGAACTCTAGATATAAAATAAACAAATTTAAATGCATTCAAAAGCACATTTCAAATCCCTATTTAAATCTCCAAAAATTTCTACTGTACAAGTCAAGAACATATTTTTCCTAAATACTACACTTCCTAAGGAACACAACCATATTTATTTCAAAATTTTAGGAGCTACCAAACTGAAGATACAAAAATCACAAATCACACTTGAATCTGAATTTTTTGAACTAGCCTATTCTACTTCTGTCGCTGACCGGTGGGACCCGTCGGTCAGAGGACCCCACATGTCATCGACACAGAAGCAGAGTGGCGGCGCTGTACGCTGCGGGCGCGGCCAGAGCTCGCCGACGGCGAACTCGCCGGCGGTGACATCATCACACGATGATCTACTCGACTTCGCGCATCGATTGAGCTACATGGGTGGCCTTCTCGTCGGAGCTAGCGGCTACGGCGGCGGCCATGGCGGGGTGGAGATGCGGGTCGATGGTGAAACGCCGGTGGAAGCTACGGTGACACAAACACAAGCTCGAACGAGCATCTACGAGCTATGGTTGGCCTACTGTGCGCTCAAACGTGGCATGCGGTGGTCGGAGTCAGCCGGACCACGGTGACAGAGTGTGGCGGCGGAGCAACGGCGAGCTCTTGTGCGGTGTGGTGGCTTATCGAGCGCTATCAGCGGCACTGGTAGATGCAGCGGGTTTCCAGGGTGGTGGTGGAGCTACTGCGGTGATGCTTGAGTGGCCAGGCGCGAGCTGTGCACGGTTATGGCGACGGTGGAGCTGCGGGAGCTCGGCGGCTGCTGCTGCGAGGAAGAAAGGCCACGGCGAAGCGAAACTGGAGCGCGGCTGGGTGCGGGCGGGCGCTGGCGTGATGAAGGCGCGCCCAGGCGCGTCGTGGCCTAGCTGGGCAGAGCAGAGGCGATGCGCGGCCGTTTTCCCCTCCACGCGGCGGCCAAGGCCTGACGGCGGTCGGCCACTGAATCAGCCGGTTCAGTCGGTTCAGTCGCGCGACGGGGGCCTGACAGCGGTTTTTCTCGTCCAAATAACTGCCAAACCGTGGCTCCAAACTGCAAACTTTCTAAACATCATTTGTAGACCTATGCACCATCTACAAATCTTGTTCAGTAATCATGTTCTAATTCTTAACCAACATCGAGTAAAATCAACGCAAATCTGGCTGCATACACACTGTCAGCACACTTGACTTGGCAAAATCTGCTAAGTGTTGAATTTTGTGATTTGATGATTTTTGTGAGCTCCAAAAGAATAAGCTATGCACATTATTAGTTCATGACCCAAAAATAAGAGTTGTTCCCCATGACAAATACTACAACTTTGCTTTAGTGATCACATACATGCATAGTCTCTAGCACCTAGTTCAAACTTGGTCAAACATGTTACATTTAAAACATGGTACATATCCAAACCATGACCAAATGACCAAACTAGCCCTAGTCCTAAATACCAAAGTTGTTCATAATGATATCCTGAGCATGTTTAAGCAATTTGCAAGGTCATTCAATCATTTTATGTAGTAGTCACTCATAGAGCTATTTAATTTAATCACATGAAATATGCCTTAAAGACTTGATTATGAAAAATGACATTCATGATCCATGTTCTAATTGTGAACCTAAGCATTGCCAAATATTTTGGTGACTCAAATCTACCAAGTACATGTTTACATTCATGATCATTTGCATATGTACACGGAAACATGCAATAACAAGCAACGTTTCATATGTTTCGATCACATGTTTCGATTGTAAATGATGATTTATGAATGCTTGATGCTCATGCTCATGTTATGCAAGTCAAGTTATGCAAAGCTAACACCCGAGGTGTTACAGCCCCTCCCCCTTATAAAAATCTCGTCCCGAGATTTGCAAGACCTACCATTCTTGGAAAAAGGCGGGATAAACTTCTCGTAAATAATCTTCTCTTTCCCACGTAGCATCTTGTTCACTATGATTGTTCCACACCACCTTATAGAACTTAATAATCTTACTCCTTGTCACTCTCTCCATCTCTTCTAATACTCGAATTGGCTTTTCTTCATAGGTCAAATCCGATTGAAGCTGCACGTTGGTGGGTGCAATAGCTTCTTCCGGTACTCGAAGACATTTCTTTAGCTGAGAAACATGGAACACATCAAAGATTGCACTCATCTCTGGTGGAAGTTGTAACTTATATGCAACCTTCCCTTTTCGTTCCAAAATTTTGTATGGCCCTACATATCTTGGTGAAAGCTTCTTTTTCATCCCAAATCTTTTCACGCCTTTCATGGGTGATACTCTCAAGTATACATAGTCACCCACTTCAAAAGTTAGTGGTCTTCTTCTTCTGTCGGCATAACTTTTCTGTCTTGATTGAGCTACCTTCATGTGTTGTTGGATGATACGTACTTGCTCTTCGGCTTCATTTACAAAATCAATACCAAAGTATCTCCTTTCACCGGGCTCAATCCAGTTCAAGGGAGTTCTGCACTTTCTGCCATACAAGGCTTCAAATGGAGCCATTTTGATACTCGCTTGATAACTCATTGTTATAGGAGAATTCAGCTAAAGGTAACCATTTCTCCCATGAACCTTTTGAAGATATAACACATGCTCTAAGTAAATCTTCTAGGATTTGGTTCACTCGCTCTGTCATCCCCCGGAGTTTGCGGATGATAAGCTAAACTTCGATTAGCTTGGTTCCCAAAGCTCGGTGTAAGTGCTCCCGAAACGAGCTATGAACTGTGGTCCTCGATCCGAGATTATAGTCCGAGGTACTCCATGCAGTCTCACGATCTGGGAAACATATAACTCAGAGTATTTCCCCACATGATATGTGGTGTGAACTGGTACAAAATGTGCGGATTTGGTGAGACGATCAATAATAACCCATATTGAATCATGACCTTGTGGCGTCGTTGGAAGGCCTGTGATAAAGTCCATGCTGATTTCCTCCCATTTCCATCCTGGGATAGGCAATGGCTGAAGTAATCCAGCAGTTTTCATATGGACGGCTTTTACTCTACTACAGTTATCACACCTAGCAACATAGGCTGCGATCTCTTTCTTCATCTTGGTCCACCAAAAACGGGTTCTTAAATCTTGATACATTTTACTACTACCCGGATGGATAGACAATTTTGATGAGTGAGCTTCTTCTAAAATTTGATTCCTTAGCTCACGGTCTTTTGGTACCACTAGTCGGTCCTCGAACCATAATACACATCTTTCGTCCAATCTAAAATGTTTGGTTTCTTGCTCTTGCATTTTTCTCTTGATGTGACTTATTCCCACATCTGTCTGCTGTAGCTCTATGATTTTGCCCTCAAGTGAACAACTGATTGTGATATTGTGTAGTACAGCAGGATGTAACAAATTGAATCCATCTTCCAGCAATGCTTCCACAGTGTTGCAATGGGACTTCCGACTAAGTGCATCGGCTACTACATTTGCTTTACCCGGATGGTAATGCACTTCTAAATTATAGTCCTTAATCAATTCTAACCATCTTCATTGTCTCATGTTCAGTTCTGGCTGGGTAAAGATATACTTGAGACTTTTGTGGTCAGTATAGATATGACATACATTGCCCAACAAGTAATGTCTCCATATCTTTAATGCATGGACAACGGCTGCAAGTTCCAAATCATGTGTAGGGTAGTTGACTTCATGTTTTCTCAATTGCCATGAGGCATATGCAATTACTCTCCCTTCTTGCATAAGCACACATCCCAAACCTATTCCTGATGCATCACAAAATACATCAAAAGGCTTTTCAATGTCTGGTTGTGCTAACACAGGTGCTGTAGTCAACAAAGTTCTGAGGGTGTGAAAAGCTGTTTCACATTCTGGTGTCCATTTGTACTTCTCATCTTTCTGAAGTAGTCTGGTCATAGGCTTAGCTATCTTTGAGAAATCTGGAATAAACCGACGATAGTATCCTGCTAACCCTAGAAAACTCCGAACTTCATGAACCGAAGTTGGGGCTTTCCAATCCATGACCTCTTGTACTTTGGATGGGTCTACTGAGATTCCATCTCTTGATAAAATGTGACCTAAGAAAGGTACTTTGCTCATCCAAAATTCACATTTGCTAAACTTGGCATATAACTTATGCTCCCTCAGTCTGGATAGGACAATCCTCAGATGCTCCTCATGATCGGTCTCATTTTCTGAATAAATCAATATATCATCAATAAACACGACCACGAACTTGTCAAGTTCGGGCATGAATACCGAGTTCATCAGGTATATGAAATAGGCTGGAGCATTTGTTAGTCCGAAAGACATAACCAAATACTCGTATAAGCCGTACCTAGTAGAGAAAGCAGTTTTAGATATATCCTCTGGTCTGATCTTTATCTGATGGTAACCCGATCTCAGATCAATTTTGGAGAATACCTTTGCCTTCGCTAACTGATCGAACAAGATGTCGATGCGGGGCAATGGATATTTATTTTTGATGGTCACAGCATTGAGTGGTCTGTAATCTACACACATTCTCAGTGACTTATCCTTCTTTTTCACAAACAATGCTGGGCATCCCCACGGAGATGAGCTAGGTTGGATAAGACCTTTGTCCAATAGATCTTGTAATTGAACCTTAAGTTCTGCTAACTCATTGGGTGCCATTCTATAGGGCCTTCTGGATATGGGTGCGGTACCTCGCACTAATTCGATCTTAAATTCCACGTCCCTATCCGGTGGTAGACCTGGTAATTCCTCTGGAAATACATCCGGAAACTCACAAACCACTGGGATATCACATATCGTGGTGGCTTGGATAGCACAGGCTAAATGTTGGGGTTCGAAATCGCGGGAGAGTGGGACTAGAAAAGCATTCCCTCCCGTGGGTTCTCTCAACATAATAGTTCGGGTGCTAGTGTCAATAAGAGCACCATGATACTTCATCCAATTCATGCCTAAGATTACACTTATTGACAACCCCGGCAATATTATCAAATCTGTGGTGTACTCCTCCCTTGTATCGAGATGAGTACATTTTGACTATCTTTTTGGTAGCAACAGTTCCCCCTGCTGAACTTATGTTAAAACCCCCTTTGCTTACTTCTATTATTTCTTGACCATGTCTAGATGCAAATGCCTGACTCATAAATGAATGAGAAGCTCCCGAATCAAATAAAACAACAGCGGGATGCTTGTTGACGAAAACATACCAACCGTGACAACTTCTCCGTGGTACTTCCTCCACAATGGTATAATGCACTTGTCCTTGACGTGCCTGGCATTCACACCTCCTCCTCGATTGTTCTTCGATTTGGGTTGCCATTCCTCTTGGGGTGGGGACATTCCTTGGATCAATGACCCAGTTGGTTGCAGTTGAAACATGGTTGATTACTTCTGAATCCGGTGGAGCTATCTTGATTGCCATTTCCTTTTGGTAAGGCAATAGTGAGCGCCTTTACGGAATGGTTTCGTGGCTGTTATTCGAGCTTTTCGGTGGTGGGGGCTAAACTTGGGTGCAGTGGGACGGAATTGTGGCCTAGCTGTGATAGGAGCTTTTGATTGGAAAGATCCGGAAGCACCGGCCTCATATGTCCTCTTGCGACCCTTAGCAACTGCATGCATGTTGTTGTGGTTTTCTTGGGTCAAGGCATCACTAATAAACTCGTTGTACGTGGTACATCGAGAATTGGCCATGGTCTTCATCAGTTTAGTACCCAAACCTCGCTTGAAACTCTCTATCTTTTTCTCCTCGGTATCCACAAAACCTGGAGCATATCTGGACAAGTTGTTGAATGCGTGCATATACTCTGTGAGTGACTTTGTTCCTTGAGTGAGCCTCATAAATTCAGCTGCTTTCATGCGCATCAGCCCTGGGGGAATATGATGTCCTCTAAAAGCTAGCTTGAATTGTTCCCAGGTTACTCGCGCATTAGCAGGCAGAGACGACAGGAAGTGTGTCCACCAGATCCCTGCTGGTCCTTGCAATTGATGAGAAGCATACTCTGCTTTCAGATGCTCCGTGACCCTCAATAGACGGAATTTCTGCTCAATGGTATTCAACCACTCATCGGCCTACAGTGGTTCCTCAGCCACCTTGAAGATCGGAGGCTTCGTGTCCAGAAACTCCTTGAATGTACTGTGCTGATTTGGCTCGGCCCCTGGTTGTTGTGGGTGGCCACGAGCGGTGTTTTGCGCGATAAGGCGCAAAGCTTCTTCCATTGTCCTTTGGCTCCCCAAGAACTGAGCAAAGAACTCCTGAGCAGACGGCGGCGGTGGTGGTGGTAAGTCATCACCATTGCCATCGTGACTGCTACCAGCTCCAGCACGGGTGCACGTCATCTGCGAAGTTGCAACATTAAGTGATTATTGGTTGATGTCAAGAGATTGCAGATGAATCTTAATCATGCCAGACTGAAATTACTGGAGAAATTCTCAAATTCACAATAAAAACAGAGGCATAACAATTCATTTTAGCAACATGGCATCCCCAATTAGACCACTTATCGCACTCGTAACGCATGCAAAGTTAAATCGTGATCACTAACAAGGAACTGAATTGCATTGATGTTCAACCAAAGGTGCACTTAATCCACGTTACATGATAGTCTGGTTACTAATGCCGACTTCGAACTACAGGTCCATTACATGAATAAAGGTGATACATTAGTCCTTCCACTAAGTGCTAAGCGATCTAATCCTCATCATGATCACTATCGAGGTCAGACGCAAGATCATCTCCTTCCTCAGAATCTACTTCTTCTTCAGGCTCCACTTCTTCTTCTCCTTCCTCGTACCCTTCTAGATCCATTTCTGCGGCTCCAGGTGGGACATAAGGGTGGAGCTGATTGTTCAGAAGATGAACCTCTTCATGCAGATTATCGTTGTATTCTTCCGCATTAGCCAGCTGCTGTCCTAGCTCAAACTGTCGAGCTCTTAGGACATCTTCCCTGGACCAGGCTGCATTCCGCTGGTGAGTTAACCTAGTCATCTCTTCAGTGAGCCTTTCAATCTCGGCATCGTGCTCCCTCTGAAGCTGACGTCGGTCCTCGCGGGCATGACCAAGAGCACCAGACACACGTCTGAGGCTACCTTCAACTCCATCCAACACTCTCATCATTGCGAACATGGCGCTCATGAAAGGGTTATCACTGTTCTGCCTTTCTGCTGCACCAATCTCCAAAGATTTTCCTCTTGTCTGCTGCCATGAGTCAGTGGAGGGGTTACCTCTTGGAAAGACTCCAACCAAAGCGGCTGCCAGCTCCTGAGGAAAACGATCCATGATGTCCCTCAGGATCCCAAAGGCTGCCCTGCCAGCTGCTTCTTCAGCAGTCCTGCCAGTTGACTCATAACACCAGCCTGTCCACTCAGAATCGTCACCTCGGGGATGAACAACGGCCTCCACAGTAACTAAGAGACCTTCCCCCAACTGCTCATTCGCCCAGAAGTAGCGGGGTTCCATTCCATCAGGATAGCCTACATAACTGAGCACTCTCCACAAGAGTGTAGGCATCCCAAACTCTCCAAGGAACGTGTGACATTGGCGGGTACGTGGAGCAAGCTGACGGCGGGGAGCTCTGCCTCCGGTGGACTTGCGAGCGGTCTGCTTTGTGCGTGCCATCTGCACCATTAACATGTACCCCTTGGTGAGACAATGCCATAATGGATAAGAGTTACATAACCGAGTAAGAATTTTATAAGGGGAGGAACAATGTAATTATGTGAATGGTAATTATCATGATGCATGCTCGTTCCGTACGTCCTCACAAACTTAGGAAAAATTTGTTTCTAGCGGTGGACACGGTGGCATACATACGTTCTCTCATACATAGCGTAACTAGTCGAGCTACATGTTTCGTTGTTAGTGTACCTGCATAAGATCTCATTTCAGCCCTAAACCCATAATGAATATGTAGAATGTAATTGTAAATACTTCCATATATGTATACCCATACATATACTTCCGTATCAATCTACCCGACAATAATTTAACCCACAATTAAATACGTACCATATACACATGCAAGCATGCATACATAGCCGTACTAAAACTCTTCCCGACCGCATGCTCACATCTTGCGGTCATACACTCATCTTACCTTGGCGTGAGAGGCATTTGATCCATACATTACCATTCAAGTGAATGGCATCCATACAATAGCACGTCGTATGGACGACAGTAAAAACCCCCATGTTAGTACTTAAATAGCCACCTAATAGTCCTTAATTTGGGCATAAGGAAAGTGATCAATGGCACACTTTAGATTTCAAATACCTAATATATAACTATTAGTTGCTAGAGAAGGGTTTTCGAAAACAAAAACTTTTGTTTTAAATACACTTGTGACAATTAACGTTGAATCTTGCTCGATACCAAATTGTCGCAGAACACGACCAATTTATAAGAATACAAGTACAATGGCAATCCATAGCGATCGCCCGTCATACTTGAACCCATATAAACCCGGTAGTCCGTCGAGTACCACGACGGGTCTCGATAAACGATTTACAACAACCAAGATCGTACGAGATTCAACATACATGCCACATATTACATAAAGTTCACGAGATACTTTTCATCATCAGAGTACGAATAAAAGTTATTACAAACTAAGTTTGATAAGTAAAGCGGAAGCAAATAAGTTCAAAGATAAAGTTTCCAACATAGTTTGATACAGTGCCGAGCTAGATCACGGTCCACAAAAGCAAGGATAGGATTTACTAAAGAAGCCTGCCCAAGGCTTACTCCTCATCCACAGCGGGATAGAAGCAAGTCTTGCAATAACCATGATACACAATTGCCATCTCGCAACAATGGGAAAATAAACCACGAGTACGAGAAGGTACTCACTAGACTTACCCGTCATGAACCAGAAATAAAATGACTCCAAGGATTATGCAAGGCTGTATAAGTGGACGTAACTTGACAACATTTTGCGAAAAAGGCAACTGATCCATTGTACCATTATGATTCCTTTACCAAGTTAATTATAACTATCCATTTCTAGATTAGCAACTATCCTGTGCCAAACATGTGGTATATCATTTAGAAGCATACAATAGTAACCATAGCAGGTATTGTAATTCCATTTTCATCCGAACCATCATGTTCCATAATACAAGTTGATTTATTTCATAATTTTTAATTAAATAATTAATTCATAAAAGCAAATAGTAACCTTTAATGATTTAGGTTTTGATTGAATTTTGGATTGAGTGATGACCTTGGGTCATTAGTTGGTAATGATCCTTGGCAATTGAAGTAAGTGTTATGAAAAAGGTTTAGTTAGTTTGACTTGTAACTGTACCGCGAAGAAAAGTTGTATTCAAGTTTTTTACTTTCGCATCCATCATCAAGCATCATGTTTTATATCTCGCATCATGTTTTTTACGAGAATGGCTACTCGCGCACTGGGAGTGGAGAGATGGCGGGAATAGCGTGTACCCACATGGCAATGGGCTAGATTGGTGGAGTACTGTATTCTCGGGTGGCGTGGACCCGTTCTTGTTTTAGATGATCTGAGGGTAGGTTGGTATATGTAGGTCGGGGACCTACATATGTCGTGTGGTCTGGAATCCCCAGCTGGGTTTAATCGGTTCGAATCGTCGTTGCTCCTCGGTTATGGAGACTCAACTCTCTGTTCATCATCATAGTTTAATAAATGAAACTTGAGCTGGATTTGAGATAGAGTTTGATATGAAGTTCATGATCTCATTATGGATCATGGCAGATTCATATGTGGTTCTTATAAAGTTTTATATGTTGAAGTAAAGAATTTTGTTAAAGAGCTTTTACGCAAAAGAACTTTGATTATTGCTAAAGCCATACCTTGAATCCCTGAGCCTGCATTCCTGAGTTCTATCAGTTTCTATTTCGGTTAAGTCTTGTTGAGTACTTTTGTACTCATGGTTCGTTGACCCTTGTTGCAGGTGAGGCTCATGAGCAGGTCTGCTTTGGACCGTGCTGCATGATTGTTGTTCAATGCAATGACGATAAGTAAATGCATGGCCCTTGGGCAGGGCAATCTATTTGTGTGTTTGTATTATGTTATAATACCACTCCACTACTACGTTTTGTAATAATTATCGAACTTAGTTGTAAGGTTTGAAACTACTGTTTTGTAAACTAAGTTATTGTAAGACTTCTGCTATTTTACTCTAGTGTAGATATTTGAATAAATGTTGTAATACTGCAATGACTCTGTAATGTGATCCTGCTCGGAAATCGTGGATGATTCGGGGTTCCCCAAGGACACCCAACAGTCTTCTTAAGTTACCTGGAACATATGCATAGTTATCAGAGGTCGTTGGACAGTGACAGGTGCATGTGGGCCCAATAATTTAGGAGGTTCTGCCACATGCTCTTTCTTCAATTTTTTTGCGAACTAGAGCACCGTTTAGGGAATCTCCAGTTGATGCCGGCCATGGCGCCGCCGTGGGAGCCGTCGTCGCCGGTGACCCCCTGTTCCTTCGCAAGCAGCGTCGTCGGTCTTTTGATGGACGGCTGAGATTGCGTACCCCTTCGGGGTTTATAATCGGTCCACCAGTTGGGCCATCGACCCGGTCCACCCTGCCACATCAGCGCTCCCACGCACGCGTGGTGCACCGCGCCAACCAGAGGGCGCCACGCGTCCGCCCAGTCAGCCAGTGACGTGGTCAACCGTGACCCGACGAGCACTTTTGTGATTTAGCCCTTCAGTTTTCTCAGAATCAACCCGCAGTCCATTTTAATTCAAAGTAATTATTTTTCAGTCCTGTTTTTTTTGTTAGGCCCCTGTATTTTCCAGATTTAGTGCCCGCAGTCCTATAACCGTGAATATTCATATTTTTAATTGTTTTAATTCAAAAATAGGTTCAGTTTATTTACAGAAATGCCATTACATCTTATTTCATGTATAACTTTCACGTTTTAAGTCCGATTTGAGTGATTCTTTCGCTCACGTGTTCGTAGCAATGCGTAGAATAGATTTATAAGCTTTTCAACTTATGTTTTTACTGTCTGGTGTACTGTTCTAATGGAAGTCTATCTTGTATGTATGTAATGATTGGTATGATGCTTGATTGGTGATTAGATCACGATTAGAGGGTGAGCCATTTGAGGTGACTTAGGACCCATAGTAGGATCAGCAGTACTTCCAGGACAACTTTGAGGAAGGCAAGTATACCAAAGGCCCCTTGTTACCTATGAACTATTATAATACATATTCATGCATGTGTTTAATTTGAAATGCCTTTAAGGACTTTACCTAGATGATTACTTGTACCACATATCCTTGATACATGGGGTTATTGGGTAGACATTTTGGATAGATGCTACAACGCTAAACATAAAATAATTGTTAAACTTGATTAAAGGCTATATGCAATGTGATAAAATGGAGCTTTTTAGTAACAGATAGGGGGCTAGAGTACGGGGTTGAGTACTCTAGTGCCTCTCCCTAAGGACTTAATCCTGAAGCGGCAACCCAGGAGGGACCGTACAACCCCGAGTGTCATATGGCTCTGACTTTAAACTATTAACTAGATTGTACTAGCTCGTCTGTAGCTCTAGTAAGGGTAAGAGGGTGTGATAGAACCGCCCAATTTATACAAGATCAAGTACGGCTGTCCCCGCTAACACGTTGACACACATATACTTTCACTTATATAAACCCGGTAGTCCGCCGAGTGTCCCGAAAGACCTCGGTAAATCAACATCACAACCAAGATCGCGTGATTAAGCAAATACACATCACATACACAGGGTTGCAGCGGAAATAATATTACATATGGGTTCACTAATAAAAGTACAAGTTTGGGTTTCAAAACCGCTTAGTGAAAACAACATAGCTTTCAAATGATTACCTTAATATAAGTTCCAAATATATTGCTAGCATAAGTGACATCATCCGACAAAAGCATATAGATGAGAAGTAACTATAGAATCACCGAGCCCACCGGCGGTTAGCCACCATCTTCAACAGGCTAAGAACTCCACCTGCAACATGGTGGGATAAACCCTGAGTACTCGAATGTACTCAGCCAGACTTACCCGTCGGAAACCAAAACAAATGACACCAAGGATCATGCATAGCTTAATTTAGTGGATCTGGCTGGACAACCTTTTTGCATAAAAGCTTGAGTAACCATTAGCATTATTCACCTGTACTAGCAGTGACTTTTAGCCATTACCTACCATCTATATTAGCACCTGTACTAATCAATCACTTGATTAAGTTGCAAACAATAATAACCATATCAGGTATTTCATGGCTCATTGTCATTATCATCATCATCATCATCATTTAACCATATCTTTAAATTTAGTGAATCTACGTTGCCGCTGCTCAGTCAAGTTCTCATTATCCAGGAGAGACGGCGATTCGAATCGATTCCTATCCAGCTGGAGGGGTATTCCTAAACACAAACCCTGCTTCCCCCGTCAGGGTCGCAAACAAGTCACTGTTGGTACGATTCAGGAGTCGCGAGTCCGAACAGATCGACATTCTTAGAGAACCACTCTGCCAAGGTTGTTCGGGACTCTAACCTGCCTTGGACTTATGCCAATGGCTCTCCGCACATCCTTACTACCTCCAGAATGCACGCCACTGCTCGCGTCCCCGGCCTGAGTCGAGCTACTAGGCTTTACGGTCGGAATGACTTATCCGGCCAGCTAAGTGTTAGGCTGCGTTCAACATGACATGAGGACGTACAGCGTATCGGTCCTTAAACGACACAGACAGGGATAGATTCACACCCAAGACCTCCATGCCTTGTTGCTGCAGTACCATCATCCCGTCTGGTCTCCTTTTCATTATTAACACATGGTTCTTTTTCATGATAGCCATTATAGCCAACTGTGACCAGAGCTCATCCTACATCTCGCAGGTGACAGGAAATCACCCGACTTCTACCGGTCTATGCATAGCTAAGCATCATTTGATCCTACACTTAATTATGATTCACATGATTTTATCTGGACAAGGTAGGGATATAATGCAACAATTAGTTCCAACCAATTCCTATACTTAATGCATCATCAACAATAAGAGATACTCAATATATTTGTAAAAACATGGGAGGCTTATAATGCTCCGGGGCTTGCCTGGGATCCGACACAAGTCAGTTCAGTTAGCTTGCACCGTCTTGGTGACATCTTCGGTCCTAGCACTCGCTTAGTCCTTCCATCTTCGGGATAGATCCTCCATACCAAAACTTCGAGTTTGACTCCATCTCACATCCTTCACGTAGTTCATCTAGCGTACCTAAATGAGATGCAAGATGCATGTGTATAAATATGAAGAATAGTACCCTGAGCCGCATCACAAAATAGCAAGCAAGACAAGCATAGTTTACACTAACACACTTAAGTACTTTGCGATGCTTAACTTAAACATCACACAATCTATCGTGCTAAGATGGCAAAGAAGACAACAACACCAAGCATGACACAAGTTTCCCAAGATCTCAGGTGCTCTAACTCAGTCATCAATCAAGGCATAAGTCACACTTAACAATATACAAGCAAACACTATAATTGGAATCTGCCAATTTCTGGATATGCAAACAGCAGCTACAAGTTTTAGCTATAACTAGAGTTATACAAATCCAAATGACTTGCAAGAAGATATTTTGGAAAGCTTATGAAATTTTCTACAATTCATCTTTAATTATCTTAGCATGATTCTCAAGTTAACTAAGTCAAATATACCCATTTACAGAAACTGGTCCACAATTGACAGAGAGCAACCATTTCTGAAACCCAACTTTAAACAGGCATAACTCACAAACTACAAGGCCAAATACCACCAAATTTTAATAGCAGCTAGATACATGAATTATCTACAACTTTTGTATAAACAAGTTTCACAACAAGGCACATTATCATGAAGAACTTTGCTAGGTTCCCAGATCTGTCCATAAACCA
The DNA here is from genome assembly GCA_904845875.1 of Miscanthus lutarioriparius. NCBI lineage: Eukaryota > Viridiplantae > Streptophyta > Magnoliopsida > Poales > Poaceae > Miscanthus > Miscanthus lutarioriparius. Next base: position 87,647,116 of record CAJGYO010000006.1, read on the forward strand.
CATTTGCAAGAAAATAAATATTAACTTATGTTGCAAACACATAATTAGGCAAAACCAACTTTACCAACATGTCACACATGACTAAAGAACACCAGAAAACCTAGTGTCCATGACCAAATAAATTCTTTTAATGCATTTTTTAATTTATTTTAGATAACAAGGTGACTTAATGAACATATACCAAAAGTATACAATAAATTCTACAAAAATTACAGTGGCTCACATATCCTCTCAATAGTATACTGTACAAATTTCACTTCATTTGAATATGTATAGCAACCTCTATGAAAAAGACAAGTTGCTAAAGCAAGAAATCATGTGAGAGCAAGATAAACCAATAACTCACTCATAATTCATCCAATACTCATGAAATTTTTACCACACATCAACTATCACATGAGTAGCATGCCACAAAAATTTCACTTCATTTGGAGCCCTAGATCTTTAGTTATGAAAAAGACAAATACAACTAGAATTAAAAACCTAGAGGCATAAATCTATTTTTACATCTAAAACTTTAACTAAAACATGACATCTTATAGATCTACTGCATAGACAATTTCACAAGGATTCCAAAAAGTCCACATTTACTATTTTACGAATTTCCTATGAATTACTATGTATTTCCAAAGTTCTTACAAAATAATCACAAACCAGTCCTTACGGCACTATTCACATGAGTCACAGGTTATGCAGTTAGGCCCTCCCCTTTACTCGAATTCTTACACGACGTCCCTGGTCGGAAAAACAGAGCAGAGGATGGCCGGAGCTTGCTGTTGCGGCCGAAGAAGGTACGTCGTCGGCGGGGGAGTGATGGGGAAGCACCAAGGGGTCCGTGCGCACACGCTGGGCTGCCTAGCTTGGCCCGACGTGGCCTGTGGTGGCGCGGCCACAGAAGCCAGTGGCTTGAGCCCGCCGGAACTGGCGGCGACGGTGCTCCGGCGGCCGCGGTGACCGAAAAAGGGGCGCAGGAGGGGCGTCGTGATGCGACGGATGCGTAGAGATGCTCGGTGCAGGCGCAGGAGGGCTGTAAGCGAGGGAGCAGCGGTGGCACGGGAGCTTGGCGGCGGCGGCCATGGCGGCTCCGCTCTGGTGCGGCCAGAGCGCGAGCGAGAGAGTGAGAAGGAACGGGACAGCTCTGGCGCTCGGTTAAGGAGGAGTAGGGCATGCAGCAACGCGTGGCACTAGGGTAGGACGTGCGTCGGCAAGCTGCGGCCATGTGGCAATGGTGGGAGCGCGCTCTGGTGCTTGGCTGACACGGAGACAATTCATCAAGCACGTGGCGTGCGCCGGAGTTGACAAGGTGGGGAGCTGATTTGGGCCACTTCTGGGCCGAATCAAACCTTGGGCCAAAAATGAAGTTTGATCACCTCAGCCTGCTCTACATTTTTCATTAAGGCACTCTAGTCATTTGAGCAACATAACAGTGGGTAATTAATCTCCAAAGTGGCATTGTCAATGCATTGATGGCAATTAGCAAACTCCAAAATTGAGGGTCATAAAAAGGTCCAACGTGTGCCATCCTTTTGCATGGTCTTCTTCTCGATGTATGCTCCAACTTTTATTTTGGGGTCAAGTCAAGTTACTTAACGAAATTTGGAGAACGCGAGACGTCAATGCCGATGTCGATGAATTTTAGACTTAGAATATTTCTAAGTGCTGAAATCAGCAGCAGGTTCCAACTTCGAGCCTCTGTTTGACTTATTTCCAAGTTGATCTAGCTCTTGGTCCAAAAACAAAATTTGTTCTACATGATATGGACTACAACTTTCATTTAAGGTCCAACCTCAAAACTGGTATAGAACCTACTGTTCTATTTTGACCAAAGTAGGATAACGATGAAGCTTAAATTATCCTTTTTGATCCATTGGAGCGTTTTCGTGGCATTTGCCCAACATGAACCTTTCATGACTTTTATTGTAGAGTTCATCTAGAGTCATTTGGGCATGGTTGCAAGATTTGGTTGATGATCGAGAATTCCCTTCACTTTATAAAACAATTCAAGCAACGACATAACTCGTCATTTCATGTGACTTCTTGATTCCAAACTTCACGAAACTTTTCCATGGATCAATATAGATGGTTATTGATGTGAGACACACGAAGATATTCCAATAACACCACCCAAGCATATATCTTGAAAAAGGGGTCTATAGGCGAGCAAAGGTGCAATATCCAAGTTTAGGTTGGGGCTCGTTTCTATAGGTTGGACCTTGACATCTTCATCATCACTTAATATGCCATGTTCGAGCTCAAACCCATTGCTTAACTGGTGGCAAACACCTGGGGTGTTACAGAGGGTATCTTTCCTTTTTTGTTAGGGTGTGTACCATGCTGCGATGCCCACGTGTGACATTCCTTTGTAGCTATGACTTGTTAGTGCAACTAGCTAAGGGTTTCATAGTGAAACCTTGCCACACTTCCTGGGAAGAGGTGTAGTGGGTCTCACGAACCTCGGCATTGGGAATCATGGCTCGGTGGGTAAAGATGTACAATTTCTATAGAAATAATTAACTTGTTATAACAGCCGTGCTCATGAATACGAGCGGTCTGGATCCTTCAAGATTAGTGGTTACTGGGAATGGTGGATGGTTGGGAATTGAGATGAATATGACTATACTTTAATATCACTTGGGAATTGGGACTGTTCATTAAAGTAGTGATTCAGGATGCTAAAATTTGATCAACTAAAATTGCGAACCACAGTCAAACAGTGTCAAGCCTTTTTGAGCCTCATAGATCCCTTTGATATACTTGCTAAGCATGGTGAGCTTACACTTGCTTTACATCCAATGAAAATCCTGGATGGGTAACAGATAATGGATATGAAGAGTTTTCGGAGGATGTCCAAGACTACTAGGGAGACATTCACCAGTTGGAGTCCCTGTGGTAGTTGGGCTAGTTATTCCGCTATGATTGTAATAATATTGCCATTGAGCAAACTTTGTATTTACTTTATGATGAGATATGCTATGTAATAAATACTTTACTTTGATACTATTGCAATTTGTGATATATGTGTGTGTTTGGATATCCTGGGCACACATATATGAGTGCTTGGTTTTGCTATGCAAAATTGGGTGCGACAGCTACGAGCATCTTGGTTGGGCCTGAGGCGTTCGCGCACAGGTGGCCGGTGTGGAGTGGGCACCAGGTTAGGCTATGGCGTAGCTGCGCCCTCCTGTTCCATACCTGGTGGCTGCAGCGGCCAGCGGATGGAGCGATTCGTCTGGTGCGTCCCCACTCCCCTGGTGGGGAGAGAGGCAGCAAGTCGGTGCCGTGATGTGGAGCTCTCCACCTGTTGAACGGCGGTGGTTTCCACTAGTGCCCGGAGGTTCTGGTGGATCGCCTGTTCCTAGGGGTCATTTGGCTTGGGAGGCTACGCAGAAGCATCACCATCGCGGTGATGTTCTGGCTAGCCCGAGCGAACTGTGGATGATCATTCCCCCCGTCGATGATGTTGCACTGAACCTGGCAGGCGTGACCCCAAGTGCCGCTCACTGAGTTACGCGTGTGGGGTGCAACGTGGTCTGCCGAGCACGCCGACGCAGGTGGCGGCTAGTTCTGTCGCCTTTGTCGTAGCTCCTCGCCGTGCTCCTATGCACATGTGAGGGACTCCTCGGGAGGGTCTAGAGGGGTGTGGGTCTATAGAGACTCCGCTCCCACCGGTGGCTGTCCCGGGGCATCCACCATAGCGCACTCCTAGGACAGAGGGTGGCTGGGTGCCATGACATCGCCGATGCTAGAGCCATCGCTCTCAACGTCGTCATCCAGGAGCTCATGGAAAGAGGCGGGAGCATAGCTCGCCATCCCCATGAATTCAGATGTGAGAGGGGGCGGCGCCAGCATCCTTTGGAGCCCCCGAGCGTACACATCCACTAGGGATGCGAGGCCGTAGGGGAACCGGTCGCATGATGGTCATGGCAGGGACAACAGGATCCCTCTGAAGAATCGACGGAAGATAGTAAATAGCAAGTAAATAACAGTATGTACGTTACTCACAATGAGGTTTGAGCCTAGCGTGGGCTCAGAGTGAAGCGCAGGCGCCTCGTCGTTGAAGTCATTGGGAGTCCCGGAGCTGACGGAGGGTGCCCCCCGATGGGCGCCGAAACAAGTGCCTTCTCACAAAGGCGCAGCACGCCGAGCTGGTCGGCGACGAAGTCCAGGCTTCCAAAGAGGAAGGTCTGGGACAGCTCAAAGATGGGTGGAACCCACATTCCAATAGGTGGGAGTGCGGGAAACTCCAGCGAGCCAAAGCGAGTCGTATCGCTTGAACCCGCCATGGTGAAGATGGTGGAAAAGTGGGCCATCCGATGACCAAAAGCATGAACGTACGGCGTCTTCCCCACGGACGGCGCCAACTGTCGGTGCAGAAAGTGACCAACATGTAAATATTTATAGTTTTGCCATACGTTGTGATCGTATGTGGCCTAGCACTCAATGACATAGGGTTTATACTGGTTCAGGCAACGTGCCCTATGTCTAGTCTGAGTCGGTTGCTGACTTTATTCCTGAACCTAGGTGCTCAAAGTTTGCTGTGGGGTTTCAAACGAGAGGGAGAAAGATGGGGGGTGCGAGAGGTCCGGTCGGACTCCGGACTAAAGGGCCAAGAGTGACGGGAGCTCCTACGTGCGCTAAGTATTCGAGCGTGTGCTCTGTGTAGCTTTAGAGTGTCTAAAGCTGGTAGAGGGTGAATCGATCGTTGGTTGTTTGAATCATGTGTGTTTGAGTTGTCCATGTTCGAGAGTCATCCTTATTGGGAGAGAGCGCATCCCCTTTTATAGATGAAAGGGATGGCCTTACAAGTGAAAGAGAGAAAGAGTGTACTATGCTACTAAGTCTTGTTGCCCATGCCGTTGGGCACAAGATGATTGTAGGCGCCCACAACACTGTTGATGTTGGACGCATGTGGGAGGTTTCACCGTATTCACCATGTATGGCAAATGACAACGCCCATAACACTGTCAATGCCTAGAGGCATGTGGGGGGTTTTACCATGTTTGCCTGGTAGGGGAATCGATGGCGCCCACAACACTGTAGGGCAAACGTCGGCGCCCACAACACTACTTGGGTTCTGACATGCCTAGAAGGTTGCAAGGCATCCTTCTGACATGCCCTGTTGGTACTGTCCTATAGGTGTATAGGGTATGGTCCTCGGTATTGCAGTTGACTTGAGCGCCCTACCTTACTTGCTCTACCCGTTTCTTGGGTCCTCACTGAGCGGGCATCCCCGGTCGGTTGGTCCCAGTTGGCTCAGACTGTGCCAGTCGGAGAAGAGCTATAATCAGAGATCCAGTGCATCCCCAGTCGGAGACGCAGGTCAGAGTCAGAAGCGAGCGCTGTTCTGCTATTCCTCCTCGGCCAGGCCTTTCGGTTGGAGAGGCAGGCCGGGGTCGGAGGCGAGTGCTGTTCCTCTTTGGCCAGGCCTTCCGGTCGGAGAGGCGGGCTGGGGTCGGAGCCGAGCGCCTTTCCTTTTTGGCCAGGCCTTCCAGTCAGAGACTGGATCACCCTTCTGGCCTATCGTTGAGGTATTTTGGGCCGGCCCTGGAGTTATGCGTCGTTCGCAACATTGTTTGCTAGGCCAAGCTTTTGCTGGGAAGCAGGTCCATGAGGGACCCCGGGTTTATGAACCCGACACATGCAGTCCAACCAAAAAAAATATGATGGACTGGTTTCCTTAATATATACCTATTGTTGTTATCTGCAGCATAAGAGAGGACATCTAGAAGGCTGGAAGAAATAGAAATATGGACATGTGTCATAGAGAAACAGTAGCAAATGCAATTGCTCCTGCTTGCAGAAATTGAATTTCCCCTGCATAAGTTTTTGTTCGTGTCCACTTGTCTAATCTTTGTAATGCGAAATTAAGGGGGATTTCAGCAAACACTCCCATCTAGTACTACATAAGCTTCCCTCCCCTCTAAGATATCATATGCAACCATCTGTGGTTCAAAATTGAAAGGTACCTTAATTCTACTGGATTTCGGTAGATATAGCCAAATCACGCCAAGTATTGCATTTAAGTTTGCAATCACGTGCACACTCTAGAAATTCAAAGAGATACATATGCTACGTAATAAGGAGCACTATGGGGGGTACAACCCTGGATACCCACGGTAGACCACATGGGCTGCGCCCCCAGGGGCGGCCCAGCCCATAAGATGAAGCCTTGCGGGGCACGATTCTGTTCGGCGCCTTCCACAAGACATAGGGAAGATATCCTAAAGATGTTGCGAGATCTGTTAGGATACGTATGATCCCATGATTCTTGTAATATGTTATTACTTTCCGGTTATCTCTCAGATCTAACCGACTTGTAACCCTGCCCCTCGGGCTATATAAGGCGGGCAGGGACCCCCTCCAAAATCACAGCATATCATATGATAGCTAATACAAACCAACAGACCACAGGAGTAAGGTATTACGTCATACTGACGGCCTAAACATGTATAACTTGTGTGTCTCTGTTGCCTTCTTGTTCTTGATCACGCGCTCCTCTGTCGATCAATCTACCTTCGTGGGATACCCCTCGGAGGATTGCCGATGATATTCTGTCGACAGTTGGCGCGCCAGGTAGGGGTGTGCGTGTTGTTTCCTTATCGAACAAGATGGCTTTTTTCCGTGGGCTCTTCGTCCCTCCTGCAGCCTGGCCAGATCTTCATGGTCGGATCCATCTCATGGGTCATCAACGCTGATGGAGTCGGAGAGCTCCTCGAGCCGGTGCAGATCCGTTCTACGCCGACCACCCCCACACCTGCGACTATAGATCCGATCTTGGAACTACTTCTGAGGTCGTCTTCATCAACGACTCGCCGCTCGCTTCCTCATTACTAGAGGAGGCACATCAACAATGGCGATCTGATCGAATCCATCGATCGGGTCGATCTGAAGCTCACTAATTGCCTCTCCATCGCCAAGTCAGCTCTAGACACTTTCGTTCAGCACCGACCACCCTCCGATCTGGATCTATCGGAAGCTGCTCAGCAAACTCCGGGGATTACGGCCCTGCCCTTTGGGCTCGCCAACACCGCCGCTACATGCCAAGGCACCCTGAGGGGAAAATTCGTCGACTAGGTGGGGAATGTCCATCCTCTTGCTGACTAGATCGTCGATCAGCTCCCGCCGATGGTCAACATGTTGCATGCCAGCCGAGGCTCCGGAGAATCCCTCCAAACCATCCTAGAGGAAAATCTGGACTCTGAATCCTAGGGCTCCACGTAGACCCTTGCCGAAACCTTTACCGAGCAACCCCCTCTCCCGCCTTTCCTGGGGGGCGCGATCTTCAACGTCAGCATCGATAGCCCCCCTCAGAATGGTGAAACCGATGAAGAACGCGTCGCCCATGAAAATAGGAACGTCAACCGTGCGCAACGCCGTGAAAGTGAGCGCACCCTTGCGATGGCCGAGGCCGCTCATGACAACCAATTCGACTCGCAAGGAAGGCCGCTCCATCGCAACCTCGACGAAGAGTTTCTCTGCATTGACGGCCACGACATCTTCAAGACTCCAAGCGCCAATCTGGCGGTGGCCGCCAATGAGCTTGCCCGCCTCCCATAGACGCCCGAGCTCACCAAGGTCGCCGCTATGCTTAAAGCGGCACACTGTTAAGTCAATGAGATCTGAGAGGATCAAAGACCTTCGTGCTCCACGAGCATGATTCACCGATCAGCCGTGCCTTGATCCAATCACCGCCCTAGTCAAAGCCTGTTCGCCGACCAGTCACTACCTCTCCAGGGGGGAGCCAGGAGCCACCACGCCGAGCATCATCGCCAGCACGACCAGGAGGTCGAACAGGATGCTCGAGTGCACCTCAATAACCTTCAGGATGCACGGCGGCGTATCGAGCAACGTCGCTTCAGTCGCCATGAAGAAGAAGTACGCCATCGCTAGGAGTACGAGCAAGAGTATGGTAATCTAGACTCAGCTCTGGAGCCGATCATCGCCGGCAACGCTATAGGCAATGGCGCCGACAACCCAGAAGGGCCCCAGCTTTCACCAAGGCACTCCAACCACTCTAGTTGCCCCGTGGTTTTAAAATCACCGGGGTCAAGCCCTATGAAGGAAGGATGAACCCAACTCAGTGGCTATAGGCTTACGCCACTGTTGTCCGCGCCGCCGGAGGAGACACCAACGTCATGGCAAATTACCTCCCCGTCATGCTCACGCTAGCTGCCATGAGCTGGCTCACAAGCCTTGCCCTGGACTCCATCGGATCTTGGGAAAGAGCTGAAGAAAGTCTTCACCGACAATTACATGGCTACATGTACGAGGCCGAGCACCAAGCATGATCTCAACCGCATCACCCAAAAGACATCCGAGCTCCTCTGTAGCTACATCAGATGTTTTTCTGAGATGAGGAATTCTATTCCCAACATCACGGAAGCTGAGGTCATCACCGCCTTCATCCGAGGCCTTCACCACCGCGAGCTCTGTTCCAAGTTCAACCGCAAGCCACCTATAGGCATCGGTGAGATGATCACGACCGCCACCCAGTACGCTGACGCGGAGGAAGCTGAGGTGCGTTTCAATGAAGATACGGGCACAAATCGCCCGCGTCACCGCTACGACGACCGCCCCGACAATCGATGCCACAACGACCGCCGCTATGACGACCGTAGTTTTCACCAGGACTATGGCCGTGATCGGCCAGAAGGATCCAAGCCTGGTTAGAATCGCCGCCGCTGGCCATACCACTTTGTCGCTACCATCAATGAGCCGCACGCCAAGCGCAACTATGATGAGCAGTACAAGAAGATCCTCGATGGCCCATGCCTCCTCCACAAGAACGCCAAACACAAGATGAAATACTGTCTCGGTTTGGCTAAGGAGTTCTAGGACAAAAAGCTGGACGATGACGCCAACGGCGGGAACGGAGGTCACCGACCACCTGGGGGCAATAACAATGCCTTCCAGGACCATGACAAGGTGGTCGCCACCATCTTCGGAGGCCTCACCTCCACCGAGAGCAAAAGAGAACGGAAGCTCGCCGCTCGACGAGTGCTCGCCGTCGCTTCAGAGGAAACCACCGCCAACCCCAGCTATCGCCCATGGTCCGAGGTCCCCATCACCTTTAGCAGGGCCGACCAGTGGGTGGACATACCCTACATAGGGCGTTTTCCCCTCATCCTCGATGCAACCATCCAGAAGGTGCTCTTTAGAAAAGTCCTCGTCGATGGTGGGAGCGCTTTGAATCTACTCTTCGCCAGGACCCTACGGGAGTTGGGCCTCGGGATAACAGATCTCACGCCATTGGACTCCTCCTTCTAGGGCGTGGTACTAGGCAAGGCATCTAGACCAATTGGAGAGATTACCCTACCAATACAGTTCGCCACGGCAAGCAACTACCGTGTCGAGCATATCAACTTCTACGTCGCTGACTTCGACACCGCCTACCATGCCATACTTGGTCAGCCAGCTCTGGCCAAGTTCATGGCTGTATCGCACTACGCATATCTAGTGATGAAGATGCCTTCGCCTGTAGCAGTCCTGTCTCTGCGGGCCAACCTCTCCGTTGCCTATGCCTGTGAGACAGAGAGTCTCGCTCTCGCCGAAGCCACCGACCTCTCCATCCAGATGGCTAGCGTGGTCGCCGAAGCCAAGATGGCACCCGCTGATAACATGGAGATCCCAGAGCTGGAGCTTCCTCGCGCCTCTGCCAAGTCCAAGGAAGTCAAGGAGGTCGGCCTCGGCCTCGATGACCCCTCCAAGACCGTGAACATTGGGGCTCACCATTACCCCAAATAGGAAAGCACACTCGTCTCCTTCCTATGTGCCAATGCTAATGTGTTTGCGTGGAAACCTACAGACATGCTAGGGGTACCGCGGGAGAAGATCGAGCACTCCTTGAATGTCTCGTCGGCCGCCAAACCGATCAAGTAGAAACTCCGCCGATTCACGCCAGACAAGAAGGAGGCTATTAGGGTAGAAATAAAACGGCTCTTAGCGGCCGGATTTATAAAAGAAGTGTATCATCCAGATTGGTTAGCAAATCCTATTCTCGTTCGAAAAAAGAATAAAGAATGGAGAATGTGTGTTGATTATACTGATCTTAACAAACACTGCCCTAAAGACCCCTTCGGCTTGCCTCGGATAGACGAGATTGTAGACTCCACCGCCGGCTGCGAACTGCTCTCCTTCCTTGACTGTTACTCTAGCTATCATTAGATCTCCCTCAAGGAAGAAGATCAGATCAAGACATCGTTCATCACACCTTTCGGGGCATACTGCTACACAACTATGTCCTTCGGACTCAAGAACGTCGGGGCTACCTATCAAAGGGCCATCCAGATGTGCCTCGACCAATAGATCGGCCGCAATGTCGAAGCTTACATCGATGACGTGGTCGTCAAGACCAAGACCACTGACAACCTTATCGCCAACCTTGAAGAAACTTTCGCCAACCTAAACAAGTACCGATGGAAGCTGAACCCTTCAAAGTGCATCTTTGGAGTTCCATCCAGTATACTGCTGGGCTACATCATCAGTGCTTGAGGCATTGAACCTAACCCTAACAAGGTCTCTGCCATCACCAATATGAAATGGCCGACATGCGTCAAGGATATACAGAAGCTTACAGGCTGCATGGTTGCTTTAAGCCGCTTCATATCGCGCCTCAGCGAAAAAGGGCTACCTTTCTTCAAGCTCCTCAAGACCTCCAAGCATTTTTCCTGGATGGAAGAGGCAGACACAGCTTTCGAGCAGCTTAAATTGTTCTTAACAAGGCCTCCGATCATGACTGCACCACGACCAAATGAAACACTTATGATCTACATCGCTGCTACTTCTTGCATCATTAGCACTGCTATCGTCGTCGAGCGTGAGGAAGCTGGGCACGCCTACAAGGTGCAACGTCCGGTCTACTTTATCAGCGAGGTACTTAATGAGCCCAAACCTCGTTATCCTCAGGTACAAAAGCTGTTATATGCAATTCTGATTACATCGCGCAAGCTTCGACACTACTTCGAATACTATAAGATCGCCGTGGTCACCGAGTTCCCTTTGGGGGACATTCTCTGCAACAAAGAGGCCAATGGCTATATCATCAAGTGGGTTGTTGAGCTCGGCACTTACTCCATCGAATTCAGAAGCAGACCTACCATTAAGTCACAGGCGCTTGCTGATTTCATCGCTGAGTGGACCGAGATCCAAGAACCCATTGCCGCCACTTGCCCCGAGCACTGGGTGATGTACTTTGACGGTGACCTTAACATCAATGGTGTTGGCGTGGGCATTCTGTTCATTACGCCGACCAAAGATAAGCTCCGCTATGTCCTCCGGATACACTTTCCGGCCTCCAACAACGCCGCGAAATATGAAGCATGTCTCCACGGTCTCCGTATAGCAGTCGAGCTTGGCATCAAACGTCTCATGGTGTATGGGGACTCCACGCTGGTTATCAACCAGCTCAACAAAGACTGGTCCTATTCCAGTGAGATGATGGACGCATACTGCGCTGAAATCAGGAAGCTTGAAGGGAAATTCTATGGCATCGAGTACCACCACGTGGTACGCGACCAAAATCAGCTCGCCGACCATTTATCCAAGTTGGGCTCTTCTCGCGCCACGATTCCGCCAGGGGTTTTTGTTCAAGATCTCCCGGTGCCATCCATCAAAGAAGAAAAAGAAGTTGAGGAGGTTCCCCCTGCTGAGCAGTTGGTACTTGCGGTGCCTTCGCTGGTCGCTGATTGGAGGGAGCAGTTCATCAAGTACCTCACCAACACTAAAGTACCCGCCGACAAGACCGACACCGAATGCCTAATCCACCGAAGCAAGCATTACGTGCTGGTAGATGGTAACTTGATGAGGAAGAGTGCCAAGGGAAATTACAAAAGTGCATCACTCAAGACGAAGGAGTGAAGCTGCTTCACGAAATTCACTCTGGTTCCTGTGGTAATCACGCGGCCTCGAGAAACCGGGTCGGCAAAGCTTTCCGAGCTGGTTTTTATTGGCCCACGACCATCTCTGATGTAGAAGACCTTGTCCGACATTGTGAGGGATGCCAGTTTTTTGCCAAACAAATACATGTACTGGCGCAAGAACTGCAGACCATCCTAGCTTCCTGGCCTTTCGCATGCTGGGGACTGGATATGATCGGGCCTTTCAAGCCAGCGCCAGGTGGTTTCCGGTACATCTATGTCGCCATCGACAAATTCTCCAGGTGGATCGAGTACAAGCCGCTAATCTTAGCTACCGCAAAGAAAGCAGTCAAGCTCTTCGAAGATGTTATCCACAGATTTGGACTTCCGAACAACATCATCACCGACCTCGAAACCACGTTTACTGGCCATCACTTTTGGGATTTCTACGAAGATCGGTGCATCTCCATTAAATACGTCTCCATTGCCCATCCGAGGGCCAATGGCCAAGTTGAGCGGGCGAATGGCATGATTCTTGATGCCCTCAAAAAGAGGCTATACCAGAAAGAAGAAAAGCATCCGGGCAGATGGCTCAAGGAGCTACCAGTTGTGGTCTAGGGACTGCGCACTCAAGCTAGTCGCAGCACCGGTGTGTCTCTATATTTTTTGGTCTACGGCTCAGAGGCCATACTACCAGCGGACGTTGCCTTCCGAGCACCTAGGGTGGAAAATTATGATGAAGAGCAGGCCGTAGCTGTTCGGACAGAGGACGTCAACCGGGCCAAGGAAGAACGCCTGATCACCTGTGTCCGCACAGCCAAATATCTAGAAGGCTTGCGGAGATACTATAACCGCAACTTAAAAGGTCATTCATTTACCATCGGCGACCTCGTTCTCCGCAGAAAACAAAAGATCGAAGGATTGCACAAGCTCTCCTCCCCTTGGGAAGGGCCGTACGTCGTCAAAGAGGTAACCCGACTAGGGTCTTATCGCCTATGTGACTTAGATGGGATCGATGTTCCCAATTCATGGCACATCGAGCACCTTATACGTTTCTATCCTTGAAACGCTCTAGATATGTACTCTCTACTTTGTGATGAATAAAGTTTTGGTCTCCATAACTTGTCTCCATTTTTCTCCATTGTGTTTTAATCTCCACATACGGTCGCCGAGCACTCTAATACTCCATACCAATCTCCAATATGAAAATCGCTGACCATGATTTCGCTGAATAAGTTTCTCCAAATCTCCAAAGTTAGCGCCGAACGGGTTTTCTCCAAAATCGCCTAACGATTTCTCCAAATCGCCGACACATTTTTTTGCCGAAAATCACCGAATAAGTTTTCTCCAAATCACCGAACATGTTTCCTCCAAAACGCCAACGTATCTTGCCACACATTTTCTCCAAACCGCTGAACACTTTACTCTAAATCTCCAAGATATTTCGCCGATCAGCGAGTAGCCTACTTTCTTTTCAGTTTTCTTCAGAGAAGACCCAATCTCCGATCCCTCCCTACACGTGCCATGAGCTCCGCGCTCTGTGTTATGGGTGGTCGGCTGTGGTTCCTTGGTCACGCCTGTTTCTACTACACGTGCACGGGCTCCGCGCTCGACGTTATGCACTATGGGCTATCCAAGGCCGAAAGCTCAGCACAGAACTAATTGCTCGGTCGACACTTATACTACCTCTATCCCCAAGTTATTTCAACAACTGCCGAGCAGCACATGTTCCGCTCTGTTTCTATGGAGAAGACCCAGTCTCCGATCTCTCCCTACACGTGCCACGGGCTCCGCGCTCCGCGCTCTGCGTCATGGGTGGTCGACTGCGGTTCTTGGGTCACGCCTATTCCTCCTACATGTGCATGGGCTCCGCGCTCGATGTTATAGAGTATGGGCTAGCCGAGGCCATAGGGGTCAGTAGCGAACCAACTGCTTGGACGTTACTTGAATTACGAATAATCTCGTCAGGATTAAAATTACGAAGATTTTTTCGCCGACATTTAAGCAAACTGCATGCACACGCACCTTATAACATTTGTCATGTACATAAGTGTTTTTTACGCTTTCGCGCGTTCTAACTACACTGTCCAGAAATTAAAGATGATCTCTGCCTAGCAGATCATTGTGCTTCACCACTGCCGTCCATTTCGCCGAACAGGTCTATATCACCTGCCAACTTCTTCACTGCGTCCTCCACCTCATCCTCCAGCTGCTGGGTCTCCGCCTCGCTCAGTCCTTCAGCGTACCCGCCCCCAATCGCCTGAAGGTTAGTGGTTGGATAGTGGGACCAAACCACAGCAAGAACGTGGGTAGCGGCGGAGGCAACGGCGTCGCGGTTGAAGCCCTTAAAGCTTTCCCACACCGTCTTGCATCTTTCGATGATGATGTCCGGGCGTGTTGGCCTTCCGTCGGGTTGAGGAGCCACTTCTGTTTCGACGCAGTCGAGCACTGGTTTGATTCCGGCAACTATGGCGTCAAATTTGTCTCTCTGGGTCTAGGCGTCCTGCTCCAGCACATCGAATTGTGTTTTGACCCTCCGACGGTAGTCTGCAAGCATTATAGAATTCCATCAAGCAAGAAAGTTACTTCATCAGTAAGCCCGACCAGGGAGTACTCACCGTTCAGCTCCTCGGCCAGCTTGTTCGCTCGCCCTATTTCTTTCTCCTTCTCTCGGAGTTGCTCGAGGGCCTGGCACAGCTGTCCGAGCTCCACATCTTGCTCTACAAGTGCAACAATCATCACCAAAAGTAAGCATATACAACTATGAAAAGCGTTTTCACTGGTCACACATACCTTTCTTTTGCTCGGATACTTTCTGCAGCTGTTCCAACTACTCAGAAGCATCTTTCAGTTGTGTGGAGGCAGTGGCAAGCTGCGCAGATTTGTTCTGCAGCTGTTCTTTTGCAGTCGCCAGCTGCTCAGACAGGACCCCTTTCTGGTACTCCAGGTCCAGCACGTTGGATTCAGTGAGGTCCCGCTCGCGCTGGGACCTTTGGGTGTTTTTCTCCAAGAGGTTCATCGCCTCCTTGAGTTTCCGGTTCTCTTCGGCGAGGAGTTCCATCCTCTTTATCAACTGGTGCTGGTGCTCGGCAGTACGAGTTATCCCCTGAAAAATTAACAATGACAATGATGGAGTTTGATCTCAAACGTCGAAGACAAATACTCATGATTCAACACTAACCTTGATTTGTTTTACTACTCCGGTGAGGGCGGATTTTAGCCGCCTCATCTCCTTGGGGTGTCCTCCTCCTCGACAACTACCACCTCGTCACCGTGCTTGTGGAAGATTCAGACGGATTGGGTTTGAGGCTCAGCATGAATGATCTCCTCCACCACGTCCTCCTCTTCCACAGTGGCTGGTGGCACTGAAAGCATCTAGGCCCCTAGTTGGGTTTCGGTGATTAATGACAATACAAGATTACTATGACTAACGTGTGTTTTGCAGAGGAAATTAAGTTAGGTCATGGTAATGGAGATCGATTGGGCAATCATGGTTGTCATGCCCCTACGATGGAAATTGTTTTGGTTTTCAAAGGATGGACGACAAGGTTAAGGATGAGTAGTTCTAAGTGTCGTTTAGAGTTGGAGTGACACTTATAGTAGTTTAGGACTTTGTTTTTCCTTTGGCCGTACTATTAAGGGGGGTATGGATGGGTAGCTTGACCTAGATGAGTCTAGTGACTTAGGTGTGGTGCACACTTGTTTAAACTAGCTCTAGGTAGCTCCTATATATGCCTAAGATCCAATGGAGCAAACTTCGTTCACAAATGATCGAGAGTTGGAAGTGAATGGAGGGTCAAAGACTGACCGGAGGCTGGCTCCGGTGCGACCGGACGCTGGCCGTAGGGTCTGATCAGTTCATTTGACTGGGTGAACCAGTCCGGTTTGACCGGACGCTGGAGAGGTCAAGTGATCGGACGCTGAGGGCCAGCGTTCGGTCGACTCCAGTAAGGTTCCAGAGAAGAGAATCTATGACCGGACGTGTCCGGTCAGTACTGACCGGACCCTAGGGGTTCAGCGTCCGGTCGAGTACAGTAAGCTTCCAATAAGGGAAAAATGCGACCGGACGCGTCCGGTCAGTGTCGACCGGACTCTGCCAGCGTCCGGTCATCTCTTAAACACTGGTCCATAGGTTGTATTGACCGGAGTGTCCGGTCAACATGATCGGAGCGTCTGGTCACCCCGCATAAGCTCATAACGGTTCATTTTTCAGGCTGCCTTATAAATAGAAGCTCCACTCGTCTGTGGAGTCACTTTTGCTCATTCCAACAGCTGAGAAACACGTTTGTGAGTGCTAAGAAGAGCAAGGTCCTAGTGAGGTGATTGAGATTTGAGAATCCAAGAGAGTAGCCTCATTAGTGAATCAAGAGTAGACAAGTGTGCATCCATCTTCTCATTAGGCTTTGTGTGGTCAAGTGAGAGTTCGTGCTTGTTACTCTTGGTGATCGCCATCACCTAGGCGGCTTGGTGGTGATTGGGAGCTTGGTGATCACCCGGCGGAGCTTGTGGGTGACCCAACTCAAGTTGTGAGCGGCTTTGGGTGATTCACCGCGACGGAGTGTCGAAGAATCAACCCATAGAGAGCACTTGATCCTTGCGCGGATCAAGGGGGAGCTACACCCTTACGCGGGTGCTCCAACAAGGACTAGTGGGGAGTGGCGACTCTCTGATACCTCGGCAAAAATCACCGCGTTCCTTTCTCCCCATTTACTTTGAGCATTTACTTTGAGCATTTACCTTGAGCAATTCAATACTTGTCTTTACATTCATAGAATTGCCATGCTAAAGTAAGTTTGGAACATAGGTTGCTAGTTCGTTGTGCGTTAGTTTATTAGAAATATTTTCTAGGCACAAGGGGTTAATTGGGCTAACCGTAGGATTTAATTATTGCAAAAAAATTTAGAATTAGCCCAATTCACCCCCCCCCCTCTTGGGCATCTTGATCCTTTCAATTGGTATCAGAGCCTCGTGCTCACATTTTTAGGCTTAACCGCTTAGAGCAAGATGTCTCACGGGGATGGACCTCCTCCTATCTTTGAGGGAGATGACTTTCCATATTGGAAAATCCGCATGGAGGCGTACTTAGAAGCTCTAGACGTTGGTATTCTTAGAGCCGCCTCGCAAGGCTTCCCAAAACCTCGGGATGCTACTAACCTACAAGGCGATGAGGTTAATTATGAAAAATGGAATGCAAAGGCTCGCAACACCATCTTTAGAGGCCTTTGCAAAGATGTGTTCAATCGCGTAAGGATCCACAAAGACGCCCATGCTCTATGGTCGGACGTTTGTGCGCTCCATAAGGGAACCAAGAGTGAGCGTGAGGAACGCTATCATCTTGTGATTAAAAAGCTAAATTCATTTGAGATGCTTCCCAAAGAATGTGCTAATGAGATGTATTCACGTTTGAATGTTCTTGTAGAGGAAGTCAATGGGCTTGGACTCACTCAAATGTCACCATCCGATGTTGTGAGAAAGATCTTGAGTGTCCTCCCCATTGAAAAATATGGGCATATTGTGACCGTGCTACACCAAGGTGATCTTTCCACCGCTACACCAACACAAATCTTGGGAAAGATCAATGCTCATGAGATGTACATGCACATCACGCCACAAGATGGCTCATCCTCTAACAAGAAGAAAGACAAAGACTTAGCATTCAAAGCTAGCCAAGAGAAGGGCAAGGCAAGACTTGAGTATGAAAGCTCAAGTGAAGATGAAGTTGATGAAGAAAGTCTTGCTCTCATGGTGAAGAAGACCGCCAAGATGCTAAAGAAGCTAAACAAGAGTGGCATCAAGTTTGATGGCAAGAAGAAGTTCTTCACTAGCTCAAGAAGAAAGCCAATCTCCGAGATGGATTGCTACAATTGTGGCGAACTTGGCCATCTAGCTCATCAATGCACAAAGCCCAAGAAAGACAAGTTCAAGAACAAGAACAAGGGCAAGAAAGATGACTCAAGTAATGAAGATGAAGATGAGAAGAAAAAGAATAAGCCATTCAAGAAGAGAGATGGCAAAAAGAGGGACTTCTACAAGAAGAAGAAGAGTGGAAAGGCCTACATTGTCGGTGATTGGCTCATGGACATTGATTCATCAAGTGGATCATCCGATGATGATAGTGACAACGAGAAGGTGGCCGCCATTGCTATTGATCTTGCATCTTCACCGCCACCGTCGCCATCATCCTCTACACACCTATGCCTTATGGCCAAGGGTGAATGCAAGGTAACTAAGAATGATGATAGTAGTGATGATGAGCAAGCTAGTGATGATGATAGCGATAGCGATGATGATGATTCACCTACATATGATGATCTTGTCAAAATACTAAGAAAATACACTAAGATCATTAGAAAGAGTAGAGCAACTTGATGCGAAAAATCATTCACTCTTAGCTAAGTGCGATACATTGGAAAAGGCTAATGATGAGCTTAGAGAAACTAATGATGCCATATCATCCAAACTCAAGGAGCTAAAATCTTCTAAGAAAGAGCTTAAAGATAAACATGATAAACTTGAGTGGGTGCACAATGAGCTCATCACTAGTCACAACAAGCTAAAAGATGAGTATACAACTCTTAAGATCAATCATGATACTCTTGTCATTGCTCAAGAATTCCTACCAAATGAGCCACATGATGCTACTAACCATGTTGTTAAGATTGATATAGCTACATCATGTGATGATTTGATTGATGAGAGCATTGAGCAAGGATCTAGTGGCAAAGGCAAGCAAGTGGTTGAGTGCAATGACTATGATGAATATGTCAAGCTCAAGAACACAAATGAGAAGCTCATGAAAGATCTTGAAGAAATGAAAAGCCACAACACCATTGTGCTTGAAACTCTTGATCATGATGAAGAGTTGATCCTTGAGAATGAGAAGCTCAAAGAAGAAAACAAGAGACTCAAGGAAGAGAAGAACAATGATGTTCTCAAGGAAGAGAACAAGAAGCTCAAGATGGAGAAAGAACATCTCAAGGTTGGATTGAGCAAGTTTGCAAGAGGCAAGCATCTTCAAAGTGAGTTTCTAATGAACACCGTCATGAAGATGGATAGAAGTGGCATTGGATATGTGGCACATGTAGAGAAGAAGAAGGCTCAAGTTCAACAACAACAATCAAAGCCAAAGCCAAAACCAAAGAGATGTTTTGAGTGTGGACAAGAAGGCCACTTTGCTCATGAGTGTCAAACTCCACCACCACAACCCTTGCCCAAGCATGCTAGACCTTTTGCCTTCAATGCTCACTACATGCTTAGAAAGGACTCTAGTGGAAAGATGAAAGTCATATTCTTAGGACCTCCTAACAAGAATAGGCCAAAGAAGATTTGGGTGGCTAAGTCACTTGTTGAGAAGGTGAAGGGCCCTCAACAAGTTTGGATTCCTAAAGCTTGAATCTCTTGTGTGTAGGTGAACTACAAGACCGGTGGAAGTCATTGGATTATTGATAGTGGTTGCACTCAACATATGACCGGTGATCCTCGTATGTTCACCTCACTAGATGAAGAGGTAGATGGACAAGAGAAAATTACATTTGGAGATAACTCAAAGGGCAAGGTTAAAGGATTGGGCAAAGTGGCAATATCAAATGATCATTCCATCTCCAATGTGCTTTATGTTGCCTCATTGAGTTTCAACTTGCTATCCGTTGGACAATTGTGTGATCTTGGCTTCCAATGCTTGTTCACCGAGAAGGAGGTTGTTGTATCCAAGGTGGATGATAATCAAGTGATTTTCAACGGTTTTAGATACAACAACTTATATCTAGTGGACTTCACCTCCGAAGATACAAACTTAAAGACTTGTCTCTTTACCAAAACAACACTTGGGTGGCTATGGCATAGAAGACTTGCTCATGTTGGAATGAGCTCACTCAAGAAGCTTATGAAGAATGATTTGGTGAGAGGGTTGAAGGATGTGAAGTTTGAGAAGGACAAGCTATGTAGTGCATGTCAAGCCGGCAAGTGTAACATCCCTGATGTTATAAAGTACTTAAAAGGTGATCATGTCATCATTATGCATAATCATCATGTATCAACTCATGAATGCATTTCATGTTTAATTTATAGCATGTAAATGTTGTTATGAAGTGTGTTATATGTTACATGAAATAATAGTGATTAAGAAACTTTGTGAATTTTAATGTGGGAATCTATTAAACAATTCAAATTCTTCCTTAATAAAAGTTTAATAATTTTTGTTGCAATTCTTGGTGTGAATATTGTTTTATGATATGTGTTGACTTGTATGGATGAATCAATTTCAAAACATTTGTGTTTAATTAGATTTCCGAAAACCCGAATTTCCAGCATTTAAAGTTTACCCTGGAAAACCTAATTCAAAATCTAAGCACATTTTGGGGTTGAGCCTAAAAGCAAAAGTGTAGAGCTTGTCGAGTTGTACAAAGTTGGTTTTTGGAGTTTTCAAAGTTGTTTTATGAAATTTGAAGTAATTTGAAAATGCGTGATTCTTTAAATGTCCCATTTTGAATTCAAATTTGCATTTCAAAATGTAGACCGAATTAGGGGTTGGTTATAAAAGCAAAGTTGTAGAACTTTTGATTTTGAACAACTTTTATTTTGGAGATTTTTGAGTTGTTATACAAATTTGGGAGTAATTTGGGATTTTTTTAAAGCGAGTGGCAAATCTGTAATTCTGGTGAACAGTGCCCGCGGCAGACACCTCACCGACGGCGTGCTTCGATTAGCTTCCAGGCGCGACTGTGGCCGCCCTCGGCGTCGCGCTGGCGTGGGAAAGGCTCCTGCGTGGCTTCTTCGTCCTTCTTGGCCGCATTATAAAGCTTACGACGTCGCCGTTCTCCTCTTTCTCCTTCTCTCTGTTCTTCCTTGCCGCCACGTAGAGAGCTTTCTTTGCCGGTGAAATTCATCGCCGATGATCATCCATCACCCAATAGCTCGCTCACCCAGCTTCGCTTGTTCCTTGCGATGCTCCCTCACCCTTATATGCTACTGCTTCCGGCTAAATTGCCCGAGTGTTTGATTTTCGTCATGGCCCGAGCTGCCATGGCCGCCGAGCTCCACCTCTCCGTGGCGGGCGCGCTCTGGTGCCTATCTCCTCCTTCCAAGTATGGTTCTGAGCTCTCCGTGATGCCGTGTTGCTCCTTAACTTATTCGTTTTACCTCTACCGCACCGAGCACGCGGAAACGACATCGCCGCCGTGTTCCTTTCGCCGTTCGTCACTGGGAGGAAGACGATGGCACTGTAGCGATGCTAAATGAAAAGTCCGTGATTATTTTAAATAGTGCCGTGATTTGTTATTTTTGTGTAGAATTAAATAGAGCTCCAAAAGTTATGAAATTTTTTGTGTAACCTCTCTGAGATGTAAACTATTTAGGAAAAATATGAAACCATGAAAATCAATAGTTTTTGGATGCTTAAAAATTAGTCATTTTAATTAAGAAATGCTTGCTGTGTAATTTTTATAGGCCAAAATAAATATCCAGTGACCATGAAACTTTTATTGTATTTGTTTATTGTTAAAGCCTGCCTCCACAAAAAGTTTGGGATTAATTTGATGATGTTTAATTATACTCTTATTTATATGCCTTAATTATTAGTTAATAATTGTCAAAATGATAAACATAGATCATAAGATGTCCTGATTGATTTTTGGAGTTGATTATAGATCATGAAACACCCCATCCCTGCTGTGTCATGGCCAAGTAATTACCTTCTTGATATGTTTAGGTTCGCCCTTTAGTTAATAATTCTAAATGACTTAGTTAAGAATTTCGTTAGTAAATGCATGTTAATAAACTTGATTGCTTCTTAGATGCAACCTCTTGGGTAAAAAAGTAAAAGTTATACATTTCCTTGTATATTGTTTATACATGTCTTTTCATGATGAGGCTTTAGTGGTAAGCATGTGTAATAAGTGAACCTTTGACTTATTAGAAGAACGACTAAAAATGCTTTATGATAATTATTTGTAACTGTACCGCGAAGAAAAGTTGTATTCAAGTAGTTAATTTTGCATCCATCATCGAGCATCATGTTTTATATCTCGCATCATGTTAAACATGGCATTGTTACTACGTGTAGTGAACGAAGGTGAACCTGTAGTGGTTAATCAAGCGGTTGAGGAGGTTAATCCGTCGGTTGAGGTCGGGTTGGATAACTGTGGACCGACTCTGAATCGGACTTTTCTGTCAACGAAGGCAAGCCCCGGATGCATACAACCCTACCTTGTGTTTTACAAATTAATTTTGCTTTTGCTTTCCTGTACTGCATTAAGTGATTAGAAGTTAAGTGAAAACCTAATTGATGCATTACCAACCTTGTTTTCCTTATCTACCTTGTTAACCATTTTAATTCGTATATGGCTAGTTATGCTTAGTCATGCTTAGATAATAAAAGTCGGGTGATTACCTGTCACCTGCGAGTTTTATATGGAACTTTGGTTACTTATGTTATCATGTGATATGGGAATGTGGAGTAATAAATCTAGACCGGGCGGACTCGGTGTGTGTGAGCCACAAGACCTGGTAATGTCTTGTGAGCAGGTTCTTTCCGCCTGTGTCGATTAAGGTCCGTACCGTTGGTGAACTGCGTGCGGTGAGACTTTGTAGTACTAACCACATACTCCGGTAAGCCTTAACTTGGCTATTCTATTACGAGAATGGCTACTCGCGCACTGGGAGTGGAGAGATGGCGGGAATAGCGTGTACCCACGTGGCAATGGGCTGGAGTGTGGAGTACTGTATTCTCGGGTGGCGCGGACCCGTTCTTGTTTAGAGGATCCGAGGGTAGGTTGGTATATGTAGGTCGGGGACCTACATATGTCGTGTGGTCTGGAATTCCCAGCTGGGTTTATAATCGGTTCGAATCGTCGTTGCTCCTCGGTTATGGAGACTCACTTCTCTGTTCATCATCGTAGTATTAATAACTAGAACTTGAGAATGGTTCGAGAAAGTGTTGGATATGAAGTTTCATGATCTCAATACGGATCGTGTCAGCTTTGTATATGATCTTATGAGATTTTAAATATTGATACAAAGAATTTTGTTAAAGTGCTTTTACGCAAAAGAACTTTGATTATTGCTAAAGCCATACCTTGAATCCCTGAGCCTGCATTCCTGAGTCTTATCAGTTTTTATTTCGGTTAAGTCTTGTTGAGTACTTTCGTATTCAGGGTTCGTTGACCCTTGTTGCAGGTGAGGCTCATGAGCAGATCTGTTTTGGATCGTGCTGCATGACTGTTGTTCAGTGCGATGACGATAAGTAATGTGTGGCCCTTGGGCAGGGCAGCGATATTTGTGTGTTTTGTAATATATTATAATGCCACTCCACTACTTTGGTTTGTATTAATAATCGAACTTAGTTTGTAAGGTTTTAAATAAATGTTTTGTAAACTAAGTTATTGTAAGACTTCCGCTGATTTACTCTGGTGTAGATATTTGAATAAATGTTGTAATACTGCAATGACTCTGTAATGTGATCCTGCTCGGAAATCGTGGATGATTCGGGGTTCCCCGAGGACACCCGACAGTCTTCTTAAGTTATCGGTAACATATGCATAAATATCAAAGGTCGTTGGACAGTGACAGGTGCATGTGGGCCCTATAATTTAGGAGGTTCTGCCACAGAATGGTATCAGAGCGATCATTACAAAGTTTTTGTGGTATTGTTTTACAAAAACTTCAAAACATTTTGGTCAAATAAATTTAAATGGTTATTTTGGTCCAAATTGCTTCTAACTTATCTTATTGCTTTCTCTCCATTCCTTATTTGATTAAAAAGGCTTTGTGTGGTGGAGTAGTAATCTTATTATGCCCTATAAGAACTATTGTTTATGTACCTTAGAAGCTTTGATGTTTAGTAACGTAAGAATCGTTCATGCATCATGTCATTAATGAAACACTGCACATATTCCAGTTATAATCATTCATATGAAGTTGAAATATAATGATGTTTAAAACTTCCTCTTTCCAATTAGAGAATGGCTATTGCTTGTTATAGCTATTTCTGTCCCAATGAATCTGGTCATGTACCAGGCTTTGCAGTAAACCATCCTTTGCTTATTTTTGCTCAAAAGTTCCACATCTTTGGGAATTTCTTGATGCATCTTAATTTTCCCTACCTACTCAATGTTGAAACTTGGGACTAATCCTTGACTTCTCAAACCTATGCATGTGTCATGTCTTGGTCTCTCCTAATGCAACACATGCTAGTTCCTTGATCTTGCTAGCTTGACAAGTGTTACTTGTGAGTTACTTTAGTTGTGTCCTATGGTGGTGTCATGATCCATGATTTACGGTGCCGCGTCGAAACCTGGGGTCTCCTGTGGACTGCAGCCATAAGGAAATACTGCTGGGCGCTCGCTGGTATCGAGGTCTGCGGTCATGATCCACTATAGCTTCGCAATTAATGTGATTCATTCATCTTGGCACTTTCATTTGGAATTCATGTTCCATCATTCCATTGAAGTTACTAAATCCTTTGTCCCTTCCAACTGTCTTTTGATCTCATTTGTAATCTCACAGCCAACCTTTGTTGTTTTGTGAACAATTTGCAAGTTAATGTGTTTGACACATTTCCTTTTCCACTACTCAACCTAACGCTTTTCACACTTTGTAAATCTCGGGGCGAGATTTCTTTAAGGGGGAAAGATTGTAACATCCCTGATGTTATAAAGTACTTAAAAGGTGATCATGTCATCATTATGCATAATCATCATGTATCAACTCATGAATGCATTTCATGTTTAATTTATAGCATGTAAATGTTGTTATGAAGTGTGTTATATGTTACATGAAATAATAGTGATTAAGAAACTTTGTGAATTTTAATGTGGGAATCTATTAAACAATTCAAATTCTTCCTTAATAAAAGTTTAATAATTTTTGTTGCAATTCTTGGTGTGAATATTGTTTTATGATATGTGTTGACTTGTATGGATGAATCAATTTCAAAACATTTGTGTTTAATTAGATTTCCGAAAACCCGAATTTCCAGCATTTAAAGTTTACCCTGGAAAACCTAATTCAAAATCTAAGCACATTTTGGGGTTGAGCCTAAAAGCAAAAGTGTAGAGCTTGTCGAGTTGTACAAAGTTGGTTTTTGGAGTTTTCAAAGTTGTTTTATGAAATTTGAAGTAATTTGAAAATGCGTGATTCTTTAAATGTCCCATTTTTGAATTCAAATTTGCATTTCAAAATGTAGACCGAATTAGGGGTTGGTTATAAAAGCAAAGTTGTAGAACTTTTGATTTTGAACAACTTTTATTTTTGGAGATTTTTGAGTTGTTATACAAATTTGGGAGTAATTTGGGATTTTTAAGCGAGTGGCAAATCTGTAATTCTGGTGAACAGTGCCCGCGGCAGACACCTCACCGACGGCGTGCTTCGATTAGCTTCCAGGCGCGACTGTGGCCGCCCTCGGCGTCGCGCTGGCGTGGGAAAGGCTCCTGCGTGGCTTCTTCGTCCTTCTTGGCCGCATTATAAAGCTTACGACGTCGCCGTTCTCCTCTTTCTCCTTCTCTGTTCTTCCCGCCGCCGGCCGAGCTTTCTTTGCCGGTGAAATTCATCGCCGATGATCATCCATCACCCAATAGCTCGCTCACCCAGCTTCGCTTGTTCCTTGCGATGCTCCCTCACCCTTATATGCTACTGCTTCCGGCTAAATTGCCCGAGTGTTTGATTTTCGTCGCGGCCGAGCTGCCATGGCCGCCGAGCTCCACCTCTCCGTGGCCAGAGCGCTCTGGTGCCTATCTCCTCCTTCCAAGTATGGTTCTGAGCTCTCCGTGATGCCGTGTTGCTCCTTAACTTATTCGTTTTACCTCTACCGCACCGAGCACGCGGAAACGACATCGCCGCCGTGTTCCTTTCGCCGTTCGTCACTGGGAGGAAGACGATGGCACTGTAGCGATGCTAAATGAAAAGTCCGTGATTATTTTAAATAGTGCCGTGATTTGTTATTTTTGTGTAGAATTAAATAGAGCTCCAAAAGTTATGAAATTTTTTGTGTAACCTCTCTGAGATGTAAACTATTTAGGAAAAATATGAAACCATGAAAATCAATAGTTTTTGGATGCTTAAAAATTAGTCATTTTAATTAAGAAATGCTTGCTGTGTAATTTTTATAGGCCAAAATAAATATCCAGTGACCATGAAACTTTTATTGTATTTGTTTATTGTTAAAGCCTGCCTCCACAAAAAGTTTGGGATTAATTTGATGATGTTTAATTATACTCTTATTTATATGCCTTAATTATTAGTTAATAATTGTCAAAATGATAAACATAGATCATAAGATGTCCTGATTGATTTTTGGAGTTGATTATAGATCATGAAACACCCCATCCCTGCTGTGTCATGGCCAAGTAATTACCTTCTTGATATGTTTAGGTTCGCCCTTTAGTTAATAATTCTAAATGACTTAGTTAAGAATTTCGTTAGTAAATGCATGTTAATAAACTTGATTGCTTCTTAGATGCAACCTCTTGGGTAAAAAAGTAAAAGTTATACATTTCCTTGTATATTGTTTATACATGTCTTTTCATGATGAGGCTTTAGTGGTAAGCATGTGTAATAAGTGAACCTTTGACTTATTAGAAGAACGACTAAAAATGCTTTATGATAATTATTTGTAACTGTACCGCGAAGAAAAGTTGTATTCAAGTAGTTAATTTTGCATCCATCATCGAGCATCATGTTTTATATCTCGCATCATGTTAAACATGGCATTGTTACTACGTGTAGTGAGCGAACGAAGGTGAACTGTAGTGGTTAATCAAGCGGTTGAGGAGGTTAATCCGTCGGTTGAGGTCGGGTTGGATAACTGTGGACCGACTCACAGATCGGACTTTTACATCAACGAAGGCAAGCCCGGATGCATACAACCCTACCTTGTGTTTTACAAATTAATTTTGCTTTTGCTTTCTGTCTTGCATTAAGTGATTAGAAGTTAAGTGAAAACCTAATTGATGCATTACCAACCTTGTTTTCCTTATCTACCTTGTTAACCATTTTAATTCAGTATATGGCTAGTTATGCTTAGTCATGCTTAGATAATAAAAGTCGGGTGATTACTGTCACTGCGAGTTTTATATGGAACTTTAGTTACTTATGTTATCATGTGATATGGGAATGTGGAGTAATAAATCTAGACCAAGGCGGACTCGGTGTGTGTGAGCCACAAGACACAGTAATGTCTTGTGAGCGGGTTCTTTCCGCTTTGTGTCGATTAAGGTCCGTACCACAGGTGAACTGCGTGCGGTGAGACTTTGTAGTACTAACCACATACTCCGGTAAGCCTTAACTTGGCTATTCTATTACGAGAATGGCTACTCGTGCACTGGGAGTGGAGAGATGGCGGGAATAGCGTGTACCCACGTGGCAATGGGCTGGAGTGTGGAGTACTGTATTCTCGGGTGGCGCGGACCCGTTCTTGTTTAGAGGATCCGAGGGTAGGTTGGTATATGTAGGTCGGGGACCTACATATGTCATGTGGTCTGGAATTCCCAGCTGGGTTTATAATCGGTTCGAATCGTCGTTGCTCCTCGGTTATGGAGACTCACTTCTCTGTTCATCATCGTAGTATTAATAACTAGAACTTGAGAATGGTTCGAGAAAGTGTTGGATATGAAGTTTCATGATCTCAATACGGATCGTGTCAGCTTTGTATATGATCTTATGAGATTTTAAATACTGATACAAAGAATTTTGTTAAAGTGCTTTTACGCAAAAGAACTTTGATTATTGCTAAAGCCATACCTTGAATCCCTGAGCCCGCATTCCTGAGTCTTATCAGTTTTTATTTCGGTTAAGTCTTGTTGAGTACTTTCGTATTCAGGGTTCGTTGACCCTTGTTGCAGGTGAGGCTCATGAGCAGATCTGTTTTGGATCGTGCTGCATGACTGTTGTTCAGTGCGATGACGATAAGTAATGTGTGGCCCTTGGGCAGGGCAGCGATATTTGTGTGTTTTGTAATATATTATAATGCCACTCCACTACTTTGGTTTGTATTAATAATCGAACTTAGTTTGTAAGGTTTGAAATAAATGTTTTGTAAACTAAGTTATTGTAAGACTTCCATTGATTTACTCGGTGTAGATATTTGAATAAATGTTGTAATCTTTGCAATGACTCAGTAATGTGATCCTGCTTTCGAAATCGTGGATGATTCGGGGTTCCCCGAGGACACCCGACAGTCTTCTTAAGTTATCGGTAACATATGCATAAATATCAAAGGTCGTTGGACAGTGACAGGTGCATGTGGGCCCTATAATTTAGGAGGTTCTGCCACAGAATGGTATCAGAGCGATCATTACAAAGTTTTTGTGGTATTGTTTTACAAAAACTTCAAAACATTTTGGTCAAATAAATTTAAATGGTTATTTTGGTCCAAATTGCTTCTAACTTATCTTATTGCTTTCTCTCCATTCCTTATTTGATTAAAAAGGCTTTGTGTGGTGGAGTAGTAATCTTATTATGCCCTATAAGAACTATTGTTTATGTACCTTAGAAGCTTTGATGTTTAGTAACGTAAGAATCGTTCATGCATCATGTCATTAATGAAACACTTTGCATATTCCAGTTATAATCATTCATATGAAGTTGAAATATAATGATGTTTAAAACTTCCTCTTTCCAATTAGAGAATGGCTATTGCTTGTTATAGCTATTTACATCCCAATGAATCGGTCATGTACCGTGCTTTGCGATAAACCATCCTTTGCTTATTTTTGCTCAAAAGTTCCACATCTTTGGGAATTTCTTGATGCATCTTAATTTTCCTACCTACTCAATGTTGAAACTTGGGACTAATCCTTGACTTCTCAAACCTATGCATGTGTCATGTCTTGGTCTCTCCTAATGCAACACATGCTAGTTCCTTGATCTTGCTAGCTTGACAAGTGTTACTTGTGAGTTACTTTAGTTGTGTCCTATGGTGGTGTCATGATCCATGATTTACGGTGCAGCGTCGAAACACAGGGTCTCCTGTGGATTGCAGCCCATAAGGAAATATCTTTGGGCGCTCACTGGTATCGAGGTCTGCGGTCATGATCCACTATAGCTTCGCAATTAATGTGATTCATTCATCTTGGCACTTTCATTTGGAATTCATGTTCCATCATTCCATTGAAGTTACTAAATCCTTTGTCCCTTCCAACTGTCTTTTGATCTCATTTGTAATCTCACAGCCAACCTTTGTTGTTTTGTGAACAATTTGCAAGTTAATGTGTTTGACACATTTCCTTTTCCACTACTCAACCTAACGCTTTTCACACTTTGTAAATCTCGGGGCGAGATTTCTTTAAGGGGGAAAGATTGTAACATCCCTGATGTTATAAAGTACTTAAAAGGTGATCATGTCATCATTATGCATAATCATCATGTATCAACTCATGAATGCATTTCATGTTTAATTTATAGCATGTAAATGTTGTTATGAAGTGTGTTATATGTTACATGAAATAATAGTGATTAAGAAACTTTGTGAATTTTAATGTGGGAATCTATTAAACAATTCAAATTCTTCCTTAATAAAAGTTTAATAATTTTTGTTGCAATTCTTGGTGTGAATATTGTTTTATGATATGTGTTGACTTGTATGGATGAATCAATTTCAAAACATTTGTGTTTAATTAGATTTCCGAAAACCCGAATTTCCAGCATTTAAAGTTTACCCTGGAAAACCTAATTCAAAATCTAAGCACATTTTGGGGTTGAGCCTAAAAGCAAAAGTGTAGAGCTTGTCGAGTTGTACAAAGTTGGTTTTTGGAGTTTTCAAAGTTGTTTTATGAAATTTGAAGTAATTTGAAAATGCGTGATTCTTTAAATGTCCCATTTTTGAATTCAAATTTGCATTTCAAAATGTAGACCGAATTAGGGGTTGGTTATAAAAGCAAAGTTGTAGAACTTTTGATTTTGAACAACTTTTATTTTTGGAGATTTTTGAGTTGTTATACAAATTTGGGAGTAATTTGGGATTTTTAAGCGAGTGGCAAATCTGTAATTCTGGTGAACAGTGCCTTGGCAGCGAACACCTCACCGACGGCAGTGCTTGATTAGCTTCCAGCGCGACTGTGGCCGCCCTCGGCGTCAGCTGGCGTGGTGGGAAAGGCTCCTGCGGGCTTCTTCGTCCTTCTTGGCGCATTATAAAGCTTACGACGTCGCCGTTCTCCTCTTTCTCTCTTCTCTGTTCTTCCCGCCACGTAGAGAGCTTTCTTTTCTTGCCGGTGAAATTCATCGCCGATGATCATCCATCACCCAATAGCTCGCTCACCCAGCTTCGCTTGTTCCTTGCGATGCTCCCTCACCCTTATATGCTACGCTTCCGCCTAAATTGCCCGAGTGTTTGATTTTCGTCGCGGCCGAAGCTGCCATGGCCAGCCGAGCTCCACCTCTCCGTGGCGGGAGCGCTCTCGGTGCCTATCTCCTCCTTCCAAGTATGGTTCTCGAGCTCTCCGTGATGCCGTGTTGCTCCTTAACTTATTCGTTTTACCTCTACCGCACCGAAAGCACGCGGAAACGACATCGCCGCCATGTTCCTTTCGCCGCTCGTCACTGGGAGGAAGACGATGGCACTCAGAGCGCGATGCTAAATGAAAAGTCCGTGATTATTTTAAATAGTGCCGTGATTTGTTATTTTGTGTAGAATTAAATAGAGCTCCAAAAGTTATGAAATTTTTTGTGTAACCTCTCTGAGATGTAAACTATTTAGGAAAAATATGAAACCATGAAAATCAATAGTTTTTGGATGCTTAAAATTAGTCATTTTAATTAAGAAATGCTTGCATGTGTAATTTTATAGGCCAAAATAAATATCCAAAGACCATGAAACTTTTATTGTATTTGTTTATTGTTAAAGCCTGCCTCCACAAAAAGTTTGGGATTAATTTGATGATGTTTAATTATACTCTTATTTATATGCCTTAATTATTAGTTAATAATTGTCAAAATGATAAACATAGATCATAAGATGTCCTGATTGATTTTTGGAGTTGATTATAGATCATGAAACACCCCATCCCTGCTGTGTCATGGCCAAGTAATTACCTTCTTGATATGTTTAGGTTCGCCCTTTAGTTAATAATTCTAAATGACTTAGTTAAGAATTTCGTTAGTAAATGCATGTTAATAAACTTGATTGCTTCTTAGATGCAACCTCTTGGGTAAAAAAGTAAAAGTTATACATTTCCTTGTATATTGTTTATACATGTCTTTTCATGATGAGGCTTTAGTGGTAAGCATGTGTAATAAGTGAACCTTTGACTTATTAGAAGAACGACTAAAAATGCTTTATGATAATTATTTGTAACTGTACCGCGAAGAAAAGTTGTATTCAAGTAGTTAATTTTGCATCCATCATCGAGCATCATGTTTTATATCTCGCATCATGTTAAACATGGCATTGTTACTACGTGTAGTGAACGAAGGTGAACCTGTAGTGGTTAATCAAGCGGTTGAGGAGGTTAATCCGTCGGTTGAGGTCGGGTTGGATAACTGTGGACCGACTCCTGAATCGGACTTTTCTGTCAACGAAGGCAAGCCCCGGATGCATACAACCCTACCTTGTGTTTTACAAATTAATTTTGCTTTTGCTTTCCTGTACTGCATTAAGTGATTAGAAGTTAAGTGAAAACCTAATTGATGCATTACCAACCTTGTTTTCCTTATCTACCTTGTTAACCATTTTAATTCGTATATGGCTAGTTATGCTTAGTCATGCTTAGATAATAAAAGTCGGGTGATTACCTGTCACCTGCGAGTTTTATATGGAACTTTGGTTACTTATGTTATCATGTGATATGGGAATGTGGAGTAATAAATCTAGACCGGGCGGACTCGGTGTGTGTGAGCCACAAGACCTGGTAATGTCTTGTGAGCAGGTTCTTTCCGCCTGTGTCGATTAAGGTCCGTACCGTTGGTGAACTGCGTGCGGTGAGACTTTGTAGTACTAACCACATACTCCGGTAAGCCTTAACTTGGCTATTCTATTACGAGAATGGCTACTCGCGCACTGGGAGTGGAGAGATGGCGGGAATAGCGTGTACCCACGTGGCAATGGGCTGGAGTGTGGAGTACTGTATTCTCGGGTGGCGCGGACCCGTTCTTGTTTAGAGGATCCGAGGGTAGGTTGGTATATGTAGGTCGGGGACCTACATATGTCATGTGGTCTGGAATTCCCAGCTGGGTTTATAATCGGTTCGAATCGTCGTTGCTCCTCGGTTATGGAGACTCACTTCTCTGTTCATCATCGTAGTATTAATAACTAGAACTTGAGAATGGTTCGAGAAAGTGTTGGATATGAAGTTTCATGATCTCAATACGGATCGTGTCAGCTTTGTATATGATCTTATGAGATTTTAAATACTGATACAAAGAATTTTGTTAAAGTGCTTTTACGCAAAAGAACTTTGATTATTGCTAAAGCCATACCTTGAATCCCTGAGCCTGCATTCCTGAGTCTTATCAGTTTTTATTTCGGTTAAGTCTTGTTGAGTACTTTCGTATTCAGGGTTCGTTGACCCTTGTTGCAGGTGAGGCTCATGAGCAGATCTGTTTTGGATCGTGCTGCATGACTGTTGTTCAGTGCGATGACGATAAGTAATGTGTGGCCCTTGGGCAGGGCAGCGATATTTGTGTGTTTTGTAATATATTATAATGCCACTCCACTACTTTGGTTTGTATTAATAATCGAACTTAGTTTGTAAGGTTTGAAATAAATGTTTTGTAAACTAAGTTATTGTAAGACTTCCGCTGATTTACTCTGGTGTAGATATTTGAATAAATGTTGTAATACTGCAATGACTCTGTAATGTGATCCTGCTCGGAAATCGTGGATGATTCGGGGTTCCCCGAGGACACCCGACAGTCTTCTTAAGTTATCGGTAACATATGCATAAATGTCAAAGGTCGTTGGACAGTGACAGGTGCATGTGGGCCCTATAATTTAGGAGGTTCTGCCACAGCAAGCAAGTTGCAAATACTCATCCAACAAAAGCTTTCATGTCAACCACAAGAGTGCTAGAACTCCTACACATGGATTTATTTAGACCAACAACATACAAGAGTTTGGGAGGGAATCTCTATTGTCTTATGATTGTTGATGACTATTCAAGGTATACATGGGTATTCTTTCTTCATGACAAATCCGAAGTTGCATCTTGCTTCAAGAAGTTTGCCAAGAGAGCTCAAAATGAATTTGAAGTGAAGCTCAAGAAGATAAGAAGTGACAATGGCAAAGAGTTTGACAACACAAACATTGAAGCCTATTGTGATGAAGTTGGAATCAAACATGAAGTCTCCGCTACTTATACTCCTCAACAAAATGGTGTAGTAGAGAGGAAGAACCGGACTTTGATCACTCTTGCAAGAACTATGCTAGATGAATACAACACTCCCGAAGCTCTATGGGTGGAAGCAATCAACACCACATGCTATGCATCCAACCGCCTATTCCTTCAAAAGTTCCTTGGCAAGACACCTTATGAGTTGCTCAATGGGAAGAAGCCGGACGTCTCCTTCTTTAGGGTGTTTGGTTGCAAATGCTACATCTACAAGAAGCGGCAACACCTAGGGAAGTTTCAAAGGCGTTGTGATATTGGTTTTCTTGTTGGTTACTCATCAAAGTCCAAAGCATATAGAGTATTTAATCATGCCACCGGCTTGGTTGAAGAAACATATGATGTGGAATTTGATGAATCTAATGGCTCCCAAGGAGCACATGAGAATCTTGATGATGTAGATGATGAACCATTGAGGGAGGCTATGAAGAACATTCCGGTGGGAGACATCAAGCCTAAAGATGATGAAGATGATGTACAAGTCATTGATCAATCTTCTTCATCAAGTGTGCCACAAGATGGTGAAAAAGATGGGAGAGTAGAAAATGAAGATACTCATATCTCCCATGAGCAAATGGTGGTACAAGCACAAGATGTTGATGCTCCACAACCTCCTACTCAAGTGGTCAATAGAAGAAATACACCTCTCCTACAAGATCATCCACAAGATCTCATCACAGGGAGTCCATCAAAGGGAGTGATGACTAGATCTCAAAAACTTGCTTCATTTATTGCTCATCACTCTTTTGTCTCTTGCTATGAACCTACCAAGGTAGAAGAAGCTCTCAAAGATCCGGATTGGATCAATGCCATGCATGAAGAGTTGAACAACTTCACCCGCAATGAAGTTTGAACTCTTGAAGAGCGATCAAAAGGAGCAAGAGTCATTGGAACGAAGTGGGTGTTCTGCAACAAGCAAGATGATCAAGGTGTTGTTGTGAGGAACAAGGCAAGATTAGTGGCAAAGGGGTTCTCTCAAGTTGAAGGTTTGGATTTTGGAGAGACCTTTGCACCGGTTGCAAGATTAGAAGCCATCCGTATCCTACATGCATATGCATCACATCATGAAATGAAACTATATCAAATGGATGTGAAAAGTGCATTTTTAAATGGCTTTATTAATAAACTAGTCTATGTTGATCAACCTCCCGGGTTTGAAGACCCTACATATCCTAATCATATTTATAGGTTGTCCAAGGCACTATATGGGCTTAAGCAAGCCCCAAGAGCTTGGTATGAGCACCTTCGGGACTTCCTCATTGAGAAGGGCTTCACCATTGGGAAGGTCGACACCACACTATTCACCAAGAAGCTTGATGGGCACATCTTCATTTGTCAAGTATATGTTGATGATATCATCTTTGGTTCATCAAATGAAGACTCATGCAAAGAATTTGGTGAATTGATGTCAAAGGAGTTCGAGATGTCGATGATTGGTGAGCTTACATTCTTTCTTGGTTTTCAAATCAAGCAAATGAAAGAAGGCATCTTCATCTCTCAAGAGAAATACACAAAAGATCTTCTCAAGAGATTCAAGATGGATGAATGTAAGCCAATCAAGACACCAATGCCTACAAATGGACATCTCGACCTAGATGAGGGAGGTAACCCGATTGATCAAACTCTCTACTGTTCTATGATTGGTAGCTTGTTGTATTTAACCGCATCTAGGCCCGACATCATGTTTAGTGTGTGTATGTGTGCTAGATTTCAAGCTAATCCTAAGGAGACACATTTAATTGCCGTAAAAAGAATCCTTAGGTATCTTAAGTACACACCAAGCATTGGCCTTTGGTATCCCAAAGGAGCTATATTTGAATTAGTGGGCTATTCCAATTCGGATTATGCCGGTTGCAAAGTTGATAGAAAAAGCACATCCAGAGGGTGTCATTTGCTTGGTAGATCACTTGTGTCTTGGTCCTCCAAGAAACAAAATAGTGTGGCTTTGTCCACCACCGAAGCGGAATACATTGCCGCGGGTGCTTGTTGCGCACAAATATTATATATGAAACAAACTTTGCTAGACTATGGTATAGTTCTAGAGAAAGTGCCTCTTTTGTGTGACAATGAAAGTGCGGTAAAACTTGCAAATAATCCGGTTCAACACTCACGCACCAAGCACATAGATATCCGCCATCACTTTCTAAGAGATCATGTTGCTAAAAATGATATATCACTAGAAGGTGTAAGAACCGAAGATCAATTAGCGGATATCTTCACTAAACCGCTAGATGAGGCTACATTTTGTAGATTGTGGAACGAGCTTAATGTGCTTGATTTTAGTAACTTCACTAAAAGATGAGCTTGTGTTGTCCCTTGCATTCATTGTAATATACAACATGTTTAATTTTTTGTAATGCATATAGGGCTTATCTAACATGGTTAAGATAACCGCCGAAAAGCGTGTGAAGAAGCTTAACCTTGGATCAAACTTGACAAGCAACTAGATTTACTTACAAGTACTTCATATGCATGAATGTTGTTTTGTCGTTTTGTTCCATTTGCCCTCTTATTGCCTATTTTCTTAAAAAGAATTATAGCCTAAGGCAAAATATTTCGAAAAACTTGAGGGTTTGAGAGAGGTCACTCATATCAGTCCCAATTGGTGTTTATTTGGATCTTACTCGTGTTGGGACTTGATTGCGAACAGGCAGCGCGGAGAACAATTGAAGATTTGCTGGAAAAGAGAGACCAGACGCTGCACCGGACTCTGATGTCCAGCGTCCGGTCAGTTCACAGGAGGTGAACTCAAGCCGAAGGAGTGACCGGACTCTGGGCTTCAGCGTCCGGTTAGGAGGACCTTCAGCGTCCGGTCGATTGATGAAGTCAAAGGATGACTTGACCGGACCCTACCTGTGTCCGGTCATGGACCACCGGACGCGTCCGGTCGCGATTCCAGAGGATTTAGACCTCTCTGGAATCGACCTGACGCTGGGTGGTAGCGTCCGGTCGCTACCACCGGAGCGTCCAGTCAGTGGATCTCATGCGGCTTCAGGACTCCTTTTCTGTTTCCTTCTTTGTCATGTCGGGGTACCTTATAATCGATTCGGCCGTACCCGTTTCCTCGCCTAACCTTAGCCACCGTCTGCCCCAGCCACCGCACGCCGCCGCATTGCGCCGAGACGCCGCGCTGTCGTGCCATGCCCACGCGACTCCACACGTCGCCATCCTCTGCCACCGCAGTCCCACGCTTTTACTCCTGTGCCCGCGCACCGCCTGTGTTCCCACATATCACCACAGCCGCGCCCGGTCACCTCCTCCTCGCCAGCGCCGCCGTGCCTACCGGTCCACCTCGCCAGTTTCTTGCGCCACAGAGCCACCGCGCCAAGTTCCACCGCCCTGCTCCATCGTGCCCTAGCTTCACCGGTAAGGTCGTGCCCTAGCATCGACTGAACTTTGCCAGCAACCTAGATCAATTTCAAAGCTTTGTTTTCAATTGCTTCCAGGGTCACCGATTCACCATTCAACCCTAACCCTAACCCTAACCCGATTCCGAGGTTCCCCGTGTGACATCTCGTCTTTTCTCGGATCGCCGATCGTCAGGTAGCAAGCCAGTCGCTTCAATTTCGTACCTACATTGCTTGCTCTAATAGGTTTTTGCATCTATTAGAAATATCGTATTTATTTGTATATCCATCTATTCCATCGTGCAGCGAGTCGGTGCCGTTGAGGTTCTTGTGGCAGTTGTCAGGCAACTCAGAGCCAAGCTCACGAGTAAGGATCGAGGCCAAGCCTCGGAAGTGTCAGTTTGATAGTTGATCTTTACAGTGGCAGTTCATCCTCTTGTCAGATCAGATGGCTCGCACGAAGAATGTTGGGGGTGGTCCGGGAGATGACGATCGGAGGCCTCCGCCTCGCCAGTATGTAGATCCAAAAGGCAAGGCAACAAAGAAGGTTGCATCAAAGAAGCGCAAGTACCCCGATGCAGAAACAGCAAGAGCAGCAGCAGTCACTGAGGCAGCAGAGCGTGCCGGGAGAGGTGGTACTCGCAGTGGTGTTGTCATTGTAGATCCACAGCTCACACCAGCATAGAGGGCAGCAGTTGAGGAGGCTGAGCGTCATCATGGTGGTCCACCTAGGACTGTCATGATGGCAGGATGTCGACTGGCTATTGAGGAGCCTCAGCATCAGGGGGAGTCCCAGCGAGAGCCACTACAATAGCCCCCACCAGCAGAGCCTCAGCCAGCTGAGGAGACTGAGGAGGTCCAGTAGGCCAAGGGGACCGAGCTGGCACCCCAGTTACGCCGCTCTGGTCATACTAGTGCTACAGTTCCACCGAGGCCAGCTACACAGCGCAGGGGTTCACGCCCAGCGCCTAGACCATAGGGTCCACCTCTAGTGGTACATCTTGACTTGAGGGCCGCCACATCCAGACAGGTTCGCCAGCTGAGGTTTGTTGAGTTTGACGTGTGGTTCCCTCCGAGGAGGGATGAGAGAGCAGCAGAGGGGTTCTACACGCCACTGTAGGAGGATTTCTACGATGCTTATCTCAACAGTGGGGCAGTGTTCAGATCCCAGAGAGTCTGCAGCATAGAGTCTATTGTGGCAGCAGCCGGAGAGCATATCTGTCCCTACTTGTCATATTTGCCGGGGCTCACAGATCTGATTGGCCGGACAGGAGTATATGTACCATCTTGGGTTCGGCAGTTCTACGCATCGCTCTATGTTGACCCACATCATAACTTCATTCACTTTGCATTCAACGGCAGGGATTGCAGGGTGATGAGTTTCAGGGCCCGGGAGATACTGAGGCTATAGGATCAGCCTGTCAGATTGCATGAGGTGTGTTATGGACAGTAGGAGCCTCCCAGGCGTCCTCATGGAGGGTTGGTGCCCCCTACTGATCTTGTGCGCCATTGCTTCAAGGAGCCCTTTGGTGAGGGGTCGAGGTGGAACCCCAGTGACCTGACTCCTACAGCTCGAGTATTAGAGGCTATCATCAGGAGGACACTACTTCCCCGGTTGGGATACAGAGAGGGTCTGACTCACCTACAGCTCTGGCTCTTTAATGCCCTGATGCAGCAGACCGTGTTCGACATTTGGGACCTCCTTCTATCAGAGATGGAGGATACTATAGCTGAGGGTTTCAAGGGTCACAGGCAGCTTCCTTATGCACATTGGATCACATTCTTGATGCTCAAGTCTATGCAGGTCAGGACCCTAGAGATGGTTGCCAAGTACAAGGGTGCCACTATTGAGTTTCCAGCTTATAACATGGCACAGAGGATTAGGCACAGTACACCTCAGGCACCTACTTGGCCCAGTCGTCGTCCAGATGTTCCAGAGTCAGCAGCTCAGCAGGACGAGATTATCAGAGGCATAGCCACTACTAAGGAGGAGCAGCTTGAGGCACAGCAGGAGATGACCGAGTCTAGTGACAGTTCGGATGATGACTATTAGCCAATTCCTCAGATGCCTCCACGCAGACATGATCCAGAGGCCGGAAGTTCTAGCTCAGCTCCACCTGCACCGTAGATGGACCCCGCCTTGATTGCTATTCTTGAGCGGATGCAGCAGGATCAGGCACGACAGGCACACGAGACTGCTGCCAACTTTGCACAGTTTCATGCTCGTCAGGACGAGTTCCAGCGGCAGCAGCAGCTTCTTCAGCAGCAGCAGTAGCAGATGCATCAGCAGCAGTTACTCATGTAGCAACAGCTTATGGGATTCATGCAGCATGTAGTAATATCACTTGGGGCCCCACAGCCACAGCCTTCACCCCAGCTAGCTCAGCCTGCCACCAGTACGACGACTCCTACAGTACAGCCCAGTGGGCTTTAGAGTCAGGGACAACCTCCAGCTCCCTTTGCTTCACCCCCAGTTCAGGTGTCCTAGTGGTTGTCCTCACCAGTAGTTGCCCCGCAGTTCACTCCACTCCAGATGGGCTTCACACCGGATCAGTCATCCTCGCTTTTCATGCCTAACACGTCAGTCTCCAGGAGTCTTGGAGCATCCTTCAGCGAGTTGACAGGCATGCCTACACCGCCACATATGCATGCTGCCGGTCCTTCTTCAGTAGCTCCAGTCGCCGTGACTACTCAGAGGCTCCCTTCATTTGTCACATCTTCAGATCCTACGACAGACATACCAGCAGCATCTCAAGCCGCACCTGCCCCAGCTCAGACCCAGACTGCTTCAGCGACACTTCCTGCCACAGAGGGTCAGTCAGTACAGAGCTTAGGGTCAGATGATGATGGCGCCCAGTTCCAGCTTGCCCCTCGCACTTCAGCGCTTGACTCATCCGCTGTAGCCCCGCTGACCGACCCTTAGGTTTTGGTGTTTGACGCCAAAGGGGGAGAGGGTTCGAGTATGTAGACTTAGGGGGAGCGACATTTAGGGGGAGCTTGTTATCTAGTATTAGCTTATTATATACATTTGGAGTTTTATTTATGTGATACACTATTACTATTATGCATTCGTATGTTACTTTCATGCATACTATTATATCTATGTGATAGTGATATCTAATATATGACATGTGTGCTCTCTACTTTACATTATTTATATGTCATATCACTTGTGTTATGCTCATTTGCCTTTGCTTCCGCGTTTATACTCTGATGCAAATGAGCTTTGTTTCTAGTACTCATGCTTAATTCATATCTTTTGAGTATATTGTGTTGGCTTGGATCATATAAGCTTGACTAACACTTTTGTTCTTATCGACAAAAGCTTATATGAACCAAGCCCGTCAAAAACCTCACTCTTTCACATACTCGAGGTGGTATTGTCATCAATCACCAAAAAGGGGGAGATTGAAAGCATCTAGGCCCCTAGTTGGGTTTCGGTGATTAATGACAATACAAGATTACTATGACTAACGTGTGTTTTGCAGAGGAAATTAAGTTAGGTCAATGTAATGGAGATCGATTAGGCAATCATGGTTGTCATGCCCCTTTGATGGAAATCATTTCGGTTTTCAAAGGATGGACGACAAGGTTAAGGATGACTAGTTCTAAGTGTCGTTTGGAGTTGGAGTGACACTTAGAGTAGTTTAGGACTTTTCTTTTCCTTTGGTCGTACTATTAAGGGGGGTATGGACGGGTAGCTTGACCTAGATGAGTCTAGTGAGTTAGGTGTGGTGCAAACTTGTTTAAACTAGCTCTAGATAGCTCCTATACATGTCTAAGATCCAATGGAGCAAATTTTGTTCACAAATGATCGAGAGTTGGAAGTGAATGGAGGGTCAAAGACTGACCGGAGGATGGCTCTGGTGTGACCGGAAGCTGGCCGTAGGGTCCGGTCAGTTCATTTGACTGGGTGAACCAGTCCGGTTTGACCGGACGCTGGAGAGGTCAAGTGATCGGAAGCTGAGGGCCAGCGTCTGGTGGACTCCAGTAAGGTTCTAGAGAAGAGAATCTGCGATCGGACGTGTCCGGTCAGTACTGACCGGACCCTAGGGGTTCAGCGTCCAGTCGAGTACAGTAAGCTTCCAGTAAGGGAAAAATGCGACCGGACGCGTCCGGTCAGTGTCAACCGGACTCTGCCAGCGTTCGGTCATCTCTTAAACACTGGTCCATGGGTTGTATTGACCGGAGCGTCCGGTCAACATGACCGAAGCGTCCGGTCACCCCGCAGAAGCTCATAACGGTTTGTTTTTCAGGCTGTCTTATAAATAGAAGCTCCACTCGTGTGTGGAGTCACTTTTGCTCATTCCAACAGCTAAGAAACACTTTTGTGAGTGCCAAGAAGAGCAAGGTCCTAGTGAGGTGATTGAGATTTGAGAATCCAAGAGAGTAGCCTCATTAGTGAATCAAGAGTAGACAAGTGTGCATCCATCTTCTCATTAGGCTTCGTGTGGTCAAGTGAGAGTTCGTGCTTGTTACTCTTGGTGATCGCCATCACCTAGACGACTTGGTGGTGATTGGGAGCTTGGTGATCACCCGACGGAGCTTGTGGGTGACCCAACTCAAGTTGTGAGCGGCTTTGGGTGATTCGCCGCGATGGAGTGTCGAAGAATCAACCCGTCGAGAGCACTTGATCCTTGCGCGGATCAAGGGGGAGCTACACCCTTGCGCGGGTGCTCCAACGAGGACTAGTGGGTAGTGGCGACTCTCCGAAACATCGGCAAAACATCGCCGCGTTCCTTTCTCCCCATTTACTTTGAGCATTTACTTTGAGCATTTACCTTGGGCAATTCAATACTTGTCTTTACATTCATAGAATTGCCATGCTAAAGTAAGTTTGGAACATAGGTTGCTAGTCCGTTGTGCGTTAGTTTATTAGAAACACTTTTCTAGGCACAAGGGGTTAATTGGGCTAACTGTAGGATTTAATTATTGCAAGAAAATTTAGAATTAGCCCAATTCACCCCCCCCCTCTTGGGCATCTTGATCCTTTCAGGCACCACCGGGGGACTCTTTGGCCGGACTGTCGGTCCGACCATGCCCTACACCACCTCAGGAGGCACCGTTAGCTCCTCACGTGCCTCTGGTTCCATCGACCCGTACTTCGGTGCAATGCCGGCAGCTCCAGTTTCAGCTCCCGAGGGCCCGACAGTACCCGTCATTGCTTCACGTATTGTCGCTGACCCGTCCTCCGCCGACACCGACCTCTTGCCGTCTCCAAGTCCACCCGCAGTGGACGTTGACTTTTCCGCCGACTGTCGAGCACCCGGGGACCCCGACATGGGGGCCTTCGGCGTTACCTTCGCCTTGGGATTAGCCCAAGGCTGCTTGTCATTCTGGGCGGACGGGTCTGGACCCTCTATGTGCCTTGCACTGCATCAGATCTTTTGGTCAAATGCCAAAAACACTAAGATAAGATAGCAAAGTAACTCCAACACGAGGATACTTACCGTTTGGTCTGCCGGTGCACTTTTTTGAATCGGCGATGCCTACCTGAGCACCCAGACATGACTGTGGGATCGACTCCCATACCCTAGGATGGAGGTCTCGTCTCTTCCACAATCGGCATTCGCTCCGCCTGCTCTGCCTGCTGTTTTGGGGTTTCCCCCGCCCGACGTTCAGAGTTTGCCCCTGTCTGTTGCTCGGGGACTCCCGCTGGCTGCTGTGTGGGAAATTCCCTCGCCTGCTGCTCGGGGACTTCCCTCATCTGTAGCTCAGGGACACCCTCGCCTCCTCTTGGTTGGTCCTGCGCATGCATGCTACGCGAAGGCTCCTCTGTGCTTGGCGGAGGAGCCACTGGAGCTTCATCATCGTTCGACCACTCGATCACCACGTTCCTTCGTGTTCGAGTGGTCTGGTCACCGCCAAGCGAGATGTCGCCCAGTTTTCGGGGAGCGGCAGCCATCGTCTTCCTCCTCTTCTAGGCCAGCTAGTCTGCCGCTGCCTGTTTTCCTTGGGATTTCTCCGACACCGGGGGAGGACTCTCCCTCCGATCAGTTTTCGTTCCTTCGGATTCCGATGAGATGCTGACGGAACTCTCTTCAGGTTGTACTAATGGTCGGGCGTCTACCGCTGGCAGCCAGTCGGCTCTCGGCACACCCAAAAAGTACACTGCCCTATCCTATGAGTGGATCTTTGCATAAGTGTCGGGGACCTAATACCGGGGTACCCCAAAGAGGATGAATCAATGAACCATCGAACGGTAAAAACTCCCGAAAGCGTGGTTACATCTCTTGCCCGACCAAACGGAAGTCTTGTTCTGCCTCGCCCGAGCGCCCATGTGCCCTTGGGACCCGCTCTACCTCGCCCGACGGCTGAAGGGCGACTCCACCTCGCCCGACGGCTGGAGGGCAACTCCGCCTTGCCCGACGGCTGGAGGGTGACTCCGCCTCGCCCAACGGCTGGAGGGCGACTCCGCCTCGCCCGATGGCTGGGCTCGGCTTCACCCGACCCCCAGGGGGTGCGCTCCGCCTCGCTCAACCCCCGAGGGCTGGGCTCGGCTCCTTTCGACGGCCGGGGGACGACTCCGCCTCGCCCGACGGCTGGGCTCGGCTTCACCCGACACCCAGGGGATGCGCACCGCCTCGCTCAACCCCCGAGGGCTGGGCTCGGCCCCGTTTGACGGCCGGGGGACGACTCTGCTTCGCCCGACGGGTAAAAACTAGGTTTTTACCTCATCCAAACGGCCAATGACGAATCTCGCTTCACCCGATATCCAGAGGCTGGCCCAGTCTCACATAACGAACCGCGCCCTGTACCCTCATGATGACGATTGCAGGGTAAGACAAGACATTCGGGTCAACCACAGCGTTAGATGCCATGCCCTGCACCCCTGCAGGGAAGTAC
Source organism: Miscanthus lutarioriparius (assembly GCA_904845875.1). NCBI lineage: Eukaryota > Viridiplantae > Streptophyta > Magnoliopsida > Poales > Poaceae > Miscanthus > Miscanthus lutarioriparius. Next base: position 87,690,475 of record CAJGYO010000006.1, read on the forward strand.
CGTCAGGATGTGACCAGGCGAGCGCTTGGACCCCTCCGGGCATGGCAGAGCCTGAACAGTGTTGCGGGCGCCTGCTCTCCATCCAACAGTGTTGTAGGCGCCGCCCTCAGCCTCCAGGCGAAGAACCCGACGCAGACATACGACAACCACTACGTTCCAAGGGCAAACCAACAGTCACCGCGCCTCCCGACCCCCACGGGGTCGGGGCTCGACAAATCCTGTCCGACACGTCGCCCACAGGGGCGGGATGGGACGTACCCACTTGCTAAACAGTGGCCGTGGCGTGGCCCACGACGGTCCACAATCACCTCAATCCTGACACGATCTGCCATGATGGGCAGATCAGGCGTGGGGAAGAAGGAAGGACCGGGTTCCTCGAAGGACCTTCTATGCTCTTAGTGTTTTCTTCATCCCCGTATGTAAAAAACCCTGCTTCCCCTTGATCTATAAAAAGGGAGGCAGGGCTCCCCACTAAGGGATCGATTCTGAACAGGTTAGCGCACACACACACGCACCACACGGCCAAGCGCCAACAGAGCTCTTGGCGTCCTTCCAATCACTCCATCAGGGACTTGGGGTCTCTCCCTCTCCCAACCATTTGTACCCCCTATTACGAACCTCATTCGGTGCTAATAACACGAGCAGCAATAGACTGGACATAGGGACATTCAGCCCAAACCAGTATAACCCTTGTGTCCTTTAGCGCACCATCCGGGCCTAACGCGCATCAATTACAAATTTACTCGCCGGTGTTTGTTCGAAACACCGACAATAAGTGAGTCAATCCCCTGCTCGGTAACCGTCAGGTGAACAATGCAAATTGAGATGGTTACCTGAGGAGGTGGATTTGCACAATTGAAGGCCTTCGTTTCCTTTGGCTAGCTAAATGAGGCATTGGAGGTGAATAGCTCTGTGTCCCAGCTTATCACTTCTTTCCTTGACAGCCGTTCAGTACTCTCCCGGGTCCCGTCATCGTCGCCCCTATAGTCAAAGCCTGGGTGGGCCCTCTCTTTGTAGGGCTGGATGCGGCATACTATGAAGCTTGCTGCCACTAGTTCACCTCTCAACTCCACACCCTGAATCAAGTCAAGGAGCTCCTTCACGTGCTCCATGTCAATACTATTTGGTCTCTCTGACCAGCTACTCTTGCTCTCTGGGATATGGTGGACATCACATCGGATTACTGGGTGGCTCTGCTTAATGTAGAACCACCTGGCATTCCATCCTTTTAGAGAAGTGTTCAGTGGTACATTGATGTACTCACAGGCCATACCATCCCTGAGTTGCAGATATACGCCGCTGACCACCTTGGAAACACTGCCGCCTTTCTTCTTCAACCAGAATAGGTGTCTGAAGAGGTTGAAGTGCGGGAGAATCCCCAAAAATGCCTCACAGAAATGAATAAAAACCAAGATGTGTAGTACGATGTTTGGGTGAAGGTTGCAGAGGCTAATTACCCAAAACTCCAGTAGATCTCTCAGGAAAGGGTGAACAGAAAACCCCAATCCTCGCCAAAAATAATCTTCAAATACTACGGCTTCATCAGTATGAGGTGTCGGGAAGGGCTCACCGCTAGCTGGCCGCCATCCGGTGGTGACGCGGTCTGGAAGAATGCCCGCCGCTACCATTCTGTTGAGCTCCGCCTCCCCCATCTTCGATGGCACCCATTCTTCGTCGCGGCTGGCTTTGGCATTCACTTTCCTCGGCTTCGCGGCTCCCTTTTTCGGCGCCATTCACGTCGATGCAGATCGGGAAGCGCAAGAGCTGAGAAAGAGGATGACTGGGCGAAATGGCAAAGGTGGGGGTGTGGGGTGCGGCGGTGCTGTTATAAAGCACTCTGTCAATTAAGGGTTTTTGGGGAACCGTTCCCGCGATCTGCGCCGCTCTGAATTCTCCGATGCGGCGTATGGGCCGTTACCTGGGTTTCTGCACAGGCGCAGCCCACATCATCCATTTATCACTGCAGTCATTTGCTATTCGCCGAATAATCGCCGACTTCTCCGCCATTTATCGAGACTTAGTAACCGTTACTGTACAGCCGTTACTCCGATTTTTTCTCCATGGTTTGATTTCTCCGATATCTTCGCTTGCAGCTCGGGGACTAGCTGCCTGCTCGGCTGGTCATTCATTATTTCTCTATTTCTGACCCTGGCACCACATGACTACTTCATCTACTGTCAGGCTCAGGGACTAAGTGGGCACACTTCACCTTGTGGTGAAAGTGCTTTGTCTCATTTTGAGGCTACCCCCGGGGACTTGCTACCTGCTCGGCTAGTTTTCTATTATTTTTCTACTTTGGACCCTAGGCACACTTCACCTTGCGGTGAAAGTGCTTTGTCTCATTTTGAGGCTACGCCCGGGGACTGGCTGCCTGCTCGGCTAGTTTTCTATTATTTTTCTGCTTTAGACCCTGGCACCACATGACTACGTCATCTACTATCAGGCTCGGGGACTAAGTGGGCACACTTCACCTCGCGGTGAATGTGCTTGTTCTTTCTAGAAGACTCCGTGACTCTTGAAACAGAAGAAGACTATCTCCTTTCCTCATGGTCGGACTCTAAGTGGGCACACTTGGTCCACTGCGAAGAAATTTTCGATTCTGGACTTGAGCTCCTTACACCCTCATGGCAAGCCGTACTTGGAAAATGCTGCTCGGCTGTGGTACACGCTACTCAGCAATGGTGCACGTCACTTAGCAACTTCTCACAACTGCTCGATGACTCATCACGGTGGTCGGACCATGAGTTGGACTGCTTGGCTTTGGTTCGCACTTGCTCGGACATGGACAAGAGGGTGTTGCATAACGGATGCAAGGCGCTCGAGGACTAGCTGTGGGGGGTACAACCCCGGATACCCACGGTAGACCACATGGGCTGCGCCCCCAGAGGCGGCCCAGCCCACAAGACGAAGCCTTGCGGGGCATGATTCTGTTCGGCACCTTCCGCAAGACATAGGGAAGATATCCTAAAGACTCTACGAGATATGTTAGGATACATATGATCCCATGATTCTTGTAATCTGTTATTACTTTTCGGTTATCTCTCAGATCTAACCAACTTGTAAGCTTGCCCCCCGGGCTATATAAGGCGGGCAGGGACCCCCTCCAAAATCACGGCATATCATATGATAGCTAATACAAACCAACAGACCATAGGAGTAAGGTATTACATCATACTGATGGCCTGAACCTGTATAACTCGTGTGTCTCTGTTGCCTTCTTGTTCTTGATCACGTGCTCCTCTACCGATCAATCTACCTTTGTGGGATACCCCTCGAAGGACTGCCGATGATATTTTGTTGACAAGCACATCATGTAATTCATCCAAATGATAACTCATGACTCAAAACAACTTCTCACCTGGCTAGTGTGCGCACGGACAGGTGGGTTTCGAATGGACCATGTTGATCGTCATGGAAGTGCGGGTGTTGTAGTTACTGGAACCGTGTGGCAGGCTGAAACAACGGCGCTAGGGTGAGGGGTTCCAAGGACACCTCCTATGCGGCACCAGCACCACGAGAAAGAGGAACCGCTCCTTCCTGCAATGGAAAAAACAACAAACACCAATTATACATGATGAGTAGATCATATGTTATTTAATGCCAACATAATTGTCAGGTACTTGCATCATGTTTGAGAGAGGATGAAGACAACCAGAGATGGTCCCTTGAGCACGTGCACAAGATTCTTTATTTGCTATTCTATAAGACAAGCAATATAAAAATGGCATGTGTTAGGCATTTCATCAAATGCAAAGAAGACATAGGACCTTGAGTCATGGATGAACAAATAATTAAACAATTTTTATATTCACAAATCGTAATGTGTAGAAAACATGGTCTGTTTCTATGGACGAATAATTAAACTATAGACACTACTGAGATGCTAGAACTAATTCAGCAGTCAGTACATAGTTTAGCTAGAGGTATGGGTATAAATCATTATGTCAAACATGACGAGACAAAATTACCAGCAATTTTGCAATTATAAACTGAGCAAAAGGTGCATAGCAACAATACCTGCTTGCCTTTGCTAGTAGATTTACCAAACTATCCAATTGCTTCTGTTGGATTCGCAAGGTAGTTCTATTTACACCAAAATTTGGGAGAAGGATCACAGGGATTTGAGAGCTCCCAAAATCATGTCATCAAGGAATCAATCGCATGCAGGTCAGTATTAGCTGATTCGAATGCAACACTAGAATCAGCTTTCTTTAGATAGCGCCAGCAGATAACGACAAAGGCTACGATCGACGCCGGGACAAGGCATGTTGGACTCTACAAAAAGGGAAAGATTAGAGTCCAAGTTATCTTAAATTAGGAAGGTTTTCTCGAAGGTCAAAGATTGTGATGAGTCGTGCTTAGATAGGAATCAAGCGTAGGTCCCAGGTATAAATATCAAACCCCGGCTATTGTAAAACACACAATCAATCAAATACAAGTCATTTACTTTTTTCAGTTCCGACCACCCCTTAGGAGTAGGAGTAGAGTAGATATTGGTGAGTTCTTCAGCGAGTATGGCTACATCGATCTGGTTGACCTCCACTGCTTGTCTGTAAGTACCGTCATGGTTTATACTTCTGTTCGTATGGCTGCATCAATCCGGTCGACCCCCACTGTGACTCTAGTATAAGCTAGTTATCGACTCTTGTCTAGTTCAAGTACGGCTACATTGATCCGGTCGACCTCCACTGCTCGAATTAGATTAAGGTCAAGTTCTCGGCTCTATCTAAGGGTGGTGTTCCTTCAGATAGATTCATTAAGTTACTGATATTGCTTATTGCTTCCATTATTTATTTAATTACAGCAATATCACTTTGCCCGATTGGGATTGATCTAGATAGGCCTTATATCTTATTTAACCCATCGTTTGTTAATCTAAACTGATCTAATCTGCATCTTAAATGATGAGTTATGTTTTATCGGTTGTTTTATGTCAATCTTGATCGTGCATAGTGTGCGGTTAAGGCGTGTTGCGTCTTGAGTAGATCTATTGGCTAGCGAAAACTGTTCCATGGCCCGTTATCACGGCCTGCGTGATTCTGCCTCACACCCCACTGTTAGCACCGTGGAGTGGGGATTGTTATTTAGTAGATCTGTTTCTAATAAGTCATGACCTTAACTGTGCGCTATGCCTGAATCGGCTATTTTAGCCGATATCGAGTGCTTTCACAAACAGTTCGCGTCACGAGATCATTGAAGTAAAGATAGGTTGAAAGACATGTTAGCCCCAGATCTTATTATTGTATTACGGCCTGCATAATTCTACCTCATGCCCCACTGGTATTAGTATTTAGGATCGTCGAGTCTATTGTTGTTTCTATGGCCTGCATGATTCTGCCTCATGCCCCACTAGTCATAGCAATAGATGAAATCTAATATGTTCATTAGATTTATCTTTATTAGATGGTTGAATGATGATGAGTTGTTTCTTTCATAAAAGGGGTTCGGTTACTTGCAGTCATTGGCTTAGCATAAATTAATTATTGTTGATATCTTTTTGCCATTGACCAATATCTGCCTAAGTAATGATATTCATCCTGAACGTTAATCGATTCTTCTTACACAACCCCATGAGCTTTAACTGATTTATTCTTATGAATATGCTAGAATCGATTATTTAGTCGATCTCCTTTCATATCGGCTCTGAGAGCCACACATTCAGGACTGTCTGGCAACACCGGCATGTTTCGCCCTAAATTACTGATAAACTTTCTCTCCTTATCAATTGTAGGGTCAAATTGACTGCCATGTCTCAGGAGGAGTACGCAGGATCGACCATCCCTGCGCTAAAGCTAGGTGGATCTATAGCTCCATCAAGCAGACCCTTTCGGCTTGCTCGTGTGACCACGGTACGAAATTTCGTGCCGACACATGTTTCTGGCATGCCCAGTGGGACCCCGCAATCGTCATGGCAGTTTACAACAACATCAACATCCTCATGGTACATTACAAAGACCTACCTGATGGAGATAAAGATGTCATCAGTAAAGCTATAGAAGAATTTCAGAACAAGTGTTTGTTGTCCTACACCAAAACACGCGACAACACAATTGTTCAGAAATTTCCACTACCAAGAGTTCTGTTACACGGGCAGACAGATACGGTTGAAGCTGAAGACAGGCGTTTCTTTACGAAAATTGTAGACAAATCTGTTCGTGATGCCATATCAAGCCATAATGAAGCTTTCTTGGACACATTCCACAATACCATGAAAGAGGCAATTCAGGGGTTTCCAGTTGGTCCAGTTGGGCCGACTTATTACAACATTCCACATCCGTCGACTCAAGGGACTAATCAAGTCGGTACCAGCCATCAAGAAGCAGCACCAGCTGGTAATGGTGATGTCTAGGCAGTTTAGGCTTCATCTAAACAAGTTCAAGGTGCTACTACAAATCAGACGCAGTATAATTCTGGATCATCAGTGCAGCATGTGCAATAGCCGGCGGGGCAAGGTCAGAACCAGATGATTAATTTTGGCACATCAGGCCACATATCGTCGTCGGCTCAAAAAATAGCGTCGTTCATTCAAAGGATCCGTAGAGATATAGATCCTCATATCTACAATCAGAGACTTCAAGCAGCAAACCAGCAAAGGACCCAGCAGATAGAGATTCCACAAGGGTATCATTATGGCACAGATTACAACACCCTTCACATGATTCTGAATCTAGGGTATCAAGGCACACAGGATTTCAATCCACAGATGGGTCAGCAGGTGTAGAGAAATCCAAATTCAAATGCTGATGAGTTGTTGCTGTGGGTGACCGAGATGATGAAGAATCAGTTCAGTTTGAAGCCAAAAGGGCTGACCTTCTCGTACAAACGCCCATATCTTGAATAGTATGATTTGGTCACTTTTCCCATAAATTATAGGCTCCCAGAGTTTGCCAAGTTCACTGGCCAAGATAGTACAAGAATAATAGAACATGTCAGTCGGTATCTCACACAGTTGGGCGAAGCATCTGTTGAAGAGGCCCATCGAGTTTGTTTCTTCTCCCTGTCCCTGTCAGGGCCAGCCTTCACTTGGTTTTCATCACGGCCAGTCAATTCCATTACCAATTGGGCTGATCTAGAGAAGAACTTCCATACATATTTCTACACTGGGATTGGAGAAAAGAAGATAACCAATTTGACAAACATAAGGCAGAAGACTAATGAATTAAGCACTGAGTTTCTTCAAAGGTTCCGAGAAACTAGAAACTTATGCTTCTCATTAAACTTGGCTGACGACCAGCTAGCTGCTTTAGCCATTCAAGGAATGCTACCAATGTGGACAGAAAAACTACTGGGGCAAGAATTTAACAACTTGGGTCAATTGGCTCAACGAGTGGCAGTGCTCAATAGCCAATTTCAGAGTATGCGCAGAGATACCCGATTCCAGAAGAGTACCACAGTGGCTGAAGCTTATAATCCATACTCAGTCAATGACGGTTATGAAGATGAAGAAGAAGAGGTTGATGCGGTTGAATGGAATTGGGGCAAAAAGACACTAATGGTGTCAAATCCTTGGGGAAGGCGAGTCGAGGAGAGCTATGACTTTGATGTCACCAAATCAGACAAGCTCTTCGATTTCCTGCTTGAGAAGGGGCAGATCAAGTTGACCTATAATCATGTTATGTTGTCCCCTGATTAGTTGAAGAATAAGAAGTTCTGCAAGTTCCATAACGCTACTTCTCATTCCACTAATGAATGCATAATTTTCTAGCAGCATATACAGAGGGCTATTCAGCAAGGAAGACTCAAGTTTGATACGCCCTAGAGAATGAAAGTTGATGATAATCCTTTCCTAGGAGATCAAAACATGGTTGATGCTAGGCTGATCAAAGGAAAGACTAAGGTCCTAACATCAACCAAATCGAGAGAAGCTGAAGCAGTCAATCCCAAGATGCAAATATCGTCTGACGGGTATAGAGAAATTAGAAGACGTCACGATAAGCAAAAGAGCCGATATGAGTAGGGGAAACGTCAAAAGATGGAACGATAAAGCCACGAGTTACATCTCAGATCCTGTTGAATAAGTGGCAGCGGCAGAAGGAAAAGAATTATCGATGATGGTTAGAGGATCAGGAATACCAGCGTCAACTAGAAAAAGAGAGGTATGAAAGGAAACAAACCGAATCACATTGGAATTATCCTTTCTTCAGACATTGCTGGAATTAAGGTTTGAAGTTGCCTACCAGACATGACTGTCCAGAATGCAGCAACCAATATTGTGAGTTTAGGCAATCTCAAACCAACCACCGGTCTATCCATGCTCAAGATGCATATCATCGTAATAACATGGATCAGCGCTTAAAAAATGGAAGTGTTCATAATCGGCTTGGAAAAAGAGTTGTTGATCAAGACTGGGCTGATTATGAAGAAGAGGGCAACAAGAGAGAATATGTATGGCAGGAAGGTCAATGGTGCCCAGGAGGTTTGACAAGAAGCTAGAAGAGAAGGGTGCAACGCCTAAGGAATAAAGAGTTGGAATAGGCTTAGGCATCCGGTAAACCTCAAGTATGGCGTGCTAAGCAAACAACCGATAGAAAGCAACCATCGTCCAATATTCAAATGGTGTTTCTGTTGCCATCAGAGTTCAGAGTTCCGGCAGATCTATAAGTTTATTCAGATTTTGAGGAATCGGAGTATGAAGAGATAGTTGCCAAGTTGATGGTTATACAACAAGCAATATTTGATAAACCAGTTAAGCATCGTCACTTAAAGGCTTTATATATGAAAGGTTTGGTTGATGGGAAGCCGATGAACAAGATGCTGGTGGACGGAGGTGCTTCTGTCAATCTCATGCCTTACACCACTTTCCGTAAGCTTGGCAAGGGACCAAAAGTTCTGATCGAGACTGACATGATGCTCAAGGACTTTGGAGGTAATACGTCTAAGACCCAGGGGGCAATAAATATCGAATTGACGATCAGAAGTAAGACTCTGCTTACCATGTTCTTCGTCATCAATGGAAAAGGATCATATAGTTTACTCCTGGGTCATGATTGGATTCATGCAAACTGTTGTGTGCCATCGACCATGCATCAATGTTTGATTCAATGGCATGGAGATGATGTCGAACTAGTTCATGCTGATGAGTCTGTGAGCATCGCAATAGCCGATCTAGCCTTTTGGGAACTAGGAGAATTCGAATGCTTTTCTAGCAAGATGTGGGAAGGAGGCTTCATTAGAGTCAATAATGAAAGCCAACAGCCGATCCAAGTAGTCGACTTTAAAAAAAATTCTTAATGGATAATCCAATAGATGGTACAGATGGCAAACTAGGACATGGCTTCACGTCGGCTGATGAATTAGAAGAAGTAGATATTGGTTCTGGAGATAGACCTAGGCCGACGTACGTAAGTGCCAAGTTGGATCCTGAGTATAAGCGAGAATTGGTTGATTTGTTAAAGGAATTTAAAGACTGTTTTGCTTGGGAGTACTATGAGATGCCTGGTCTAGACTGGTCAATTGTCAAACATCGGCTGCCAATCAAACCTAGGTATCGGCCATTTAAATAGGCTCCAAGGAGATTCAACCCGAACGTGCTTGATGATATCAAAAAGGAGACTGAAAGGTTACTGGAGACAAAGTTTATCCGACCATGCCGATATGCAGAGTGGATATCAAATGTTGTCCCTGTGTATAAGAAGAATGGAAAATTAAGAGTTTGCATCGATTTCAGGGATCTAAACAAAGCCACACCCATGGATGGTTATCCGATGCCGATAGCTGATATGTTAGTAGATGCAGCAGCCGGGCACAAGGTTATTAGCTTCATGGACGGCAATGCAGGGTATAACCAAATTTTCATGGCTGAGGAAGACATAGCAAAGACCGCTTTCAGGATGCCCCAGCGCAATTGGTTTATTCGAGTGGGTTGTGATGACCTTTGGTCTAAAGAATGTCGGTGCAACTTATCAAAGGGCGATGAATTATATTTTTCATAAGTTGATCGGCAGAATTGTTGAAATCTACATCGATGATGTGATGATAAAATCCAAAGGGTACAAAGAGCATCTAGCTAATTTACGGGAGACTCTGGAATGCACAAGAAAACATGGTCTAAAGATGAATGCTAATAAGTGAGCTTTTGGGGTGTCAGCTGGACAATTCTTGGGTTTTATGGTCCACGAGAGGGGAATCGAAGTTGGTCAGAAAAGCACAAAAGAAATTGATGAAGCAGTTCCCCCGACTACTAAGATTGAGTTGCAATCTCTGCTTGGCAAGATTAATTTCATCAGAAGATTCATTTCAAATTTGTTGAAAAGGATCCTGCCATTTTCCCCCTTGTTGAAGTTGAAAAATGATCAAGAATTCAAGTGGGGTGACATACAATAAAAGGCGTTTGAAGAAATAAAGGAATACATGAAGTGTCCACCTATGCTGGTCCCTCCTCAGCAAGGTAAGCCTTTTAATTTGTACATATCGACTGATGATAAGACAATTGCATCGGCCTTGATGCAAGAATTGAAAGGAAAAGAGCGAGTTGTTTTCTATCTAAGTAGAAGGCTCCTAGATCCTGAAACAAGATATTCTCCCACCGAAAAGCTATGCTTGTGCTTATATTTCTCTTGCACTAAGTTGTGACACTACTTATTATCAGCCGAATGTACAGTTGTTTCCAAGGCCGAGGTGATTAAGCACATGTTATCAATGCCAATACTAAATGGAAGAGTGGGAAAGTGGATTCTTGCGCTATCGGAACTTGACTTGAAGTACGAATCGGCTAAAGCAGTCAAAGGACAAATAATGGCCGATTTTGTCACCCAGCATCATAAACCAAGCATTGGTTATGTAGAGCCGATGCCTTGGACGTTATTCTTTGATGGGTCATCATGCAAGCAAGGTGGTGGCATTGGTATTGTTATTATTTCTCCTCGGGGGGCAAGTTTTGAGTTTGCTCTTCCAACTGAACCAATAATTACCAACAACCAAGCGGAGTATGAAGCTATTCTTAAGGGACTTCAACTTCTTTGCGAAGTAAAGGCCGAAGCAATTGAAGTATTTGGAGATTCACAATTAGTTATTAATCAGTTGATCGGCCTATATGAGTGCAAAGAAGACACTTTGAAAGGATACTATGATGAGTGCCAAGAGTTGCTCAAAGAATTTCTTCATGTCTCTCTCCAACATATTCCGAGAGCACAAAACCAAGAGGCTAATTGTCTGGCTCAAAGTGCGTCAGGATATCGAGTATTGCGAGAAGTCTTGAGTAGTGAAACCTTGAATGACGATTGGAGAGTTGAAATAGCTGACTACCTTAGAAATCCTTCACAGAAAGTTACCAGAAAGCTCAGGTATAAATCGACTAAGTATGTTTTACTGAATGATCAGCTGTATTACAAAACAGTCGATGGAGTATTACTCAAGTGCCTGAATCGAGAAGAAGCTAAGGTGTTGATGGGCGAAGTGCATGAAGGGATATGTGGAGCCCATCAATCGGCTTATAAGATGAAGTGGATTATTCGTAGAACTGGGTATTTTTGGCCAACGATATTGGAAGACTGTTTTGAGTATTACAAGGGATGCCAGGATTGTCAACGTTTTGGTAATATCCAGAAATCGCCCGCATCGACCATGAATTCAATAATTAAGCCATGGCCGTTTTGAGGTTGGGGAATTGATTTGACTGGCTAGATTTTTCTGCCCTCAAGCAAAGGACATAAGTTCATATTGGTAGCAACAGATTACTTCACTAAATGGGTTGAGGCAATTCCTTTGAAGATGGTAACCTCAAAGAACATGGTTGATTTTGTCAAGGAGAACATTGTGTATCGTTTTGGGATTCCTCAAACTATAACTACCGATCAGGGGACAATGTTCACATCAAAGGAGTTCGAAGATTTTGCTGCCAGTATAGGAATCAAGCTACTAAATTCTTCTTCTTACTATGCTCAAGCTAATGGCCAGGCAGAAGCGTCCAATCAGATTATGATTAAGCTGATCAAGAAGAAGATTGAGGAATAGCTAAGGAAGTGGCATTCAACGCTTAATGAGGCACTATGGGCATATAGGATGGCCTGTCATGGATCAATTAAAACATCACCTTATGAACTTGTGTATGGCCATAATGTAGTCCTTCCTTAGGAAATTCAGACTGGATCGAGGCATGTTACATTGCAAAATGATTTGTCAGCCGAAGTCTACAAGGATCTTATGATAGATGACTTAGAGGACCTGAGTTGCCTTTGGCTGCGTGCTCTCAAAAATATCAAAGCCAATAAACTAAGGATTGCAAAATATTACAATAAAACGGTCAAGATTAAGCAATTTTCTGAGGGAGACGTGGTCTGGAAAGTGAAATTGCCGATTGGGTCAAAGGACGGTAAATTTGACAAATGGTCACCTAACTAGGAAGGACCTTATCGGATCAAACATTGTGCACCTGGTAATGCTTATATTTTGGAAACACTAAGAGGAGAGGAAGAGTTTGGCCGAATGATCAATGGGAAATACCTGAAGAAATATTACCCTAGCGTTTCGTTTAATACTTAATAACTGATTTGTTTGGTCATCGGCTCTAATAGCCGATACCAGAAGGGTATCGCCTTTAGTGCAAAAATAAACCCGAAGGGGTAAAAGCCGGTACGATGTGTATCGCCTATAGGAGCAAGGCAAACACGGACAGAGTGATGCGTATAATATGAAGTATGAAACAAAGGAAAATCACTCAAGACAAGGAAATTATTTGCTAAATATCACCTATTACAAGTTATGGGCCGGAGAACACTTTGCCTACTATATCATCGGCCAGGGTGTTGAAGGCTACAGAGTTGGCGGCACTAAAGAAATCCTCAACTAAGCGCTCATGATCTCCAGGGTGCGCCGCATCTGGAAAACCATGGGATAGAAGCCAAAGATTGTGACCAGAATGGGCCTGTGCAGTAGCCAACGCCGTGGCAGCGCCATGATGAATGCCATGAAGAGTGACCTCCCTAACATGGTTTGGGATGTCATGCAAGAGAACCACCGGAACGGTGCCCCTGGCATTGATGAATCCCGCCGCGTGATCCGCAGCTGATCGAAGGTTTTCCAGTTGAGCAGACAAATCTAAAAGGATTCAAAGAGGAGATGATCAGAATCCTAAAGATGAAATTAAGAGGAAACAAAGGTTATGATAAATATCTCACCCGTGATTCTGGCCTCAGCTTTGGCCAACCTATCCTCCACCGAATCAACCTCAGGAGGCGATCGGCTTCGAACCATGGCCAGAGTCGATTCTGCGAGGGAGAGACATTCGGCGAGACACTGGCCGTGTCGATCGATGGAAGCAAGCAGATCGTCATCATCAATCTGCCTCCTCGGATAGCAGGGGAGCTAGCGACGGGCTGTTGACAAAGAAAACCCTAGAGGCCGAGTGGAGTCGGTCCTATGACCCGAGGCGGTGGGCGCACCATGGGTTGCACCCTCTTGACGATGAAGGTGCTGGCGCGATGATGCGGATCCATTGAGGGCCTCCTCAGCAGACCTCTTGCTGTTCTCCATGATCTCAAACCTACGGAAAAGCAGGAACTATACTAAGGATGCAGAAGGTTTAAGACGAAACAGGTTGTTTTTCGATCACCAGCCGTGACCCGTATATATAGCCCGGAAAGGCGAGGAGATAGGTCCTGCGATCACCCTATGCACAAGAAATCTTCTAACCGCTCAAGATCTTCATAGCAAAAGGATAGACCATGGAGGGTTCGGCGGAGTCAGAAGCACTCGAGAGGGCAGATGGAAGAGAAACATAGCTGAATTGTTGAGTTGCTCTCGCCAGGGTCGGATAGACATTTTATAGCCGGCCTGAAAAGATGAATCCAAGCGCCCGTGAAGCAATGATACTCTCGTAAAAGTTTTAAAGCATGGGCTCATGAGCTGACATAGATGGCGACAAACAGTAGACCCCATATCAAGATTCTCTACCCGTGACTGCGGACCAATCGGGGATACAGACATGATAATTTTGGAATAAAATTACTTTTATCCCAAAATTGGGGGGCATGTGTTTACACCAAAATTTGGGAGAAGGATCGCAGGGATTTGAAAGCTCCCAAAATCATGTCATCAAGAAATCAATCGCGTGCAGGTTGGTATTAGCTGATTCGAATGCAACACTGGAATCAGCTTTCTTCAGATAGAGCCAGCAGATAACGACAAAGGCTACGATCGGCGCCGGTACAAGGCATGTTGGACTCTACAAAAAGGGAAAGATTAGAGTCCAAGTTATCTTAAATTAGGAAGGTTTTCTTGAAGGTCAAATATTGTAATGAGTCGTGCTTAGATAGGAATCATGCGTAGGTCCCGGGTATAAATATCAAACTCTGGCTATTGTAAAACACACAATCAATCAAATACAAGTCATTTACTTTTTTTTTGCTCCGGCCACCCCTTAGGAGTAGGAGTAGAGTAGATCTCGGCGAGTTCTTCAGCGAGTACGGCTGCATCGATCCGGTCAACCTCCACTGCTTGTCTGTAAATACCGTCATGGTTTATACTTCTGTTCGTATGGCTGCATCAATCCGGTCGACCCCCACTGCGACTCCAGTATAAGCTAGTTATCGACTCTTGTCTAGTTCAAGTACGGCTGCATCGATCTGGTCGACCTCCACTGCTCGAATTAGATTAAGGTCAAGTTATCGGCTCTATCTAAGGGTGGTGTTTCTTCAGATAAATTCATTAAGTTACTGATATTACTTATTGCTTCCATTATTTATTTAATTACAGCAATATCACTTTGCCCGATTGGGATTGATCTAGATCGGCCTTATATCTTATTTAACCCATCGTTTGTTAATCTAAACTGATCTAATCTACATCTTAAACGATGAGTTATGTTTTATCGGCTGTTTTATGTCAATCTTGATCATGCATAGCATGCAATTAAGGCGTGTTGCGTCTTGAGTAGATTTATTGGCTAGCAAAAACCATTCCATGGCCCGTTATCACGGTCTATGTGATTCTGCCTCACACACCCACTGTTAGCACCATGGAGTGGGGATCGTTATTCGGTAGATCTATTCCTGATAAGGCATGACCTTAACTGTGCGATATGCCTGAATCAGTTATTTTAGCCGATATCGAGTGCTTTCCCGAACAGTTCGCGTCACGAGATCGTTGAAGTAAAGATAGGTTGAAAGACGTGTTAGCCCCATGATCTTATTATTGTATTACGGCTTGCATGATTCTGTCTCATGCCTCACTGGTATTAGTAATAAGTTAGGGTCGTCGAGTCTATTGTTGTTTCTATGGCCTGTATGATTCTGCCTCATGCCCCACTAGTCATAGCGATAGATGAGATCTAATATATTCATTAGATTTATCTTTATTAGATGGTTGAATGATGATGAGCTATTTCTTTCATAAAGGGAGTTCGGTTACTTGTAGTCATTGGCTTAGCATAAATTAATTATTATTGATATCTTTTTGCCATTGATCAATATCTGTCTAAGTAATGATATTCATCCTGAACGATAACCGATTCTTCTTACACAACTCCATGAGCTTTAACTGATTTATTCTTATGAATATGCTGGAATCGACTATTTAGTCGATCTCCTTTCATATCGGCTCTCAGAGCCGCACATTCGGGACTGTCTAGCAACACCGGCACGTTCCGCCCTAAATTACTGATAAACTTTCTCTCCTTGTCAATTTCAGGGTCAAATTGACTGGCACGTCTCGGGAGGAGTGCGCAGGATTGACCATCCCTACGCTAAAGCTAGACGGATCTACAGCTCCATCGAGAAGACCCTTTTGGCTTGCTCGTGTGACCTCGGCACGAGATGAAATTTTGTGCCGACAAGTTCATCCCTAAACCCTCCATCACTACATAGCAAATCAACAAAACCAAGACCAACAGTAGGGGTGGATCCAGTAAAAGGACACGATGGACATATGCACACTTGATAACTTTTGTAGAAAATCGAATTTTGTAGGCTTGATATTAGATCAGATCTGAGTACACCAAATAGCTTAAGTTAGGGTTTGGGTCCTCGGCTTCGCACAGAACAGAGAGCAGGGAAGGGATGGGTGTACCTGTTGGATGCTCGTCACCGGTGAAGGGTCCGGCGAAGACATGGTGAAGGGCCCGACGAAAACTTGGGCACCTAGAGAGAGTGCGCGCGGGCCTTGCGCCCTAGTGGCTAGCGGGGGGAGGCCTGTATTGCTGTGCCGGAGGTAGGCGGCCTGGCGTCCTTGGGCGGCGCCCTTGCCTGGTGTGCGGCTCCCTCGCCTGGTGGGCTGGTGCCTCGTCCGTGTGGGAGACATCGAGGAGGAGGAGTCGCGTGTGTGCGAGAGGAGGCATCGAGGGAGTGGGGGCGTCGCGTGGGATGGGAGGCGGCGTTGTGGGTGAGGGGGAGGCAAAAAAAATTCGCACGGACGGGCAGAGCGACGAAGCGAAATTTTGTCGCACGGGGAGGGCAGGAAGGTGAGGCGAAGTTTCCAAAATAGTATCTTTAGTCTTTTTAGTTGTGAGCTTACTTCCTCAGTCAAAAAAACATATATCGTCTCTTTTGAAGAAATCAAAGAAGTACGAGTATTTATGATGAACAATAAATATTTTTAGACTTATAGTAAAATATATTTTTATAATAAACATAGTTAGATTTATAAATATTGATACTATTTTTATAAATCTAGTTAAAAACTTGAAAATAATGATTATTCAAAAAGCGAGATGTGCATTCGAAAATATGTGAGAAACAACCTCAGCCAACCAGGAGCCGGATTCAATGACTTTATAGAGCAAAGTCACGTTGTAACTTTCCCTTAATCTCCATCCTCCATCTAATATGATAGTTCGTAGCAAAAATGCCTAGCGGCAGCTCACTCTCATGAGTAAAACTGGCAACCAACATAGTAATATTGCTAAACAGCACAAATAACTTTATACTAAGTTTTTTGGACATTTTGTATATACACAAGTACACAACTTTAGCTTTTTGCAGTCCAATGCAGTACATTTTAGCTCACAGCATGCAATAATCTACTGCATGCAGCCATGGATCTTTCATATTAAAAAAAAAATTAGAGTGTAAACTACACTTGTTTGCATACACATAAGTGTGTGCAGATGTCTTCTTGCTATTTTCTTCCTTGCCTCAAATTTAGATTTCAATTTCTTAGTTTTTTTTTTCTTCCGCAGTCCTCTCAAAATTCATTACCATGCGAGGGTAACGAAAAAAGAGATTTCTGACCGATGATGTTACTATTCAAATTAACTTGCACTTTTTTGGGTTTCTAACTTATTTTGAACACCTGTGAGGTGATAAACATGATAACTACGGACTAAATGTGTGGTTCACTCGAAAATTGCTCCGAATTAAAATTTTGCATGTGTCCATCAGACTATCAAGGCATCAAATGAGACGGGTCCATTTGATATTTGATCCTTATCACGAAGACATGTTTAGTACTCTCTCTATTTTAAATTATTAGGTGTTTTACTTTTTTAGATTTATAGCTTTTGTTATATATTTGGATATACACTATGTCTAGATTCATAATAAAAGCAACGTAACTTGAAAAGTCAAAACGTCTTATAATTTGAAACGGATGAAGCAAATAATTTAATTGCCAACAAGGAGGGCTAGATATGCGAATCAGTTCTTGGTCAATAGGCGTTTCAAATGTTTCTAAATCAACTCCTCACCCACCAAAAAAAAAGAGAGATGCTACATCAATTCAATAAGTAAAGATTGCTGTTATTCCCTTCGTAAGATTTTCAGGTCACATAGCGCTTCCCAATTCCAATGGACGAGCTCATCTATGTTTTCTAATCTTTATCATTAGTAAATAAATTAATAATTATCAATATGTTATATTATTACTTAGTAATTATAATGGCAAGATTGGTTTTGATGTGTTAATATAGTGACTAATATTGTTTTGTGTGCCGATTAGGATAGTACCGGTGCTAATTAACATATTTTATGTTTAATTAGTGATTATCATGACAAGATTAGTGTTTATTCTATTCTGAATTAAGCCATTCTAGCTGTTTTTAGGCTCATAGCTTTTCGTATGCATCTAGACATACATCATATCTAGGTGCATAGCTAAAGCTATATACATAGAAAAGCTAGAAAGAGTAGTGTATAATTAGTTATCGTTATTTTTAATTAATATAATTAGTCAACTATTCACTTCTCATCCATCCAACAAAAAATAAAAGCTTGTCTTATCTATCTAGCCAAACAGGAAGTATTGATGAGCTCATCCTGAATCTATGGATGGTCAAATCCCATCAAACTTTGCCCAAACCAAACTCACAAAATCTCGTCTTGCGCAGCATCAAATGGGGTGATTTATAACTTATCTTTAGTTCTTTACCTTGTCATACTTCACTTCACACTTTACATATACAATGCAAACATGTACACCAAAACAGGTCACTGTGCCTCCCCAAATGGAACTCTTTTGGTTGGCCACGACAACAAACTGATTATCGGACCAATCATTCAGCATGCTATAACTAAAGATTTACTTATACATGCATACAATCATACAAGATGTATTGATTAATTTGTTCAAAACGACAATTGTTACTGTCTAGCCATAGCAGCCATAATCACAATGATCACGTTCTCTCTTCCCTGCCTAATCTCCACATTGTGACTTGAACGGACGCTCAATGATCTTCGATGGCCTTTCCCCCAGAATAGGAATGGGCATCATGTGCAAGTGTCTGAGACATTTTTCAAGAATCAACAAGTTAATAGTAAAACAAAAATAGCGATCATGAGTTTACAATAATATATATGATAATATGCAATCAATGCTCATTTATGTTGATTTCAATTTCAAACAAAACACAAATAAACCATTAATACTATACTTCATATTGTCGCAAAAAATTACTACACTTAATATTGATGTAGTATATACTAGTGGCTAGTAGCTTAGTCGGAACACCCTCCTTGCTCACTCTGCATCACCGTTCTCCTTGCTCGCTCTCCACCATTCTCCTTGCTCGCTCTCCATCATTTACTCTTCTTGCTCTTTTATGTATGCTTGCATCACTCTCTTTTCTTCTACCTCTACTTGGATGATTGATAACTGTAAGGTCACCACCTTAATGGAAAAATATGGCCACAATATTCCTCCTACCCGCATAGCATGTCTTAGTAGCTTAGTCAGAACACCCTCCTTGCTCACTCTCCATCACCGTTCTCCTTGCTCATTCTCCATCATTTACTCTTCTTGCTCTCTTATGTATGCTTGCATCACTCTTTTCTTCTACCTCTACTTGGATGATTGATAACTGTAAAGTCACCACCCTAATGGAAAAATATGGCCACAATATTCGTCCTACCGGCATAGCATGTTTTATATTCTTTTCACAAGCTCCAAGGTAGCTGCCTATCCACAAGCAGCATCTTCTATTGCTCTAATTAGTCTTCAGTCATTGTAAAGAAAATTGACATTCTTGAATCTAAACCAATAAACATGACAATAGCAAAATGCCAAAGGTAACAGCACAGCAGATAGTATGGAGCTGTGTATTTACCTGTTCTTGAGATTGGAAATACATGAATGGAGTATAGTGTAGAAAATTTGAAACCCTTGATGTGTATATATCAGCATATCTACAGCAAATGCAAAATTAGTTGCATTCAGTTTGGAGTCCATACGACATTTTTCCTCACTGTCAAAAAATTATAGCCACTCACTTTTCAATTTGCCTGGTCAGATGACTCTTATCCCATAGGCCAGCACGTGACAACCAACCCCATCTTAAGAGGAAAAAGAAAAAGCATACTTGCTTAGCTTACTTTTCTAACAATTAAAGAGATAAATACCATGAAATTTATGAACAAGACCGATAAATTGATTACAGGGAAGTTAAAATCATATGAATTGGAAATCAGAAGCAGAAATAGGTGCAACGACGTTTCAAAGCAGTTATTTATGTAAGAAATATATGGGATAATAGATCTGAACACCCAGATTTGAAGGATTTCCCAAATTCGGTACAAGAATAAGAATTTACGTAGTGATTGATGTACCTTTTATTGAAAAGTTCTCCATCTGCTTCTAGCATTGGCCCAATCTTTTCATCTAATCTTTGCATAACAATGAGCAACTTTTGCATACTTTCCGTAAGCTCCTGGTCATCCATACAAGTTGCAGCAAGTGTCTGAAAAAAATGTATATCAGTGCAAGCATCTCAAGAACTTAACAAAATCCCTGAGTCCTAGAAACTAAGCCAAAATCACCAGATTATCTTAATTTTTGGTTAAGATGTATAAAAATTCATACATGACAGCAGTGCACTGCTGAAAGTAATACAAATGTTAAAGTTTCAAACATCTGAAAAGGACATTCAACATGCTGGAGCTCACTAAAGCATCAGGCTTCACTCTAGTACCTGTGCAGGACGTGAATTAGAGCGCCTCTGCAGAGCCAGGCGAAGCTGGTTAAAAAGATCCCCCACACTTTCTTTTTGTTGTATAAGTGTAACAAGCTTTTCTTTCTGATCATGGCTTTTGACCAGTGCATCAAACTGCAAACACAGACGAGGAAATTGGTCAACAAGAGGCTACAACTCGATTGGCTACATAGCACCGACAGCATAACAAATTGTGGCCTTTCTTGCTTCCACATTAATTCAGAATCAACAGATGCATATACTTGATAATGGTCAGTATAAGTGTGTCATCAGCATATTGGAATTAAGGTGCAGTTTGGTTGATGCAGTGATAACGTAAATGTAAATGGTAACAGATCACACTGTAATCAGTGACGGAATGGGTGATCCCATTGATTGTTTGGTTTCCCCATCTAATGTATCTGTTACCATGTGGAAGAAAAACAATTTGAATGAACCTTCCTGAAACTCATCAGGTCTATGGCAACAATGTGCTCCGTCGTTCCTGTTCTTTGCCATTGCAGAGGCAGGGTGGCAGGATTTTGGGATGGCGGACTCGCGATCCTCATAAAGGATTGCTGCAAAGCGCAGCAGCAGCGGCCCTCTTCTTACATGCGCCGCCGGCTGAGGCCGCATGTCTGCAGAGCATGATGGCGGCATTTCCTGTCCTGCGTGCGCCGTCGGTCGTGGCGCATGGCAGCCGCGGCGATCGCCGGTGAAAGCAGGAAGCTAGCACCTAGGAGGGATGGAAGCGGGAAGATGGAACGGGCTGAGTCATCATCTTCCTTAGCACCGTCAGTTTTTGTTTTTCTTTTCTTTTGTAATCGGAACCTGTAGCGTTATCTGTTTATGGTCAAAAGGGATCGTGATTGAATAGGACTGGTATCCTATACTGTGGAAATGGATTTACGGATTTCATGAAATAAACAAATGTAAGGGAATCTTATCGCAGCATGATGTGATAACGCCCAAAAATCACTGAACAAACAGCAACTAAATGGTATAAATGGTGCAGGCTGCTTCATGTAGTTATACCATCATATCACCAGTAGATAGTTTTATGCTTATGCAAGTAGTTTTTCTTCGGACGCGCAGAAGAGCCGGGTGCCATTTCATTAAATAGGAAAAAAAGGTACAAAGAAAAAACACTCAAAGATGATGCCCTAACCTCAAAGGCCACCACAAGTCTACAATGGCGGAATGTAAAATAAACGCACCACGGACAACAGAAAGATGGCCACAGCACATCACTACAGCACACAGTTAGAACCAGGGAGGGAGGACTATATTAGCCCCAAGACCATGTTCCTAAGATCCCTAGTCCCAGCAGCACACCGGACAGCTCCTTCTTCAATCACCATCCTAACCACCATATCATAGGAGTGGCATTGTTAAAAATGCAGTTGTTATGATGCTTCCACGGCTCCCAAGCAGCAAGGACAATAAGTGCGTATAGGCACCAACTAAACTAAAACTGATCCAAGAAGTCACCCCATATGAAATTACAAGGCAAGGCAAATCTAAGAGTCCTGATACAGTTACTCAAAATGAAATGAATTAAAGATCTTTTTGTCCAAAAATTCCTTTTAAGAAATTGGAAATGCAATGTGGGATGGAAAAATACTAGACAGAATCAATAAATGTTCAAGAGAAAGTTTCAATCTGCTAGTCGGAAATAAAAATGCTACTGTAATGCCTAATGATCTACACATTGTCAATATTTTTTTAATTAGTGAGAGAAGGTAAGCAAACTAACCTCATCTTCTAGTTCTCTGCAGATTAATGCTGTCCTCCATCGTAAATGAACTTTTGACTGGCTTACATCTGTGTAAATATGGTCCCCAACATATAATATCTCATCCCCATGAATGTCTAGTGATTTCTCAACCATCTGAGCACTACCACCAGAATATAAGCCACCTAAATACCCATTTTCATAAAAGGGGTAGCAAGTCAGTCACAAAACTGGCAGTGGATAATAGACGAGCATATCGAAGAAAGAAACTAGGTTGCAGGATCTAGTCTAGTGACATAAGCAATCAAGCATAAAAGTTGGAGTAGCTCTCTTGTTTTATTCCCCAATCCAAACTCTCCCTTCTCCATTTCAGAATAAAAATGAAAAAAAAAATCATATCTGCACTAAAGAAGGAGAAGATCCAAGCACCAAAATGGGAAAATAACATGGTGCCTGCACATCAGAACACCCAACTTCTGCACAACAAAGACCAACATGTGGTTCTGCTGTTGATAAGCAATGATGTTACAACTTTCGCTAAAAAAAGGAACAAGTCCACTTTTTGGCCCCTCAACTCTTGAGTTTGTCTAATTTTGACCCCACCTGCAAAACCAGGTAATCTTGGCACCTCAACTACCAATACCGTTCAATTTTGGCCCCTCAGCCTAGTTTTGGTAGTTTTCCGGTAACTCGGGCCCAGCATGGGCCCACATGTAAGACACTCCATCTTTCTCTCTCTCTCTCCCTCCTTTTCTCACCACCACTGTCCCAATCTCCTTCCCTCCTCTGTCTATCTGCCATTGCCGCCTCTCTCCCACTCCACCGTCCACGGCACCACGTCCAACTGTACCAAAGGAGACATGCTCTCAGAGCCGTCCACCTCCTCTTTATCTTCTCCACCAGTCCTCCATCACAGCCTCCTTCCCTCATCCAGCGCACAGCGAGATTGCCCTCACAGCTGTCCCCACGTCCGATGGTGCTCCATGGCATGGGGGTGCCCTTTCCCTCTCTTGGCCACCCAGGGCATGCAGGCCATGGGTGGAAACTTGAATTGGCGTAGCCAAGGGCTGCATCGAGCTCGGCCATGGCACGTCTCCTCTGTCTCTCCATCTCTCTGGTGATGAGCAAGGGACAGTCGTGGCAGCACACAGGTACGAGGCGGCGGGGTGGTCTGCACACAGCAGAGGTGAGTGCAGCGGCGCAAAAGCAAGCACTCTGGACATAGCTATGGGAAGTGGCGTTGGGAGAGAGGGAGGTGGGGAGGGAGAGATGGAGCATATGACAGGTGGGCCCAAGCTAATTGAAAACCATCACAATCAGACCGAGGTGTAAAAACTGAACAGCATTGAAAGTTGAGGTGCCAAATTTACTAGTTTTGTAGTTTGGGGTTCAAAATAGACAAACATAAGAGTTGAGGAGCCAAAAATGGAGTTGTTCCCAAAAAATATGATGTCAGAACTATAAATCATCTTAATTAGATAGGGAAGCCACCATGAAAGAATGCCCCCCTCCTTAATTATTTTTTTCCTTTAAGTTTCATTTTTGGTTTCCATTCATTGAGTTTTGAAGAAAAATGAACATAATGCTACAGCATAATACATATTCACAGTTTGAAACGAAACATGTTCCTTCACAGTGACAGAAAAAGAATTATTGGAGGTTCTATGAGTTACTGGTTCACAACAGTAACGGCGCGAAGAATTTGACCTGACTTTACTTTAAAACAGGGGCGCATCAGTCCATCATCTGTTACAACCTCATATAATGGATGTGAAAGCTGGAAAAACTCTGGCTTCCTTGCGGAGACTATAACCTATAGTAAGAAATAATCAATGGATATTAATGAAGTTTCCAGTATGTTGTAAGCAATGACTGTTAAACAGTCACTTCTACAAAGCTGGTATAAGGGAGAGAGATAAACTTACCATTTCAAAAAGATCTCTCCATCCCACATCATTAGGAAGAAAGCGATTGAATGCATGATTCATCATTTTGTTTGTATAATGGTAATCTGAATTAGTAATGAGAAGCAACTTTTTTCCAGCCTGATAGATTGGAAAGCCAGCATATCAGTACAATGGTTCTATTACTTTGAATTGATCATACGGCACCATAAGGTGGAACTGTGCTAACCTCTCTTTGATCAAGAAGAGCTAAAGGAAGTTCTGGATCAGGCTCTACAAACCGCTCAGGCTCAGCCATTATTTCTCTCTACATTTCAACCAGCTAAAGAAGTTTTCATAAAAAAATAATAATAATCATATATCATAATCATATTATGATTAACTGAAGAGTACCTTAAGTTGGCCTTCTACATGTGCTCGAAACAGTGCTTTGGAAACAGCCTGGAAAAAAGGTACACCAAACTTCGTTTATTACATAGCAAAAGTGGACAAGGACAAAAGTTCCACAAGTCAGAAGAGACATTGCTTGGTGGGCGGACCTTTTTTTTTCTTTCTGTTTCTGTATAGACTAATTCTTTTACTTTATTTTTAATATAATATAATAAAAGCAGGTCTCTACGCTGATGTAATTCCTTCAAAGAGACGAAAAGGAAACAGCAGTGCTCATTACATTGTACAGTCCTTTGTAATCCAATGGCCCAAGTTCAGCTGGCACCAATCCCTGATCTAACTTGTCGACCATCTGAAGAAAATAGTAATATCCAGGTTCAGTCCAAACTTGAGAAATGTTTAGTGTGAGAGATCACATGCAAATTCAGAATGTCTACATAATCATTGGAAAAACACTACAACTACTCCCTGAATGAATCAAAACAGGATTGATTGTGTTGACGTGTATTGATTTGGAATCAATACATTTAGATTTCTGAGCACACATCATGTTTCTTTGATGGGCTCCTAATTGTGATTTATTCTGCCGAGGACAAATCAAAAGCCAATGTATTACCAACTTCTGTTTGATGCTACTCAGACCCCACTACTAACAAACGGAAGGATCATAATCTGGTTGTTAGATCATCAAGAGACATGTCTACACATACATCTATATATTAAATTAATTTCCAAACCAGTGAGGTAAAATATGGCCAAACTCCAAGTCCTTAGAAGTTAGAAGGCAAAGGCGCGGTTATTCAAGGATGAAAGAGCAGAGAACACCAAACTACTAGCAAAAATATTTCAGTTGGCTTGCTTAGCATAGTATCTCATCTGAACTTGTACCATTTCTGCAGCTCTTGCCAAGTCTTTAGATAATCTAGACAAATACTTAGCTTCTGGAAAATATAACTCAGTCACTTGCAAATCAACAGAGAAACCATTAGCTCCCTGGGTAAGCTAATGAGAAAGATGGACATGGACTTAAATAGTTGAGATGTCGAGTGACATCATATCACATAAACATTGAAATGACTATATCATATAAAAGGAAGAGGTAAGGAAACCTGCATGAACATGACAGCTTCTGAAACAGAGAAAAGGGTGTTAAGGAACTCCCATCGACTTTCTTTCCGCAGGTCCACCAATTCTCTTCCATATATTTCACTATTCAAAGACATGAATTAGAGTTCTCATCTCTGGAGCCCAGAAACTTTGACGAAATGTGATACCTATACCTCACAGCACGAGTGGAAAGCATCTGGGTACCATGCATGGCCCTCTTAACATAGCCAAATCGATCAGCTTTAACCAAGTTTCCCTTCTCTTTATCAATAACAAGACCTCCTATGACCTGTGACACAGCAATTGTATCACTACTTGAGGTGATGTATGTGCTTCAAGGTATTATGAAAGAAGTGCACAGCAGGAACTACCAGGTCAGGGTCAAATTTAAGGTCATCTACTGGGAAACCCATGCTCTTGAGGTTGTCCATCCCATAGTCATATGCACGTCCTTCCCAGGCCTGCAGAAATGTTATGTGATTACCATAATACTTGCATTGAGCAAAATTATACTAGCTCCAATCGAAATATAAGCCCTAGGTTTTATCCTATGTCAAACTATTATTTTAACTTTGACCATCAATAGCTAAAATTCATATACATTGACAATATAAGACTGATGTTAGTAGATTCATCATGAAAAAATACTCTCGCAATGTATAACCCTTCATATTTGAATTTGACACAGCATATTTACATAGAAATTAAGTCAGTGTACTAATGTGAATATAGGGATTGGGGGAAATATTTATATCTAAAATCATCTACATTACAACACATTGAAAACTCACAGCAACTAACCCCTGACATGAACTTTATGAACCAAAAATTAAAGGAAAAACAACTTTAATTGGCACTTGAAAATTTAGATCACTCATACGCTATCCTTTGGAGTTACCGGTCAAATCAGCTCAACATATTTACAGAGTTTTCTAAAAGTGCAACCCCTGGTATCAGAAAAGTTTATAGGCGAATCAAGAAAATGGGGCCATGAAGTACCATCACATTGTAATGAATTAATGTATAATCCATATCGTAGCCAACCACACTGATAGATCGAAGATTTAGTGTCCTGGTGCAGAAAATTCCGCGAGGAGAGTGTCTTACTGAAAACGGGGCCTGCATTTTTAGCAAACTGATGTTAGTATTGTTTTCGGAAGGCTGACTGGTTTTGTCATCGTGATGATACTCAAACAAGATATGATTGGCAAAGGGGCAACCAAAAATGGAAGTTCAAGAACAAAGTGCTAGAATGTTAGCGGATAGAATATAACTGCAAAATTAATTTTGATTTACAATGAAAATAGTATTAACGAGTTTGATTATAGCTTGTCTTTCAAAAGAACATATGCTTTTGTCTATTCCTCATTTCCTTGGAACGTGTGATCAATGTATTCACTAAAGTTATATTCCACTGAATGTTGGAGCTTTTGTTGCTAGAAAGGCATGTCTCTTGTATCTTAATCATAAAAAAGGGAACGCCTTGTCAAGAACCATCATGCAAAAAAATTTATCAAACCATTTGACAACAGCTATCTTGGGATGCATTTTATAGTAAATCTTTTTTTTTCTCGAGAACGCGGGAGAGCTGTGTATCTTTGTATTAAGACGAAAGAGGGTCCAGAACCCTTACAACACACACCCTTGATTTTTTGCTTGTGAATTTGTGATTACATTAGCGCCCTTTTCTTACAAGCATTTTACAGTAAATCTTAAAATAGTAAAAAAACATATAGTTTTGTCGAGTCCTTTCCCAACAAAAAAGGCCATAAAACAATTTCAAAGCAATGGATACATCTAACAACTTTGAAAACTGAAAGGTCAATGCAAGAGAAAATTTTCCTTTCACCAATAAGAGAACCCTCATTCGCTTCTGCCAGGAAGAAAAAAGGGCTGTTGATGCTTCACAGGTTTTCGATAACCATCTCTTTTTGCCATTACTTGATGGTCAAAAATCATAAACTTCAACTGCCACATTAGTTTTTCGATAAAATAAAGGTCGTGTATTTGACTGAACATGAGATTGTGAGACCATTGCCACAATTTACTGTCAGGGATCATGATGACTGCATCCACTACAAGCCAACACTTTGATTCTCACCTGCCAGAAACTATAAATGCCTACAATAGTAGAGGTCACACCAGGCATGAAGAGTAGTGACTTATTCTTACACATGACAACTGGCTCTTAGTCGACTAAATTCTAAACACATGAGTGGTCAAACATCTCTCGCTCGTGGAATTCTAGTGGTAATGACATTTAAAGGAAAAAGGTGCGTAACAGAGTGGAGGTAAAAAAAATGCTACTACAATTTTATGATGGTAAGGGTATGAGAGGAAGGCCCTTATTCCTTAAGTGGATAGTTATAATCTTTTCTCTAAATTCCACAACATAACACAGTTGTATAGGTTACTGATAACTAAACATGCATTGGTGACAACATCAATGAGTTCTGCACAGGGAACATGAATAGAAATAGAAGATGCATACCGAGCATCAACAAGGACAAGATAATGCTTAAAAGGATAGAACCTTACTGCAATTCCCAAGTCATGAAGCAATGTTTCAGCTTCTCCAGCTTCTTTCCAAGCTATCTCCTCAATAGGACCATGCAAAGTTGGCCTGCCGTTCCCACCTAAAGTTAAAGCAGCTATGAGAAATTACAAAGTTATCATGATCCAATTTTGATGATGTTGCGGTATATTCCAATTAGCCATTAGGAGAGAAGCTGTCTACTTATAACCACGTATAGTGGCCCATGCAATAGTATAGTATCACCCACGAATCAACATCGATTACCCGCATGAACATGAACTCAAAATTAAGGAGATCCAGAGCTCACCAAGCGCCTCGAGGCGCTCCCTCCGCACGTTCAAATCCCCCCTGGTGCTCTCCCCGAGGTAGTCCACCTCCGAGAGCCCCGACGAGGTGACCGAGAAGTAGGACTCCTCCTCGTCCTCGAGCCCGTCCTCCTCGTCCCGCTCCCCCTCCACCGCAACCGGCCTACTGGCGTCTAGCGCACGGCACCGGAGACAGATGGGAGGGCGGAGGCGGGGGGGAGCTCTGAGCAGGCTTTGTGGCCGCTGTGTATGTACAGAGAACTGCGGAAGCGACGGCCGTGGCGGGGCCCGGAGACAGAGGAGGCGCACGAGCTCGGCGGCGTCCGCCATTGCTTATTGCGTGCGCGGCGGCGGCGGCTGCAGCCGTTTGGTGACCGGATGGGGGAAGTGAGGAGTGGGGCCGGGTAGAATGTCGACGAAAAAGGGAAGCCGGGTCCCAGATATCAATTCAGCTTTCTAAAAAAACTATCAATTCAGCCCATGAAACCGCTACCGCCGGCCCAGCCCACGGAATGCTCAGAAGCAGCGGCATCTCCATCCACCCTCAGGTCGGCTAAACCCCAACGCCGCCACCGCCCGCGGCTCGGGGATCGGCTGTTTTTCTCTCCCGACCACATCTACATAGCACCACCGGTCGTTCCAAGTGAGCTCCAACCCCCTGCGTGTAGATGGAGAGAGTGCTCAAGGATGACGCCGTCCAGGAGAAGGGCGAGCGCGCCAGGATGGTAAGACTGCCGTCTCTGTAATCCGTGCGGTTTCTTTGTTAGGTTAGGTTTAGTTGTTTCGTTCTGCGGCGCTTCCCCAGCTTGAGTGATGGCAAGATCTGTGGGAATTATCAAACCAGAAACCTTAGTGGCGCTGACGCCTAGTCTTTGTAGGGTATTTTGGTTGCTGTTCTCTTGGGGTGCTTTGCTGGCGCAAGTGCTTCACTACTCGTGCGGTTAGTTTCAGCGGGTGTTCTGTAAATGAGTACAGTTCCGTGCTTCTGCTACTCATTTGGGACTTTTAACGGCTTAGGTTTTTCTTTTCTTTTTGAATTATTGGATGATGTTTTTTACTGAAAAGAAATTTAGGTGAGCGGCAAAGGAATACACTGATATGGTTTACACTTCAGCTTGTAAAATGAATAAAATGTGTGTGTGGGTTGGGGGAGGGTCCACAACGAATGACACTTTGATCTGTGTACCTTCTGATTCTTCTGAATGGAGGCAGTATTTGCTAACGCCATGTCCTTGTAGGCATCGTTTATTGGGGCCATGGCAATAGCGGATTTGATTAAGACCACATTGGGACCAAAAGGAATGGTATGCTTTTGAAACATATTGTTTTTGTCTTACAGAGAAACCCTGCACTTTACATGAATGATACCAGTTTTTCACTCGTTAGAGTTTTTCTTGTTGAAAATTTGCAAGTGCCATTTTTTTTTTTTTGCTTATGTAGGACAAGATCCTGCAATCAACTGGCAGAGGGCGTAATGTTACTGTTACAAATGATGGGGCTACCATTCTGAAGTCGCTTCACATTGACAATCCTGCTGCAAAGGTCCTTGTTGGTATCCTTTGTCAATTTGATTACTGCTTGACGATAGTGTTGGTAAGGTGGTAATAGGAACCCCCCGCCCCCAACCTAAATTAATTACGTGGCATGCCATTTTAGCATGTTTTGGGTCCACCTAATGACCCAAATAAGTAGAACTTGCAACCTAGTTGGGGTTGAGGTTTTATAATTTCTCTTGATCTTTCATGGTATTGATCTTAAACTTCATATTGTACTTGTGACCTCATTGGGCCCTCTTTTGTACAATTAATTTTTTTCCTACTGAAAGAAAGGCCAGTTACTCCTTAATGATTGTTAGACATCTCGAAAGTTCAAGATGATGAAGTTGGTGATGGGACAACTTCTGTCGTTGTTCTGGCTGGAGAACTTTTGAAGGAGGCCGAGAAGTTAACTAACATGAAAATTCATCCGATGACTATTATTGCAGGTATTACTTGCTGAATGCGTTCTGGTTAATGGTATGCTTTTCCATCCTTAACATTGGAAAGCTTGGTAATTATTGTAGCAGGTCATGGTACTTGGTTTTGCTTGCATCAATCCCATAGTAACAAATCAAATAGATCAGGCATGCAATACAAGGTCTAAGGATGGATTCTGCTGTTAAGCCATTCAAAATTTGAGATGCGGCTTCCTTCTTTTTTACAATTCATGTTTTCATATTAATCTACCAATTTTTTTTAGTAACAGTAATGTATAGGCAGTGCACTGATGTTCTGATTCTAATCTGTCTTGGGTAGCCTGTTTTATACCAAGCTAACTAGTATGCATTCTGGAGCACTACTAGTATGCATTCTAGAGCACTGCTGCAAAACTGCAACCATTGTTCTTTATGACGGGATTCAAAGTCTCCAATGGTTAATTCATTTTGTAAATTTTAGGGTACAGAATGGCTCTCGAATGTGCCAGAGATACTTTGCTACAAAAGACCATGGACAACAAAGAAAATACAGGTGAATTATTTTCCCAATCTCATGGTTAGAAAGCATAATTTTTCAGTATTCATAAGACATTGCTTCTGCTGGGTTTCAACTCTAGCCTACCCCAACTTGTTTGGGACTTAAAGGCTTTGTTGTTGTTGTTGTTGTTGTTCATTCATAAGACATCGGCTTATTTGAGCCATTATTTTCCTTAACAATATATATGTATTTTGCATAGCACATAGGATTTGACGTCATTGAGAATTTGTTATGTTGGAGTAATATTCAATCTCATATAAATTCAAATTCACTTCCTCTTGCATCTCATGGATTCTCTCAGGAATATGCCATCATGCTCATCAATCTCATGACAATATCCTTTTCCTTCTTCTGCAGATAAGTTCAGAACTGATCTCATGAATATTGCTATGACTACTCTTAGTTCAAAAATACTTTCCCAAGACAAGGAGTACTTTGCTGAACTTGCGGTTGATGCTGTCTTGAGGCTTAAGGTATACAAATAGTTTAATGAAAATTGGTTATCATTTACGTTAAACTCTGATATCTTTATCTGTAGAATTTTAACTCTTGAAAAAGTATGGTTCATACTTCATAGCTACTCAGTCATGTTGTTATTCGATGATGTTATAGTATTGACTGGTTTCTATCTGAATGGTGGTAGGGTAGCACCAACTTGGAATCTATTCAAATTCTGAAGAAACCTGGAGGATCTCTTAAGGATTCCTTTTTGGACGAAGGGTATGTATTTATGGAAAAATTATCAATTGATTCTTTTGACCACACAGCACTGGGCTGCATGCAAATTCTTTCACCCAGCACCATGTTCTCCTTTCTTTCTGTCAATTAATCAGTCCAACCTAAGAGCCCAATTCAATTAATTTCTGTTTTTTATCAATAATCTAACCAGTTAGCATTAACGCTACATTTTCTAAATGATCAATTGCTCATTTACCAGCCAAATAAAGTAGGAATATCGATTTGACATTTTGGCTACTTAACTAGTCCTTAATCAAACATGTGCCATTTTTTCTATCAACTGCATGTTCTTTCATTAATTATATTTTGGGAAAGTGTTTCATGACTTGTGTTAATCTCATCATTGATAGTCTTTAATCTAATAGTTTCTAATCAGGTAGTAGTTTCAAAGTAGTTCTTGCAGGCATCTATGTAATGGTTCCCAACAGAAAATGATCCTAATATTTATGTGCTTGTTTATATATATAGGTTCATTCTTGACAAGAAAATTGGCATTGGGCAGCCAAAGCGCATTGAGAATGCCAAAATTTTGGTTGCAAACACTGCTATGGACACAGATAAAGTTAAGATATATGGAGCACGGGTCCGGGTGGATTCAATGTCTAAGGTTGCAGATATCGAAGCTGCTGAGAAGCAGAAAATGAGACAGAAAGTCCAAAAGATCATAGCTCACGGAATCAACTGTTTCGTCAACAGACAGTTAATCTATAACTTCCCTGAGGAACTCTTTGCTGACGCTGGCATACTTGCAATTGAGCATGCTGACTTTGAGGGAATTGAACGGCTAGCTCTTGTTACTGGTGGTGAGATCGCATCAACTTTTGATAACCCAGAGTCTGTTAAGCTTGGTCACTGCAAGGTCATTGAAGAGATTATGATTGGGGAGGACAGGCTAATTCATTTCTCTGGGGTTGCGATGGGGCAGGCTTGCACCATTGTCCTAAGGGGGGCTAGGTATGTCTTGTTTTTAACTACTTATCATGTAGGACTACTTTGTTCCATTTATGCATTTCAACTTTCCATAAATTGATTTGCTTTTGCATCCCTGCAGTGAGCATGTACTTGATGAGGCTGAGAGGTCCTTGCATGATGCCTTGTGTGTGCTGTCCCAGACAGTAAATGATACCCGTGTCTTGTTTGGAGGCGGATGGCCTGAGATGGTGATGGCCAAAGAAGTAGATGAACTTGCAAGGAAGACCCCTGGGAAGAAATCTCATGCTATTGATGCTTTCTCGCGTGCTCTGCAAGCCATCCCAACAATCATAGCTGATAATGCTGGTTTGGATAGCGCTGAGTTGATCTCTCAGCTCCGAGCTGAGCACCACAAAGAGAACTGCACTGCTGGAGTTGATGTCATCACAGGCACCGTAAGTTCACAAAGACGAGAGTTTTCCGTTCATAACAAATTATCTATTACAGAATCTGATACTAGTTAAATTGTGTGGTCCGCAGGTTGGGGACATGCAAAAGCTGGGGATTCAAGAGTCGTTCAAGGTGAAGCAGGCCATCCTTCTGTCTGCGACAGAGGCCGCGGAGATGATCCTCAGGGTCGATGAGATCATAACCTGTGCCCCGCGCAGAAGAGAGGATAGGATGTGATTAGACACGCTGTTTCTCGATGTAGTGGGGATGCTTGTTACCCTAGTTTTGAGGGGTATTATGGTTCAGGGGCGTTCAAGTTGGTCAGATTTCGAGTGTTTTTGGCCCCTAAGAAATTGGGACTTGTTATTTGGTTGAAACAATGAACCTTAGGCTTGTGTTCTAGATTCTCATGCTGTACCATTTGGTAGCGAAGTACGTCGTACGATATGCTTGTGTCATCTGCCTCTACATGTTTTTCTATTCCTTTTTTTTGACGTAAGAATGAGCTTGTCTTTGTTTCTGGGAGGGTTGCTACTTCTGGAGTTCTGGTGTTGTTCTGAGCGTCAGGACAGGGTGCCAATTGACCTTCAATGGTCATGTGTTAATGTTACCAGAAGACACTCTTCATATACATATATACAGAATATGCATTCTATAGCCGAAGGCCGTGGCATGACATGGCTATAATCCTATGTTGAAGAAGTGGCGTGTAGATGTCTTAAGATTTAAAGGACGTCTTCTTTAGTAATACTTTAAATTCCTTTAACTGCTATAAAATAAATTTCATACACTCATACTGAAAGGTATTTGCAATACGAATCTATATTAATATAACTGAGACACTACTCGTGCATATACTCTCTTTATACCTGGATAAATCAACTTAGTTGTCCTAAATCAAACTTTTTTAAGTTTAACTAATTTTAAATATAAGAGTACTAACATCTTTGACCTCAAAGTAAAGTATGAAAATATATTTCATGTTCTAACTATACTAGTTTTATGTAACAGATATTACTTTTTTTTGTGCAAAATTTGGCTTAATTTTAAAAAATTTATCTTAGGACAACCTCCGAAGTAGATTTATTTAGGGAATGATTGAGTATTTATATCTCTTATAAAAATAAAATCAACTATCTTTTAATCTTTAGAGCAACTCTAAGGGGCTTTCTATATCCTTTCTAAATGCTAGGAATAGAGATTTTGGTAAAAAACTATGCTTCAACAGTTTCTCTAAATGGTTATCTAAATATAGTCATCTTCTATTCCGGATTTTTCGCTAACAAAAAAATAGAAGACGAGAATGACTCTTCATAGTGTGCATCTCATATAGAAAAACGGTTGGAGAGTGAAAAAATATAGAAAGCGATTTTTATGCAAATGACTCCAAATGATGATTTAGAGAATGAATTTAGAAAGCCATTTGGAGAATCATTTGCATAAAAGTTGTTTTCTATATCTTTTCACTCTGCACTCTTGAGAGTCATTCTCGTTTTTCTATCTTTGGCTTGCTAGAAATTCAGAATAGAAAGTGACTATATTTGGATAACTAATTAAAAAAGCTATTGGAGGTTATTTTTTTCATCAAAATCTCTATTCCTAGTAATTAGAAACGATATAAAGTCTGTTGGAGTTGCTTTTACATGCAAGCTATCCATATATCATATCCTACTAAGTGCCACGTTCTCCTCCTAATAAGCTACAACATCTGCTACACTAAATGTAATTACTATTTTCAGTCTATCAACATACAAGACATTCATGTTGTACTATTTATTTGGCCGTCATATTCTCCTATCATTTCATCTAATAGGGTTTTATTTAAACTTTTAATTAGCTTACCCAGTTTGCAACATATCTTCTGTAAACCACTTCATATTAACTGGACATTTCTGGCGTCGCCGTTGGTGGCCGATCTTCCATTCAGCTGCCGCCACCGCACACCACAGGCACAAAGCGAAAACTGCGCTACTCAGGCTGCGCGTGTGGTCGGTAGTGGAGTCATCAACAACCGGCCCGCACTGCACGCGGGCAGCAAGAGAGTCATCGGGTCGGCGTCTCCAGCCTGTCCGGTGGTCTCTCAGGCGACGATCACGGAGCCGCGGAGGTGAAGCGAAGTGCGGCGAGGGCGCGGCCAGTTACCGGATCATTGAACAGGTAGAGCTTCTGTTCACCTGTTGCTCCATCTAAGCATAAGCCCTTCTGCCCGTGCATAGATTGTCCCTTGCAATCACAGTTCGCTGTTTGGTCTAGTAATCCATTTTGCTGCTAGAACTGCACCAATCTTGCCCATAAGGTGTTTGAAACAATGCCTGGATGAGCACCACTGAACATTGGCGTTCCTTTTGCACACTAGGTGCTCCAACAAAATGCTGAGGCAGCAAGAACCCGTGTATAGAAGCCAAAATGGCAGCATAGGGGGTTAACATGCAACATTCACATTCAAAGAGTTTGAAACGGTTTGAACTGAAAGGTGCAAAGAAAATGGGAATTCCCTTGATCGGCACTCAAGATTGCTAGTTTTGTAACTATCCAGATTGGGATGCTCAAATTGCAAGTCCAGTGTGGCAATTTGTGGTTTCAGTTGCAATATATTCAGCATTTAGATCAGCATGGCATTTACATACTGCTTTTGTTTGATGTGATTTGCACATTAGCCTGTGTATTTTGCTGCATAGTGTCTCGATGTTACTCACTGATACCTATTGTAATTGGGAGGTAGCATATTGCCCACAAATTTGTTTTCTGCTTCGAGAACTAGTACAATCAGTGCTTGTCAATTGCTATTCTGCTTCGAGAACTAGTACAATCAGTGCTTGTCAATTGCTATTCATATTTTCTTAATCAAGCATCACCACTGGAGATTGAAAGCTGTCAACTTTGGACTTGCCAACCGTTGGTGGTCCTTAACTCACACTTTTAACCGCCAATATTTATATAAAATCCATCCAAATGAACACCAAACTTAGAAATAGAGCTCATAATTAACAAAGTTCCACGAGTTTTGGTGATTCATCAATTGCAGAAGGACATATTGGGATAACACAAGAAACGTGTCAAAAGTACACAAAACAAGGCATAACATCACCCGACATGAGCCCAAGGGAGAAGGCCCACCTACCAGGCAAATCAGGGCCCAGTGAGGTGGAGAAAAAAGACCAAAACCCATATCAAATCACTCCAAACGACGCAAAACTTTGCAGGACCCACCTAGAGGCTCAAAGGAAGCATCCCACCGAAGATGGGGCCATTTGGGCACAGTTGGGGTGCGACCGCACCACTGGTGCGCCCGCACCACCACTAGGGCCTCTCGGGCCCATCTTTCGCGTGTTGACATATGCCGCCTTACCCACGTCGGTTCCTAGGGTGTCGTCTAGGTTCAGTGCACCTAGACGGCAGTTTGGAGGTCGGTTTGGTGCTTTCCATGAAGGGATGAAGCATTTTCCAAGGAACCCCCTCCTCTCCACCTATAAAAGGAGGCCTCTCTCCTCCTCATATCATCATCAAGGAAGAAACACAACACAAGAGACAACACCATGTGACAAGAAGAGAAGAGCCACACTCCTATTTTTAGTTTTAGCTAAGTTTAGTATAGGGAGTGAGTGAGGAAGAGAAAGAGATGGAGAAGTACTGGAATTGTCGAATACCTCCACTTGTGTACCGGGGCCCCTTTGTACACCGAGCGGAACAAATGCCGGGAATGTTGGCTCTCTCTTCACTTGTACCTTGACGAATCTAGTACTATTTGGAGTGCAAGGTTCATGTTTATCTTCGATGGTGAATTCTACTTTAAGTTAGTCTTGTTCATTATTTACTTGCGGGTTCGCCCATGCTTTTTCTAAGTAGTATCTTCTTTATACCGTGCCTACAGGGTGTCATTTATTTGATGGAATCGTTCGGCCAGAAACGGGGCTCTTCTGTCGTAGAGGCCTCGTCGAGTGCTCCCACTCCGCCAAAAAAAGAATATGATATAAAAAAGATAAGCGGATAAAAGTGTCCCACCAAGACGCCGATGAAAGACTTTGCAACGAATTCAGCAAGTGTATCATTGATGAAGAACTCGTCAAAATATCGAAAGATATGTTCTAAGAGTACATACCACACCTCTGGGCGCCCGGGCCGACCGACAGGCTGAGGGCAATGGAGACAATCCGTTCCGTATAGAACAAAGGCGGTGATCCATTCTAAAAAAGGGAGGAAGAGAGAGATCTCTCGTTAGGTCTTGGTGATGACCGCCGGAGGGGGAGTACGAGAAGGCGGACATCTGGCTGCTATCAATCGGCTGGCGAGCCTAACCCTATAGGGTTGGTTTTGTTCAATACTTAGGTAGGGCCGACTACGCCACCTCAGCAGCTGGGACTGGAATTGCTTACAATGCATTTCATCTGGCCACTGACTGAATTCGATGTAGGGCCAGTGTATAAAGACCGGCTTATCTCTCTTAAGACTTAGTCCACTTTCTACTAGAATCAGATTTTCTAGTTTGCAAGCAGGTGTGCCAGCTGTAACAAAAACTTATGGCTTAGGTGGATTTCTTTAGTCAGTCCTTCTGCAAGACCAACATACTTTCCTGGAGAACCAGTAAAGACTTCTGCTTGCCACAAAGAACGGTTGTGATAAGAACCGCTCGATTTTTCGTGCTCTTGCTACAGTTAAACGATCCTCCTCCGATAATTCATCCAATCCAAGAATTGCGATAATGTCCTGAAGTTCTTTGTAACGTTGTAAAGTTTCCTTAACTCTTTGCGCAGTTTCATATTGTTCATTGCCAACGATCCGATGCTGTAAAGGTCCTTCCCCCTTTGGAAGGCTGTGGGCGAGGAGGGATTCGAACCCCCGACACCGTGGTTCGTAGCCACGTGCTCTAATCCTCTGAGCTATAGGCCCACCCTGTCTCCACTGGATCTCTTCACGGGGATACCCCAAAAGGAACCTTCTTCTCCTCAGCCATTTTATTTCGGGTTAAGAAGATGGGAAAGCGCCTTTCTCTTTATAAGAACAGTGCGTTCTGAGGTGTGAAGTGGGAGAGAGGGGATGATTGAGGTTTTGAATAAGACGATCTTTGTGTTTTGGATTTGGATCTTTTTCGTATTTCAAAACAGTGAAAAAGTCAAATAAGAGGTGTTAAGCTTTTTATCATTCTAGCATCGAGCTATTTTGCCGCAGGACCTCCCCTACAGTATTGTCACCGTAGTAGAGTTTAACCACCAAATTTGGGATGGATTGGTGTGGTTCCTCTACGCCTAGGACACCAGAATATCGAACCATGAACGAGAAAAGGCATGAGAGAAATATTGGCTAGTAATTGTGAAGCCCCAATTCGTCCTTGTGACGAATACTCTAGTAGAGGACCCTGATAAAGATGGATAACCCTGATCACGCTAGAGTAGTAGTCAATAGCGTAGACGTAGTGTCTAGGCTAGAGACTACCTTCGTTTGTCTCGTACTCTACGGTTGAGGGGTTGGCGGCAGGTGATGACAGCCACGTCCATCCCTTATAATCCCCCACGTCCGGGTACGGCATAGAGCTGTAGGCCGGCAACGCTTGGCAAACCAAGTGTTATCCGATGCCCGAAGTAAGTCTATAATGGCAAAACTATCTTAACTTAGGTTCTCTATTATTAGAAAACCTCACTACCCGAGCTATCTTTCTTCTTATTCTTGTTATCTTGGGTGAACTAGCTTAAGAGACTCTTACACCTTCGTTCGTCGTGGAAATACGATACCCTGAATACTTCTGGGTGAAATGCTACAACGGTAATTCCATGCGCTTGCGGATTATTTCTGTTTGCGTTAAGAAATAGCGACACCAACCTGATCCTGTCTCCTTAATAAAATCTGTAGAAAAAATGATTGATAGAACTTTCACTGCCTTTGAACCAAGCTTTCCTCAATTCCTCTCTTTTCTTTCCCTTGGAATGCAATGGGTTCAAATGTTATTTTGTGGATTTGTTTTTGCAAATCAATTGATTCTTTTAGAATTTTCTCTAGGTATATAGCAAAATATGTTCAGTAAATGACACAATACATGAGTTAGTGTATTGTGATCGTTTCGTGATCCTTTCAGACTTCTGTTGTTAAAGACAGGTTCTGTTCCTTCAGTACTTTTCTCAGGGAAGAAAGTGTAGAAAGGTGCTCTAGAGTCAGAACAATTGTCAAATCCAGCAGAGAAGCTGAATCCGTGCACCAAAGAAGCTCAGGATAGGGATAGCACTCCGGAATGCATTGGGATGGTCAGAAGGGGAGGTGATGCGGCCCGAGTCAAAGCCTTGCTCGCGGTTGATGAGTCAGACTGCTGGCATCTTCTCCACTGGTGGTGCTGCTTTGTGGGTGCTGTGCCGCCTTCATTACGGTCATGGCTCCGATCCATCTAATCACCTGCTTTTAAGTATTTTTGTTCTGCCATTCAATGCATCGTAGCAGCCGATAAACCTTGTTTGTTGTCTCCTCACTTCCTCAGTGTGCTTCGAGAGAATCAGAGGTTAAACCTTTGTGCTGCCTGACCCATGCGTATATTGTACAGGTCCGAAAATAACAGTCCCAAGGAGCCTCAGGTGGGCGTCATGCGGAGCGATCTCAATGAGCTTAACATCAGCCCTGCTTGTGCGGTCCTTCAGCCCGGAGTGCGAACCTCAGAATATAGCTGCTTACGAGTTACGACAAACCTGAACGCAATGAATAGCATCAACAAGGTTCAGGCCACTGCTACCTCTCCCTATCAAATTATGTGGTTTGTTTGATTCAGTCGAGGATATACTTGTATTTCCCTTTGTATGATACATATTTTATGCATCATATCGCCATGTTGAGTGAAGAACTACTTGCCTTTTTGTTTTGCTACTATATGCAGACCAGCACGGGTTTGTGTGCACGGACGGAGCACAGTGGGGGCCAAGCTGGGCTCCGGCCCCCCCTGTCCAAAGCAAAATTCTCAAATATAGTTTGTGGTCACTTGCATTTTGTGAAATGTGACACAACTATAAATATATATAACTAGCTAGTTTTAGTCCATAACTTGGTTAAAAGTAGTCTGACAGTCTCTGTAGTCATTTGATATGTGATTAGTTAAATTTATCATAGTATATATGGTTTTATTTCTGATGTCAACATATTTCACTTATATTTTTATCAAGTTGGCCCCCCCTTGATTTTGTGCCGTGCTCCGTCGCTGTTTATGTGTGAGGTGTAGAATCAATGTTGATACCTGTTGCGAAACTGCAAACCGATACTACTTTACCTTTGTGGCTTTGTCTTATGTCAAATCCTTTCTCTTGGACTAAGTTTTCTATAAAAAATATATTAACATCAAATATGCTCAAATAAATGTGATATATCGAGAATTTAGGTCTTGATTAAATCCAGGGCGTAAAGTTTTGGAGTGTCACATCGGGGTATCGTATGGGGTATTCGGATACTAATAAAAAAACAAATTACGGAATCCGTCAGTAATCCGCGATACGAATTTATTATGCCTAATTAATCAATCATTAGCGCATATGCTACTGTAGCACCACATTGTCAAATCATGGACTAATTAGGCTTAAAATATTCGTCTCACAAATTAGTCGCAAAATATGCAATTAGTTATATTTTTAGTATATATTTAATACTTCGTGCATGTGTCCAAACATTCGATGGGATAGGGAGTAAACTTTAGGGGAAGGAACTAAACAAGGCCTTAATAACGGAAATGTCCGCTCGTCCAGACGTTCCCATTCGCGGGCCGCAACATCAACCCAATAGCCCAATAGTAGTAGCTCCTCATCCATTCGCCCCTAACTGTAGCCTGCTGATTCCATTCTTTAGGAAAAAAATCACCGCTCTTTGCCGCGCCGCCTTAACGTTCTCCACGACGACCGGGGACCCGACGCCCAGCATCTCCACCGTGCCCGAGCGCGGTCGCCTGCCTTCCTCCCTCTCCATCGCGCCTCTCGGTCGCTTGCCTTCCTCCCTCTCCACTGCGTCTCGCCGGTCGCCTTCTCCACCGAAGTTGCGACAGCTCGCGCCAGACCCGCTACAGCCTTCTCCACAGGAGCAGCGACAGCTTGTGCCAGCATGAGATCAGGAGCACCACCATCCAGCGCCGCGCCGCCATCCACCTTGTCCGTTGCAGAAGGGGAGGCAGGGGAGGCCTACGCCTGCGCTTGGGGAGGCTTGCGCTTGCAACTGCGCCTGCACCCCTATCCACCTCGCGCCGTCGGCAGGAAGGTGAGGCTTGCGAGTTCTCCACCAGGTAGGTAGGCCATGGTCGTTGGCGACGCTGTGTTTCAAATGTTTCAGGACGTTTTTTCAGACATGTTGTAAGCCTATGTTTCAAATGTTTCAGTTGTTTCGGATGTATGTTTCAAGTGTTTCGTACGGATTTGGTCAAAAGTTAGATAACTTTAATATAGGATGAATTGAAGTAATGTGAAACAAAATGAGTAAATTGTTCTCATCTTGACGTCACATGTGTTTATAGAATTAGCAAAGTTATGTGGAGCACTTTTGGCTTGACAATATTTGCTTGAAAAAAAAGGAAATACGTCAATCAAAGATGTGCAGATTGATATCGCGACTGCTAAACCAAATCTGAGTACAAGAGAGGAGACCCCACTGTTTCCTGTATGTATTGGTCGAATTAGATTCGTGCTTGCAGTAGTACTTGAGTCCGATTCCAACTGTGCTTGACGATATTCAGCCTGTCGTTTCGGCTGAATTGGTTTATAAGCCATGGCTGAAAGTACTGCTGGCTGGTTTGGTGTGAGAGAAAAATATTATTCAAGTCGTGGATTATAAACCAGATACGTGCAAATAAGTCGAAACGAACTGGCTGATTTATAATCATCTGTGCACGCTTTGATTTCTCTCGTCCCCTTCACGTAATCAAATCACGTAGCCACAGGCTTTCCACGTACTTGCAGCTAGCGTTTCCAGAGTGCCCGAACGAATCTGCAAGCTGCCTGGTTGTCCGGCGCACAGCAATGTGCTGGCGAACGACGTGGTGCCTGCCCGGCCCGGCGCCGCCGCCGACGAAGGCTACGAGGAGCTGCCGGTGTCACTGCCGCCGCACGTACCGCGGGGGCTGTCCAGGGACGACGCGCCGAGCGCAGGCAGGGAGGCCACGACGTTCGCGGTGGAGCACGTGGTGGCACCGGCGTCCAACGGCGGCTTCGGCATCGAAGGAGGGGCGTGGCTCGCATTGGTCTGCGCGTCGTCCGTCTACGCGAAGGTGGCCGGTCCTTCCCAGTCGTAGGATACTACTGACTAGCCGGGTTGTAGGCGTAGCGGTTTAATTTGCAAGTCGTGTCAGGTGTTCGATTACACAATTTACCATCTGTTGGCATCTAGAATTCGCCTAAAAATTTCAGGTTTGCATGGAAAAACCGGTCTGGTCGGTTTTCAAAAACCGATCCGGCAGGTTTTGTAACTTCGTTGAATTGCAATATGGACTTCATTGTTGTGTTTTTTCAACTTTGTTGAATTGCGGAATGAACTTCACTCTTACTTTGTCGAGCTCCACAATCCCCAGTCCATCATCATCACCATGAGCCTCGCTCGCAAGTTGGAGCTCCGTGATCAATATGCAGCAGTGGCAGTTCCGCCTCTCGCGTCCCATCGCCCTCTAATGCGTGGCCTCCTGGCAGGGCCACTGCCCCGTCTCGCGCTCCCTGCGCCTCCAGTAGGCGCCTGGCCATCCACGGTCACCGTCGAAGGCCGCCAAGTAAAGCGGCTCTCACAGTCGGAGATGGTGGAACGCCGCTGCCTGGGGCTCTGTTTCAACTGCAACGAAGAATTTGGCCAAGGTCACAACTGCGTTTGTCAACGCATCTTCCTCCTTGACCTGGCTGAGGCCAAAGAAGGAGAAGAAGACGAGTCGGAGGAGCCTGCTGCTATCGACCCGCTCATTTTGCTACACATGATTGTGGGCGTCTGCACTAGTGAGACGATGCAGGTGCATATCCAGTTGGGCGGCGCTACCCTCCTCGCCCTCCTCGACTCGGGCTCCACCCACAACTTCGTCTCGGAGGACGCCACGGGTTAGACCTCCCTCCAACTGCGGCCGCGAGGCAACATGAAGGTGATGATGGTCAATGGTGAGCGCGTGGCCTGCCCCGGTGTCTACCCCGCCACAGTGTTCACCATCGAGGGCAAGACTTTCTCCACCGACTTCTTCACGCTGCCACAGGCCGGCTACGACGTTGTGCTGGGCACGCAGTGGCTGGCCTCTTTAGGACCGTTTCTCTAGGATTTCGGTGCTCTCACCATGTCTTTCTGGCGCAGCGATCATCGGGTCTGCTGGAAGGGGATTGCAGGTCCAACCAGCCCCTCG
This sequence comes from Miscanthus lutarioriparius, assembly GCA_904845875.1. NCBI lineage: Eukaryota > Viridiplantae > Streptophyta > Magnoliopsida > Poales > Poaceae > Miscanthus > Miscanthus lutarioriparius. The sequence continues at coordinate 87,733,712 of CAJGYO010000006.1, forward strand.
CTGTGGGTGTGCACATGTGATGATCTCATGGACGCACTGCTGAGCAACTTCACCAGCGTCTTCGCCAAGCCATCAACGCTGCCGCCTCCACGTTCCCGAGACCACAACATCAATCTTGTTCCTGATTCGGTGCCGGTGGTGGTGCGGCCTTACCGCTACCCCGCCGCCCACAAAGACGCTACAATGCTAGTGCGCAACCATGCTCAGCCAGGGGCTGATCCGCCACAGCACGTCGATGTCGCAGAACCGACCAATTTATAAGAATACAAGTACAATGGCAATCCGCAAGCGGTCGCACTGTCATACTTGAACCCATATAAACCCGGTAGTCCGTCGAGTACCACGACGGGTCTCGATAAACGATTTACAACAACCAAGATCGTACAGGATTCAACATACATGCCACATATTACATAAAGTTCACAGATACTTTTCATCATCAGAGTACGAATAAAAGTTATTACAAACCGAGTTTGATAATTAAAGCGGAAGCAAATAAGTTCGAGGGTAAAGTTTCCAACATAGTTTGATACAGTGCCATGCCAGATCACGATCCACAAAAGCAAAGATAGGAATTACTAAGGAAGCCTGCCCAAGGCTTACTCCTCATCCACAGCGGGATAGAAGCAACTCTTGCAATAACCATGATACATAGTGCCATCTCGCAACAATGGGAAAATAAACCCCGAGTACGAGAAGGTACTCACTAGACTTACCCATCATGAACCGAAATAAAATGACTCAAGGATCATGCAAGGTCAGTATAAGTGGACGTAACTTGACAACATTTTTTGCGAAAAGGCAATTACCCGTTGAAAATTATGATTCCTTTATCAAGTTAATTATAACTATCCATTTCTAGATTAGCAACTATCCTGTACCAAACATGTGGGATATCATTTAGAAGCATACAATAGTAACCATAGCGGTATTGTAATTCCATATTCATCCGAACCACCATGTTTCATAATATAGTTGCTACGATGTTGGGACTAGCCAAGTTTCTCACTATCCGGAGAGACGGCGATTCAATCGATTTCAACCAGGTGAAATTTATTCCTAACACAAACCCAGATCTACCACCCACGATAGTCTTAGGTCACCTTTGGTACAACTCAGGTACACATTTCATGCGGGTTCGTGCACGCCGCACAATCTGGAACACCAGATGCCGGGATGCTCGAGCCAAACTGCCCTTGGGCTCGGTCGATCGTTCCCGGAAGGCGCTATGAAACGATTCCCGCTGAGTTGAATTACTCGGCCAGCGGTCGAAACGAATTATCCGGCCAGCTAAGTGAGAGGCATGCGTTCAATCTTGTCGAAGCGCCAACAACGGTACGGTCCTTAATCGACACGAGACGGGATAAGTCCACACCCAAGACCTCCATGCCCTGTTGCTTCCCTATCGATCTCCCGTCCGGTCTCAATTTACTTTTACCTCATGGTTACTGTTCCACGATAGCGAGATATAGCCAACCGTGCTCGGTATCCACCTATATCTCGCGGTGACGAGACATCACCCGACTTCTACCGATCTAAGCATGGCTAAGCATATATATATTCGATCCTCGGACCTATACCGGTTAAAGGTGTAATATCTGGACAAGGAATGTACATGCATCAAGTGGTTTCATTCAACTCTTATAACCTAATGCATCAATCATAAATACGTAAGTAAACATTTGTAAATTACTGGGAGACTTATAATGCTCCGGGGCTTGCCTCATGAGAAAGGAAGTAGGGCAGTGGTCGGGGCACTCGGAAGCTCTTGAGGTTACGCTCACGCCTTCCGGGAGCTACGGCTTGCGGATCCTCCTGCGGGTTCCCTTCCTCTGCTTCTTCGAATTCCAGCAATGTGATCTCTTCCTCCGATCCTAGATGCATGAGTATGGTATAAGTATTACGAATGCATATATGTTAACAAGTGCATCACGTTGTTTGAGTAGGTGCATATCTCTTCTCGCTTACTACTTAACTACTTCTACAAAGCATCGACTATGCCATAAACAGTATCTACTTGTTTCGCTCATAACTGGAGTTCTACAAATCCAAATCCAGTGATCCTGGACTTTCTGGAAAGCTTATCAAATTTTCTACAACTTTGTTATTAACCATTTTTACAGTACACATCAGTTTCAACATGCAAATCCTCACACTCTAGAATCAGTCCGGAAATGACTTAACATGCAACATAAAGTAAGAATACTTCTACTTCAGGTAATCATTCAAAATTTGACAACCTAGAACCTACCAATAGTTTAAACATACCAAATACAGTTAAGATGATATAATGGTAAAGCCCAAACTATTTATTAAATTGCCTTTATTATTTTATTTAGATACCTAGGTTAAATAATAAATATATATCAGATGTGCTTAATAAATTCTCAAAAATTTACAGAGCTTTACTAATGCTATCAAGAGACTACTGTAAAAATTTCATGTCATTTTACCAAGTAGAACATTCTATACAAAAATGACAAGGCAGCAAGGCTTGAAATAGCATAAATGGAAAACCCTATTGAAAAGTGTCAAGCAACAGATTTCATATTTTTCTTAGCATCCATATGGTACTAGGATTACCTCCAATAAATTTCATGAATTTTGGACTCATACTTAATTTATGAAAATTCATGCAAGGATTAACTAGTCATAAAAGAAAAATCTCTAACTTTAAATCTACCCATGCACTGGTCCTCAAATTTTTACCAGAGTTCACACATGCTAAGATTAGTCCACCACAAAAATTTCATAATTTTTGGAGCACAGGAACTCTAGATATAAAATAAACAAATTTGAATGCATTCAAAAGCACATTTGAAATCCCTATTTAAATCTCCAGAAATTTCTACTGTTGAAACCAAGAACATATTTTTCAAAATACTACACTTCCTAAGCAACACAATCATATTTATTTCACCATTTTAGGAGCTACCAAACTAAAGATACAAAAATAACAAAACAAATCAAAAACTGGATTCAAAATGAGTTAGCCTACACTACTACTTCATCGTGGTGTGGGACCCGCTGGTCGGGGGACCCCACGCGCGTCGATGACACGGAACAGGGCAGCGGCGCTGCTGCTGTGTTGGCCTGCCGAGAGCTTCGCCGACGGCGAACTCGCTTCGGCGGTGACATCATCACACGATGATCTACTCGACTTCACGCATCGATTGAGCTACTTGGGTGGCTTTCTCGCCGGAGCTAGCGGCTCTGGCGGCCATGGCCATGGCGGGGGTGGAGGTGCGGGTCGACGGTGAAACACCGCCGGTGTGGGCTACGGTGGTTCAAATCAACGCGTGGACAAGCATCTATGAACGCTGGGGACCTAGCGCGCTAGCTACCGGAGCGGGAGAATCTTGTGGCGGCGTGGCCACGACAGACGGGGGCTCACGGCGGAACTCCGGCGAGCCTACACGCTACTGCGGTGGCTTACCGGGCTTTGTCGGTGAGCGCAGGGAGAAACAATGGGGTGCTTTGGGGAGACGGTGGAGCTATCACGGTGGCGAAGGAGCAGCGAGGACGAGCTGGTGGCGGCTATGGCGGCGGCGGAGGTGCGGGCCGAGCTTCGGTCGTGCCGCGCGGCGAGGAAGACGGAGTAGAAAATGGGAAATGAAGCGCGGGCGACTTCGGGCGAAACAATGGCGGGTTAAAACACGCTCGGCGCGGGCGTGGCTCTGCGCTGTCGATCGAAGCTGGCGACGCGCGGCCGTCGCCGGGGACACGCGGCGCGCAAACTCTGTTCCGGTCGGCCATCAAGAAGAAGCAGGCGTTCGGGATTCGTCGATCGTTCGATGGCCGCTGACAAGCGTTTTCTCGTTGATTTACCGGCTAAACGGTGGCTCCTTCGTGCAAACTTCTTGAATAGAAGTTGTAGAACCATGTACCATCTCCAACTCTTGTTAAGGCAGCATACTCTAATTCGCAACCTAAACCGAGTAAAATCATGCTCAAAGTAGGCTTGTCGGTGGCGAGGGGTTTCACGACTTAGCAAATTTCGTTAAGTGTTGAAATCGATTTTGATGATTCTTGTGATCCAATTTCAAACATGTTAGGAGCTGAATCATGTGATGACCCAAAATAAAAGTTGTTCCTTATGTCAAACACTACAACATTGCTTTAGTGAACTCCTCCATGCAAGGTCTCTAACACCTAGTTCAACTTTAGTCAAACATGTCACTTTGAACTCATGATACATACACAAACCAGGGCTAAATGACCAAACTAGCCTTTAGCACTAAATACCAAAGTTGTTCCTAATGATATCCTAAGCATGTTTAAACAATTTGCAAGGTCATTTAAGCATTTCATGTAGTAGTCACTCATATAGCTATTCAGTCAACACATGAAATATCACTTAAGTGCTTGATCATGAAATGTGGCCTTCATGAACAATGTTTCTTTTGTTAACCTAAGTGTAGCTAAAGTGTTATAGTGACCAACATTACACACTAGCATTTATTTGCACATGATCATATGCATATGTTCCAAGAAATACGAGATAACAAGCAATGTTTCATATGTTTCGATCGAATGTTTCAATTGTAAATGATGATTTATGAATGCTTGATGCTCATGCTTATGTTATGCAAGTCAAGTTATGCAAGGCTAACACCCGAGGTGTTACAGCCCCTCCCCCTTATAAAAATCTCGTCCCGAGATTTGCAAGACCTACCATTCTTGGAAAAAGGCGGGATAAACTTCTCGTAGATAATCTTCTCTTTCCCACGTAGCATCTTGTTCACTATGATTGTTCCACACCACCTTATAGAACTTGATAATCTTACTCCTTGTCACTCTCTCCATCTCTTCTAATACCCGAATTGGTTTTTCTTCATAGGTCAAATCCGATTGAAGCTGCACGTTGGTGGGTGCAATAGCTTCTTCTGGTACTCGAAGACATTTCTTTAGCTGAGAAACATGGAACACATCAAAGATTGCACTCATCTCTGGTGGAAGTTGTAACTTATATGCAACCTTCCCTTTTTGTTCCAAAATTTTGTATGGCCCTACATATCTTGGTGAAAGCTTCTTTTTCATCCCAAATCTTTTCACGCCTTTCATGGGTGATACTCTCAAGTATACATAATCACCCACTTCAAAAGTTAGTGGTCTTCTTCTTCTGTCGGCATAACTTTTCTGTCTTGATTGAGCTGCCTTCATGTGGTGTTGGATGATACGTACTTGCTCTTCGGCTTCATTTACAAAATCAATACCAAAGTATCTCCTTTCACCGGGCTCAATCCAGGTTCAAAGGAGTCCTGCACTTTCGCCATACAAGGCTTCAAATGGAGCCATTTTGATACTAAACTTGATAATCTGTTGTTATAGGAGAATTCGGCTAAAGGTAACCATTTCTCCCATGAACCTTTTGAAGATATAACACAAGCTCTAAGTAAATCTTCTAGGATTTGGTTCACTCGCTCTGTCTGTCCCGAAGTTTGCGGATGATAAGCTGAACTTCCGATTAGCTTGGTTCCCAAAGCACGGTGTAAGTGCTCCCGAAACGAGCTATGAATCTGTGGTCCTCGATCCGAGATTATAGTCCTGGGTACTCCATGCAATCTCACGATCCGGGCAACATATATTTCAACGTATTTCCCAACTATATACCGCGTGTTCACGGGTATGAAGTGTCTTGACTTGGTGAGACGATCAACAATGACCCAGTTGAATCGTGACCTTGTGGTGTTGTTGGAAGGCGGTAATAAAGTCCATACTTGATCTCTTCCCATTTCCATCCTGGAATAGGCGTTGGTGAAGTAATCCAAATGGTTTTCATATGGACTTTCACTCTCTGCAGTTATCACACCTAGCAACATAGGCTGCGATCTCTTTCTTCATCTTAGTCCACCAAAACGGGTTCTTAAATCTTGATACATTTTACTACTACCCGGATGGATAGACAATTTGGATGAGTGAGCTTCTTCTAAAATTTGATTTCTTAGCTCACGGTCCTTTGGCACCACTAGTCGGTCCTCGAACCATAATACACCTCTTTCGTCCAATCTAAAATGTTTGGTTTCTTGCTCTTGCATTTTTCTCTTGATGTGACTTATTCCCATCTATCATCTGCTTTGTAGCTCTATGATTTTGCCCTCAAGTGAACAAGCGATTGTGATATTGTGTAGTACAATGAGGATGTAACAAGTTGAATCCATCTTCCAAAGAATGCTTCCACAAGGTGTTACAATGGGACTTCCGACTAAGTGCATCGGCTACTACATTTGCTTTACCCGGATGGTAATGCACTTCTAAATTGTAGTCCTTAATCAATTCTAACCATCTTCGTTGTCTCATGTTCAGCTCTGGCTGGGTAAAGATATACTTGAGACTTTTGTGGTCGATAAAAGATATGACATACATTGCCCAACAAGTAATGTCTCCATATCTTTAGTGCATGGACAACAGTACCGCAAGTTCCAAATCATGTGTAGGGTAGTTGACTTCATGTTTTCTCAATTGCCGTGAGGCATATGCAATTACTCTCCCTTCTTGCATAAGCACACATCCCAAACCTATTCCTGATGCATCACAAAATACATCAAAAGGCTTTTCGATGTTTGGTTGTGCTAACACAGGTGCTGTAGTCAACAAAGTTACGAGGGTGTGAAAAGTCGTTTCACATTCTCGGTGTCCATTTGTACTTCTCATCTTTACGAAGTAGTCTAGTCATAGGCTTAGCTATCTTTGAAAAATCTGGAATAAACCGACGATAGTATCCTCGCTAACCCTAGAAAACTCCGAACTTCATGAACCGAAGTTGGGGCTTTCCAATCCATGACCTCTTGTACTTTGGATGGGTCTCTTGAGATTCCATCTCTTGATAAAATGTGACCTAAGAAAGGTACTTTGCTCATCCAAAATTCACATTTGCTAAACTTGGCATATAGCTTATGCTCCCTCGATGCGATAGGACAATCCTCAAATGCTCCTCGATGATCGGTCTCATTTTCTCAATAAATCAATATATCATCAATAAACACGACCACGAACTTGTCAAGTTCGGGCATGAATACCGAGTTCATCGGTACATGAAATAGGTCGGAGCATTTGTTAGTCCAAAAGACATAACCAAATACTCGTATAAGCCGTACCTCGTGAAAGAAAGCGCTTTTAGGTATATCCTCCGGTCTAATTTTTATCCGATGATAACCTGATCTCAAATCAATTTTGGAGAATACCTTTGCCTTCGCTAAACCGATCGAACAAGATGTCGATGCGGGGCAATGGATATTTGTTTTGATGGTCACAGACATTGAGTGGTCTGTAATCTACACACATTCTCGGTGACTTATCCTTCTTTTTTCACAAACAAGGCCGGACATCCCCACGGAGATGAGCTAGGTTGGATAAGACCTTTGTCCAATAGATCTTGCAATTGAACCTTAAGTTACGCTAACTCATTGGGTGGCATTCTATATGGCCTTCGGATATGGGTGCGATGACTGCACTAATTCAATCTTAAATTCCACGTCTCTATCCGGTGGTAGACCTGGTAATTCCTCGGAAATACATCCGAAACTCACAAACCATCGGGATATCACATATTGTGGTGACTTGGGTAGCACAAAGCTAAATGTTGGGGTTTGAAATCGCGGGAGAGTGGGACTAGAAAAGCATTCCCTCCCGTGGGTTCTCTCAACATAATAGTGCGGTGCTAGTGTCAATAAGAACACCATGATCCTTCATCCAATTCATGCCTAAGATTACACTTATTGATAATCCGGGCAATATTATCAAATCCGTGGTGTACTCCTCCCTTGTATCACGATGAGTACATTTTGACTATCTTTTGGTAATAACAAGACCCCCCTATTTGAACTTATGTTAAAACCCCTTTGTTTACTTCAATTATTTCTTGACTATGTCTAGATGCAAATGCTTGACTCATAAATGAATGAGAAGCTCCCGAATCAAATAAAACAACAAAGCAGGACACTTGTTGACAAGAAACATACCAGTAGTGACAACTTCTCCGGCGGGCACTTCCTCCACAGCGGTATAATGTACTTGTCCCTGACGTGCCCTGGTATTCACCTGCCTCTGATTGTTCTGATTTGGGTTGCCATTCCTCTTGGGGTGGGGGCATTCCTTGGACCAATGACCCAGTTGGTTGCAGTTGAAACATGGTTGATTACTTTTGAATCCTGTAGAGCTGTCCTGATTACCATTTCCTTTTGGTAAGGCAATAGTGAACGCCTTACGGAACGGTTTCTGTGGCCTGTTATTCTGAGCTTTCGGTGGTGGAGGCCTGAACTTGGGTGCAGGTGGACGGAATTGTGGCCTAGCTGTGATAGGAGCTTTTGATGGGAAAGATCCAGAGGCACCGGCCTCATATGTCCTTTTGCGACCCTTAGCAACTGCATGCATGTTGTTGTGGTTTTCTTGGGTCAAGGCATCACTAATAAACTCGTTGTACGTGGTACATCGAGAATTTGCCATAGTCTTCATCAGTTTGGTACCCAACCCTCGCTTGAAACTCTCTATCTTTTTCTCTTGGTATCCACAAAACCGGGAGCATATCTTGACAAGTTGTTGAATGCGTGCATATACTCTGTGAGTGACTTTGTTCCTGAGTGAGTGAGCCTCATAAATTCGGTCGCTTTCATGCGCATCGGGCCGGGGAATATGATGTCCCTAAAAAGCCAGCTTGAATTGTTCCCAGTCACTCGTGCATTAGCGGCGAGAGAGACGGAAGTGCATCCACCAGATTCCTGCTTGGTCCTTGCAATTGATGGGAAGCATACTACGCTTTCGGATGCTCCGTGACCCTCAACAGATTTGAATTTCGCTCAATGGTATTCAGCCACTCATCGGCTGCGGTGGTTCCTCACCACCTTGAAGATTGGAGGCTTCGTGTCCGAAACTCCTTGAATGTACTATGCTGATTTGGTTCGCCCCCTTGTTGTGGGTGGCCACGAGCGTGTGTTTTTTGCGATAAGGCGCAAAGCTTCTTCCATTGTCCTTTGGCTCCCCAAGAATCGAGCAAAAGAACTCCCCGAGCGGGCATTTGCGGTGGTGGTGGTAAGTCATCACCATTGCCATCGTGGATCTGCTACTCGACTCCAACAGGTGCGCGTCATCTGCGAAGTTGCAACAATAAGCGATTATTGGTTGATGTCAAGAGATTGCGGATGAATCATAATCATGCCGACTGAAATTACTGGAGAAATTCTCAAATTCACAATAAAAAGCAGGCATAACAATTCATTCTCGCAACATGGCATCCCCAATTTGACCACTTATCGCGCTCATAACGCATGCAAAGTTAAATCGTGATCACCAACAAGGAACGGAATTGCATTGATGTTCATCCAAACATGCGATTGACATTACATGATAGTCTGCTTACTAATGCCAATTTCAAACTATAGGTCCATTACATAAATAAAGGTGATACATTAGTCCTTCCACTAAATGCTAAGCGATCTAATCCTCATCATGATCACTATCGAGGTCAGACGCAAGATCATCTCCTTCCTCAGGTTCTACTTCTTCTTCAGGATCCACTTCTTCTTCTCCTTCCTCGTACCCTTCTAGATCCATTTCTGCGGCTCCAGGTGGGACATAAGGGTGGAGCTGATTGTTCAGAAGATGAACCTCTTCATGCAGATTATCGTTGTATTCTTCCGCATTAGCCAACTGCTGTCCTAGCTCAAACTGTCGAGCTCTTAGGACATTTTCCCTTGTCCAAGCTGCATTTCGTTGGTGAGTTAACCGAGTCATCTCTTCAGTGAGCCTTTCAATCTCGGCGTCGTGCTCCCTCTGAAGCTGACGTCGGTCCTCGCGGGCATGACCAAGAGCACCAGACACACGTCTGAGGCTACCTTCAACTCCATCCAACACTCTCATCATTGCGAACATGGCGCTCATGGAAGGGTTATCACTGTTCTGCCTCTCCGCTGCACCAATCTCCAAAGATTTTCCTCTTGTCTGCTGCCATGAGTCAGTGGAGGGTTACCTCTTGGAAAGACTCCAACCAAAGCGGCTGCCAGCTCCTGAGGGAAAACGATCCATGATGTCTCTCAGGATCCCAAAGGCTGCCCTGCTAGCTGCTTCTTCAGCATCCTACCAGTTGACTCATAACACCAGCTGTCCACTCATAATCGTCACCTCGGGGGACGAACAACGGCCTCCACAAGAAACTAAGAGACCTTCTCCCAACTGCTCATTCGCCCGAGTAGCGGGGTTCCATTCCATCGGGATAGCCTACATAATCGAGCACTCTCCACAAGAGTATAGGCATCCCAAACTCTCCAAGGAACGTGTGGCGTTGACGGGTGCGTGGAGCAAGGCGACGGCGGGGAGCTCGCCTCCTCGTGGACTTGCGAAGCGATGCCTTTGTGCGTGCCATCTGCACCATTAACATGCACCCCTTGGTGAGACAATGCCATAATGGATAAGAGCTACATAACCGAGTAAGAATTTTATAAGGGGAGGAACAATGTAATTATGTGAATGGTAATTATCATGATGCATGCTCGTTCGTCACGTCCTCACAAACTTAGGAAAAAATTTGTTTCTAGCGGTAGACATGGTGGCATACATCGTTCTCTCATAAATAGCGTAACTAGTCGAGCTACACGTTTACGTTGTTAGTGTACCGCATAAAATTTCATTTCAGCCCTTAAACCCATAATGAATATGCATAATGTAATTGTAAATACTTCCATATATGTATACCCATACATATACTTCCGTATCAATCTACCCGACAATAATTTAAACCCACAATTAAATACGTACCATATACACATGCAAGCATGCATACATAGCCGCATTACAAAGCTACTCTTCCCGACCGCATGCTCACATCTTGCGGTCATACGCTCATCTTACCATGGCGTGAGGCATTTGATCCATACATTACCATTCAAGTGAATGGCATCCATACAATAGCACGCCGTATGGATGGACGACGTAAGTAAAACCCCCATGTTAGTACTTAAATAGCCACCTAATAGTCCTTAATTTGGGCGTAAGGAAAGTGATCATTGGCACACTTTAGATTTCAAATACCTACTATATAACTATTAGTTGCTAGAGAAGGGTTTTCGGAAAACAAAAACTTTTGTTTTAAATACACTTGTGACAATTAACGTTGAATCTTGCTCGATGCCGGTTTGTCATGAATCCCACCAATTTATAAGAATACAAGTACAATGGCAATCCATAGCGGTCGCTTTGTCATACTTGAACCCATATAAACCCGGTAGTCCGTCGAGTACCACGACGGGTCTCGATAAACGATTTACAACAACCAAGATCGTACGAGATTCAACATACATGCCACATATTACATAAAGTTCACATATACTTTTCATCATCGAGTACTGAATAAAAGTTATTACAAACCGAGTTTGATAATTAAAGCGGAAGCAAATAAGTTCGAGGTAAAGTTTCCAACATAGTTTGATACGATTGCCATGCCGGATCACGATCCACAAAAGCAAAGATAGGAATTACTAAGGAAGCACGCCCAAGGCTTACTCCTCATCCACAATGGGATAGAAGCAACTCTTGCAATAACCATGATACACAAAGTGCCATCTCGCAACAATGGGAAAATAAACCCCGAGTACGAGAAGGTACTCAAATAGACTTACCCGTCATGAACCGTAAATAAAATGACTCCAAGGATCATGCAAGGCTGTATAAGTGGGCGTAACTTGACAACATTTTGCGAAAAAGGCAATTACCCGTTGAAAAATTATGATTCCTTTATCAAGTTAATTATAACTATCCATTTCTAGATTAGCAACTATCCTGTGCCAAACATGTGGGATATCATTTAGAAGCATACAATAGTAACCATAGCGGTATTGTAATTCCATATTCATCTGAACCACCATGTTTCATAATATAGTTGCTACGATGTTGGGACTAGCCAAGTTTCTCACTATCCGGGAGAGACGGCGATTCAAATCGATTTCAACCAAATGAATTTATTCCTAACACAAACCCAGATCTACCACCCACGATAGTCTTAGGTCACCTTTGGTACAACTTCAGTACACATTTCATGGGTTCGTCACGCGCTGTCTGGAACACCAGGATGCCGGGATGCTGCGAGCCAAACCTGCCCTTGGGCTCGGTCGATCGTTCCCCGGAAGGCGCGCTATGAAACGATTCCGGCTGAGTTGAATTACTCGGCCAGCGGTCGAAGCGAATTATCCGGCCAGCTAAGTGAGAGGCATGCGTTCAATCTTGTCGAAGCGCCAACAACGAGTGCGGTCCTTAATCGACACACACGCGGGGGATAAGTCCACACCCAAGACCTCCATGCCTGTTGCTTCCCTATCGATCTCCCGTCCGGTCTCAATTTACTTTTACCTCATGGTTACTGTTCCACGATAGCGAGATATAGCCAACCGTGCTCGGTATCCACCTATATCTCGCAGTGACAGGACATCACCCGACTTCTACCGATCTAAGCATGGCTAAGCATATATATATTCGATCCTCGGACCTATACCGGTTAAAGGTGTAATATCTCGGACAAGGAATGTACATGCATCAAGTGGTTTCATTCAACTCTTATAACCTAATGCATCAATCATAAATACGTAAGTAAACATTTGTAAATTACTGGGAGACTTATAATGCTCCGGGGCTTGCCTCGCAGAAAGGAAGTAGGACGGTGGTCAGGGCACTCCGGAAGCTCTTCAGGGTTCTGCTCCACGCCTTCGGGAGCTACGGCTTGCGGATCCTCCTGCGGGTTCCCTTCCTCTGCTTCTTCGAATTCCAGCAATGTGATCTCTTCCTCCGATCCTAGATGCATGAGTATGGTATAAGTATTACGAATGCATATATGTTAACAAGTGCATCACGTTGTTTGAGTAGGTGCATATCTCTTCTCGCTTACTACTTAACTACTTCTACAAAGCATCGACTATGCCATAAACAGTATCTACTTGTTTCGCTCATAACTGGAGTTCTACAAATCCAAATCCAGTGATCCTGGACTTTCTGGAAAGCTTATCAAATTTTCTACAACTTTGTTATTAACCATTTTTACAGTACACATCAGTTTCAACATGCAAATCCTCACACTCTAGAATCAGTCCGGAAATGACTTAACATGCAACATAAAGTAAGAATACTTCTACTTCAGGTAATCATTCAAAATTTGACAACCTAGAACCTACCAATAGTTTAAACATACCAAATACAGTTAAGATGATATAATGGTAAAGCCCAAACTATTTATTAAATTGCCTTTATTATTTTATTTAGATACCTAGGTTAAATAATAAATATATATCAGATGTGCTTAATAAATTCTCAAAAATTTACAGAGCTTTACTAATGCTATCAAGAGACTACTGTAAAAATTTCATGTCATTTTACCAAGTAGAACATTCTATACAAAATGACAAGGCAAGAAGGCTTGAAATAGCATAAATGGAAAACCCTATTGAAAAGTGTCAAGCAACAGATTTCATATTTTCTTAGCATCCATATGGTACTAGGATTACCTCCAATAAATTTCATGAATTTTGGACTCATACTTAATTTATGAAAATTCATGCAAGGATTAACTAGTCATAAAAGAAAAATCTCTAACTTTAAATCTACCCATGCACTGGTCCTCAAATTTTTACCAGAGTTCACACATGCTAAGATTAGTCCACCACAAAAATTTCATAATTTTTTGGAGCACAGAAACTCTAGATATAAAATAAACAAATTTGAATGCATTCAAAAGCACATTTGAAATCCCTATTTAAATCTCCAGAAATTTCTACTGTTGAAACCAAGAACATATTTTTCCAAAATACTACACTTCCTAAGCAACACAATCATATTTATTTCACCATTTTAGGAGCTACCAAACTAAAGATACAAAATAACAAAACAAATCAAAAACTGGATTCAAAATGAGTTAGCCTACACTACTTACATCGTTGCTGATGTGGGGACCCGCTGGTCAGGGGACCCCACGCGTCAGTGACACGGAACAGGAGGCAGCGCAGCTGGCGCGCAGTGGCAGCTGCCGAGCTTCGCCGACGGCGAACTCGCCGGCGGTGACATCATCACACGATGATCTACTCGACTTCACGCATCGATTGAGCTACTTGGGTGGCTTTCTCGCCGAGCTAGCGGCTCTGGCGGCGGCCATGGCGGGGTGGAGGTGCGGGTCGACGGTGAAACGCCGGTGTGGGCTACGGTGGTTCAAATCAACGCGTGGACAAGCATCTATGAACGCTGGGGACCTAGCGCGCTAGCTACCGGGCGGGAGGAATCTTGTGGCGGCGTGGCCCGCGGACGACGGGGCTCACGGCGGAACTCCGGCGAGCCTACCGCTGCTGCGGTGGCTTACCGGGCTTTGTCGTGAGCCGCACGGGGAGAAACAATGGGGTCTTTGGGGAGACGGTGGAGCTATCACGGTGGCGAAGGAGCAGCGAGGACGAGCTGGTGACGGCTATGGCGACGGCGGAGGTGCGGGCCGAGCTTCATTTGTCGTCATTGCCGGCGAGGAAGACGGAGTAGAAAATGGGAAATGAAGCGCGGGCGACTTCGGGCGAATTATTGGCGGGGTTAAGCGCTTCGGGCGCGGCGTGGCTTCTTGTGATCGGTGGCGTATGCGCGCGACCATCGCCGAGGACGCCGGGACACGCGCGCAAACTCTGTTCGATCGGCCACTTTCAAGAACGGGCGTTTCAGATTCGTCGGTCGTTCGATGGCCACTGACAACAAGGCTTCTCGTTGATTTACCGGCTAAACGGTGGCTCCTTCGTGCAAACTTCTTGAATAGAAGTTGTAGAACCATGTACCATCTCCAACTCTTGTTAAGGCAGCATACTCTAATTCGCAACCTAAACCGAGTAAAATCATGCTCAAAGTAGGCTTGTCGGTGACGGGGTTTCACGACTTAGCAAATTTCGTTAAGTGTTGAAATCGAGGATTTTGATGATTCTTGTGATCCAATTTCAAACATGTTAGGAGCTGAATCATGTGATGACCCAAAAATAAAAGTTGTTCCTTATGTCAAACACTACAACATTGCTTTAGTGAACTCCTCCATGCAAGGTCTCTAACACCTAGTTCAACTTTAGTCAAACATGTCACTTTGAACTCATGATACATACACAAACCAGGGCTAAATGACCAAACTAGCCTTAGCACTAAATACCAAAGTTGTTCCTAATGATATCCTAAGCATGTTTAAACAATTTGCAAGGTCATTTAAGCATTTCATGTAGTAGTCACTCATATAGCTATTCAGGTCAACACATGAAATATCACTTAAGTGCTTGATCATGAAATGTGGCCTTCATGAACAATGTTTCTTTTGTTAACCTAAGTGTAGCTAAAGTGTTATAGTGACCAACATTACACACTAGCATTTATTTGCACATGATCATATGCATATGTTCCAAGAAATACGAGATAACAAGCAATGTTTCATATGTTTCGATCGAATGTTTCAATTGTAAATGATGATTTATGAATGCTTGATGCTCATGCTTATGTTATGCAAGTCAAGTTATGCAAGGCTAACACCCGAGGTGTTACAGTCGACGTTCTCTTCTCTAGTCCTCCTCGTCAAGAAAGCCGATGGCTCATGGCAGTTCTACGTCGACTACCATGCCCTCAACGCCATCACCATCAAGGACACGTACCCCATCACGGTGGTCGACGAGCTCCTCGATGAGCTCCATGGTGCCCACTTCTTCTCCAAGCTGGACCTCCGCTCGGGCTACCATCAAGTCCGCATGAATGCTGCTGATGTTGAGAAGATAGTGTTCTGGACTCATGACGGGCTCTATGAGTTCCTGGTCATGCCATTTGGGCTTAGCAACGCCCCGGCCACGTTCTAGGCACTGATGAATGACATGCTCTGGCCGTTCCTGCGCTGCTTCGTCCTCGTCTTCTTAGATGACATCCTAATCTATAACAGCTTGTGGGCTGAACACTTGCGCCACGTACGGGCTGTCCTCACCGTGCTCCACCAACATCAGCTCTTCATCAAGCGCTCCAAATGCGCATTCGGTGTCACCTCCATCGCCTATTTGGGGCATGTCATCTCTGTTGTAGGGGTGGCCATGGACCTGGACAAAGTCCAGGTGGTCGCGAACTGGCCTCAACCTCGCTCCGCATGAGCAGTCCATGGCTTCCTTGGTTTGGCCAGGTACTACTGCAAGTTCATCAAGGAGTTCAGCACGATCGCGGCGCCTTTGACTACCCTGCTCAAGAAGGAAGGCTTCATCTGGACAGAGGCGGCTAGCGCAGCCTTCATCATGCTCAAGCTCACGGTCACCACGACACCTGTCCTCGTGCTCCCTGACTTCGTTGAACCCTTCGTCGTGGAATGCGATGCGTCAACTTATGGGTTCGGCGCTGTCCTTCTCCAGGGCCAACATCCATTGGCATTCTTCAGCGTCCTGTAGCGTTGCGCCACCAGTCCTTGGCGGCCTACGAAAGGGAGCTCATCAGCCTCGTCCCCGCCATCCGACAATGGCGACCATACCTCTGGGGACATTGCTAGATCAACGCTTGGCCACCATACCACAACACCACTAGGTGGGCAAGCTCCTCGGCTTCAATTTCTTGATGGAGTACAAGGCCAGGAACACCAACACAGTGGCCGACGCCTTGTCCAAGCGTGATACAGAGGAGCTGGCGGTCCTTGCCATCTCAAGACCATAGTTTGACTTCATCGAGCGCCTATGGCAAGCCCACGACACGGATACGGCGTTGGTCACCATCAAAGCCGAATTCACGATAGACCAGTGTGCAGCTCCCTAGTCCCTCATCGATGGCATGGTGGCCTTCCAAGGCCGTCTCTACATCCCGCCTACGTCGCCCCTGCTCCCTATAGGTGGTGTCCAAGGCGAAGCTCAGGCCCCGCTTCTACAGGCCATATCGTGTGGCGGCCATCATCAACGATGTCGCCTACCGCCTCGAGCTCCCTCCTTGCGCCCGCCTCCACGATGTCTTTCACGTGGGTCTCCTGAAGAAGTTCGTGGGCACTCCACCAGCGGTACCTCCAGCCCTACTGCCCACTCATCATGGTGCCACGCAACCGATGTTGAAACGCGCCACTAGGACCCGCTTGGCCAGAGGTGTTCGCCAAGTGCTGGTTCATTGGCAAGGTGAGCCAGCGGCATCCGCCACCTAGGAAGACGTCGAGAGCTTCATCGACCGCTATCCCTCCTTCAAGCTCGAGGATGACCCGCTCGTCGAGGGGGGAGAGATGTCATGTGGGGCCAACATTATATCCGTCGGCCTCGGACACGAGGTGCAGCCAGGGCTATCCCCGAGGGCGTGCATGGCCAGCAAGAACCCGAGGAGGCTTAGGCGGCTGAGTAATTTAGCAATTAAGGAGTGGTTGGGAGATTAGAGTTAAGGCTAGAAGTTAATGCAGGGCTAGAATCAAGGAGCCAGCCTCCTATATGTATGCAGAACTCGGTTGAGAATGAATCAAGCAAAGATCAATTATCTTTAATCTCCCTCAGCTGCTCTTAATCTCATTTCCCTCACCATATGTCGACCAGGGCAACCTCCTAGCGCCATTACCGGCCTTAGCTACGAACTAAGGAGCCAAGGTCCTCCTACCTTGGGCACTAACGCCCTTGACATCTTCTCATTCCGAACATATGTTGTTTTTAGCCTTGTGTATTTTTATTTTTTTCATCAATCATTTCCCACTATTCCAATCCATTTAATTTTTACCTCTAGTATTTGTTTGTAATTTGCTTATACATTCTTCGTCTTTATGTATATATAATCGCTTTGTTATCGATTGGTTCAGATATATGGAATACGGATTTAATTAATCATTGTGATCACTATCAAAATAGTTAGATAATTTGCGAATTTATTTTACTGATAGTAACATTAGTGAAAAGTTACATGCACAAACAGCAGATTAAAAAATATTTGTATCTTTCCATGTTTTCCATCACTATAACTTTTCCCCTTTCTTTTTTCTTTTTTTCATGTTACAACAATGTCAAATGATAAACCGTCGCACTATTATTATACTATCTACAATTATTGGTCTTGGTTTGCATCATTAATGTCATGTGTTTTGTGGCTAGCTAGTTCTTGATCTCACTGACTGTGTTAACCTTATTTATCTTTTTTTAGTAAAAAACATACACAACCTAGAAATTAAAGGCCTTGGCATGCTAATAAATAGGCCATGATTCTCAAGAACTTTCTGGGGATTCATAAGCATGTGTTGGATATGTACGAGGAAACTTCTAGAGTATAGATATTTTGTTATAAGAGTGTATAATGTGCCACATGGCACAATTCTAGAGGTCATGTAACACTATAAATAGGCACCGCCAGGGACAAAGCCACCACAAGTAAGAAACCAACATGCAAGAAAGTAGAAGCCATGTGAAGAATGACATAGGTAGGCACCATGTGGAGTAAAGTATGGTAGGGTAGCCATCAATAAAGAAGTGTGTAGAAGTGAGTAAATAATTTTTATAGCTTGTGTAGAGAGTCGAACTCCCATATTAGCACCATGCCCACACTGTGGACGTGCTAGCATCGGGCTCACATAGTGGCTGTGCCGAGGACGGGCCATGTTGCGCCCACATCGTGGACGTGCCACACCTGCTCTATAGTTAGGTTGCACCACACTAGGCTAGCTTTGGGACATGCCGCAGCAGCGCTAGCGCCGCACCCATGAAAGCCCTATGTTTGGTTATGGTAATTGAGTGACCTCTAGTGGACTAACCTTTTGCCTAAGTGTTTATTGATCTAGGTGAAGTCCACACCAAGGTGGTGAGCAAGGCTAGGAGATGAAAGGTGATTGATCCATATGGAGCAAGCTCACACGGAGAGAAGATGAAGAGGTGAAAACAAGCCCAAAGGCAAAGGCATATGCTAGGGGTTTTCATTTCACCAGCCCAGACGCAATAGAGTGTGTGGTCGGGTTTAGGATAGATAGTCATGCTCTAAAGCTCAATGGTTATCTAAGTGCCACTAGGTGTGAACTAACCTTCCATATCCATTAGACCTAATGATGTGGTGAGATGCAAGTGAAAAATGTTTTTGATAAGCTAACTAAGTGCCTAAGGTGAAGATGTTCATGTTGGAACATATTGGAGTTAGCGGATTTGAGACGCTTGTGAGAAATGAGACTTAGTGCTAATTTTTGACACTCACCGGAATTATCCGGTGCCTTGGTCAGGGGGTCATCAGAGAAAGAGGTGTAGGTGCATGTAAGGGCATTCGCTGTGGCTAGGGTTATACGCTAGATTTATTCGATGCTTGCCAAAGTCATCATCGGATTAATAGGTCGCACTGTTCACTCGAAGGGAAATTAATTTGAACACACTCACCAGAGGCTTTGGTGCGCATCACCACACTTATCCGGTGATGGCCTGGCACCCCCACTGGAAAGTCACCAGATGAACACATATAGCCATTGGAACTTCCAACAGCTAGTTTGACTCAAGCCTGCACGCGCGAACTCACTAGAATTGTCCGGTGGAATCGGTTAAGTGTGCTATTTAAAATAGAGATTGAATCTGAGCCATCCGATCGAGTGGCACAGGCTCCGGTGGTGGCCTATTCAGTGGGCACTGTACTTTTCTAGTGCCTACATAGATAGCCCATCAGGGAGCTTCCAACCACTAGTTTCTTGGGGGCTTATAAATATGTGTTGGCCGGCTCCTGGTGAGCTCTATCTTGGCATTCTAAGCATTCGAACACTTGTGTGAGCTTTCAAGAACACCTCCCCCTACTCATATCTTTGCTAGTTGCTTGATTCAAAGTGAGATTAGAAGAGATCTATTGCATTTTCTTAGTTCATATGCATCTAGTAGCATAGTTCATCGTTGGAGCCTTGGTTTTCGTGTTACTCTTGGTGGTTGCTGCCACCTAGATAACTCGATGAATTGGAGGATTTTTGAGGGGCTTGTGGTGATTGTTGGCCACCTCAAATCAAGTTGATTGTTAGGGGCTCTTGTGGTCATCCCTGCTGGAGATCAAGAAGAGCAACTCTAGTGGAATGCTTATGGCTAGTTGGAGTGATCTTTCTTGGTTGATTTTTGTGGCACCCAAGTTGTGAGTCTGGCTTGGTGGCTAGTTGGCATGTGGAATCACATTAGGACTCGCCACAACAAGGACGTAGGTTACCGATAAGCAACTGAACCTCAGGGATAAATTGATTGTGTGCATCTCTTGCCCATTTGTTGACAGTTCATATGTCTAGTGGAGGAATTCTGCAAGCGCACGGAACAATCGGATAGCACTTCACTCGGTGAGAACCGAGTGTCGAATTTATATTTTCCCAAAGGAAGGCGGGAGGCTGAGTTGGCTTAGGTCAATAGTAATGCTTAAGGGAAGGTAGGTCCTTAGCCAAAAGTGGGTGAATGGATATTGTGGATGTGTTAATAGATGGGTGGAATGAATGGGTAAACAAGCAAGTAAGCTAGAAGTATGATAGCTAAGTGGGAGAGCGAGTAACTATCTTAAGTAGCAAAGCTAACCTTTGCTTAGAAAGAGAGACTTTAGTATATCGGGGCATAGCCCGCCTAACAACCAGGAGGGTTAACTAGACAAGGTCTGCCACGAGCCCTACGATTTAATAACTAGACCTATCATGGTGGAATACAGTAGATGGACAGAGCTATCACCACCTGCCAACTATCACAACCTATCCGGAGGCCTAGCCGTATCCACAGGTAAGATATAGCCTCAGCACCATGCTTAATCTATAAACTTACTACTTCGATCTGAGCTTTAGTGAACTGAAATCGAAGTACCCTAACCAGACGGTGGAACCGGTACTAATGAATACCTAACTAAACAAAAACTACCTATGATACTATTTCCAAGAACAAGCACCTAAGCTCACTAATGATAAACAATAATGAACTAGAACTTGAACAAAGCAAAGCAATGATACTGAATAAAGTACTAAAATCAAAGTTCTAAATAAAGTAAATGCTAAATAAAATAATTACAAAGGAGCTATACTAGACCTAGAAGACTCTTCCAGACTCTGAAGAAGCTTCGCTCTAGCTCTACTTCCACTACTAAGCTACTACTCTAGAGCTACTACTAAGCTAGAGAGCTTGGAGAAGCTTGGAATGCTTGAGGAATGATGGGGAACTTCTCCACCGAGCTCCACTACCTCTTTTATAGTGTGAAAAGGTAGTGGGGGTACTTATAGATAGTGTAGAAGGTTGGTGGAGCAAACTTGGGCATCAGCCGACGTTCATTTGCGTCGCCTTTGCATCCAATGGCAATAGATTAGATGGTAAGTCAGTTGCTTTGGTCTAGAAGGCCATGGTTAAGTCAGTGGTCCCTAAGTCTATGATAGTGGACCCAGGGATCCAAGGGAGCTCAACCTCCACCTTTGGATCAAATCGCCTCAAATCAACGGTTTGGGAGATATCCTGGGGGTGCCACCTAGCCTTTCATGCGGATCAGTGACGTGGTAGGCCAGGGGCATCTGGCGATGCCACATGGCATCGGTCGATGTGGCCATGTGGGCCTAAGCCCCCCTGCCATGTCCATTTGCCTCCTATGCACCTTTTTTTGTACATTTTTGTGAAAAAATCCTACACACAAATATATTTCCAAGTACAAGTGGAACTAGGTGAAATAATAAGCAAATTTAGCACATGTGATGATGGTTTACCTTGCTTTTGGGTGAAATGTTGATGGTCAAAATGGGTGTTAGTAGCCATCAACACCGGTCTCGGTTTGCAACTCACACTTACTCTTTACATTCATATATATTTCTTATGTGTACTAGTTGCTTATTAGAGTACCTCTCTAGTGTAGTTGTAGCTTAGTGGTAGAGTATCTAGTTTAGTTGCTCACTATAGTTTGTTTAGTTGCTATCTTTTGTGTGGTTGAGTGCCTAGTAGTAGAATCAATTTGCTACTAGATTTGTGTAGGGGCTTGCTTGGGTGAAATAGAGCTAGGCAAAGTAGTCACCACTACAGATTGACCTATCACCAATGCCTCTATCGCTGCCGATATCATTAAACCGTTGCTGATGCTTATGACCAATGGTTCATAATACGAACCATTAGTGATGAGACTATCACCGCCGGTTCGTAAGAACGTCCTGCTTCATAACTATACCGCCGCTTCGTCTTACCAACCGGCGGTGATAGTCCATCATCACAGCCAGTTTGCACCACCATCCAGTGGTGATGATGTGCTCCTCATCACTGCCGCCTCGCCATATGAACCGGCGGTGAAGATGTTTTTCACCGCCAGCTTGTTGTATGATATGGTGGTGATAACCATGCTACAGCATAATAAAATTCATAACTTTTTCAAATAAAGTTGAATGAAAACAAACTTTATATCAAAGTTGTAGATCTCGATGAGATCTACAATGAGATCTACAACTTTGTAGTTGATGACTTTTCATTTCAAACCATTTGTGGTCCTACAATTCTTTTTGAAGCACTCAAATTTTGAAATTCAAATTTTTTGAATTGTACAAACGACCTTAGATGGAAAAATGACCAAAACCAATGTTGTAGATCTCGATGAGATATACAACTTTGTAGTTGACAACTATTTCATTAGAAATCATTTATAGTCTCAAATTTGTATCTGAAGTTTTAAAATTTTAAAAACAAATTTTTTCAAACAACCTTGGATGGAAAATCGACCAAAACCAAAGTTGTAGATCTCGATGAGAATAACAACTTTGTAGTTGATGAGTTTTTCAATTAAAATCATTTGAGATCCTAAAAGTCTAGATGAAGTTTTGATGTTTTGAAATTCAAATTTGTTAAACGACCTCGGATGGCGAAACAACCAAAATCAAAGTTGTAGATCTCGATTAGAACAACAATTTTATGGTTTATGACTTTTTAATCTAAAGCCATTTAGGGTTCTAAATATGCATTTTAAATCCTAAAAAGTGAACACAAGGGGAATCGATATGCTATATAGACATAAGTGACTTAGGGGTGGAGTAGTTAGAGGAGAGTGGTTAGAGGAGCAAAGGACAAAGGTCTCAAGTTTAAATCTCGGCACCGCAGAGAAAGAAAAATAGCATGGAATTGGAGCTGGGGTAGCTTCCCGGTACCATGAAGCTAGAGCTAGTGGAGGGTGCTTCCTCGGATTGAAACAAAAAATTTAGGTCCATTTTTGGAATTTTTGAAAATTCAAATCACCGCCGGCTGATAATACGAATTAACTGTGATAAGCTATTATCACCGCCGGTTGCAAACCGCATGTGATGAGAATGTTATCACCACCGACAGCTTACTGCTGAGACCAAAAAGCGCTAGTGATAGGCTTTACGAACCGCTTGTGATAGGTCTGAATGTAGTAGTGAGTGTCTATTAGGCTTACTAATTATACTAATCACTTTGCTCTAGTGTTTGTACATTTGTAAAGAAATTTATTATAGGCTATGAACCCCCCTCTGTGGCAGAACCGCCTAATCTAGTGCCCTCCCAAGAGTACCTGTCTTCTATTAGACACTAAGTACCCAAGAGAGTGCACTAAATCATGCCGTTTCGTCGTGCACACCCTAAGGGAAAACTCAAAAATCCATATTTTTCCATCAAGATCATAAATGAGAGAATAAAGCTTACAACATTCTTAACCATTTCTTACATCACTTTATTACAACATTAGAGTACTTAAACAAGTTGAATGCAATCACATAATTAAGACAGTTTTAAATGTAAAAGAGTTTATACACTTTAGGTTCATATTTTTATCTTGTAGCGGAGAACAACATATGATCACAGTCATAGCGGAAATGAAGATTAATGTTGAATCCTTCATGTAGTGAACATTTATAAACCAGTTATGATGGCAAGTCATAAAACTTTTCTTCTAAAAACTTTTAGTAAGGGTTATAAATAAACACTACGATCGTAGTGTGAAAGGAATCCTCTCTGAGCCCACCAGAAGGTTTCCACACACAAGAGTCAGCTCTAGCATCCACTTGTCACCTGCAACAGGGGGAATAAAACCCTGAGTACTCGATTGTACTCAGCAAGACTTACTCGACAGGAAGAAAATAAAAGACTTCAAGGATATGAAAGGCTATCTGGCTTGTGGGTTATTGCATCTGCAGGAAGCATTACTAAACGTGCATCCTTATATTCAATTTTCTTAGTAGTCATCATTAGTTCATTAACTAACCATTCTATGTAAGCACCTATGCTACTTTCAAGCAGGTGGTAAGCAATCAGAACCATTTTACCATCTTTCATATTCTAGTTCTTACTACGGTGCTAGACCATAGCCAAGTCGTACCATCTCATAGAAACGGCGTTTCGCAAATCAATGTATCCCAGCTGGGTACCCCGAAACACACGCCCCGCTTGTACCCTAGGCACAAATAAGGCTAACCCATTCCACTCCTATCACAGGTCCAGGTCCCCGTCCAAACTTGGACTCCAAGCCCCCACACTTGAGACCCGGTCTTAGTATGGTGCTTAGACCTCTACCTTTCCTCGCCTCCTATCAGTCGGTCCGAAAGGAGCTGGAACCCTCAACAAGAGTGTAACGAGCCTTCCTGCTCCCATAAGGAAGTATGTGCTCAGGATAATAAGTCTGACCTGACTACCATCCATAAGAACGGACGGTCCTCAATCGACACAGGTGGAACAAGTGCAATCCAAGCCTCGCTTGAATGCCTATCCAAGTCCAGATCCAATGTACCATTCCGCTCGGTCTCCAATTATCCTTCATATATATATTCCATGTGATAGTAATATAATAACAATAATAATACCTTCCCTATCTCTCATGGGTGATAGGTAATCACTTGACTTCTACCGGATTCTATAGCATAGCAATCTACATGATCCTGACATACTAGTAGACTCATAGGATAAGGATATATATATGCAAGTGGGTTTCATTCAACTCCTCCAAACTTAATGTACAAGCATAAAATAAAGTGCAGAATATTAGAGGTTATGCACCGGGGCTTGCCTAGGCAAGATATAACCAAGGATTTGCATTCCACCATGGTGACACGATCACCAAGGCACCATCCTCCTGCTACTCTGATCGTCTCCACGATCCATCGTTGTTCCTATTACGACATACGTGGATGCAACGCAGAGAACGTAATTAACCAACGCCAACTGCAACTCTAAAATATGATTATGCTCCACAAGCTAACGAGCTAGCTTTAATGACTAACGTACTAGTCTACATATCCACGTCGGCACATAAGGCTTTGTCTCTAGGAAAATGTTTTAGTTCTAAAATCCCAAGGTGTTTTGGCATTTTATTGATTAAATATATATTTTTGAACTATGGCTCCTTTAGCTACCCTAGCAAACTAATTATTATGGTGCTACAAAAATTACAGTGAACACCTAATAATGTTAGGAATTTATTGTGAAAGTTTTAGAGCCAACACTATTACCAATTTATCATGAAAATTCCTACAAGTTTATATCTTAACAATATTAAGCATCCCAATTTAATTATATAGCCCCCAAAAATACTATGAAACTATGTGAACAAGACATACCAGTAGATAGATCATGATTTTAGGAACTGAACAAAATTGGCCTCACAATTTTTGGTCAACTACACAAATTTCTATTGAATTTATAAGTTTTGTTTTTAGAAACTAATTTAGGCAATGCTTTAGAAAAGAAAAGGGCTGGTGGCGACTTAATCGTCCCAGGAGCCCAGCTTGGGGGTGGCCACGCGCATGTTGCGACGGCCCAGTGTGGCCCAAGATTAGAAGGACCGCGCGCGCTTGTGTTTTGCAAAAGAACCCCCAGACTAACCGATTATTACACGACACTTCTGATCACTATTGCACGAGAGACGTGTTTTACATTAAGGACCTTGGAACATGTTACCTTCGTAATGGGGCGGTCCCCAGCGTACCGGCATGCGACGGCGTGGCACACCACGCGGCAACGGTGGTTAGGCCGAGCGAGCTAGACCTGCTGCGACAGGAATAAAGGGCTGACCACCATCTACGGCTAAACCCGCAAGCATGGATGGTGGTTGGGAACTCAACGGCATACTGCCAGGAGTGGCGGCGGTGAGCGGCTTGCTGTAGCTGCGGCATGCCTGTTCCAACGAACCTACGCACTCTCGAAAGGGTAGAGGTAGTGGAGAAGAATCAGTAGCTCACCGTGGTTCATGCTCTAATGACGGTTGAAATAGGGGAGCGCTGGGGTGGTCTGGCCTCGTGCGATAGAGCGGGCGGTGGCTCACCAAGCACGGAACTATCGTGTCACCGCACCCACGACGAGAAACCAAGCCAACCTATCACGAGCACCAGCTAGAGTGGATCAACATGAGTCTAGAAACGCCACCAATTGGGTTCTTTCCCCACAGATTGGGACTTACCCCCAATCCACTGGCTGCGGCGGCGCCAATGGCCGGCGGTGAGCAAAACGCTAAATTGGCAATCGGTAGCGCTCGACCGGGCATGGGGAAGATGGGACGCCTAGTTGCCTTCTTATGCCACCTACTGGTATGAGGAATCGAACTGTGAAGCCCTGAGCTATGCGAAATGGAGGGCGGAAAGGCGGAGTTCTAGCCATGGTCATGCCGTGGAGAGTGCATCCGAGCATGGATGAATGAATGAAGACAGGGCGGCTCCGTTTGATGGTTGTAGTATGAGCATGTGCGCACAGGTGATGAGACTGGGGAGGGCTTGGTACGACGTGCTTGAATTGGAGCAGCCTTACCCGAGTAGGTCGCACCGGCGTCAGCTAGCGGGGTAGGACAGGGAGATGTCTCATCACCACGGTGACCAGAGTCATCGACCTAGACGTGGCGGCATCGCCACATGCTAGAGGCTCAACATGGTAGGTAGGACGAAGGGTGCGGTGAGCGCCACATCGACAAGGCGGCGACCGCTGTAGCTCTACCATGACCCCACGCACGGCTCGGTGGTTGGAGGTTGGCACACGCTGACCACAGCAGTGGGACTAGACCACTGCTAGCCGGGTTGGGCCACGCAAGGCCTAGGCACAGCGCAGCATTAGCTTGGCGCACGCGCGGGCCGGCGGACGTGGCTTGGTTGCGATGTGACCTCGATGCCAACCGCACTATGCCCGCGGTGACCGCTAACACAGTCCGAACGGCTACCCTAGGTGATGTGCATGCATTTTAAAGCGTAGCAAAAGTTACTAACGATCATAGTTGAGGTTCAACTAACTCCCCTATCGTAAAGTCCACATTACCGATTATCTAACGAAGCAATCATCAAGATCAAAGAGCACTTAGGGAGGGAGATACACGAATGCCAACCTGAGCTCATCCCCAAAGTGCCAGTTCATGAATAGAACGCCAACGACATAGTTTGTATCTGAAGTTTTAAAATTTTAAAAACAAAATTTGTATCTGAAGTTTTAAATTTTTAAAAACAAAATTTTTCAAACAACCTTGGTTGGAAAATCGACCAAAACCAAAGTTGTAGATCTCGATGAGAATAACAACTTTGTAGTTGATGAGTTTTTCATTTAAAATCATTTGAGATTCTAAAAGTCTAGATGAAGTTTTGATGTTTTGAAATTCAAATTTGTTAAACGACCTCGGATGGCGAAGTTGTAGATCTCGATTAGAACAACAATTTTATGGTGTATGACTTTTTAATCTAAAGCCGTTTAGGGTTCTAAATATTCATTTTAAATCCTGAAAAGTGAACACTAGGGGAATCGATATGCTATATAGACATAAGTGACTTAGGGGTGGAGTGGTTAGAGGAGCAAAGGATAAAGGTCTCAAGTTTAAATCTCGGCACCGCATAGCAAGAAAAATAGCATGGAATTGGAGCTGGGGTAGCTTCCCGGTACCATGAAGCTAGAGCTAGTGGAGGGTGCTTCCTCGGATTGAAACAAAAAATTTTAGTCCATTTTTGGAATTTTTGAAAATTCAAATCACCGCCGGCTGATAATACGAACTGACTGTGATAAGCTATTATCACCGCCGGTTGCAAACCGCCTGTGATGAGAATGTTATCACCACCGACAGCTTACTGCCAAGACCAAAAAGCGCTAGTGATAGGCTTTACGAACCACTTGTGATAGGTCTGAATGTAGTAGTGAGTGTCTATTAGGCTTACTAATTATACTAATCACTTTGCTCTAGTGTTTGTACATTTGTAAAGAAATTTATTATAGGCTATGAACCCCCCTCTATGGCAGAACCGCCTAATCTAGTGCCCTCCCAAGAGTACCTGTCTTCTATTAGACACTAAGTACCCAAGAGAGTGCACTAAATCGTGCCGTTTCGTCGTGCACACCCTAAGGGAAAACTCAAAAATCCATATTTTTCCATCAGGATCATAAATGAGAGAATAAAGCTTACAACATTCTTAACCATTTCTTGCATCACTTTATTACAACATTAGAGTACTTAAACAAGTTGAATGCAATCACATAATTAAGACAGTTTTAAATGTAAAAGAGTTTATACACTTTAGGTTCATATTTTTATCTTGTAGCGGAGAACAACATATGATCACAGTCATAGCGGAAATGAAGATTAATGGTGAATCCTTCATGTAGTGAACATTTATAAACCAGTTATGATGGCAAGTCATAAAACTTTTCTTCTAAAAACTTTTAGTAAGGGTTATAAATAAACACTACGATCGTAGTGTGAAAGGAATCCTCTCTGAGCCCACCAGAAGGTTTCCACACACAAGAGTCAGCTCTAGCATCCACTTGTCACCTGCAACAGGGGGAATAAAACCCTGAGTACTCGATTGTACTCAGCAAGACTTACTCGACAGGAAGAAAATAAAAGACTTCAAGGATATGAAAGGCTATCTGGCTTGTGGGTTATTGCATCTGCAGGAAGCATTACTAAACGTGCATCCTTATATTCAATTTTCTTAGTAGTCATCATTAGTTCATTAACTAACCATTCTATGTAAGCACCTATGCTACTTTCAAGCAGGTGGTAAGCAATCAGAACCATTTTACCATCTTTCATATTCTAGTTCTTACTACGGTGCTAGACCATAGCCAAGTCGTACCATCTCATAGAAACGGCGTTTCGCAAATCAATGTATCCCAGCTGGGTACCCCGAAACACACGCCCCGCTTGTACCCTAGGCACAAATAAGGCTAACCCATTCCACTCCTATCACAGGTCCAGGTCCCCGTCCAAACTTGGACTCCAAGCCCCCACACTTGAGACCCGGTCTTAGTATGGTGCTTAGACCTCTACCTTTCCTCGCCTCCTATCAGTCGGTCCGAAAAGAGCCGGAACCCACAACAAGAGTGTAACGAGCCTTCCTGCTCCCATAAGGAAGTATGTGCTCAGGATAATAAGTCTGACCTGACTACCATCCATAAGAACGGACGGTCCTCAATCGACACAGGTGGAACAAGTGCAATCCAAGCCTCGCTTGAATGCCTATCCAAGTCCAGATCCAATGTACCATTCCGCTCGGTCTCCAATTATCCTTCATATATATATTCCATGTGATAGTAATATAATAACAATAATAATACCTTCCCTATCTCTCATGGGTGATAGGTAATCACTTGACTTCTACCGGATTCTATAGCATAGCAATCTACATGATCCTGACATACTAGTAGACTCATAGGATAAGGATATATATATGCAAGTGGGTTTCATTCAACTCCTCCAAACTTAATGTACAAGCATAAAATAAAGTGCAGAATATTAGAGGTTATGCACCGGGGCTTGCCTAGGCAAGATATAACCAAGGATTTGCATTCCACCATGGTGACACGATCACCAAGGCACCATCCTCCTGCTACTCTGATCGTCTCCACGATCCATCGTTGTTCCTATTACGATATACGTGGATGCAACGCAGAGAACGTAATTAACCAACGGCAACTGCAACTCTAAAATATGATTACACTCCACAAGCTAACGAGCTAGCTTTAATGACTAACATACTAGTCTACATATCCACGTCGGCACATAAGGCTTTGTCTCTAGGAAAATGTTTTAGTTCTAAAATCCCAAGGTGTTTTGGCATTTTATTGATTAAATATATATTTTTGAACTATGGCTCCTTTAGCTACCCTAGCAAACTAATTATTATGGTGCTACAAAAATTACAGTGAACACCTAATAATGTTAGGAATTTATTGTGAAAGTTTTAGAGCCAACACTATTACCAATTTATCATGAAAATTCCTACAAGTTTATATCTTAACAATATTAAGCATCCCAATTTAATTATATAGCCCCCAAAAATACTATGAAACTATGTGAACAAGACATACCAGTAGATAGATCATGATTTTAGGAACTGAACAAAATTGGCCTCACAATTTTTGGTCAACTACACAAATTTCTATTGAATTTATAAGTTTTGTTTTTAGAAACTAATTTAGGCAATGCTTTAGAAAAGAAAAGGGCTGGTGGCGACTTAATCGTCCCAGGAGCCCAGCTTGGGGGTGGCCACGCGCATGTTGCGACGGCCCAGTGTGGCCCAAGATTAGAAGGACCGCGCGCGCTTGTGTTTTGCAAAAGAACCCCCAGACTAACCGATTATTACACGACACTTCTGATCACTATTGCACGAGAGACGTGTTTTACATTAAGGACCTTGGAACATGTTACCTTCGTAATGGGGCGGTCCCCAGCGTACCGGCATGCGACGGCGTGGCACACCACGCGGCAACGGTGGTTAGGCCGAGCGAGCTAGACCTGCTGCGACAGGAATAAAGGGCTGACCACCATCTACGGCTAAACCCGCAAGCATGGATGGTGGTTGGGAACTCAACGGCATACTGCCAGGAGTGGCGGCGGTGAGCGGCTTGCTGTAGCTGCTGCATGCCTGTTCCAACGAACCTACGCACTCTCGAAAGGGTAGAGGTAGTGGAGAAGAATCAGTAGCTCACCGTGGTTCATGCTCTAATGACGGTTGAAATAGGGGAGCGCTGGGGTGGTCTGGCCTCGTGCGATAGAGCGGGCGGTGGCTCACCAAGCACGGAACTATCGTGTCACCGCACCCACGACGAGAAACCAAGCCAACCTATCACGAGCACCAGCTAGAGTGGATCAACATGAGTCTAGAAACGCCACCAATTGGGTTCTTTCCCCACAGATTGGGACTTACCCCCAATCCACTGGCTGCGGCGGCGCCAATGGCCGGCGGTGAGCAAAACGCTAAATTGGCAATCGGTAGCGCTCGACCGGGCATGGGGAAGATGGGACGCCTAGTTGCCTTCTTATGCCACCTACTGGTATGAGGAATCGAACTGTGAAGCCCTGAGCTATGCGAAATGGAGGGCGGAAAGGCGGAGTTCTAGCCATGGTCATGCCGTGGAGAGTGCATCCGAGCATGGATGAATGAATGAAGACAGGGCGGCTCCGTTTGATGGTTGTAGTATGAGCATGTGCGCACAGGTGATGAGACTGGGGAGGGCTTGGTACGACGTGCTTGAATTGGAGCAGCCTTACCCGAGTAGGTCGCACCGGCGTCAGCTAGCGGGGTAGGACAGGGAGATGTCTCATCACCACGGTGACCAGAGTCATCGACCTAGACGTGGCGGCATCGCCACATGCTAGAGGCTCAACATGGTAGGTAGGACGAAGGGTGCGGTGAGCGCCACATCGACAAGGCGGCGACCGCTGTAGCTCTACCATGACCCCACGCACGGCTCGGTGGTTGGAGGTTGGCACACGCTGACCACAGCAGTGGGACTAGACCACTGCTAGCCGGGTTGGGCCACGCAAGGCCTAGGCACAGCGCAGCATTAGCTTGGCGCACGCGCGGGCCGGCGGACGTGGCTTGGTTGCGATGTGACCTCGATGCCAACCGCACTATGCCCGCGGTGACCGCTAACACAGTCCGAACGGCTACCCTAGGTGATGTGCATGCATTTTAAAGCGTAGCAAAAGTTACTAACGATCATAGTTGAGGTTCAACTAACTCCCCTATCGTAAAGTCCACATTACCGATTATCTAACGAAGCAATCATCAAGATCAAAGAGCACTTAGGGAGGGAGATACACGAATGCCAACCTGAGCTCATCCCCAAAGTGCCAGTTCATGAATAGAACGCCAACGACATAGTTTGTATCTGAAGTTTTAAAATTTTAAAAACAAAATTTGTATCTGAAGTTTTAAATTTTTTAAAAACAAAATTTTTCAAACAACCTTGGTTGGAAAATCGACCAAAACCAAAGTTGTAGATCTCGATGAGAATAACAACTTTGTAGTTGATGAGTTTTTCATTTAAAATCATTTGAGATTCTAAAAGTCTAGATGAAGTTTTGATGTTTTGAAATTCAAATTTGTTAAACGACCTCGGATGGCGAAGTTGTAGATCTCGATTAGAACAACAATTTTATGGTGTATGACTTTTTAATCTAAAGCCGTTTAGGGTTCTAAATATTCATTTTAAATCCTGAAAAGTGAACACTAGGGGAATCGATATGCTATATAGACATAAGTGACTTAGGGGTGGAGTGGTTAGAGGAGCAAAGGATAAAGGTCTCAAGTTTAAATCTCGGCACCGCATAGCAAGAAAAATAGCATGGAATTGGAGCTGGGGTAGCTTCCCGGTACCATGAAGCTAGAGCTAGTGGAGGGTGCTTCCTCGGATTGAAACAAAAAATTTTAGTCCATTTTTGGAATTTTTGAAAATTCAAATCACCGCCGGCTGATAATACGAACTGACTGTGATAAGCTATTATCACCGCCGGTTGCAAACCGCCTGTGATGAGAATGTTATCACCACCGACAGCTTACTGCCAAGACCAAAAAGCGCTAGTGATAGGCTTTACGAACCACTTGTGATAGGTCTGAATGTAGTAGTGAGTGTCTATTAGGCTTACTAATTATACTAATCACTTTGCTCTAGTGTTTGTACATTTGTAAAGAAATTTATTATAGGCTATGAACCCCCCTCTATGGCAGAACCGCCTAATCTAGTGCCCTCCCAAGAGTACCTGTCTTCTATTAGACACTAAGTACCCAAGAGAGTGCACTAAATCGTGCCGTTTCGTCGTGCACACCCTAAGGGAAAACTCAAAAATCCATATTTTTCCATCAGGATCATAAATGAGAGAATAAAGCTTACAACATTCTTAACCATTTCTTGCATCACTTTATTACAACATTAGAGTACTTAAACAAGTTGAATGCAATCACATAATTAAGACAGTTTTAAATGTAAAAGAGTTTATACACTTTAGGTTCATATTTTTATCTTGTAGCGGAGAACAACATATGATCACAGTCATAGCGGAAATGAAGATTAATGGTGAATCCTTCATGTAGTGAACATTTATAAACCAGTTATGATGGCAAGTCATAAAACTTTTCTTCTAAAAACTTTTAGTAAGGGTTATAAATAAACACTACGATCGTAGTGTGAAAGGAATCCTCTCTGAGCCCACCAGAAGGTTTCCACACACAAGAGTCAGCTCTAGCATCCACTTGTCACCTGCAATAGGGGGAATAAAACCCTGAGTACTCGATTGTACTCAGCAAGACTTACTCGACAGGAAGAAAATAAAAGACTTCAAGGATATGAAAGGCTATCTGGCTTGTGGGTTATTGCATCTGCAGGAAGCATTACTAAACGTGCATCCTTATATTCAATTTTCTTAGTAGTCATCATTAGTTCATTAACTAACCATTCTATGTAAGCACCTATGCTACTTTCAAGCAGGTGGTAAGCAATCAGAACCATTTTACCATCTTTCATATTCTAGTTCTTACTACGGTGCTAGACCATAGCCAAGTCGTACCATCTCATAGAAACGGCGTTTCGCAAATCAATGTATCCCAGCTGGGTACCCCGGAAACACACGCCCCGCTTGTACCCTAGGCACAAATAAGGCTAACCCATTCCACTCCTATCACAGGTCCAGGTCCCCGTCCAAACTTGGACTCCAAGCCCCCACACTTGAGACCCGGTCTTAGTATGGTGCTTAGACCTCTACCTTTCCTCGCCTCCTATCAGTCGGTCCGAAAAGAGCCGGAACCCACAACAAGAGTGTAACGAGCCTTCCTGCTCCCATAAGGAAGTATGTGCTCAGGATAATAAGTCTGACCTGACTACCATCCATAAGAACGGACGGTCCTCAATCGACACAGGTGGAACAAGTGCAATCCAAGCCTCGCTTGAATGCCTATCCAAGTCCAGATCCAATGTACCATTCCGCTCGGTCTCCAATTATCCTTCATATATATATTCCATGTGATAGTAATATAATAACAATAATAATACCTTCCCTATCTCTCATGGGTGATAGGTAATCACTTGACTTCTACCGGATTCTATAGCATAGCAATCTACATGATCCTGACATACTAGTAGACTCATAGGATAAGGATATATATATGCAAGTGGGTTTCATTCAACTCCTCCAAACTTAATGTACAAGCATAAAATAAAGTGCAGAATATTAGAGGTTATGCACCGGGGCTTGCCTAGGCAAGATATAACCAAGGATTTGCATTCCACCATGGTGACACGATCACCAAGGCACCATCCTCCTGCTACTCTGATCGTCTCCACGATCCATCGTTGTTCCTATTACGATATACGTGGATGCAACGCAGAGAACGTAATTAACCAACGGCAACTGCAACTCTAAAATATGATTACACTCCACAAGCTAACGAGCTAGCTTTAATGACTAACATACTAGTCTACATATCCACGTCGGCACATAAGGCTTTGTCTCTAGGAAAATGTTTTAGTTCTAAAATCCCAAGGTGTTTCGGTATTTTATTGATTAAATATATATTTTCGAACTAGGGCTCCTTTAGCTACCCTAGCAAACTAATTATTATGGAGCTACAAAAATTACAGTGAATACCTAATAATGTTAGGAATTTATTGTGAAAGTTTTAGAGTCAATACTATTACCAATTTATCAGGAAAATTCCTACAAGTTTATATCTTAACGATATTAAGCATCCCAATTTAATTATATAGCCCCTAAAAATACTATGAAACTATGTGAACAAGACATACCAATAGACAGCTCATGATTTTAGGAACTGAACAAAATTGGCCTCACAATTTTTGGTCAACTACACAAATTTGTATTGAATTTATAAGTTTTGTTTTTAGAAACTAATTTAGGCAATGCTTTAGAAAAGAAAAGGGCCGGTGGCGACTTAATCGTCCCAGGAGCCCAGCATGGGGGTGGCCACGCGCATGTCGCGATGGCCTAGTGTGGCCCAAGATTAGAAGGACCGCGCGCGCGCTCGTGTTTTGCAAAAGAACCCCCAGACTAACCGATTATTACACGGCACTTCAGATCACTATTACACGAGAGACGTGTTTTACATTAAGGACCTTGGAACATGTTACCTTCTCAATGGGGCGGTCCCCGGCGTACCGGCATGCGACGGCGCAGCACACCGCGTGGCAACGGTGGTTAGGCCGAGCGAGCTAGACCTGCTGCGACAGGAATAAAGGGCTGACCACTATCTATGGCTAAACCCACAAGCATGGATGGTGGTTGGGAACTCAATGGCATACTGCTAGGAGTGGCGGCAGCGAGTGGCTTGCTGCAGCTGCTGAACCTACGCACTCTCGGAAGGGTAGAGGTAGCGGAGAAGCATCAGTAGCTCACCATGGTTCATGCTCCAATGACGGTTGAAATAGGGGAGCGCTGGGGTGGTCTGGCCTCGTGCGATAGAGCGGGCGGTGGCTCACCGAGCATGGAACTATCGTGTCACCGCACCCATGACGAGAAACCAAGCCAACCTATCACGAGCACCAGCTAGAGTGGATCAACATGAGTCTACAAACGCCACCAATTGGGTTCTTTCCCCACAGATTGGGACTTACCCCCAATCCACTGGTTGCAGCGGCGCCAATGGTCGGCGGCGAGCAAAACGCTAAATTGGCAGTCGGTAGCGCTCGACCAGGCATGGGGAAGATGGGACGCCTAGTTGACTTCTTATGCCACCTATTGGTATGAGGAATCGAACTGTGAAGCCCTGAGCTATGCGAATAGGAGGGCAGAAAGGCGGAGTTCTAGCCATGGTCATGCCGTGGAGAGTGCATCCGAGCATGGATGGACGGATTAAGACAGGGCGGCTCCATTTGATGGCTATAGTATGAGCATGTGCACACAGGTGATGAGACCGGGGAGGGCTTGGTACGACGTGCTTGAATTGGAGCAGCCTTACCTAAGTAGGTCGCACCAGCATCGGCTAGCAGGGTAGGACAGGGAGATGTCTCATCACCACGGTGACCGGGGTCATCGACCTAGACGCGGCGGCAGCGCCACATGCTAGAGGCTCAACACGGTAGGTAGGACGAAGGGTGGGGTGAGCGCCACATCGACAAGGCGGCAACCACCGTAGCTCTACCATGACCCCACGCATGGCTCGGTGGTTGGATGTTGGCACACGCTGACCACAGCAGTGGGACTAGACCACTGCCAGCTGGGTTGGGCCACGCAAGGCCTAGGCACAGCGCAGCATTAGCTTGGCGCACGCGCGGGCCGGCGGACGTGGCTTGGTTGCGATGTGACCTCGATGCCAACCGCACTATGCCCGCGGTGACCGCTAACACAGTCCGAACGGCTACCCTAGGTGATGTGCATGCATTTTAAAGCGTAGCAAAAGTTACTAACGATCATAGTTGAGGTTCAACTAAGTCCTCAATCATAAAGTCCACTTTACCGATTATCTAACGAAGCAATCATCAAGATCAAAGAGCACTTAGGGAGGGAGATACACGAATGCCAACCTGAGCTCATCCCCAAAGTGCCAGTTCATGAATAGAACGCCAACGACATAGTTTGTATCTGAAGTTTTAAAATTTTAAAAACAAAATTTGTATCTGAAGTTTTAAATTTTTAAAAACAAAATTTTTCAAACAACCTTGGTTGGAAAATCGACCAAAACCAAAGTTGTAGATCTCGATGAGAATAACAACTTTGTAGTTGATGAGTTTTTCATTTAAAATCATTTGAGATTCTAAAAGTCTAGATGAAGTTTTGATGTTTTGAAATTCAAATTTGTTAAACGACCTCGGATGGCGAAGTTGTAGATCTCGATTAGAACAACAATTTTATGGTGTATGACTTTTTAATCTAAAGCCGTTTAGGGTTCTAAATATTCATTTTAAATCCTGAAAAGTGAACACTAGGGGAATCGATATGCTATATAGACATAAGTGACTTAGGGGTGGAGTGGTTAGAGGAGCAAAGGATAAAGGTCTCAAGTTTAAATCTCGGCACCGCATAGCAAGAAAAATAGCATGGAATTGGAGCTGGGGTAGCTTCCCGGTACCATGAAGCTAGAGCTAGTGGAGGGTGCTTCCTCGGATTGAAACAAAAAATTTTAGTCCATTTTTGGAATTTTTGAAAATTCAAATCACCGCCGGCTGATAATACGAACTGACTGTGATAAGCTATTATCACCGCCGGTTGCAAACCGCCTGTGATGAGAATGTTATCACCACCGACAGCTTACTGCCAAGACCAAAAAGCGCTAGTGATAGGCTTTACGAACCACTTGTGATAGGTCTGAATGTAGTAGTGAGTGTCTATTAGGCTTACTAATTATACTAATCACTTTGCTCTAGTGTTTGTACATTTGTAAAGAAATTTATTATAGGCTATGAACCCCCCTCTATGGCAGAACCGCCTAATCTAGTGCCCTCCCAAGAGTACCTGTCTTCTATTAGACACTAAGTACCCAAGAGAGTGCACTAAATCGTGCCGTTTCGTCGTGCACACCCTAAGGGAAAACTCAAAAATCCATATTTTTCCATCAGGATCATAAATGAGAGAATAAAGCTTACAACATTCTTAACCATTTCTTGCATCACTTTATTACAACATTAGAGTACTTAAACAAGTTGAATGCAATCACATAATTAAGACAGTTTTAAATGTAAAAGAGTTTATACACTTTAGGTTCATATTTTTATCTTGTAGCGGAGAACAACATATGATCACAGTCATAGCGGAAATGAAGATTAATGGTGAATCCTTCATGTAGTGAACATTTATAAACCAGTTATGATGGCAAGTCATAAAACTTTTCTTCTAAAAACTTTTAGTAAGGGTTATAAATAAACACTACGATCGTAGTGTGAAAGGAATCCTCTCTGAGCCCACCAGAAGGTTTCCACACACAAGAGTCAGCTCTAGCATCCACTTGTCACCTGCAACAGGGGGAATAAAACCCTGAGTACTCGATTGTACTCAGCAAGACTTACTCGACAGGAAGAAAATAAAAGACTTCAAGGATATGAAAGGCTATCTGGCTTGTGGGTTATTGCATCTGCAGGAAGCATTACTAAACGTGCATCCTTATATTCAATTTTCTTAGTAGTCATCATTAGTTCATTAACTAACCATTCTATGTAAGCACCTATGCTACTTTCAAGCAGGTGGTAAGCAATCAGAACCATTTTACCATCTTTCATATTCTAGTTCTTACTACGGTGCTAGACCATAGCCAAGTCGTACCATCTCATAGAAACGGCGTTTCGCAAATCAATGTATCCCAGCTGGGTACCCCGAAACACACGCCCCGCTTGTACCCTAGGCACAAATAAGGCTAACCCATTCCACTCCTATCACAGGTCCAGGTCCCCGTCCAAACTTGGACTCCAAGCCCCCACACTTGAGACCCGGTCTTAGTATGGTGCTTAGACCTCTACCTTTCCTCGCCTCCTATCAGTCGGTCCGAAAAGAGCCGGAACCCACAACAAGAGTGTAACGAGCCTTCCTGCTCCCATAAGGAAGTATGTGCTCAGGATAATAAGTCTGACCTGACTACCATCCATAAGAACGGACGGTCCTCAATCGACACAGGTGGAACAAGTGCAATCCAAGCCTCGCTTGAATGCCTATCCAAGTCCAGATCCAATGTACCATTCCGCTCGGTCTCCAATTATCCTTCATATATATATTCCATGTGATAGTAATATAATAACAATAATAATACCTTCCCTATCTCTCATGGGTGATAGGTAATCACTTGACTTCTACCGGATTCTATAGCATAGCAATCTACATGATCCTGACATACTAGTAGACTCATAGGATAAGGATATATATATGCAAGTGGGTTTCATTCAACTCCTCCAAACTTAATGTACAAGCATAAAATAAAGTGCAGAATATTAGAGGTTATGCACCGGGGCTTGCCTAGGCAAGATATAACCAAGGATTTGCATTCCACCATGGTGACACGATCACCAAGGCACCATCCTCCTGCTACTCTGATCGTCTCCACGATCCATCGTTGTTCCTATTACGATATACGTGGATGCAACGCAGAGAACGTAATTAACCAACGGCAACTGCAACTCTAAAATATGATTACACTCCACAAGCTAACGAGCTAGCTTTAATGACTAACATACTAGTCTACATATCCACGTCGGCACATAAGGCTTTGTCTCTAGGAAAATGTTTTAGTTCTAAAATCCCAAGGTGTTTCGGTATTTTATTGATTAAATATATATTTTCGAACTAGGGCTCCTTTAGCTACCCTAGCAAACTAATTATTATGGAGCTACAAAAATTACAGTGAATACCTAATAATGTTAGGAATTTATTGTGAAAGTTTTAGAGTCAATACTATTACCAATTTATCAGGAAAATTCCTACAAGTTTATATCTTAACGATATTAAGCATCCCAATTTAATTATATAGCCCCTAAAAATACTATGAAACTATGTGAACAAGACATACCAATAGACAGCTCATGATTTTAGGAACTGAACAAAATTGGCCTCACAATTTTTGGTCAACTACACAAATTTGTATTGAATTTATAAGTTTTGTTTTTAGAAACTAATTTAGGCAATGCTTTAGAAAAGAAAAGGGCCGGTGGCGACTTAATCGTCCCAGGAGCCCAGCATGGGGGTGGCCACGCGCATGTCGCGATGGCCTAGTGTGGCCCAAGATTAGAAGGACCGCGCGCGCGCTCGTGTTTTGCAAAAGAACCCCCAGACTAACCGATTATTACACGGCACTTCAGATCACTATTACACGAGAGACGTGTTTTACATTAAGGACCTTGGAACATGTTACCTTCTCAATGGGGCGGTCCCCGGCGTACCGGCATGCGACGGCGCAGCACACCGCGTGGCAACGGTGGTTAGGCCGAGCGAGCTAGACCTGCTGCGACAGGAATAAAGGGCTGACCACTATCTATGGCTAAACCCACAAGCATGGATGGTGGTTGGGAACTCAATGGCATACTGCTAGGAGTGGCGGTAGCGAGTGGCTTGCTGCAGCTGCTGAACCTACGCACTCTCGGAAGGGTAGAGGTAGCGGAGAAGCATCAGTAGCTCACCATGGTTCATGCTCCAATGACGGTTGAAATAGGGGAGCGCTGGGGTGGTCTGGCCTCGTGCGATAGAGCGGGCGGTGGCTCACCGAGCATGGAACTATCGTGTCACCGCACCCATGACGAGAAACCAAGCCAACCTATCACGAGCACCAGCTAGAGTGGATCAACATGAGTCTACAAACGCCACCAATTGGGTTCTTTCCCCACAGATTGGGACTTACCCCCAATCCACTGGTTGCAGCGGCGCCAATGGTCGGCGGCGAGCAAAACGCTAAATTGGCAGTCGGTAGCGCTCGACCAGGCATGGGGAAGATGGGACGCCTAGTTGACTTCTTATGCCACCTATTGGTATGAGGAATCGAACTGTGAAGCCCTGAGCTATGCGAATAGGAGGGCAGAAAGGCGGAGTTCTAGCCATGGTCATGCCGTGGAGAGTGCATCCGAGCATGGATGGACGGATTAAGACAGGGCGGCTCCATTTGATGGCTGTAGTATGAGCATGTGCACACAGGTGATGAGACCGGGGAGGGCTTGGTACGACGTGCTTGAATTGGAGCAGCCTTACCTAAGTAGGTCGCACCAGCATCGGCTAGCAGGGTAGGACAGGGAGATGTCTCATCACCACGGTGACCGGGGTCATCGACCTAGACGCGGCGGCAGCGCCACATGCTAGAGGCTCAACACGGTAGGTAGGACGAAGGGTGGGGTGAGCGCCACATCGACAAGGCGGCAACCACCGTAGCTCTACCATGACCCCACGCATGGCTCGGTGGTTGGATGTTGGCACACGCTGACCACAGCAGTGGGACTAGACCACTGCCAGCTGGGTTGGGCCACGCAAGGCCTAGGCACAGCGCAGCATTAGCTTGGCGCACGCGTGGGCCGGCGGCCGTGGCTTGGTTGCGATGTGACCCCGATGCCAACCGCGTTGTGCCCACGGTGACCACGAACACAGTCCAAACGGCTACCCTAGGTGATGTGCATGCATTTTAAAGCGTAGCAAAAGTTACTAACGATCATAGTTGAGGTTCAACTAAGTCCTCAATCATAAAGTCCACTTTACCGATTATCTAACGAAGCAATCATCAAGATCAAAGAGCACTTAGCGACGGAGATACATGAATGCCAACCTAAGCTCATCCCCAAAGTGCCAGTTCATGAACAGAACGTCAACGACATAGTTCACAGTGTGTTTTAACGAAGTTTGGGCAATTTTTACGAGAGCAATGTGACACCGAACACAACAACCACCTATGCCATGCACAAATACTCACTTTGATGCAATCAAGAATACCAAAACATGCAGCTAGTGTTTAAACATTTTTGTTAAAATTAAATGACAAGATAGCATTGTCTTACTACTTTTCCCATACTTAGAAAAGTTAAGGTTCAGTTCGAACTAACAACCATTAACACTTTTGTTACAATTTTTAAAAGGCCTAAACCCTATTAACTCCAACCCACAAGTATTTCATGCAATGGTCCATACTTCATACTAACCCATAGGAACAAAATATTAAAGCATTAATTAATTATTTCGCCCACAATAAATCGTCAAAAATTGTACTTTAGACGTAAAAGTGTTTGTCATCCTAATGAAAAGAGCTTATCTTAACTTTAAATTTGATTTTTGAGCTCCTAAGAGCATTAGTTAACAATATTTATTTTGATTTTTTCTCCACTACAAAAGTGAGTCACATAGAATTTATTTATCATTTTAGGTAAGTTTTAAACTCTTAAACCCAGCGAACTTGTTTGGCTAATCTCTTTTAGGTCTTAATCTTGGTGCTAAGCAAGCTCGTAACACCAAGGGTGTTACAACCTCCCCCCTTAAAAGAATCTCATCCCGAGATTTGAAGCAAGAACCAAAAAGGGAAAACACGATTACATTTCATAGATTTGAAGGTACACAAGAGGTTGCACGGCTTCGCCCACTAAACTACTCAAGGATTTTAGGGACTACACGGTTACAACAAAACTAGCACAACCACTAGCTCACTCCAGAAATCGGCGAAGATGGGGACAATGGAGAAGCAATAAGAAAACGAGTATCCAGAACATGGCGTACGCCCAACAGATCCAGAAACAAGAGACTGAGAGATAGATCATCGTGAACCCTAAGACCAAAATTAACCAGAGGTGGACTTGAACTTCTTCGACGAAAACCAGATCCCTTCTTCTCATATTACACAATCACCTCTGACTGGCAACCCTAGTTCTATGAGCGATGGCTGGATCTCATAGCTCTGCTTCAGATTTGAGGGGATGGGGACAAAGGAGAGGTGCACAAGGTGGCATCTTATAGTGGCAAACGGAGGTGGTGGTGCAGCGCACCGGGAAGTGGAGGCGGAGTGGAAGGAAACACTAGCGGGTCATGAGGTGGGGAGAGCATCGGCCATGGTGCACTCCCTTCGTGAGCTTGAGTGGAGAGAGGAAAAGGAGGAGGGGTGGGGATTCACTCGATGGGGAGGCGTGCAAGCGGCCGTGCCCCCAAAAGAGGAAAAAGGAGGGGGTCCGGTACAGAAAGCGAGAGTGAGGACCGAGAGCCAACAATGTACCAGGAAAAAGGGGAAGCACATAGTGCATGAGTACGGTGGGTGCGGCATAATGCCTTGGTCACGTGGGAACAGGGGTGCTAGTTGGCCCATCACTGACGGCGTCCGTAGGGCACGCAGCGAAATGACCCAGCGTGCATAGTGCAATCAAGCTAGACTTAGGGCTTGGGACATGGTGTCCACTCAGGCTTTTTGTCGATGAAATATAGTCGGCAGTCTACCGAGGGGTATTCCCACGGTAGTAGATGATTGGTGGAGGTGCGCGTAATAGGAACCGAATGGTGACACAAGCGCAGAGATAACGATTTAGACAGGTTCAGGCCATCTGATTGACGTAATACCCTACGTCCTGTGTCTTTGGTTGATTGTATTGAATATGAGATGAATTCAAGGGGGTCCCTAGCCGCCTTATATAGTCTAGGGGGTAGGGTTACAAGTCGGTTTAGGCCTAGATCTATTCAGTTATATAGTAAGTATTTACAAGGAATACGACATCTATCGTATCCGAAAAAATCTTCCTTCATCGCCAAGATGTCTTCTGATTGCCTTGCCGTGCATGTTGACCAGAACTGGGCACTGTAGACCTTGATCTTATGGGCTAGACCTCCCCTAGTGGTGCAGCCCATGTCCATTGC
The DNA here is from genome assembly GCA_904845875.1 of Miscanthus lutarioriparius. Taxonomy (NCBI): domain Eukaryota; kingdom Viridiplantae; phylum Streptophyta; class Magnoliopsida; order Poales; family Poaceae; genus Miscanthus; species Miscanthus lutarioriparius. The sequence continues at coordinate 87,777,092 of CAJGYO010000006.1, forward strand.
TGTGGGTATCTGGGGTTATACCCCCCACAGCTAGTCCTCGAGGGCCTTGTATCCACTAAGCAATGCCGTCTTGAACAAGTCCGAGCAGTTTAACTTGGAGTCAGCCAGCAAATCTGGCAATCTGACCAGTTTCACTGGTAATCCAATCAACAAAACGAAGTGCCAACCAGTTTAACTGGTAATCCAACTAGTGGAAATTGAAACCAGCCAATTTATTAGGTGACTTGATCTCGGACTTAGCCAAGTAAGGCTTGCCAGAAGGATGTAAGGAGCTCAAGTTTCAAATTTAAAAATTCTCCACCTTAGGTGAAGTGTACACACTTAGGCTTCGTTGGTGAAGTCAGATGATCATCATCCATGACTTATGCAAAGAGGATATTAGTACTGATATATGCATCGCAATGTGCAATATATACATTGTAGTCCCCAAGCCTGACAGTAGGTGAAGTAGACACCTGGTGTCAGGATTTGAGAATTTCAACGATCACTTAGTCAAAACAACCAATTCCCAGCTTAGCTGAGCACACAGCTAGTCCCCAGCTTAGCTAAAAAACCAGTAAGAAGAAAAACAGTACATTCACCGCAAGGTGAAGTGTACACACTTAGTCCCCGAGCCTACTGTAAGATAGAAAACATCTTGTAGCAGGATCAAAGAATTAAGTGTAAAGGATGAAATTCTCGCACTTGGCACTAGACACATGGGGTAAAACTTGATAATATCGAGCGGTAAAACATGGAGAAAAACAGAAAGTGCTTAGCACTAGATTGCTGAGATAGATATACTTATCAAAGCCCCTGATGTGCCACCCAAGATCAGCACCCTGATCTAGACAACATGGAAAACCTTGATATCACACATGACATGCAGCGTTGGCAAAACGTAGTAAGCCAACAAGCGAATTGGCAGACGAAGTCCCCAGCTTAGCTGGCGAGCCCCCAGCGTAACTGACAATGACAACGACAGACAATCCGACCAGTTGGTTGGCGAAGAATCAAGTACCGAGTAGCCCAACCAACTGGTCGGCGGTGAAGTGAGCGCCGAGTAGAAGTGAATACCGAAAGGTCCGACCAACTGGTCGGCGATGAAGTCATGAATCTAGTGGTCCGACTAGTTGATCAGCGAAGAAATCTGAAGGCCAGATGGTGTGTCCACCCAGACGATGATCCTGCAATACAAATATGTAGGACGGCTTGTATATGATTTAAAAATAAAATATATGAACTCAGTCATGAAGAAAACAGAGCGGAGTTTATCGGGAGCAATGTATCTTTGAATTTTATACCCCGCAGAGCAGTTTATGTTTATTTGGAGTTTGTTCATATCTGTTAAAAGAACAAAGTCCTTAAAATTTGGAGAGTGCTGAGCACTTAAAGATGGAGAAAAATTGGAGAGGACAGAGAGCATTGGAGAACCATGGCGAAAATGGAGAACCACGGTGAAAATTGGAGACCGTGACAAAAATTGGAGACCGTGGTGAAATGTGGAGACCGTGGAGAGATTTGGAGACTGTGGCGAAATTTGGAGACCGTGGAGAAATTTGGAGACCGTGGAGAAATTTGGAGACCGTGTAGAAATTTAGATATTGGCGAAATTTGGAGACCGTGGAGAAATTTGGAGACCGTAGAGAAATTTGAAGACCGTGGCGAAATTTAGAGACCGTGGAGAAATTTGGAGACCGTGGAGAAATGCGGAGACCGTGGCGAAATTTAGAGACCTTGGAGAAATTTGGAGACCGTGGAGAAATTTGGAGATTTGGAGACCGTAGAGAAATTTGGAGACCATAGCGAAATTTGGAGACCATGGCGAAATTTGGAGACCGTAGAGAAATTTGGAGACCGTGGCAAAATTTGGAGACCGTGAAGAAATTTAGAGACCGTGGACAAATGTGGAGACCGTGGCAAAATTTGGAGACCGTGGAGAAGTTTGGAGACCGTGGCAAAATTAGGAGATCATGGCGAAAATTGGAGATCTATGGCGAAAATTGGAGATCGTGGCGAAAATTAGAGACCCGTGGCGAGAATTAGAGATCGTGGCAAAAATTGGAGACCCATGGCAAAAATTGGAGATCGTGGAGAGTGCTAAGCACTGTACCGATGAGACGTGGGGGCATTCTATCCTGAGATGTTTGTGCACGCTTAGGAATGTATGCATCACCAAGGAGCCGCTGTTGATCGTCCGTGGCGTAGATCACTACTACTAATTCATACTTGGGGATATAGGCATCACCAAGGAGCCGCTGCCGATCACCCATGGCGCGAAGCGGTACTGCTCATGCATACTTGGGGATATAGGCATCACCAAGGAGCCGCTGCCGATCGCCCATGGTGCGGAGCGCTACTACTCATGCATACTTGGGGATATACGCATCACCAAGGAGCCGCTACCGATCGCCTATGGCGTGGAGCGCTACTGCTCATGCATACTTGGGTGCTAGGTCGAGGACAGGGCTGCTTCTGGGTGACACAAATGAGAACATGGCTGGTTGTTGAATTGAATGACGATAGAATGCATTGTCTCAAAGATGTTTAGCATGGAGAAATAAGTATTTCTAAAAAATTACAGAAAGAAAATGGAGAAAACATCATGGATAGAATCATTATTGAAATGCATATATGCATAAAAAAGTACATGTCTTTTGTAGGATGTCTCAAGGATAGAAATGCCTAAGGTGTTCGATGTGCTAGGAATTAGGGATGTCAACGCCGTCTTGATCACAGAGCCTATATGATCCTGGTTGGGTCACAGCCTTGATGATATATGGTCCCTCCCAAGGTGAAGATAGCTTGTGAATCCCATCGGTCCTTTGTCTCCTGTGGAGTACCATATCACCGACCGCGAAGGATCGCTCCTGGATATTGCGATTGTAGTACTTACATAGACTGTCTAGGTACTTGGCCATCCAAACACATGTGACCAAGCATTCTTTCTCAAGTCGGTCGACATCATCTTGTCGTGCCTAATCGTTGTTCTCTTCATCATAATTCTCTATCCTTGGTGCTCGGAAAGCAACATCGGTGAGTACCACGGCCTCTGATTTGAACACCAAGACATAGGGGGAGACTCCAGTATTGCGACTAGGCTGGGTCCTAAGTCCCTAGACCATAGCTGGTAGTTCTTTGAGTCATTTGCCCGAATGTTTCTGATCCTTCTCATATAACCTCTTCTTCAGGGCGTCTAAAATCATGTTGTTCACCCGCTCAACCTGGCCATTGGCCATAGGGTGTGTGACTGATACATACTTAACGGATATGCACTGATCCTCACAAAAATCCTAGAAGTCGCTGTCGGTAAATGTAGAACCAAGGTCGGTGATGATACTGTTCGGTAGCCCAAACCTATGGATGATGTCGTTGAAGAGTTCTGCTGCTTTCTTTGCTGTAGACTATACGAGCGGCTTGTACTCGATCCACTTAGAGAATTTGTCAATAGCGACATAAACCCATTGGAATCCGCCGGGGGCTTTCTTGAATGGCCCAATCATGTCTAGTCCCTAGCATGCGAAAGGCCAAGAGGTAGGAATCATCTGTAGAGCCTGAGCTAGAACGTGGATCTGTTTGGCGAAAAATTGGCAACCCTCACACCGTCGGACGAGTGTTTTGGCATCTGCTACTGCTGAAGGCCAGTAGAAACCTACTCATAAGGCTTTGTTGACCAGACTTCTAGAGGTTGCGTGGTTGCCGTAGGATCCAACATGGATTTCTTGAAGCAATGCCACACCTTCTTCCTGAGATATGCACTTCTTAAGCAATTCCTCCTTTGCATTCTTCCGCATTAGCTTGCCATCGACTAGCACGTAATGCTTGCTACGACAAAATAGGTGTTCCATTTCGGTCTTGTCAGCCGATACATCTACAGTGTCAAGTACTTGATAAAAGGCTCTCGCCAATCACTGCTCAGCGCAGTTATTACCAGGACCAATTGCTCGGCAGGGGAAGATTCGTGAACTGCTTATTCATGCTTAATGGATGGATTTTGAAGATCCTAAGACACCAGCTAGGACCTTGGCTCTGGTCTACCCTAGCTTAGATAACTAGTCGGCTGTTTGGTTATGATCTCGAACAACGTGGTGGTATTCAATACCATAGAACTTGCCCTCCAACTTTCTGATTTCCAAGTAGTAAGCATCCATCTTATCACTAGTACAAGACAAATCTTTGTTGACCTGATTAATGACAAGCATGGAGTCACCATATACCAAGAGGCATTTAACGCCAAGTTCGACAGCAATGCGGAGACCATGGAGACATGCTTCGTACTCGGCGGCATTATTGGAGGCTGGAAAATGAATTCAGAGGACATATCAGAGGTGATCCCTAGATGGAGAAATAAAAAAGATACCTGCCCCAGCACTATCAAGGTTGAGGGAGCCATTGAAGTACATGACCTAATGCTCGGGTCAATCAGCTGAGATAGGGGCTTGCATGTTAGTCCATTCGACAATGAAGTCGGCGAGCACTTGAGACTTTATCATCTGGCGGCCCCTAAAATCAATGGAGTACATGTCGAGCTCTACCGTCCATTTAATGATGCAGCCATTGGCTTCCTTATTGCATAGGATGTCACCTAGCGGATACTCAGTAACCACTGCTACTTGATACGTCTCAAAGTAATGGTAGGGCTTCCTGGACGTAATAAGGATAGTGTACAACAATTTCTGGACTTGAGGATACCAAGCCTTAGACTCATTTAGGACTTCATTGATGAAGTATATAGGGCGTTGAACCTTATAGGCGTTCCTGGTTTCTTCTCGTTCGACGACAATGGTCGTAGTGATGACATGGTTGGTTGCGGCAATGTAGACCAATAAGGTTTCACCAGGCTGTGGTGCTGTCATAACTGGAGGCATCATGAGGAATTGTTTGAGCTCGTCAAAGGCCTTGTCGGCTTTAGGCGTCTAGGTGAACTTCCCTAAAGCTTTGAGCAGCTTGAAGAAAGGTAAACCCTTTTCCCCCAATCGGGATATGAAACGGCTTAAAGCCACCATGCATCCCATTAGCTTCTGGACATCCTTTACGTAGGTTGGTAGTTTCATCTTGGTGACCGCTTCTATCTTTTCTAGGTTTGCTTCGATGCCATGGCGACTAACGACGTTGCCTAGGAGTATACCATATGGAACACCGAATATGCACTTAGTGGGATTCAGCTTCCATTGGAATTTCTTTAGGTTCTGGAATGTTTCTTCGAGGTTAGTGATGTGGTTATCGGCAGTCTTAGACTTAACCACCACATCATTGATGTAGGCCTCGACGTTCTTCCCAAGTTGTTCTTGGAGGCATCATTGGATAGCCCTCTGGTAGGTGGCGCCGACATTCTTTAGCCCAAAGGATATGGTGGTGTAACAATAGGCACCGATGGGTGTGATGAACGAAGTCTTGATTTGGTCTTCCTCCTTTAAGGAGATTTGGTGATAACTAGAATAGCATTCGAGAAAGCATAAGAGCTCACAATCGGCTGTTGAATCTATGACCTCATCAATGCGAGGTAAGCCAAAGGGGTCTTTAGGGCAGTGCTTGTTGAGATCGGTGTAATCAACGCACATTCTCCATTCATTATTCTTTTTTCGTACAAGGACCGGATTGGTGAGCCACTCTGGGTGATACACCTCTTTAATAAAATTGGCTGCTAAGAGCCATGTTATTTTTGCCCTAATGGCCTCCTTTTTGTCTTGCGCGAATCGTCGTAGCTTTTGCTTGATTGGTTTGGTGGTCGGCGAGATGTTTAAGGAGTGCTTGATTAGCTCCCGAGGAACGCCAGGCATGTCAGCAGGTTTCCATGCTAACATGTCAATGTTTCTGCGGAGGAAGCTGATGAGCGCGTCTTCCTATTTGGGGTTAAGATGGGCCCCGATCTGGGCTATCCTGCTTCTGTCGCCGATCATGAGCTCAACCTCCTTTGTGTCTTTGGACTTAGTCATAGACTAAGGTGGCTCCTGAGTCAGGATCGCCTACTCCTCTACTAGGATCTTCTTGGAGTTGGCGACGCAAACCTCCATTCTAGCTAAGAGGTCCATTGCTTCGATGATGGCGATTCCTTCTCGTTCGTAGTCATAGGCAGTGGAGATGTTGGCGTGCGGGGTGAGAACGCCTTGCTCCGTCAGGATCTTCAACACCATGTAGACATAATCGGGTATGGCCATGAACTTGGCGAGAGCTGGTCGGCCAAGGATGGCGTGGTAGGCAGTGTCGAAGTCTGCCACGAAGTTCACGTACTTAGTACAGAAGTGGTCGGCGGTGCCAAACTAGACTGGCAAGGTGATCTGCCCCAAAGGTTGGGACACTCTGCCAGGTACAATACCCCAAAATGGAGAATCAATAGGGACGAGATCATCCTTTGTGAGGCCTAACTTAGTTAGGGCTCCAGCGAAGAGGATATTGAGGGCACTCCCACTATCTATGAGGACCTTCTTGAACCACACGTTGCGGATGGTTGGATCCAGCATGAGTGGGAAATGCCCAGGGTATGGGATATCTACACACTGGTCGGCCCTACTGAACATCATAGGATGCCCCAACCAGTCTAGATATTTGGGATCGGCGACTGTGTCCTACTTGGTGATCGACATGACCTACCGAGCGGTGAGCTTCTGCTGGTGTTTACTCTCGGAGGCGGCGCATCCTCCAAAAATTGTGGCAATGGCCTTGTTGGCATCTTGGGCAGTAGGTCGTGCGCCCTTAGGATGCTCCTCCCCTTTGTTGTCATCTGACTTTGTCGTCCTTGCATGTTCGCCATTTCTACTCCTCATCGCAGAAAGGTTTGGCCATGCCATAGCATTATCGCATGGTGTGCTTGCTATTCTTGTGAATTAGGCATGGACCATCAAGGAGTTCTTCATAGGCAACATTGAAATTTCGCTTAGTGCATGGCTACTCTACATTGTCGATGGAGTTTCTCGGTCAGTGGAGACGTGGCTATGTAGCCCTTGATCCCTCTGGCTGATCAGCTTCTTCAGAGTCCGCGTATGAGTTTGCAACCTTGAGGAGTTTGCCGATGGTCTGGGACCTCTTGCGGTAAATTTTGGAGCACAGCTCCTGCCGGTGATGGAGTCCTCTAGTAAAAGGGGAGATGGCCTCACTATCTAGCCAATTTGTGGGTGGCCACATCTAATTCTGGATGTCATTGACTTGGGCCTAAGCTGCTTTGAGCAGCGCTTGAATCTTGAGTATCTCTGGCGTTTGTGGGAGTCTAGCCAACTCACGGGTGGCCACAGCCAGATTGGTGCTCGGCGTCTGCTCCACTTGCTAATTGTCCACCATGAGAAACTCTTGTTGGAGATTATAGGGTGAGAGGTGGTGGGCCACCTCTCATGGCTGGGGTGACATTTTTTGCTTCTTCATTGCGACGTCGTTGACGATCAGTGTTCTTGCGTTTGCGCTTACGGTGTTGGACACTGGTCTCTCCATCGACAGCAATGTTTTCCTAGCCAACCTTGAAAAACTCTCTCCCCAAACCTAGAGGGAAAGATGGGAAGCTATTGGTAGAGGCCTCGGAGTATGGCTCAGGACTTTCCTCTAAAATGGTGTGGAGCGTTTCATCCGGAAGATCTGTTCGAATTTGCACCATGTTTACCATTGGCGCAGGCTGGTCGGCCTCAAGGAAGTTGATCTGATAGAGGTTGTCGACATGGCTACGCTCAGCGTGGTCGGTGAAAAGATGGTGCACAGTGTCCTAACAGATCAGACCCACACCCACCAGCCTAAAAGAATAGGGTTTCAGCATGCTCTCCATCAGGGCAGGGAGTGGTCGAAGTTGAACGGTACGCCCTTCCGGAGTTGCCGTGATCACTAGATCAGAATCTGGCCACCTTGAATGAAGTGGCTGAGCAGGTCGCTCGGTTGTAGCAGCTTGGTGATCTTGGAGTACAGGAAATTCATCGCTCACTCTGGATTGATCTAAGACCGAACCCACAAGGAGCTGACATTCTGCTAAGCGGTCTGTGACCCGATCGATGGATGCGATCAGATCATCACTGCTGATGGATCTCCTAACCCAGTGGCGGGGCATTAGGATCGGAGATGTCATTGCAAGTGTTAGCACGATTAGCGTAGGGTGATCCTTCATCGCTTCCATGATCTCCCCGTTGCCGTCGGGGCCGATGATCTAAGTCATGGATCCGACCGTGAAGATCTGGCCTGGATCGGGAAAGGCCATGGAGCTCGGGAAAGTGACCATCTGGTTGGCCATGGAATCAGCATGCACATCCCCTACCTGGCATGCCACTATCGATGAAATCTAGTTGGCAGTCTCCCGAGGGGTATACCCACGGTAGTAGATGATCGGTGGAGGTGCGCATAATAGGAACCAGATGGTGACACGGGTGCAGAGACAGCGGTTTAGATAGGTTTAGGCAGTCTGATCGACGTAATACCCTATCTCCTATGTCTTTGGTTGATTGTATTGAATATGAGATGAATTTGAGGGGGTCCCTACCAACCTTATATAGTCTGAGGGTAGGGTTACAAGTCAGTTTAGGCCTAGATCTATTAGGTTATATAGTAAGTATTTACAAGGAATATGATATCTTTCATATCCGAAAAGATCTTCCTTCATTGCCAAGATGTCTTCTGATTGCCTTGCGGTGCATGCCGACTAGAACTGGGCACCGTAGGCCTTGATCTTATGGGCTAGACATCCCCTGGTGGTGCAGCCCATGTCCATTGTCATGGGTACCTAGGGTTATACCCCCCCACACTTTTCAATCGCTCCCGACTACCCGAGGGCTAACTCTTCCGTGTTGCTATCCTTTTTCTTTTCCTTCCTTGACCACAGTATGCGCTAGTATTTCATATGGACTGAGATCACAGCATATGTACTTCCTCTAAAACCACATCATCATGGTTACTTTGAAGAAACACTATTTCATCAACCCATTATGGATTTCCCATTCGAACACCAGAATATTTTCAAGGAGAATATTTTGTATCAAGAGCGGTACGGTGGTGTAACTTGGCAAAGATGTTGGTCAACAACCTTGATACCAGCGCGTGCCGAGCAGCATCACCATGTGGCAGTTGTTCCATAGGGGCCCTCGGTTTTGTCGTGGCACCATAGGCCATTAACCAACCCACTTTACCAACTTACACGAAGTGAAAGTAGTGTGGTCATAGACCACAAAATAAGAGGAGTATTGCAAGGGAAGATTCAGGCAACAAGGATTCCTTTCACAACAAGGAACAAGGAAATCAAATCCCACGATGGATTTAATTCAAGGAGACTCAAATGCTCTATTAGGACATCCACAATTAGTTAATACAGTATCCTCTGTTATCCAATCCTGACTATTCTGCTTACATCTGACTGGTTGCCTTTTTTGGTAACCCGCTTTATGTCATCTTAAAACCCTAATCATGTTTAACGTGGCCCAAGGGTAGATTGGCATAATAACACAACAAAATAAATAACATGCACGTTCCAAACACCTTGATGATAGTACAACATACAGACACTCCCATTCTCCACACATCGTTTGCCTACTACGACCAGACGATCCCAACAACTATGGACGAAATACAATGGAAAGATTACAATACTGGAGGACAGCGACGAAAGGCACCACTAACTATAGGTATATCTCCCCAAGGCAACTAATCTACTTTGTTGGACCACACAGCTTCACTCCGGCTCGATGGATTCTTCTACCACCCCGTCTATGGATTTGCCTCCTCACTTGGGGGTGGCTGAGTGAGGGGAAGCAAGGACTCTACTTCTGATACCTCCGAGGGTGGAGGTGCTGGCGGCACTACAACACTGGTTCTCCTTGTTTCCAGCGGGTGGATAGGGATTCCCACCAAGGTCAAGGGCTCCTGCCTTTCAGGGGCCAGCGTCCTACGCTTAGCCCTGGTGACAAGGTAGGCATCCTCCAGCTGCTGGATGTGCCGATCTTTGGCCACCTTCAGAGCTTCTGCCATGTCAGTCTCATGACTTTCTGTAGCTGTCGCATTGGACTGCGCTTCAGCGAGCTACACTTGGAACATCCTAGAGAAGATCTGAGCTTCCTCAGCTCAACGGAGGCACTCCCTCAACTCTAAGTCCTGCCAGTCATACCACTCATCTAGAGCAAGCAGGTACGTGGTCAAGTGCACCATGGTGGGACTGTCTTCTTGCGCATCCTGCCCTTGCAAAGCCTCTATGCGAGCCCTCCATACCCGTCGATTCTTTTCCAAAGGTGGAAAGAATCTCATTGGGGTACGAGCAATGGGCTCTTCATAGATCTAACAAAGATGTCACAAGGCTATGCGGGACACAACTTGGTAGGTTTCAACGAAGCGAAACCCAGTCGCGGTCACATTCCAGGCTTCAGTGATATCAGGGAACTCTTCACTCTTCCTAATGTAGACGGTGACCTCACGTCGCATAGTGCCAAGTTTCTCATACTGATGGCCCTCTGTAACACCCTAAAAATTGCCCCTTTTGAAATAGAGTTAAAATGATTTACATTGAAAATTTTGTGCTCATGAAATATAGGAAAATAAAAATTTTCATTAATTTAAAATTCATTATAAGGTAGCAACATGTTTGATGCATACATGACACTGCATTTGATTTTATTGGTTGAGTGGTTTTAATTGAAAAGTCAAAATGGTTAAAATGCTCTTGAAAATGAAATTAAAAATGGCTTTGAATTAAAAGAAAAGAAAGAAAAGAAAATTAGAAAAAAATAAAAGAATTTAAAAAGTTATTCTCGGAAAACTTACCCAAAATTTGGTTCATTTATGTTTGAACTAAAAAGTGTATTTTGAATCGTATTTATACTCGATTTGGTTCGTATTTGAAATTGTTTAAATTAAGAAAAGAAAAAGGATTTTTATTTGAAAACCTTCTTCTCTTCCCTTTTCAGCCCCAACTCCAAAACCAGTCCGGCCCTTTCCCTTTCTTCCCTTCCCGGCTGGCCTGCTCCACTCCGGCCCACCGCAGGCGGCCCAGCCGCACTCCTCCTCCTGCACCGGCCCAATCGGCGCCCCGCTACTCCGCGCCCTCCCTCCGCTCCGCTTAGCGCGGCCCAGCCGGCAGCCCGCTCCACTCGGCCTACCCACAGCGCATGCCCGCACCTAGCTCGGCCTACTCCGCTTCGGCCTTCAACGTAGCGCCTACGCCCGCACTCGCTCGCGCCCTGGCCCGCTCGGTCAGACGCGGGTCCCGCCCGTCAGCACCGCCTCCTTCTTACCTTTCCTTCCCCACGCGCGTGCTTTCCTTTCTTGCTCCCGATAATGGCGCGCCCGTGTACGACAAGCCACCGCGCCGGTGCTCCTACAAGGCAAGCGCCCAATCCGCCCGCGCCCCCGTTTCCCTTTCATTTACAGCAGCCACGCCCTCCTATAAAGCTACGAGCTGCATCTCCCCTTTCCTCTGCTCGCGTCCAACAGCTCACCGCCACCGGTGAGTCCCCCACTTCAGAGCGCAATCCTCGACGCCGACGTGCCCATGAGACCCGCCACGACCCGACGCAGCTGTAGGTGCCTCCCCTTCTCGATTTCGGTTTTCGTTTTGCTCGGATTCTCCTTCACCCGCCCTCTCCCTCTCTCTCCAGCCGCCGCCGCCGTAGGTCACCCGCCGGTGGGACTGTGCAGCCGCCGTAGGTCACCCGCACTCACCTGCACCGTTAGATCTTGCGTGGACGGCCTTGATTAGATCTTACCGGTTCGGTCCACATCAAGCTATAGACTCGGTGCACCGCGCGCCCATGTCGCGTGGTGCACCGCACCAACCGGAGCACACCACGTGCCTGCCCAGTCAGCGGCGCAGTCAACCAGTAGTCAAGCCACGCACGTTTTGCAGATTAGCCCCCTATTTTTAGTGAATCAACCCGTAATCCAAATCAGTTCAAAATAATTTCTTTCAGGTCCTATTGTCTTCTGTTTTAGCGCCTATAGTTTTGAGTATTAGTGCCCGTAGTCTAGTTAGCATTTAAAATTCATAATTAATTAATTTAAATTCAAATTTGAGTTCAATTAATTTCAGAAATGTCATTGCACCTTATTTCATACGTAACTTTTGCGTTTTAAGTCTGATTTGACCCGTTCGAATTGCATTAGGACCGTATTTACATTTTTCTACATGTATATATTACTGTTAGGCATGTTTCCAATATTTCAAATTCGTGGGTAGATTTAATTTATTATTTAACTATAGGAAAATTTGTTTAAATCATAACTTATTCATTTTAACTCCGAAAAAGTCCGTTCAAGCTGCGTTTGTTTCATAACGACGAGATCTACGCATTAGTAATGATGTTTACTATATTACTATTTCATAAAAATCATAATTTAAATCATATCTTGATTAATGATTATGCAACTGGATTTTATAAATGAAATATGATTTGTTTTACTTTTGTTTTATAATTTAAATCTAAAATTGACTTAATTTAATCTATATTATTTATAAAATATCTTTTATATATGAATTCATATGGTTAACATAAACGAAGCCTATAGTTTTCTTTTCTATGTATAAAGCAAATCTCTCGGTAGATGTAATTTCTCAACCGTAACTCCGATTAGAGTGCCTCTTGCGACTATATGTTCGTAGCGATGCGTAGAATCGTAGTCCAATCTCTTTTACTTATTTTTCTATGATTGGTGTACTGTTCTGATATAGATGCAATTGTATGCTATGCATATATGTGTATGGATGTTTGTGTGGTGTTCTACGATTACGTCTAGTCGATGAGATACACGTGGTGATCCAGAAGAAGAAGAAGGACGTGAAGATTAAAGCTTACCGAAGGATCGGTGTGTAAGGCAAGTATAGCATTGGACCATCCTTGTTACCTATTCATATTTAATCATTTAATTCATATTGCATGTGTCTACCTTGTTGCCAGTAAGGATACCCTAGATATTTGATACATTGTACCTTGATACCTTTGGGATATTGCATTGGGTAGTTTTTGCTAGTGCTTAACTAAACCATGATCTTGTAACTTAACTAATGGTATATGCAATAAATATTAAAACATGACTTTTTAGCAACATGGAAACAGAGGGCTGGAGTGTTTAGCTACTTTCTAAATGCTTCAGATTCCTCTCCCTAAGGACTTATATGTAAGCGATCATCCGGGACTTTACAGTATAGCTGTAAGGGTTATATGGCTCTGGCTTTAGCTCAGTATGAGGACCTTTTCTAGCTTATTAGTGGTTACCTTTATGGCGCACGAGGGTATGTTTCCTTTCCTGCTAGGAAGTGTGTACCATGCTGCGATGCCCACGCGTGCCACTCCTAGAGATGGGCCACATATGCCTAGCGGCCCTAACTTGTTAGACGAACCTTTGAAAGGCTTCATAGTGAACCCTGCCGACCTTCCTTGGTAGTGGGTCAAGAGGCTGATCACCTCAGGCAAAAGGGTAAATCATGACTCACAGTGAAAGTGTACAAACTCTACATAGTATAAAACTATTATAACAGCCGTGCTCACGGACACGAGCGGCCTTGGACCCTTATGGAATAGAGATGATCACTACTGGATAATGGTACTAATGATTAATTATTTATGCTATACATTATTCATGTTTACCTGATCATGTGTTTATGGGAATGATAAATTCTTTGCCACTCAATTGCTTAAAAAGATGATCTATTAAGGCTAATCGCAGTTAAACCAGTGTCAGCTTTTTGAGCCTCATGAACCCCATGATATAATTGTTAAGTACGACATGTACTTACGCTTGCTTTACTTTTCTATACTTTGGATAAAAATCTCGAATGGGTACCAGATTGCTAGTTTGGAGGAGTTAGGCTTGTGGTCAACCAGTCAGTTGTCCCTATGGATTTAGAGTCTTCGCCTGAAGATCAGAGTGAACTTTCCGCTATCTATACTCTGAGGTTATTTTCCTTTTACTAATACATTATGTAATAAGTATTGTCTCTTGATATTACCTTTATTTGTGGCTATATGTGAGATTTGACTTCCTGGGCTCACATATAGTGTGTATCTGGTTTTGTCTTTAAAACCGGGTGCTACAAAGTGGTATCAGAGCAATGTTGACTGTAGGACGCAAGCCTAGATAGAACTGGATGTCTCAGCATTCTTTTATCTTGCTTAGTTCTTGTTTTCTCTCTAACCTTGTTATTTGCTAAAAGTTATGCTCACTTCAGCCTCTGTCTGTTATAAAAACTTTGTCTCTATTCTCAATCCTCTTTCTTTGTTGATATAGATGGGTCGCAATAAGGAGACCATCAGCATCAGAGATCAGGAGGACCAAGCTACGTTGCCCATGACTGCATTCGACAAGGAGAAGCTTGTAGCTGTGCAACAACAAGCACCAGAAGGAATGACTCAACCTAGGAGTTTTCAACAGTGCTTGCCACAAGGTCAAACCAACATACCAAAGGGGCCAGTGAAGAGACAAGTAGCAGAAACTTGGAAGAATATGAAGTCCAACGAAGATGTTGGAAGGACGGCACATGAATGCCAAGATCAACCACAGCCGAAGCAAGAATAGAAGGTCCAGAACAAACAAGAGCAAGGAAGTAAAGCAAATAGAAACTACATCCAAGGAAGATTGAATAATGTGGATATGACGACCACTCATGGAGCTAAGGAGGTTGTGTATGGTATCATTCCAGTAAACTCAGCTTCCGCCACAGTGCTGTTTGATCCTAGTGCATCACATTCGTTTATCTCTAGTGCATACATAAAAGAACATAAGATAACTATGCTTCCAATGAGGAAACCAGTGATAGTTAAGTCCCCAGGAGGAGAAATGAAGGAAAACCGCAAATGCCCAAGAGTTAGTCTTGACATCAAAGGGGTAAAGTTTGAAGCAAACCTTATTGTATTAGAGTTAGTGGACATTGATGTCATTCTTGGAATAGGATGGATGTCAGCATGTAAAGGAGTGATCAAGTATGCCTAGCATTTGGTGCTTCGAACCACACCGTCAAGAGAAAGAATTGAGTATGAAGGTATTCAGCCTGTACCTAAGGATAATGTGGATAAGAAGAGAAAGGAGGTCTCACCAGAGTTAGAATTGGGAAGCAATCATCATTCGAGTTCTATTACATCGTCACATCCAGCTCTAATCCCTGGTCAAATAAACTCAAACTCTAAAGAATTAGCAGTTTCACAAGCTAAGGTTACTCCACTCTTTCCACATGAGGTATGCATAGATGGGTGGACAATCACCTACATGGAGTTTCAACCCTGAAAGATCAAGCGAGCTAAAAAGCGGTCTAGTCAAACAAAGATGAACTTACAGAAGCAGCAAGCTGACAATACTCTACGCAACAATTATGTGGAGTATGACATCACAAAAGATCCAGCTAAGAGAAAATGTTATCATTGCCAGTAGGAAGGACATTATGTTAAATCTTGCCCATAAAAGAATCAACAATTACACCAAGGAAGTAGCCAAAGTCAGATCACTACTGGTCTGTAACCAGAAAGTGTCAGTGATAACCAACCTGAAAGAAGCAATTAGTGAGAGTGGTGAATGAAGAAGTTATGCTAGACTATCCAAGATTCTTAGATAAGGATAGGAGTTGTGCCCCTTATGTAATAAAAAAATGATAGTATCGCAAGTTGAGTCAATGATTGAGTTGTGCATCTTTAAGTGCTTTGTTGATTTGTCATTATGTTTATGGTTTTCTTCTGTTTTTCCTATCCCATCTTCGGAGCTGCCTGTCTTTATCGGTTTATATCTCTGATTTTGGATGATCAAAAGTCATGAGGAAAATTCTAAACAACAGTAGACTTCAATCACAAGACGATGCAAGCTATACTTTGGAGTCCCCTACCTTACCTTATCTTAAGGGGGGTAGTCAAGTGGAAGAATTGGTAAGATGAAGTATCATATGTTCGAGTTTGCGCAGCGGAAGCGTGGTGGTACCCAAAGACGCAAGAGGAACTCAGAGTTTCAATGAGGTTTGGTTAAAAGTTCAAGAAAGGTTTATCCAAGACCATCAAGATGTTGATAAATCTACCAGAGAAGCTTTTAAGTTAGTTTGGATCAAGAGACCTCAGCCAAGTGTTTGTAGGAGTCCAAGAGGTTGACGTAAAATCTAGGTATTAGCTTTGTCAGATCAGGACAAGAGCTTTGTATCTACAATAATGCATCTTATCAAGGTCTGGGATGTGTCATTATACGAGAAGAAAAGTAGTGTCTTGTTCATTAAGTCAACTAAGGAAGTTTGAGTTGAACTACCTAACATGTTATCTGGAGTTATCCATTGTGAAGCATGGAAGTACCATCTTCTTGAAAATAAAAGTGACATCTAGGAGGATCACAAGAGTATATAGGACATCTTCACCAAGTTGGTCTTGAGCTTGTGATAACCTCGTTGGAATGGGATTGATTATGACTTGGAAAAGGGCTGTCACTTCAAGAAGCTAAGTCATGGCCGATGCCCTTAGCAACGGAGAATTGTGCTAAGAAGGTTCGCGTAACACCAAGGATTAAGAGTTATATTCCTAGTTTGAGCAACTTAACCAAGATCATTAATGTTTTTAAGATTGGTGGTAGATTCTCTTTAGGACCAAGAAGAATAAGGAAGCTTCGTTGGATGGTGAACATACGAGGAAAGAGAATTATGGCCTAGTGATTAGGGTTACCTGAGAGTTGTTTAAGGTACCTGTCAAAATTTTGGAATTAGTTAGGCAAATTACTTGGAGTAAGGGCAATAGGTATGCAAAGTAAAGTGGATCTTTATCAAGACGATGGAACTGCACGACAAAGTAGAGAAGAATCCAAGGACGGAGTATTCCCATCTCTTAGTCGACGTCTTTCGAATCTCGAGGACGAGATTCATCTTAAGGGGGGTAGAATTGTAACACCCTAAAAATTGCCCCTTTTGAAATAGAGTTAAAATGATTTAAATTGGAATTTTTGTGCTCATGAAATATAGGAAACTAAAAATTTTCATTAATTTAAAATTCATTATAAGGTAGCAACACGTTTGATGCATACATGCCATTGCATTTGATTTTATTGGTTGAGTGGTTTTAATTGAAAACTCAAAATGGTTAAAATGCTCTTGAAAATGAAATTAAAAATGGCTTTGAATTAAAAGAAAAGAAAGAAAAGAAAATTAGAAAAAAATAAAAGAATTTAAAAAGTTATTCTCGGAAAACTTACCCAAAATTTGGTTCATTTATGTTTGAACTAAAAAGTGTATTTTGAATCGTATTTATACTCGATTTGGTTCATATTTGAAATTGTTTGAATTAAGAAAAGAAAAAGGATTTTTACTTGAAAACCTTCTTCTCTTCCTTTTTTAGCCCAACTCTAGAACCAGCCCGGCCCTTTCCCTTTCTTCCCTTCCCGGCTGGCCTACTCCACCCCGGCCCATCGCAGGGCTGGTGTGACCTCCTCCTCCTCCCTTGCCGGCCCAATCGGCGCCCTTCTCACTTTTCCTTCAGTGTGCCCCGGCCACTCATGTGCACCCAGTAAGCAGCCCATTTCATTCGGCCTGCCCACAAGCAAGCCTTCCCGCTCCCACTCGGCTTTGCTCTGCTTGACCTTCAACGCAAAGACCTATGCCCAGATTCGCTTGCGCCCGGCCCTTCGGTCAGACACCCAGCCGCCACCCTTCTCCCTCACTTTGCCCATGGGTCCCGCTTTGTCAAGACCGCCTCCTTCTTCCCTTTCCTTCCCCGCGCATGTCCTTTCCTTTCTTGCTCCTGGTAATGGCGCGCCCGTGTACAGCAAGCCACCGCGCCGGTGCTCCTACAAGGCAAGCGCCCAATCCGCCTGTGCCCCCGTTTCCCTTCCATTTACCGTAGCCACGCCCTCCTATAAAGCTCCAAGCCACATCTCCCCTTTCCTCTACTCGCTTCCAACAGCTCACCGCCGCCGGTGAGTCCCCCACTCCCGAGCGCAATCCTCGACGCCGACGCGCCCGTGAGATCCGTCACGACCCGACGCAGCCGTAGGTGCCTCCCCTTCTTGATTTCGGTTTCGTTTTGCTCGGATTCTCCTTCACCCGCCCTCTCCCTCTCTCTCTCTCCAGCCGCCGCTGATGTCGACGACCCACCTCGAAGACTCCCCGGACGTCGTGCTCCCCTCCTAACGACTCACGGTGAGCTCCTCCGCCTTCCCGTGCCATCCATTCAGAGTTTAGCGCACTAGAACGCCATATCGTCGATCACCGACGCCGCCCGCCATGGCGCCCTCGCCGGCGGGATTGTGCGGCCGCCGTAGGTCACCCGCACTCACCTGCACCGTTAGATCTTGTGTGGACGGCCTTGATTAGATCTTACCGGTTCGGTCCACAACAAGCTACAGACTCGGTTCACCGCGCCGAGTCAGCGCGCACCCACGCTGCGTGGTGCACTGCACCAACCGGAGCGCGCCACGTGTCTGCCCAGTCAGCGCCGCAGTCAACCAGCAGTCAAGCCACGCATGTTTTGCAGATTAGCCCCCTTGTTTTCAGTGAATCAACCGGCAATCCAAATCAGTTCAAAATAATTTCTTTTAGGTCATGTTGTCTTCTGTTTTAGCCCCTGTAGTTTTGAGTATTAGTGCTCGTAGTCCAGTTAGCATTTAAAATTCATAATTAATTAGTTTAAATTCAAGTTTGAGTTCAATTAATTTTAGAAATGTCATTGCACCTTATTTTATGCGTAACTTTTGCGTTTTAAGTCCGATTTGACCCGTTCGAATTACGTTAGGACCGTATTTACATTTTCTTCATGTTTATAGTACTGTTAGGCATGTTTCCAATATGTCAAATTCATGGGTAGATTTAATTTATTATTTAACTATAGAAAAATTTGTTTAAATCATAACTTATTTATTTTAACTCCGAAAAGTCCGTTCAAGTTGCGTTTGTTTCATAACGACGAGATCTACGCATTAGTAATGATGTTTACTATATTACTATTTCATAAAAATCATAGTTTAAATCATATCATGATTAATGATTATGCAACTGGATTTTATAAATGAAATATGATTTGTTTTACTTTTATTTTATAATTTAAATCTAAAATTGACTTAATTTAATCTATATTATTTATAAAATATCTTTTATACATGAATTCATATGGTTAACATAAACGAAGCCTATAGTTTTCTTTTCCACGTATAAAGCAAATCTCTCGGTAGTTGTAATTTCTCAACCGTAACTCCGATTAGAGTGCCTCTCGCGACTGTGTGTTCGTAGCGATGCGTAGAATTGTAGTCTAATCTCTTTTACTTATTCTTCTATGATTGGTGTACTATTCTGATATAGATGCAATTGTATGCTATGCATGTATGTGTATGGATGTTTGTGCAGTGTTCTACGATTACGTCCAATCGGTGAGATACACGTGGTGATCTAGAAGAAGAAGAAGGATGTGAAGATTAAAGCTTACCGAAGGATCAGTGTGTAAGGCAAGTATAGCATGGGATCATCCTTGTTACCTATTCACATTTAATCATTTAATTCATATTCCTTGTGTCTACCTTGTTGCTAGTAAGGATACCCTAAATATTTGATACCTTGTACCTTGATACCTTTGGGATATTGCATTGGGTAGTTTTTGCTAGTGCTTAACTAAACCATGATCTTGTAACTTGACTAATGGTATATGCAATAAATATTAAAACATGACTTTTTAGCAACATGGAAACAGAGGGCTGGAGTGTTTAGCTACTTTCTAAATGCTTCAGATTCCTCTCCCTAAGGACTTATCTGTAAGCGATCATCCGGGACTTACAGTACAGCTGTGAGGGCTATATGGCTCTGGCTTTAGCTCAGTATGAGGACCTTTTCTAGCTTGTTAGTGGTTACCTTTATGGCGCATGAGGGTATGTTTCCTTTCCTGCTAGGAAGTGTGTACCATGCTGCGATGCCCACGCGTGCCACTCCTAGTGATGGGCCACATACGCCTAGCAGCCCTAACTTGTTAGACGAACCTTTGAAAGGCTTCATAGTGATCCCTACCGACCTTCCTTGGTAGTGGGTCAAGAGGCTAATCACCTCGGGTGAAAGGGTAAATCATGACTCACAGTGAAAGTATACAAACTCTGCAGGGTATAAAACTGTTATAATAGCCGTGCTCACGGACACGAGCGGCCTTGGACCCTTATGGAATAGAGATGATCACTACTGGATAATGGTACTAATGATTAATTATTTATGCTATACATTATTCATGTTTACCTGATCATGTGTTTATGGGAATGATAAATTCTTTGCCACTCAATTGCTTAAGAATATGATCTATTAAGGCTAATCGCAGTTAAACCAGTGTCAGCCTTTTGAGCCTCATGAACCCTATGATATAATTGTTAAGTACGACATGTACTTACGCTTGCTTTACTTTTCTATACTTTGGATAAAAATCCTGGATGGGTACTAGATTGCTGGTTTGGAGGAGTTAGGCTTGTGGTCACCTAGTCAGTCATCCCTGTGGATTTAGAGTCTTCGCCTGAAGATCGGAGTGAACTTTCCGCTGTCTATACTCTGAGGTTATTTTGCTTCTACTAATACGTTATGTAATAAGTATTGTCTCTTGATATTACCTTTATTTGTGGTTATATATGAGATTTGACTTCCTGGGCTCACATATAGTGTGTATCTGGTTTTGTGTTTAAAACTGGGTGCTACACCCTCATACTCGGGGCGATCTTTAACTCTGAGTTTTTTGCAGGGTGGCATACAGGATTTTGGGAAAACCCTTAATGTTCAGGCAGTGGCTGCTAACCCAGACTCCTGCCATCCCTGGTGAGTGGTTGCAAGAAAGGATTTGGGCAAAAAGCTTGCTCAAGAGGAAGGGCTAGGTAATGGCAGAGCGTTCAGTGGTCCTGGTGCAGTCCACCATTTGGTTCCTGCGTGGGGCCACTACAAATGAATCAACTGAATTTTTTGTGTGCTCAAGGCAAGCGATGTCCGAGGCCACTAATGACTAGTATGGCTATAAGGCAAGGGTCTAGCAAGAGCGTAGAAAGGAGTACGGAGAGATGTGAGTCACGGCAGGCGTGAACCACAGGTGAACGTGAAGCACGAAGCCACAGTACAGCAGTAATTCTTGAACAAGGACTGGTCAGTCGTGCATAATGCAACACATGTGACACCTATGGATGGCGCACTTGCAAGTAATACCGACACAACAACCAAGGCAATACAAATGCGATGGACTTAAAGATCGTATACTACGCGAGTGTCAGTCCACCGGAGAAAGCCTAGTTAAACCTATTCTAAATGCTTAACCATAACAATAGGGCTACTTACATACTTTGTATGCAAACACTCTAACTTTTTGCAAAAATAGGTTATCAAATTTTAGTTTAGAAAAGGGTTTTGAAGCTTTATTTCCTCATTTATGCTCTGATACCACATGTGGTAGAACCACCTAATCTAGTGCCCTCCCAAGAGTAGTTGTCTTCCATAGACACTAAGTACCCCAAGAGAGTGCACTAAATCATGTCGTTTAGTCGAGCACACCCCAAGGGAAAACTCAAAAATCTACATTTTTCCATCAGGATCATAAATGAGAGAATAAAGCTTACAATATTCTTAACCATTTCTTACATCACTTTATTACAACATTAGAGTACTTAAACAAGTTGAATGCAATCGCGGAATTAAGACAGTTTTAAATGTAAAAGAGTTTATACACTTTAGGTTCATATTTTTATCTTGTAGCGGAGAACAACATATGATCACAGTCATAGCGGAAATGAAGATTAATGGTGAATCCTTCATGTAGTGAACATTTATAAACCAGTTATGATGGCAAGTCATAAAACTTTTCTTCTAAAAACTTTTAGTAAGGGTTATAAATAAACACTACGATCGTAGCGTGAAAGGAATCCTCTCTGAGCCCACCAGAAGGTTTCCACACACAAGAGTCAGCTCTAGCATCCACCTGTCACCTGCAACAGGGGGAATAAAACCCTGAGTACTCGATTGTACTCAGCAAGACTTACTCGACAGGAAGAAAATAAAAGACTTCAAGGATATGAAAGGCTATCTGGCTTGTGGGTTATTGCATCTGCAGGAAGCATTACTAAACGTGCATCTTTATATTCAATTTTATTAGTAGTCATCATTAGTTCATTAACTAACTATTCTATGTAAGCACCTATGCTACTTTCAAGCAGGTGATAAGCAATCAGAACCATTTTACCATCTTTCATATTCTAGTTCTTACTACGGTGCTAGACCATAGCCAAGTCATACCGTCTCACAGAAACGGTGATTCGCGAATTAATGTATCCTAGCTAGGTACCCCAAAACATATGTCCCGCTTGTACCCCAGGCACAAAAAAGACCAATCCATTCCACTCCTGTCATGGGGTCTAGGTCCCCATTCAAACTTGGACTCCAAGCCCCCACACTTGAGACCCGGTCTCAGTATGGTGCTTAGACCTCCACCTTTCCCCGCCTCCAATCAGTTGGTCTAGAAAGAGCTGGAACCCACGACAAGAGCATAAAGAGCCTTCCCACTCCTATAAGCAAGTATGTGCTCAGGATAATAAGTCTGTTACCTAACTACCATCCACAACAACAAATGGTCCTCAATCGACACAGGTGGAACAAATGCAATCCGAGCCTCACTCGAATGCCTATCCAAGTCTAGATCTAAAATACCATTCCGCCCGGTCTCCAATTATCCTTCATATATATTCCATGTGATAGTAATATAATAACAACAATAATACATTTCCTATCTCTCGCGAGTGACACGTAATCACTCGACTTCTACCAGATTCTATAGCATAGCAATCTACACGATCCTAACATACTAGTAGGACTCATAGGATAAGGATATATATATATATATGCAAGTGGGTTTCATTCAACTCCTCAAAACTTAATGCATAAGCATAAAATAAAGTGCAGAATATTAGAGGTTATGCACCGGGGCTTGCCTGGGCAAGATATAACCAAGGATTTACATTCCACCATGGTGACACGATCACCAAGGCACCATCCTCCTGCTACTCCGATCGTCTCCACAATCCATCGTTGTTCCTATTATGACATATGTGGATGCAACGCAGAGAACGTAATTAACCAACGGCAACTGCAACTCTAAAATATGATTACTCTCCACAAGCTAATGAGCTAGCTTTAATGACTAATGTACTAGTCTACGTATCCACATCGGTATGTAAGGCTTTGTCTCTAAAAAAATATTTTAGTTCCAAAATCCCAAGGTGTTTCGGCATTTTATTGATTAAATATTTATTTTTGAACTAGGGCTCCTTTAGCTACCCTAGCAAACTAATTATTATGGAGCTACAAAAATTACAGTGAACACCTAATAATGTTAGGAATTTACTGTGAAAGTTTCAGAGCCAACACTATTACCAATTTATCATGAAAATTCCTACAAGTTTATATCTTAATAATATTAAGCACCCTAATTTAATTAGATAGCCCCCGAAAATACTATGAAACTATGTGAACAAGACATACCAGCAGATAGATCATTATTTTAGGAACTAAACTAAATTGATATCACAATTTTTGGTCAACTACACAAATTTCCATTGAATTTACAAGTTTGGTTTTTAGAAATTAATTTAGGCAATGCTTTAGAAAAGAAAAGGGTCGATGGTGACTTAATCGGCCTAGCAGCCCAGCACGGGGGCGGCCACGCGCGCGTCGCGATGGCCCAGCGCGGCCCAAGACCGGAAGGCCCACGCGCGCTCGTGTTTTACAAAAGAACCCGTGGACTAACCAGTTATTACACGGTGCCTCTGATCACTATTGCACGAGAGATGTGTTTTACATTAAGGACCTTGGAACATGTTACCTTTGCAATGGGGCGGTCCCCAACGTACCCACATGCGACGACGCGGCACACCAGCGGCAACGGCGGTTACGCCAGGCGAGCTAGACCTGCTGCTATAGGAATAAAGGGCTGACCACCATCTACTGCTAAACCCACAAGCATGGATGGCGGTTGGGAACTCAGCGGCGTATTGCCTAGAGCGGCAGCAGAGAGCGGCTAGCCAAAGTGGTAGCGTGCCTGTTCCAACAAACCTACACACTCTTGGAAGGGTAGAGGTAGCGGAGAAGAATTAGTAGCTCACTGTGGTTCACGCTCCAATGACGGTTGAAATAGGAGAGTGCTGGGGTGGTCTGCCCTCGTGCAACCGAGTGGGCAACGGCTCCCTGAGCGCGGCATTGTTGCGTCACTACACCCATGATGAGAAACCAAGCCAACCTATCATGAGCACCAGCTAGAGTGGATCAACACGAGTCCAGAAATGCCACCAATTGGGTTCTTTCCCCACGGATTAGGACTTACCCCCGATCCATTGGCTGCGGCGGCGCCCATGGCCAGCGGTGAGCAAAATGCTAAATTGGCGGTCAATAGCACTCGACCGGGCATAGGGAAGATGGGACACCTAGTTCCCTTCTAATGCCACCTACTGGTATGAGGAATCAAACCGTGAAGCCCTAAGCTACGTGAAATGGAGGGCGGAAAGGCGGAGCTCTAGCCATGGTCATGCCGTGGAGAGTGCACCCGAGCGTGGGTGAATGGATTAAGATAGGGCTGCTCCATTTGATGGTTGTAGTATGAGCACGTGTGCACAGGTGATGAGACCAGGGAGGGCTTGGAGCGAAGCGCTTGAATTAGAGTGGCCAGACCCGAGCAGGTCGCATCACCACGGTGACCGGGGTCATTGACCTAGATGCGGCGGCAGCACCACATGCCTAGAGGCTTGATGCAGTAGGTAGGACGAAGGGTGGGGCGAGCGCCACGTCGACAAGGCGGCGACCACCGTAGCTCTGCCATGACCCCACGAACAGCTCGGTGGCTGGATGTTGGCACACATAGACCACGACAGTGGGACCAGACAACCGCCAGCCAGGTTACGCCAAGCAAGGCCTGGGCACAGCGCAGCATTGGCCTAGCACACGCGTGGGCCGGCGGCCACGGCTTGGTTGCGATGTGACCCCGACGCCAACCGCGTTGTGCTTGTGGTGACCTCGAACACAGTCTAAACGGCTACCCTAGGTGACGTGCACGCATTTTAAAGCGTAGCAAAAGTTACTAATGATCACAGTTGAGGCTCAACTAACTCCCCTATTGTAAAGTCCACATTACCGATTATCTAACAAAGCAATCGTCAAGATCAAAGAGCAGTTAGGGAGGGAGATACACGAATACCAACCTGAGCTCGTCCCCGAAGTGCCTGTTCATGAACAGAACATCAACAACATAGTTCACCGCATGTTTTAATGAAGTTTGGGTAATTTTTACGAGAGCAACATGACACCCAACAGAACAACGACCTATGCCATGCTCAAATACTCACTTTGATGCAATCAATAATACCAAAGCATGCTGCTAGTGTTTAAACATTTTTATTAAAATTAAATGCCAAGATAGCATTGTCTTACTACTTTTCCCATACTTAGAAAAGTTAAGGTTCAGTTCGAACTAACAGCTATTAACACTTTTGTTATAATTTTTAAAAGGCCTAAACCCTATTAACTCCAACCCATAAGTATTTTATGCAATGGTCCATACTTCATACTAACCCATAGGAACAAAATATTTAAGCATTAATTAATTATTTCACCCACAATAAATTGCTAAAAATAGTACTTTAGACGTAAGTTCAAGTGTTTGCCGTCCTAAAGAAAAGAGCTTATCTTAACTTCAAATTTGATTTTTGATCTCTCAAGAGCACTAGTTAACAATATTTATTTTGATTTTTTTCTCAACCATAAAAGTGAGTCACATAGAATTTGTTTATCATTTTAGGTAAGTTTTAAACTCTTAAACCCAGCGAACTTGTTTTGCTAATCTCTTTTAGGTCTTAATCTTGGTGCTAAGTAAGCTCGTAACACCAGGGGTGTTACACCCGCTAGCCATCTAAATTCTTTCGGCCCACACCATGGAAAGGCCAGCATTAGGCTCATGTCGTGCCCACGCCTGCGTCGAATACGGGCGCGTGCTGCGCCCATGCCATGGTCGGGTTGCACCATGCCTAGTCGAGTGAAAGGACCTAGATGGCTAGATTGAGGGGGGGTGGATAGCCTAAAAATTTTCTATACAACTCAGAGACACTAGAGCAAGTGATTAGGACACAATATGATCCTAACAGCCACTACAAGCACTAGCTCTAGTTCAACCAAGCAAGCCTCCTACACAAGTATAGTAGCAATTGGTTTCTATCCTAATTACTTCACCACACAAGAGCTACTAGCTACACAACCACGACACTAGAGAGCAACTAACAACTAGTTACTCCTAACAAAGAACAACTAGCTACTATAGAGCTAAATTAATACTAACTAGAGAGCTACAACTACAAGGCTGCACAAGCAATAAGCACAACACAAACAAAGTATGAATGTAAGGACAAGTGTTGAGCTCATACCAAACTGAGAAAGAAAGATGAACACAATGATTTTTTCAACGAGGTTTGGTTCCTTGCTGGCAACTTAATCCCTGTTGTGGTGAGTCTCAAGGTAAGTGATTCACGCGCTCACTAGAGTGACAAGCTAGACCCACAACTTGGGTGTTGCAAGAATCAATCCCATGAGCACTCCAACTAGCCATGAGTAATCGAATAGAGTATCCCTTTGCACCCCACGATGTGGGATCAAGAACCTCACAAATCAATCGATTAGGGGGCAAAAATAATCATTAATTCCCCTCACCAATCACCAAAGCTCCAAGTTGGCTAGGTGGTATCTCCCAAATGAGTTTGCCAATCAAGAGAGAGAGTGGGGAGGTTTGCTCAGCTCTAGAGGGATGTATGGACATCATCAAACGACCAAAAGAGCTTCCCAAACTGACCAAAGGACTATTTATATGAGGGGGAAGATAGAACCATTACCCTCCCTCCACCACCATTCTGAACATCACTTGGCGGTCCAACTGCTAGGAGGGCTAGTTGGACCACTAGATGCCAACGGTCGGCTGTCAGCCCTCCAACGGCTACTTTCAAACCCTTGCCATTAGTTTGGTGATTTGGTTATTAGTCTAGTGCCCTAACCACCCTGCATAACATCGGATTAGTTCATTGCTAAGCAATAGTGCTAAGAACCAGACTAAGCGCTGTATGTTTTCAAAAACACACAGTGCCTTCACGCTCATATTTACCCAATCGCTGTACAATCACCGTCCATGGTGGTCTAGCTGCCAAAGACTATCAGGTGGCCCTAGGGTGGAACAGTGCCCACGCTTGGTCCGATGCCCACGCCCCTCATGGCATTAGATCAAGCGCTATGTAGGCTTTCAAATAGACAATCTCCCACACTCTTTGGACACTTGGTGGTCTAGTTGCCAGGTCCACCAGTCAACTGCTAGGTGGATAGGACCTTGTGCAAACTCCTCTCTTCATGGTTGTTGGTATATTTAACGCACATAGATAAATCCACAAGCTCATAGATACCACTGTAGCTTTCACTCAGAAGTATTCCAAGTATCGTATCCACAGGGAAACGTGTGAGATTAACTACAGTCTAACTTAACTAGGGGTAGCAATTAGGTTAAGGTTTAACTTAACTAGGAGTAGCAACAAGATTAAGGATAAATAGGAGCGTAGAGAGGAAAATTAAGGTTCTCTAATTCTAACTTGGGTAAGTTATGCCTTCTACTATTCAACTAGGGACATTACTAGGGAAAGACACCATCAGATGATGCTTTCCTTTGTAACCGGATCCTACTTGGCCTATAGATGGGAGGTCGACTACAAAGGATCAACGATGCTATATAGTACGAGGCTATATAGTACTAATGTCACAACCGTGATCTACCACCAATCTGGAATGCAGGATGCATCCATGATTAACCTAAGTCTAAGCACCATGCTTACACTCACGATTAGTACTCTACTCAGCCATGCTTAGATCGGTAGAAGTCGGGTGATTTCCTATCACCTACGAGATATAGGTGGATACTGGATCACGGCTGGCTATATTTGCTATCATGGAAAATAACAATGTGATGATGTAAATGGAACCCGAATGAAGTCTATGTTGTAAGTTGACTCATGTGATTCCGTCTATGCCGATTAAGGATCGCATCATTAGAGGCCCTCTTGTCATTTTGAATGCAACCTCTCACTTAGCTAACCGGATAACTCGTTCTGACCGTGAAACCAAGTAGCTCAACTCAGGTTGGGAGTTATTCTATCCAAGTGCGCACACTAGAGGTAGTAAGGATGTGTGGGGAGTCGGATGTGAGCCCAAGGGCAGGCTAGGCCTGAGTATCCTGGCAGTTGGTCAGTCCCGGAGGGTGCGGCACTGATCGAACCCACGAAGTTGAGTCCTGAGTTGTACCAAAGGTAACCCGACACGACCTCAATGGGGGAAGTATGTGTTTGTGTTAGGATTTTTGCCCAGCCGGTTGCAATGAATTCGAATCGCTGTCTCTCTCGGATAGTGAGAAACTTGACTGAGCCCCTTCATCGTAGTAACTTGATGGATTGTGATGGTTATGATAAATATGAAAATACTACACCAGATATGGTTACTATTGTTTGATTTAGCTTAAATCAAGTGATTGCTCTAGTACAGGTGCCAACCTAGACGTGCTTAAGTTCGATAAGTATAACTTGTTGCTAGAATAACTAAACAGATCAAGACATGTATTACTTCAGCTTTTATGTAAAATGTTGTCAAGCCAGCTCTACCTTCTACAGCCTTATGTAATCCTTGGTGTCTCTTTATTTTTGGTTTATGATGGATAAGTCTAGCTGAGTACATTCTCGTACTCAGGGTTTATTCCTACTTGTTGCAGATGGTACTGTGTATCATGGTTATTGCAAGAACTGCTTCTCTTCAGCTGTGGACGAGGAGTGAGACCGTGGGCATGGTCCTTCTATATTAGTTGTTCAGGATGCTTTTGTGGACTTGATCATGGAACTGGCACGTATCTAAATCGTGTGTGTGATGGTTTCAAAACTATGTTGCTTCCGCTACTAAAATTGAACTTGGGTTGTAATAACTTTATTCGTACTCCGATGTATATTGAACTACTTATGAACTCTGTAACATGTGACATGTATGTTGAATCATGTACGATCTTGGTTTGTATGTTGGTTATGTTTCGAGGTCCTTCGCGACACTCGATGGAATATTGGGTTTATATGGGCTCAAGTATGACAGCGCGACTGCTCCGGTGATTGATATTGTACTTGTGCTCTTATAAATTAGTCGGTTCTACCAGACTGATGAACAATATAAACAAAATACTTACTTGAATCAGAAGTTGATTACCAGAGAAATCTCAGAAGTAAGCTCAAGTAAAACTTGATTTCGCCAAGGTACGAGCCGTAGAGCGAGTAGCGACAGGCCAGCATCTCCTCCAAACTCTTTCCTTACTCTCTATCTCACTATTTCTAATTATAAGACTAAATCATATAGAGGACTAATCTTCTCTTGATAGCTGGCTCTGATCCTGTCGAGGAGAATATGAATTAGGGTTTCAGGATGGCTCTAGGGAGGGTGGCAGGGGCTGGTATATATAGCTCAGAGTGTCCAACGTGAGCCCTTAGATCAAACAGACTTAAAGGACAGCGTAGATGCAATCTAGGAGGCGGTGGAGAACCAACATTTGAAGGAGGGGTTGACATGTGGGCCTAGGGGGTCGGGTGGCCTGTAGGTGGGGTCACCGGCCCCACTTGGCAGCCTCTGCCCCTCTACTTCGGCGAGGAGTCCTCTTGAGTCTTCGAGAGTCTTCTGGAGTCCGTTTCGCTGTGGATAAGCGCGATTAAATCTGACATGTAGGCCCACCTTGATGGTTTTTTAGATAAACCCTGTAGAAAATACAGATTCACCAAAACTCATGGAATTTATTAGTTTTAACCCCTATACCTATGTTTGGTGATGGAATTAAGTATAAGTACAGGTTATGTTGACGGTTTATAATTGATGTTAGTGACCATCAACAGTGGTCTTTAATACTACATGTATTAGTCTGGTTCCAAACCCTAGGGGGTCACTAGACTAGTCTGGTGCTCACTAAAATAGCCCGCCGAAGATGTTTTTCAAAGCCTTTTTCAATGTGCTCAACTCCACCAAGTGTACCATCATTTCATGTGTGTGAGTTAGCATTTTTCAAACATTTTGAAAGGCTTTTCTTGCACCTCACCACGTCACTAAGCATAATGCATATGCAACGAAAATCTCACCTAGTGACACTAGATAACCATTTCAACTTAAGAGGTCCCCTCTTTATAGTGGCTATCTATCCTAAACCTGGCCACACACTCTACTGCATCTAGGCCGACAAAACAAAATCCCTAGCATATACAATTGTCTTCAGTCCATCATATGGTTTCGTTTTTCTCTTTCTTCTCTCCAACATTGAGAACTTTATTAACTTATGGCCTTCTCCATCACCTTTGTGGATGCCATCTTGCTCAACCCGTGGTGTGGACATCACCTAGCTTAAACAACACTTAAGACATAGGTTAGTCCATTAGTTGCCGCTTAATTACCAAAACCAAGCTTGGGCTTTGACCGAGATGTGGTCGCGCTAGTGTCAGGCCACGCTACGCCCGCAACACCGCACGTCGTGGCCATGGTTGCCTGCCTACCTGTCGTAGGGAGAGAGAGGTTCAAGAAGAAGGAGAGAAGTTGGAGAGGAAGGAAAGAGGTGTGTGAAGATAAAGTAGAGAGGGGATGGCCTCGTCGGTGCATGCACGGTGAAAAAGACTTTGAAAGCACCTAGCGTGCAGAATCCAAATATTTTAGTATATTTCACTATCGATCCACATAAGGATACCACCAATACAAATAGTTATGTTTCCACTAGTGGTTGACTTAACTCACTGCCCGTGAAAATATCTATCTTTACTAGTGGTAACCTTAAGTCAACCACCAATGAGAAGAAACCTAATTGTACTGATGGAATCGTACGCATGTGGAAATTGATCTTTGTGGTTTTAGGCCCTAGTCCCACAAAATGTTTTGCAGTAGCGCCTGCATTTTTTGGGACGTCAGTGGGAAAAAAGATAGGCATCAATGAATTTTTTTTCTATACTAATGAAATAGTTATGAGAAAACATAATGAAAAGTAGATGTATAAATTGATTTGTGTGATTGAATCTCCTCAATGGGTTGTATCCCTTTATATTTGTAGGGAGAGGATGTCTTACCCCATTACAAAATAAATGCAAATCTCGTACCGAAACATTAACACTGACAAAACTAGCTTTGTTTGGCTACACTACAATCCACATGGATTGAGAAGGTTGAGGTGAAAAATGAATCAATTTTCCACCTCAATCCCCACTCCCAAAATGCATGTAGAATAGGGTGAACTGGAGAGCGAGTATCCAATCCCAACTAAGTCAAGTTTACCTTGGTGATCTTCTCACGGCCATAACTCCCTCTTCTACGTATTCAACATATGCATTTCGATTGTCACAACAAGAACTTCACAATGACGCAATCCATATCGTGATTTGATACTTTCCCAAAATCAGCTAGGCTGCATCGAGAAAATTAGCTAAGCCGGTTTTTCTATTTTTTTTGTACAACCAATTTTGGTTATCAATAGGACCCTAGCCTCACGTGGGACTCGCTGGTTAATGTTGAGCCATGGGGATTCACAGTGACATCGGACGTTGGGTTGCGGAGTGGGCTATGTCGTCCTGTTTGGACCCAGACGGCAATCTGGCACCATATGATAAACGTAGGATCTAGATGACACTCTAAAGATAAATTTGAGGACTTGTAAACACATTTTCAGAGTTCCGTGGTCTAAACGAGACCTTGGAATAAATTTAGGAACCGTCTATTTATTTTACTTTTTTGGATTTTTTATAAGAACATTTAAGGAGCTACGGTCCTATGGACCGTGCGTGGTTGCGACACCTAAGCCTTCTGGTACACCTCACATGTTAGAGTCCGACACAAGACAGCCTATCCATGTGTCATCTCTGAATTCTGAAGAGGGAGAACTGATGCTCGAAAGATAGAGAAGCAGATGCTCGGTGCATGCCATACATATACTTTCCATTTTCCAATCTATCTTTATGGTGTCGTAGCTTTGACAACGCGCTTGCAAGGAAAAAATTTGGTGCGTGATGGCCGCACCGAGGCACGGGTGCGCCCCCCTGCCTGATTAATGCCGCTTGGATCTAGACTCCATCCCACGGTAGCTGTGAAAGATTCCCCGATGGGCTTTAGATCGGCACATGGCCCGGCTTACATCGGCCCGTTCCATGGTAATCCTCTTCCGATGCTGCCGTCGCCTGTACCCGAGCTTGCGCTGCCTACGACCTGCCAGATCCACGTGGCGTCCATCCAATGGGGGCGCATGCGCGCATCGCTGCGCCCATCGTGCACCCAATTTCTTTCCGCTTGTTGCAAACTGGCATTCGGTTTCCGGTACCCCCAGTGGCGGCTGTACTCCAGACCAGAAGACCAAAAGTGGAGCACCATAGCATATCGTTCTAGAACATTCTAAAGGACACGGTTTATTACGGACGTTGTTTACTTACCGTTTCCCATTCTCTCAACTTTGATTTAATCCGAGGTTACTCTTTAGCTAACAACAATGATTCAAAATACTCCCGCCGATTGTATTTATAAGCACTATCACACCTATGTTTTTTTCCTTACAAGTTACAACTACGTCATATCTTTTTCAGGGATGATTGACTTAGTCAACCATCACTAAGGACACCCTCAATGATAAAGTCAGACTTAGAAAAAAAAGAATAGAGCAGCCTAATATGTTAGCATACAAAAACGTGTGAACATAGACACATGAATCATAGAAAAGTGTGCGAGCTTAACTTTTCATGAAGAGCTATTTAACTGCTTTTTAAAGGTTTGTTTATTTCGCAAGTAATTTTATAGGGTTTGTTTTGGAAAGCAAGGTAAAGAGAGTTGAAGATTGGCCTAGTTGAATCTAGAAACTACATGCAACACAACATCTGGCAATGTTTAAGGAAAATTTTAAAAACTTCGTATTTTTGTGTTATAAAAAACCCTGAGTTATTACAGTGTGGATCCTTGGAGTAATGCAGCTGATAAGCAAAGTCCTCTATCCAAAGGGGACCAAGTATCCACCTCACAGTAGTCAAACCAACTGACCTTGCCATCTACATAAGCTTGGTTTGCACCTTGAACAACAAAAATTCCCCCATAATGCAACTCAACTGTGAATTCTTCATCATCATCGCCTACAATACCACATGAGAGCAACATTACTACACCAACTCTGTTAACAAACCAACCTTACCTAGGAATCAACAAAAACCCTACCAACGAGAAGTATGCTCAGATGACTCACTGTACTGCCACTACCATCAACCAGTGTACTACCTCCTACAGCCAAAATGGATATATATTGGGACGGAGAATGACTCACCGTACTAAGGTGTCTCATCCGTTAGCCGTGCAAGGTGGACACCATCGCGCCGGTTCACCGAGGCTGCTGCGGGAACTAGCACCTAGAGCCCTCTCCTTCCTACTCCACTGCCACCTCGCCTTCGCGATCTGCCGCCCCTCCTCCACCGGTGCATCGTGGTCGCCCCCGCCATCGTCGCGATGCGGGAGAGAGGGTGAGAGCGAGGGGAGGAGTGGGGAAGGCCTTAATGAACTATTGATCATGTTTTGCACTTAGAAATGCACTTTCAAAGCTGATGGATCAAAGTGGCACACAAGTTAATGGACTACTAACCATGTATTTTACTCTCAAAATTTTGTTAGGAGAGATGATGTATCTACCATCTACTCTTATTAAAGCAGTTTGCTTTGACCGATGCTTAGGGTGTCCATGTTAGTAAATTTAATTTGCTCCGTTGGATGAAGATTAGATGATGGCCAGTGCCTTTTTCTGCATCTATACGGTGCTAAGCTGGCTCGGTAAAAATATCTCCCTCACCTCTCCCTCCTCACGTGGCCTTTCCTCTCTCTCCCTGCCGCCTCTCTCTCCTCCCTCTCTCTCTCGACGCGGTGGGATAGACGCGCATCCTCGCGGCCGCAGGCGTGGGTCGCCAGCACCCCCGCCCGCCACCGCCGCCCCGGGTGCCCGCCCGTCCATGCGGGCCCCACCGGCTGCTGCCGCCGCCAGCCCTTCCGCGGACGGCCTGGCCATAGCCCTCTGCTGCCCGGCCGCTGCGCAGGTTAAGGTTCGCTCTCTCTTGCTCCCCCTCCCCTTCCCTCGCCGGCGCCGGGGACGGACGTCGATGTAGGCTTGTCGGCTCGGTCTTCCTTGCTGGCGGAGGCCCACACCGGCGGATCTGGCGGATTCGGTGCCTCCATTGCCGGATCCATCTGTCCTCCCGTCGGATCTGTGCAGGCAAGAACCTTCCGGAGGCCATGGGCGGCGGTGGCATGGTGGAGGACCATGGGCCAACGACGGCACTGGCCACTGTCTCCTACGCGTCTTGTCCCGGTTCTCCGCTTCCCTCCGCTCTGTTGTGGCGCTGCAGGCAGCGCCGCCCGCTGCCATGCTGGATGGGCCAAACCCTAAACTCCGGCGTGCCCTCTCTCCCCTTCTCCCACTCCCCCTCTCCTCACTACGAGGATACACTGATGGTTTCCCATACATGTTCTAAACAAAAGGTACAAAACTAATGGTTTTCCATATTAGTAATTTATTTGTCTTACATGTAGTGGTAATTTTTACAGCAATTTTATATTTACTTAATGCATAGGAAATTATATGGATAGCTAATTGTCATGAGTAAATTCCATGTTCGTAAAGTGAACGGAACTTCATGTTTATAAGTACTATATATCTAGCCATTCTAAATAGTTATTCTGCGCTCATAGAGCTTGCAATAGCGAACTAATGATTGCATCATGCGTGTACATGTCTAATTGTCATGTGCGAATAGGAATTGTTAATATATTATTAGGCCTCATCTTTGTTCAGTTAAGTCAACAAGGTATTTATGTGTCTGCTTTTCCCCTTTTTCTTTGAATTAACCACCAATGAAATTTATTCTCCCCACAATATTGATACAGGCCAGGTTGCTTGAAAATGTTAATCGAAGGGTGGTGATGGATGGCAATATTGTAATTTGCGTTCATAGCTCTAGCCTTTCATGCTTCGTAGAATATAGAAAAGACATACCTTTTGTAATAGTTAGATCTTCTGGTCAACAAAAATTCATGAGCCTGTGTACAAGGGAATTCAATATACGCATATAACATGCTGATATTAAAGTAGAGCAAATTCTCTCTCGCCTCTACGTTGCTGAATTTTCAAATTCGTATTAGGTATGAGAAGAATTAGATGAACAATATTTTGAATTATGCATAGGTGCATTTACAGGTATGCAGATTTGCATTTACAGATATCAGCAGCTGTGGTTTTTGTCATTCGCATTATGCTAATTAAACTCTTGTCAATTCCATCCACTTTTCAGAGAACAAACGAGCTTCTGTTGAAATATTTCTCAAGGCATATGGGTTCTTTGAGTGTGCTATCCAACATGATCTTCCTAGGATATCTCCAGAAAATAGGTGAGTTTACGACTTTGTTTAGGGCCTTAGTCACTTTGCATCGGTGAGTACAGGACTGCAGGTACCATCTTAATCCATGTGAATGGTTTATACAGGATGCTTATTACCTTTTCTGTCTCATGTGTTACTGAAGGTGCCTAATTCTTATTTAGTCCATGATGATTTTCATCTCCTTGTCTTCAAACTGTCATGGCTGAATGCCTTCAGCTTGACCTGCCACTTTTTCAAGAGAAATATTAAAATTGTATGCCGTGGAGCAATATCGTTATTGTTGATTGTTCACTGGTTTATTTCACCAAGAGAACTATTAGTATTTTTTTCAAATTAGTTACTGAGATGGCTTTTTATGTGGATGGTGTGTCGGGTCCGTGTTTAGAATTAAGATTTTTTATTGCTAAGAAGCAAATAGATTCTTTATACACGTTCTGGAGTTTAAATATAATATTGTTTTTTCCCATCAATCAATCTGTGATGCCATTATTTTCAAAGCCCTCTGTGTTCAAACCTTGCCATACCTAAATGGCTTGCTTTTTAATTTGTTACTGAAACCAAAATGATGCCAATAGTTGATTTTAAATGGAAACTCTGACTGTAGTGTGTGATGTGTATTTTTTTCTCTTACATGATTTTTTATTGCTGTTTTGATCTGTCCAGAATTGAGGTACCATGCACAGATGTATATGCACTTTCTATAGTCTAGAACGCATCTGTATTTTATGTGCTGAAGTTCAATCAATAGAATTGCAGGATCGTTAGCTGGATAGTTCCTAGTTTCTTATACGTAAGAGCATCATTACCATCTTGTTTTATACCTATATAACGTCTGTTCGTTGCTACGTTCAGGTCCAGGCCTACCGAATCTGTGCCCTTCCATTAAGCCACCTAGGTGACTACTGTGCTCTTTTGGTGTGTGGCCAAAATTTAGGCCTTTCTGTCTGTCCCCTCACCGGACCTATGTGTAATACTGGGTATGAGGCTTCACTTTCTTCCTCTTCGTTGTGGCATGAGTGAGCTCTCTGCGCTGCATGCGCTGGGAAAGACCTTTTTCTCCCGTGCGTGCTCTCCTTGCAAGCGCTAGGCCCGGGCACGTGTGTGGATCTGGCTCACCGGCCTTCATCACTGGAGGAGCCCCACACCAGTGCATCTGGCCTGTTGTGCATGGCGGAGGTGCACTCTCTCACCTTCTCCCCCTCCCTTCCCTCAGCTCCTTCCTCACTGCGTGGATCTTGGCCCCACCCCTAGGAGGCCGTCAGTTCCTGCCACTTTACTGTTTTCAAATGCACGGACCATGTGCAGAACTGATATCCTAAATTGTACAATGATGATTAGTTGTTTCATTCTCCATGTTATTTACTGAGCTTTTGGGGTTGTGGGATGATGAACTTTTTTTTAGACGGAGACAATGGAATTGTGCAATGATGATTAGTTCTTTCAATCTTCTATGAGCCTTGTTATTTGCATTAGTTTTGTGATGACAATGTCATTATATCTTACCAGTTCGCTTTTGCATGTGTTGTTTCGTTTTCGTTACTACATTTTGTGCGTTTGTCACTGAGCATAAGTACATTGTCAGTGATGTCTTCACATGATTTGTTGGCTGTTCTATTACTGACCGCACCCCATAGCCAATGATGTATTTATTTCTATCCATCTCTGTCCACTTTCTTGCAAAATCCACTTTCTTGCAGGTCTGAAACAACTGGAACTAAGGTCCTGTGGATCAGCTAGATTGGAAAGTGAACTGGTGAGTTCATTTGCTTTTATAGACTGCCATAAGCAAATTTCTATTCCATTAAATGAGTTCCTGTGGATCAGCTAGATTGGAAAGTGAACTGGTGAGTTCATTTGCTTTTATAGACTGCCATAAGCAAATTTCTATTCCATTAAATGAGTTCCTGTGGATCAGCTACCCCATTAAATGATTCATTGAGGAAATATTATGTAGGCTGCTATATAGGCAGATTTCTATTCTGCAACACGCTTAGGCTGCTTTAGTTACAGGTTTGCGGCTGGGTTGGTATCTATTTACAATAGGAATTGTT
Organism: Miscanthus lutarioriparius; assembly: GCA_904845875.1. Taxonomy (NCBI): domain Eukaryota; kingdom Viridiplantae; phylum Streptophyta; class Magnoliopsida; order Poales; family Poaceae; genus Miscanthus; species Miscanthus lutarioriparius. Next base: position 87,814,466 of record CAJGYO010000006.1, read on the forward strand.
TTGCTATTTTTTATTGCAGGAAAGAACATCAGTTTACCTCTCATGCTTAAGCATAGTTACTAAGCCTCAAATCTATTTGTTGTACCTGATTACCTACTATGCAAATCAATAGGATGGTACCCTTGTGTATAGTTTCAGTTTGTGGCTTTCATGGTACCTATTTTTATATGACAAGTCTGTAGCCACTGTATCGATGAGTAGAATAGCACTTTGCAGAATAGTGTAGACATGTGCGTGGCTTGCCCAACTGTTTAAATTAAAAATAAAATTTTCGTTCCAGTAGTCCAACTACGACACCCTTGCTTCATCCACGGTCGCGTGCACTTTGTTATAAGAAAGTTTTCGTCCACGGTAGCAGAATTAATTTGCGTTGTTCGATTGTTTTCGTCATGGGCGCTCGCACTTTATTATAAGAAAGTTTTCGTCCATGGTAGCAGAATCAATTTGCATCATTCAATTGTCTTTCTAGGACAAGCATGACAAAAACTTTCTTATAACAAAGAAAGTAATTTTTTTGTTCCAATAGTACAACTACAACAGCCTTGCTTCATATTTTGCTACCACAAGTTTATGAGATACGTACCAATCGCTATGATCATGGGTCTGTTTCCCAGTTAGCCTCTGGTAAATAAACCTGCATTGTTAAAAACGCTATATGCAGCGGCCTTAATTGTTTATTGTCCCATTGCAGGTTCCAGTTCCTCGGCTCTTCGAGAAAGAAGAGTGATTTTCAGGATCCGGAAGGACTCAGTTTCGATTTCTGTACTCTGCTTTTCTTATGTGCTGCTCATTACCTTTGACACAGTTAGAGTGATTTTATATCTCCACCTATACAATTAGATTGGCTACATTTGTATCAGCTACAGGTACACACGCGGGCTCATATATATCCTTATGAATATTTATGTCCATCTTTCTTCCATTATTGAATCATGGTTTTGTAATGATTTGCTTATTTTGACAGCTTCACTTGCCTATTAAAATTGTTGTAACTTCTAAGACAAAAATACAATGATATGTCTACAAAGTGTATTCAACCTGCTATTAAGCCAACACACAGATGCAGTATTTCTGATGTACAAAAGCATCCTCATGGATGCTCAGTAGTATCCTCATGCTCATTTGACATTCATCTGCTGCAGGAATTTTAGTGCAGTATTTAATTCAGTTCGTACCGGTTCGATGGCCATTTGCACTCGATTATGTGTGCGTGCAACTGGTTCTCTCAGATTCTCCTGCCATTACTTCATAGACCTACTTATAGCTGTGTTTGCTCTGTATTGCACTAGCCCCTCTTGTTGGATTTACTTTTCAGCCTGTATATGTACAACGTGAACGCCAATGCAGCCGGCTAACTTGGACTGTCCACTATCCAAATTATGCATGTCTATTTAGTGTAGAGACTAATTTCTTTGCCCTTGCCGTGTAGCGATGAAGCAGTAATTTCCTACCGATTCAGTCATCACCTAGGATTTCGAAACGATCTGTTGTTTTGGCGAGAGCCTTTTTTTAACATTTTACTTTACATTTCAATTCATGCATCTATGGCATTTATTTCTGCTCGTGTTAACCTCTTCAACCATGTCAGGTTAGTCTGTTTTTAGACTGCTTTTACTTGCCTGCTCAATGCACACATCATGCCTCCAGGATCTGGTAAATTTCTGAATTCTCAAACTGAATCTCCTTATCTTATGCCTCGAAAACCACAGAGAGCTAACAAAAGCAAATCTGCATACAGATTCATCCACCTGGGAAACTTCTGTCTCCACGGACAGTAACCTCTGAGACGAGAAGCGAGATGCTAACAAGGTCATCACCGAGTGCTTGACCTACAATGTTTAATTACCTGGACCTGTCACTGTGTGTATAAACTATGTGTCATCATATCATCACTGCCATTGCTACCTACCATGAACCCTAATGTATAAAGCTTTCAAGTGTTGTCAACTGTTATGTTAGCTCTACAGACCGGACCTGTGCATCTAAGGTGGACCATTACCGCGCTTATCACATCTATCTATGTAAAATATATGTACATACCATCCTCATGCTACGACCTTGAGTATTTGTCATGTCAGTTGCTAAAGATTAGATGATTGTTCAATCCTGCGCTGCATCTTTGGTTTGATAACCGACGAGCGCAAGGGCACGTTTGATGGACTGCTAAACCTTATTCCTATATACCAAAGCTGATCACCCGCGTGGCCACGTCGTCCTTCGCTGTTCTGTGACTGTAGCGTTAGGTTTCCTTATTTTTTCCCCCTTCCTTTCCGTAGATTTTCTTATTTTTGCCCCCTTCCTTTCCCTGCCTGCCCTTATTTCTGGCCGTCCGCCACCCGCGGCGCCGCCATAACTTTCACACGTGCCTTCTAGAACCCTCGCGGAAGGTTTTTTTTTAATTTGAACACTTTTTGAAAACTAATTTTAAATCTAACACCTTCGATATTTTTTTAAAAACTAACATTTTAGGCCGCGCTTATTTCCTTGGCGCGGCCAAATACCTGTGCCGCGCCATGCATGGTGGCGCAGCACAGGGTTGACGTGGCGGCGACTCAGCGCCACCGCTAACGGGCGGGCCTCGCCAAGCGCCCGCGATCTTATGCTGGCAAGAAGGTCCGCCAGGGGGTATATGGTGCGTCGGGGGCAAATAAAACCCCACGGCCTGTCATGCCAGCCCGAGCAGCAAGCCTGCTCGCCGCGTCCGCCGCCAACTCGGCGGTACCTGGACGGTTTAATCGGAACGCGTCGCGCTGATGGTGGGAGTTATTGTAAGTATTGACGTAAAATGAATAGTGAATTTGTTTCTATATTTTGTTAAATTTTTTCAAGGCCGAATAGAGAAATTGATAAGGCAATTGATATTTTTTTCGTCTTTCATAATACGGTTAACCACCGTGTTAACTAATCGATTACGGAAAATTGGATCGGATTGAAACGAATATTTGTTAAGGGAACGAATTTGGATTTTTGGTCCCATATTGTAGGATCGGTGGCGACGCGACCATGGACCCCGGCTTCCTCGACCCCTCGCGTAAGACGCCGGCCACCGGTGTCGAGATACCCCGGGACTGCCTTTTTTGAACTAGTTGCTACTTAATCTCGCCAGCAGTGATGTCCCGACGCATTGAAACGAATATGAAGCAAATAACATAAGTTGACAAGCTGCCACATAAGTTTGACTTAAGTTCGACATAACATAACCAAATAAGCCTGCAAGTTTCGGACCCCAATAATAGTTGGACCTAACAAACTAAGACATAGGAGTGTAAGGATTCCTCGGACGCCTCTGTCTCTTCGGATTTGTTGGCAACACATTAGGAGTGTAGCCAACGTCGGTGTGGTCGCGTCGCCGGTGCGTATGGCTCGTACTCTGCAAGTATGGATGAAAACGGTACGGATATTTATTCGACCGTCCGTTCGACCGAACAAATATGAACACTTATCTGGATAGTTACTCGGATATCCGTAATTTTTTCGGATATGGATAATAAAACGGATATCTTAGGCGGATATCAAATACGAATGTAATATCATCGATATCCGACGGATATCGGATAATCCGGTTAAGTATCGGATATATCCGGATATTATTCAAACGGATATTATCCGGATATTATTCAAACGACCTTGGATGGAGAAATGATCAAAATAAAAATTGTAGATCTCAAAAAGTTATGAAACTTTGTTGTTTACAACTTTTTCGTTTGAAATCATTTAGTGCTTCAAAATTTAAACCGTCCAAACTTTCTCAAATGGAAAACTAGTTTATAGACGTCAAAATTTAAAAATCACAAATTTGAACCATCCAAACTATCTTAAATGGAAAGTTGACCAAAACAACAATTGTAGATCTTGATGAGTTGAACAAACTTGGTACTCAAAACTTTTCAATTTGAAGTCATTTAGAGTTCATAATACTAGAGTCAAAGTGTTGTTTTTTCATTTGACCAAATTTGACTTGGTCAAACTTGCTCAAATGAGACACTAAATGACCTCAGATGAAAAAACTCTGAATACCAAGTTTGATCATCTCAGCAAGATCTACAATTGTTACATAGATCATTTTCCCATTTGAGAAAGTTTTATCAAACACTAGTCACAAATTCTTGAATCTCATATAGACTTTCTGAAACTATGTTACACACTTGTGAAATTTGAACTACATTTTGTTCAAACTTTCTCAAATGAAAAAATGGCCTATATAAGGATTGTAGATCTTGATGAGCTGAACAAACTTGGTATTCAAAACTTTTCAATTTGAGACAATCTAGGGTTCCGAAAACTAGTTTGTAAGCATTGAAATTTAAAAATCACAAATTTGAACCGTCCAAACTATCTCAAATGGAAAGTTGACCAAAACAACAATTGTAGATCTTGATGAGTTGAACAAACTTGGTATTCAAAACTTTTCAATTTGAAATCATTTAGAGTTTATAATACTAGAGTCAAAGTGTTGTTTTTTCATTTGACCAAATTTGACTTGGTCAAACTTGCTCAAATGAGACACTAAATAACCTCTGATGAAAAAACTCTGAATACCAAGTTTGATCATCTCAGCAAGATCTACAATTGTTACATAGCTCATTTTCCCATTTGAGAAAGTTTTATCAAACACTAGTCACAAATTCTTGAATCTCATATAGACTTTCTAAAACTATATCACACACTTGTGAAATTTGAACTACATTTTGTTCAAACTTTCTCAAATGAAAAAATAGCCTATATAAGGATTGTAGATCTTGAATCCATGACCATGACTCCATGAGACCCATGAAGCCATGAGCTTGGCTATTTCTACTCATCATGCAAGATTGGTGCTTGTATGATGTTTGATGTATGATGTATCTGTATCTTTATCTTATTTGTTGCTTTACTCTTTAGTCTTTCGGCTTAATCTAGATGGATTATGGACTCATAGAGTGGTGTAATGGTTTGCGCACGTATGATATATATATATATATATATATATATATATATATATATATATATATATATATATATATATATGCTGCTTTTACTCAATATCCGAATAGATATTTATATCCGACCTTCTCCGAATCCGATTCATACCGTATTCGATACTCATTATTCGTATCCGTAACCGAGTCAATCCGTATTCGTATATGTATCCGAACGCTATCCGTGTCCGAATCCGAACAGAAATATGAAAACAAATATAATATGAGTGATATCCGTTCGTATCCGATCCGTTTTCATCCCTACCTGCAAGTATGTGATATGCACGATTACTTAGAATTCTTTGTGATCGTTAGTTCATGTAGCCTATGTATTTAAAGAAACTACCTTTGTTAGTACCTGTGATGCTCCTTGGGTGCCAAGCGGGGCACCACCTAGCTAAGACATGCCGATCTCGTCCTGCGACCAATCTTCCCACTCGTCGTCGTCGTCATCGTCGTCCTCGATTGCAGGGTCCTTCCCAGCGCTATAATGTGGTGGTGTACGCACTGCGGAAGTGACACCTATCACCGGCTGAGAAGAGCCGGTTGGCGTCCTCAAAGAGGCTGAAGACGTACCACCCAACCGCGCTGGGAGTGGCGGTTCCTCATAAGGAGTGTCCATGCAGCTCAACTTTTGAGCTAGCTTCCTGCAGCTCTTCTTCACCTTCTACATAAATAGCCGTTAAAGTTAGCGCATTTCACAAACGCATATACACTAAAGAAACAATTTTAGAACGGACTAGTTTATGTTTACCTCCACAAAAGCCTCGAGAACGCCTGGCCTCTGCCCTCTAGACTCGTGAAGCCGGTATGCTGCTTCGTTGTATAGTCTCGACAATTGTGTCACCTGGGTTCAGAAACGCGGTTGAATAGTTTTAGTATATATAATTAATACCAAATGGATAACAAATTATACCATTCAAGTATCTTACCACGTATCTTTGTAGCGGGGCTCTCTGTAGCTGTGTGTCCTCTCTAGTGGCAACGCCGTACACATCTTCGATCATATCTTCCTCCGAGTCCTCGTCAATCGCCTCCTCAGTGTATGGGGGCTTGATATGTGTCCTCGTAGACCTGTGAAGCCAGCGCAGGTACTCGTCGAAGGTGTGCTGGTCGTGTGGAGGACCCGCATGGACCGGCTGTCGTTCCTTGGTCTCCCATGAGTAGATGTGCGCGCTGTGTGTCATGCGCCAATCCTTGGTCTTGTACCTCTTCCTGCGGTCAAACCTGCAACAAAACGATGTTAGTTCTACCACACACACCTCTGGATTGTAGCTCTGTTATTTATTCGATAATACACCCGTGCAATCCTTGGTTGGTAGAGTAAAGCGGTGGTGGGCAGCCTGTCATTCTTCCAAACTGTCTGCAGACCCTAACGGGCAAGTGAATCTCGACCACGTGGAAGAAAATAAGAGGGACGTTGCAGCGATACTCCTCTGACTCGTCCCTAGTGACAGGACTGAGATAGTTCTAGAACTTCGGAGCATCCCAAGGACACCAATGCACCTGAACATTTCGTAATTGAGTTAGGCTATGATATAGTGTAGATCGAACAAGACACAGGTATGATAGTAAAAAGAGCGTAACCTGGTGCTGTGTCAGAATGTCGAGACCGTCCGTGTACTCCTTGTACTTGTGCCTCGCATTCCCTCTAACTAACTCTGATTCTGTCTAGATAAATAGAGCTATAGGGAGTGTATCATGCCCGTTCCATTGCTGCATTGAACACGATAATGAATTAGCCATTAATAAACTCATCATATGTAACCATATCGAAGAATATAATGAACCCAAGTACTTACTGGTAAACCCATATTAAGGGGCCTTCCAATGGGCCATCGTTCCCAACACCAAACCTGGATTAGGTATGAGCAACCCCCAAGGTTCACATACCCTGAGGTGCGACGACAAGCAACGCATAGCTGTCGATACGTCCATGCCCGGACAGCGCTGCCCCAGCTGTACGCCGCTATGTTCTCCCACGGCTGGCGTAGTATGTCAAGGAAGATCTAGTTGATGGCGTTGCCCGAGGCATCTGGAAAGAGGAAAGCACCAAGAAAGTGTCAGAGCTACACTCGAGCGAACCTGTCGTTCTGAGCCTCCTCAGCCTATGGGTCTAAGTAATCAAAGCACCCCGTGATCCAGGACGACGAAACACCAGAAGTTTTCCTGAAATTTACCAAAGAAAATGAGACCCGATGGCTGCAGGAAACCGATGCAAATATTAAATAGGCTTAAATTTCTCACTTATTTTTCTTGGAAGCCTCGTCGTCCGGTGGAAGAAGTCAGTAAACTGAGCCACTAGCTCTCTCCAGTTATCATTGTCAACTATCTCTGTCACTAGAAGTCCCCCCAACCGAAGACCTAAAATAGTCTTCACGTCCTGCAACGTCAAGGTCATCTCGCCACAAGGTAGGTGGAACATGTGGGTCTCAGGCATCCACCTGTTATAAGAATAGAATAGAATGATTGTTAGTTGCCTCAAATTTATTACAAGAAAGTTTACGTACATAGAATGCACTCGCACCTATCTACAGCTGCAGTAAGTAGTGCTGGGTCAAGGGGCGGAAGACCGTGGTTGATAACACGGACAAGCTCGAGGAAGCCGGCACGCCGTATGTACGGCGCGTAACGCTCGTCCCACTGGTGCGCCCTGGTGTGCGTGCGGGGCCTCAAAGGAGGCAAGGCCATCTTCGTGTCGTTGTCAGTCAAGATGTGTGCTCGGTGCTGGTCGTCGTACTCCACCTCAAGAATGGGGTACAACGGGTGCTGCGTGGGATGGGTCATCTTGTTATAAATTGATAAACAAAACGTTAGAGTACTCAAATTAACAAAATTCAAATTAACATTATATAGCATTGCAAAGTAAAATATTTACTCTAACCCAAAATAAATCGACACAAGGCTAGGATAAATAAGCGCGCAAAAGAGGTAAATCCTGATGGTCATGTGCTAGGGACGTGGATAGAGGCCAGAGATCGTAGTACGACAAAGCCAACCAAGAAGCAAGGAAGCCAGTTACGCTCAGCGTTACGGCCACGGCGAGATGAACCCACGATCGAAACGTTCGAATGGAATACGATCCCTCGACCGGCTTGCTACAATCCCTAACTAAATAACTAACTATAAACTAAATAATAACCGGATCTAGCAGTGACAACCGCATCACTACAATCCCTAACTAAATAAATAACTACAAGCTAAATAATAAATACCTAATCAATCACTAAACCCAAAATCCTAACCTAAAATCTAAAAACTACGTACGTATATCACAAACTAATTATCCTAAAATAATAATAATCATAATAACATTAAACCGAGAGGAAGGTACCTTAGGAGCGGGTGGCCTTGACGCGCCGGGGTAAGTGGCGCGGCCGGCCGGTGTCTTTGTGAGGGCGCTGGTGGGCAAGGCAGTGGCGGAGTGGCCGGGCCAATGGTGGCGAGTCGCAAGCGGCGCAAGGCGTGGCGCAGGCGCTGGCGGGGCGATGGCGGCGGCGGGCGCGCGCTGCTGGCTGGCTGGTGGCGGGCGGAATGCGTCTTCTTGGGGGGGCTCGGCCAAGACGGTTTTATTTGGCCCAGACGTGCCATGACCCACGGCACGCAAGACTGCTGCCGCTTAAAGATCATTGGCCGGGCGCGGCGACCCGCCTGTCGTGATCGGCGTTCTGATCGCCGCCGCTTCGGAGGTGTTAGATTTAAATTTAGTTTTCAAAAAGTGTTAAAATTAAAAAAAATTCTGCGGAAGCAGCAGAAAACAACCCCCCGGCCCCACCGCCGCCCCCACCTACCCTACGCCCCGCGTGCCGCCCCTCGCGAGGAAGCCTGGCCGAGCGGCCACCGTGCCCCTTAACCCTCCCCGACGTCGCGATGCTACCGAAGCCACGATGCCGTAGCTCCACCCTCTCCGGCTCGGCTTCGCGACGAGCTCTGCCTCTCCTAGAGACGTGCGGTCCAACCCTTCCTCTTCCCGGCTCTGGCGGCCCGATGTTATGCCGCGCCACCACGGGAGCTCCGGCGCGGCCAAATCCTAGCAGCGTAGCCTAGCGCCATCACGCTCACGTCAGCTTCCCTGTCGCCTTGCCGGGCCACCGCGCCATTGTTGGCGGGTTCTGCCGCAGCTGTGTCCGCTTGCACGGTGCACGGAGCAACCAAAGGCCCAAATGGGAGGCGCAGCCCATGCGCCATGCCGCCTCTCCTCCTCCCCGTGCACGCAGACGCCCTTCATTCTCGCTTCCTTGGCCTTCATGTCCTGCGCCTTTCAGTGCTCGATGGAATGCCAAGACAAAAAAAAAAAAAAAGAAAAAAAGTCTATTAACCCCCACCTTTCATACATGGTCTACTTCACCTCCAACTATAAAAGCCTACTGCTTACCCTGAACTTTCCAAAACCGTCTATTTTACCCCCCGGGCGGTTTTTGACAGCGGTTTTGCTACAGTGCCAGCGGGTTTGCTACACTAACGGCGGGTTTGCTGCAGTGCCAGTGGGTTTGAATTTCTTTTTATTTATTTATTTTCGGTGAATTTTTGAAAAATCATAGTAAATCATAGAAAAATCATAAAATGAAAAATCTAATTTTATTGGACTCCACATGAGTAGATCTACACAGTGAATATATAATACGGTATGCTTTAGTACAAATTTTTTACTGTAGCCTTAGATTAATTGGAAAATCTAATTTTGTCTGTAATTAATTGGAATAATTCATAGCTGCAGCTTCTATGGTCTAATTGTGGTGAAATTTTTATGGTACGCTAATTATTGTATGCTTGAACTATAATAAAAATTTCGTACTCATTGGACTATGTATAACTTAGTTATAGATAAATTCTAATTAATTACAGAAAAAATTGGATTTTCCAATTAATCTAAAGCTACAAAAAAAATTGTACTAAAGCATACCGTATTATATATTCACTGTGTAGATCTACTCATGTGGAGTCCAATAAAATTAGATTTTTAATTTTATGATTTTTCTATGATTTTTCAAAAATTCACCGAAAATAAATAAAAAGAAAGGAAATTCAAACCCACCGAAACTGTAGCACCCGTTGTTACTGTAGCAACCCGCTATCAAAAACCGTCCGGGGGGTAAAATAGACGGTTTTGGAAAGTTCAGGGGGTAAAACAGACGGTTTCATAGTTGGGGGTGAAGTAGACCATGTATGAAAGATGGGGTCAAATAGACTTTTTCCAAAAAAAAAATATCCTACCTATGCAGCCGTTCGCCGTCCCTGACCATTCAGACCACCTGTTTTCTTCTATGGTACAATGGTTCACATGTGGATGAGATACTGGAACCAGCAGGTACGTTTACAGATTGCTTGGTTTCGGCAAATATTTTCTCAATTTATCAGTTTCGTACTGGATGCCCTTTCCTTCTTACTCGAACTGTTCACTTCTTCTGATCTCCATAATTTTCCTGATCTCCCTCTCTAAATTTGCAGGAGTATAATAGGCCGAGAGGTTAAGATGTCAACATCCATTGGCCAAAGAAGACATGGCGGTAAATGCTATCCCTTTGCTGTGTTAGGTCCTTCGATCACTTATTAAAAAGTTTACTTGCCTAATTAATCTACATGTTGATCCAACCTTGCCCGGCGTAATCCTGAAAGGGCTAATCCTTTAAATTTATATTGACCACCTCATCCAGTAAACCACGCTCTGAAAACAAAACACTGACAATACTATATTCACATTGTTATATCAAGATTTTGAGTGATTTCTCACGGGAATAATGGCTTCTTTGTGGCAATCAAGCTCATACGTTCCATGCTAAAAAAGATTCAGAACTCTTTGTTTCCCCCTTACTGCTGCTTCATACTTTAGTGCCATATTCTTTATTTTATTTCCATATTTCATTCCTACAATCATCACGGGTTACTTAGCTTATGACACAAATCTCAACAATGATAATTCTTATGCCGCAGCTTGCTAAAATAGTTACGGAATAGAGGTGTTACAACAAATCTAGGGTGCTACCTAATTATGTTGACCTCATTATCTATATATAAATGTCTCAACCATTTTTGGGCAATGTTGTGTTAATCTTTTCCTTTTGCTTCATATGAAACTCAGGTACATTACAAAGTGTGTCATGTCTTACTTTATGGTCTGCAGATACAGACTAACCCCCCCCCCCCACACACACACACAAAATGGTGCCTTCTGTTTCCCTTTAGTTTGTTATAAATAAATTGTTGTATTCTTCGTCTAACATTTACCTGGATGTTCTTTTTTTCTGAAGTACTATCACATTTCTCATTTGTATTGATGGATGTCGTGCCACCAGTCTCAATTTCTAATTAATTGTTGATTCAACAGCAAAAATGTTATACAATGCCTTCTTTGTTACTTTCGCTTGCTAACCGTTGAATCGGTACATACCCCATCATTTATTACAAAAAAAATATTTCGAAAGCCTTAGAAGATTGTCAAAATGAGCAATAATATGACAATTTAGCCACTCTACAAAGAGTGCTATATTTTGTATGTGCATTTTTTTTTCTTGCTGATTGTGCTGCACTGCTGTGATAACCCTTGCATAGCAGCTGGACGTTTCTGCAAAACAAGGCAATCTGATCCGGCGATCCCTCATCCGGTTCAATTTAGTTAATTTAGGTACATAAAATCTTTATTTACTGTGCAACTCCACATTATCGTTCAGTTTATTGTTAAACCATGGAGCATTTGTCATTTGTAGTTGTCTCCTCACCTCACAATACGTCCTGGGCAAGATAACTCGGAAACGTTGTGCAGCAAGCTAAGACTATCTACCTTTAACTCATTTACAGATAACCTTCTAAGAATATATTGTTGTTTTGCACACTTAAATCTGCTCTCTTTTCACATAGCATGCCTTCATGCCATGATGGGTGACCACACCTTAAATAATTTTTGACACCTCCTTCGTTCCTCCGGTTCATACACCAATATTATTTCGCTTTTGGTTGGTAAACCATTGGCATCAAAGCTGAAGAATATACTAACCAGCGAGCTAACAACTTTTTTCATTGTGTTCTTCTTACTAATAGGCTACTTCAACTGCCCCTTGATGAAATGACCAGACCAACTGCCCCTTGATGAAATGACCAGACACCAAGGTGCTACGCGCCAGCCTGAAATAATCTCTACAATACATTTCAGGACTAATTACTTCAATTAGACTTATGTGCATGTGTCAAACATTGAGCTTTGTCACAAGTCTATTTTTCATTCATTCTGCTGTATATTATGCTTACTACAGCCATGTAACTTAAGCTTTTATGATACTTCGGCATCTTAATCACCAACTACGATATCCATGCATGTAATGATATTAACCCATTGCTTTTCTCGCCCGTGCAACGCGCGGGGGTACTGGCTAGTGTTAGCCGAGTTGGGCCTTGACCTTGCGCCCTGATCGGGTGCGCCCAACCCTACATGGTTGGTGGGCCTTCGTCGCACTGCGCTATAAAGAGAGGTGGGGACCAGCGGCTCTCAGTACGAGGTTCACCGTGAGCCGCCACATCCACCAACAAACCCAATCCGATCTAGTGAGGGGCACAGCCAGCGACGGGAAGCTCTACTGCCATCTTCACCGCCGCCTCTGTGCCACCACTGCACTGCGACCGACTTCAACACCGTCACCGTGACACCGTCGACCTGGATCGCATCACCTTCGCCATGGTTACGTCGAGCTCTTCCTCCAAACACGCGGATGGTTGGTGACATCTCACCTCCTTTCCTCTCTCCCTAGATCATGTTCTAGGAAGTTTTTATCCCGTATGTAAGGTTGTACCCGCTAGATCTATGTATAGGTGATTTACTATGTCTATCATTGGTATCAGTGAAGCTAGGTCTAGGCGTAGATCTAGAATTTGGGGTAGAATTAAGAAGGAGGTGATTCGATTTGATTCGATTCAGATTAAACCTAACCCTAGAAATACCAAATCTCGAGCAAACCCGAAACCTTAACCCTAAAGAACATGGACAGATTGGGAGAGGGACTCACCAGGGCTCTTCCACCGTTGTCGCACCGCCGTCGCGCGGGAAGAAAGCCCCGCCGCAGCGCGGGAGGACGAGCCGAGCCACACGCCATCGGGCAAAGAGTGTCGCCACCGTGGCTCGGGCTCAGGGCACCGACGCAAGGCCGCTCGACGGTGGCGCACTCACCCTTGGGCGAACGCGCGCGCCGGTGAGGTGGCTTGCGGTGGCGCCGCTATCTCTCCTCTGGCCGCCATGGACGGTCGCCGCTGATGCTCTCCTCACTCGGTGCGGCGTTGAGAAGGAAGCAAGGGGAGGGAGAAAGCAAATGCTCTAGGGTTCGGGAGGAGTGGCCGGGGAGGGTTTTTTGTTCCGCCGAAGCGCACGGAGAACCGTTGGATCGAATCCGACGGCTGACACTGCTCGGGCCTGCTTTAGGCCCAGGCAGGCGAAGAGATTCCTGGCCCAGGCCCAAGTTGCGGCTTGGGCGCGGGGGAGCGGGTGTGTCGAGTTTCGCCGCTAGGCCACCGTGTTTTCGCTGGTCCACGCACTGTTATTACGGAATGGGCCGCATGCTGTGTTCCCTAGGCCAGGCCAAATGAACAGTAAACGCCGATTTTATGTTTTATCCTTTTTAGAAGCATTCTTTTGATGAATTTGGTTAAGTTTTGAGTTAATATCTCTGTTTAAATTTGAACCCTCACAAGAATTTATTCAGAGGTAGTCAAGCACAAAGAAATGCTTTTGATAATATTAATTTTAAGATTATCTTTCATGTTTTCGCTGTAAAGTTAATGCTTGTTATCTTCTAATTAAATTCGAACCAACGGGAGGATTTAATTTGAAGAGCAGTTATTTTTTTGTTTAGTAAATTATTATTATGTTTATCCTCTAATTTCAATTGAAACCAACGAGGAAATTTAAATTGGAGGAGTAATTATATTTATATTTATTTAAGTTAATTTATGATATTGCTATTTTTCAGACCAACGTTGATAATAGCAATATTATAATTTTGTCCATGAGATTTGATGCATTAATTCTATTTTTGCCCAACGGTGATGTAAAATTAATGTAGAAGAATGTTGTATGTTTTAATTTTGACCAACATTAAATTAAGGCATACAATTATTATGTCATGTTTTCTTACTATCTCTGATGCTGTTTCGAGGACTCAACCCTATGGCGTTCATCTCGCACATTTCGCCTCTTGAGGGGGGCAACTATCGCGTATGGTGAGAGAAGTATGAATTAGCATTTGCGTTGTCCGAGAATGACCTATCACTTACCTCTTCGTGTCCTACTGAGTCAATCACTTACCTCTCTGTGTCCTACTGCGCCAGTATACCCAGTGAGGGCAGAGAATGAAACTGACGCTGATTTCACTGCTCAGCAGCGAGATCATGCAGAAGTGAGAATAAAATACGATCTTGATCGTAAGAAGTAGGATATTTCGAACCGCAAGTGTTTGATGGTGGCTAAGTCCACTGTTTCAGATGCAATAAGGGGATCAATCCTAGATTGTGACACCGCCACATAATATCTCTAGAAGGTGGAGAGTCAATTTACTGGCTCATCAAAGGCTTATGCAAGCACTATGATCAAAGAAGTTATTCAATGAGAAATACTCTGGTGGAGGGATAAGAGAGCACATATTGAAGATGAGCAACACGGCATCCAAGCTCAAGCCAATGGATTTGGGGCTCAAAGATAAGTTCCTGATTCATTTATTTTTTGCTTCTTTGCCCAAAGAGTATGAAACCTTTGTTGTTAATTACAACATGCAGCCCGATAAATAGGACATTGAGAAGCTCATTGCCATGTGTGTACAAGAAGAGGAGAGACTTAAGAGCTTACATGGTGACTCTGTCAACCATGTGAAGGACAATAAAAGGAAGAACTTTAACAAGAATACCAAAACACAAGGGAAAGCCCCTCAGAATGATCACCATCAAAAGAACAACAATGTCCAAGTTGACAAGAATCAATGTAAATGATGCAAGAAGTATGGGCATTACCAGAAGAATTGTCTGAAGTTCCTGAAGAGCCTTTGAAGAGAGTGATTCCATACGAGGAGGACCCTATAAAGAGGAGAAAGAAAAATTAAAGTAGCAAATGGAGTTGAAGTTGAAGTTGAAGCCATTATATATCTTTCTCTAGAACTAGATGATGGTTTTGTACTTTAGCTTTCAGATGTCCTTTATGTACCCTCTTTACGTAGAAATTTGATAAGCGTTTCATGTCTAGACGATGATGGATATGATTGCCATTTTGGTAATGGCAAATGTCAGATTGTGTTTAATAATAAGTGTGTTGGTCTTGCCTTCTAACAAGACAAGCTTTATTTGTTATCACTCTCTGAGAATGTGAATGTTGTGAGCACTGAGAATGAGAATGCCTCCTCGTCTATGAATGCAAGAAACAAGCGGAAGAGAGTTCATGATGTATCATCGAAATTATGGTACTGTCGTTTAGGCCATATTTCGAGGGGGAGAATAGAGCGATTGATTAAGAAATCAATTCTTCCACGCCATTAGAATTTTCAGATTTAGAACAATACATTGATTGTATAAAAGGAAAATATGTTAAGAAAATAAAGAAAGATGCTAAACGAAGCGTAGGAATTTTAGAAATAATTCACACAGACATCTGTGGTCTTTTTCATGTGAAAAGTATAGATGGTTATGATTCATTTATAATATTCACAGATGATTATTCTCGTTATGACTATATTTATCCAATCAAGGAAAGATCAGAAGCATCGGATAAATTTAAGATATTTAAGGCTGAAGTAGAAAATTAGCATAATTTAAAAATTAAGATAGTAAGATCCAACCGTGGGGGGTACTACGGTCGACACACCCCATATAGCCAAGTTCTTGGACCTTTTGCAAGGTTCTTATAGGAAAATAGCATAGTTGCCCAGTACTCTACACCGGACGAGCCTCAGCAGAATGGAGTAACCGAAAGACTCAACCATACCTTAATGGATATGGTGAGATGTATGATAAGTTACTCTACTCTACCGATAAGTTTATGGATGGAGGCGTTAAAAACCGCTATTTATATTCTTAATCGAGTGCCAAGTAAGTCGGTGTTCAAAACACCATATGAGTTGTGGACAGGAAAGGAACCCTCACTTAACTATTTACGTATGTGGGGCTATCCAGCTGAGGCTAAAGTCTTTAACCCAAACATAAGGAAGCTAGACTCCAAGACAGTCAGTTGTCATTTCATTGGCTATCCAGAAAAATCAAAAGGTTATCGCTTCTATTGTCCTGACAGACATACGAAGTTTGTAGAAACGAGACACACTGTGTTCTTGGAGAATGATATGGTTCGGGGGAGCATGGTAGCGCGAGAAATTAATTTTGAAGAGAAGCGGGTATACGTGCCCACTCGGATGGTTTAGGAGCCATTTTTCTCGCTACCTGTTGTTACTGCACCAATAGTTTAGGACACTGTAGTGACAACACCTGTTGTTAGTTCTCCCATGGCAACAATGAATGAACATGAGGAACCTATCATTCAGGATCTTATAGAACTCATCCTCACACATGGGGAAGAGCAACAACAGCCTCATATAGAACAAGCGTCAACTAACGAGGCCCCTAGAAGGTCTCAAAGAGTTAGAAAACCAGCCATTTTTTATGACTACGAAGTCTATGAATGTGAAGAATTTCAAATGGAGGGTAATCCCACCTCATTTGAAGAAGCCATGAGAAGCGTTCACTCATCAAAGTGGCTTGAAGCCATGCAAGATAAAATGAGATCAATGAATACCAATGGTGTTTGGGACTTAGAAACAATTACTAAAGGAGCCAATACAATAGGCTGTAAATGGGTCAACAAAACTAAATATGACTCAAAGGGAATATAGAAAGATTTAAAGCGTGACTTATGGCGAAAGGCTTCACGCAAAGAAAAGGCATAGATTACAATGAGATATTTTCTCCAGTCTCATGTATGGATTCTTTTAGAATTATAATGGCGCTTGTAGCACATTACAATTTAGAATTACATCAGATGGATGTAAAGACGGTGTTCCTAAACGGGGATTTGGAGAAAAATATTTACATGACACAACCAAAAGATTTTGTTGTGGAAGGAAAAGAACGTAAGGGATGCCGCCTGAAGAAATCTATTTATGGATTAAAACAAGCATCAAGATAGTGGTATTTAAAGTTTGATAGTACAATAAGGAAGTTTGGGTTTCAAGAAAATATAGAGGACAATTGTGTTTATGCAAAGTTCAAGAATGGGAAATACATTTTCCTAATCTTGTATGTGGATGAAAGGTCCTAATGGCTAGAGGGGGGGGGGGTGAATAGCCTAATAAAATTTCTACAACAACACTTAACAAAAGGATTAGACAATTATGAGGCGAAGCGAGTTTTGCACTAGCCTACCAAAATGCAAGCCACCTACCACAATTCTAGTTTAGATGAAGTATATCCACATAATAGCTATATCACTACACTAAGTTAGTGCTCTCAAAAGCTAACTAAAGAGCCACACTAACCAAACTAACAAGCTCTCACAACTAGTTACACTAAAGAGCTTGACAACTAGTTTGCGGTAATATAATGAGTAGGCAAGAAGGTTATACCGCCGTGTAGATGTATGAACCAATCAATCACAAGGATGAATAACAATGAAGACCAATCACCTCGGAATCAATGATGAACACAATGATTTTTTACCGAGGTTCACTTGCTTGCCGGCAAGCTAGTCCTCATTGTGGCGATTCACTCACTTGGAGGTTCACGCGCTAATTGGCTTCACACGCCAAACCCTCAATAGGGTGCCGCACAACCAACATAAGATGAGGATCACACAAGCCACGAGCAATCCACTAGAGTACCTTTTGGCTCTCCGCCGGGAAAAGGTCAAGAACCCCTCACAATCACCACGATCGGAGTCGAAGACAATCACCACCCTACGCTCGACGATCCTCGCTGCTCCAAGCCGTCTAGGTGGCGGCAACCATCAAGAGTAACAAGCGAATCCCGTAGCGACACACGAACACCAAGTGCCTCTAGATGCAAATACTCAAGCAATGCACTTGGATCACTCCCAATCTCCCAAAGATATTTAATCTATGATGGAAATGAGTGGGAGGGCTTTGGCTAAGCTCACAAGGTTGTTATGTCAATGAAAATGACCAAGAGAGTGAGCTTGAGCCGGCCATGGGGCTTAAATAGAAGCCCCCATATAAAAAGAGCCGTTGTACCTCTTCACTGGGTAAAACGCGGGGTGACCGGACGCTCCGGTCAGTTGACCGGACGCTGAGCCCCCAGCGTCCGATCGCTCGCAGTTAGCCACATGTACCGATTTCAACGGTCATCTGCCTTGACCGGACACTGTGCTGAAGTTGACCGGACGCTGAACCCCCAGCGTCCGATCGTTTACAGTAAGGTTCCAAAACCAACTTTTGCCGACCGGACGCGTCCGGTCATGCTTGACCGGACCCTGACAGCGTCCGGTCGCTAGGTATCTGTCTGCTGCTCCACCCGACAACAGCATCGGACGCAGCCACCAGCGTCCGGTCGCTGAACGACCAGCGTCCGGTCACTTCCAGTGACCTCCGTCTTTTCTGTCTAGGGCGCCGATGGCACCGTTAGACTATCCGCACTCTACGGGCGGACACTCCGTCAGTGGAGTTTCTTACCCTTGCACCTAAACTTCACCACCCTTGATCAAATGTGCCAACCACCAAGTGTATCACCTTGTGCACATGTGTTAGCATATTTTCACAAACATTTTCAAAGGTGTTAGTTCTCCACTAGATCCTAAATGCATATGCAATGAGTTAGAGCATCTAGTGGCACTTTGATAACCGCATTCCGATACAAGTTTCACCCCTCTTAATAGTACGGCTATCGATCCTAAATGTGATCACACTCACTAAGTGTCTTGATCACCAAAACAAAATGGCTCCTACAAATTATACCTTTGCCTTGAGTTTTTTGTTTTTCTCTTTCTTCTTTCCAAGTCAAAGCACTTGATCGTCACTATGCCATCATCTTTATCATGCTATGATCTTCATTTGCTTCACCACTTGGAGTATGCTACCTATCTCATGATCACTTGATAAACTAGGTTAGCACTTAGGGTTTCATCAATTCACCAAAACCAAATTAGAGCTTTCAGTGGATGACATCTTACTCGCTAGTAGTGATGTTAATCTACTACTAGAAACGAAGAAGTTTTTGTCCTCGAATTTTGATATGAAGAATCTCGATGAAGCTTCATTCGTTCTAGGAATAGAGATTTACCGAGATAGAAGAAAGGGGGTTTTAGGATTATCACAAAAGGCATACTTAGAAAATGTTTTAAAGAAATACAGTATGCAAAATTGTAAGCCTTCACATGCTCCCATAGTCAAGGACAATAGATTTGGGGAATTCCAATGTCCTAGGAACCAATATGAGATCGATCAAATAAAAGCAGTTCCATATGTTTCAGCTGTCGGAAGTTTACAGTATGCTCAAGTGTGTACACGCCCTGACTTAGTGTTTGCTACTGGGTTACTTGGCAGATATCAGAGTAATCCAGGAATAGAACACTGGAGACTGGTAAAGAAAGTTTTACGTTACTTGCAAGTCACAAAATGCTTCATGCTAACGTACAGAAGATCTGATTCCCTACACATAGAGGGGTATTCAGATTCAGATTATGCGGGAGATGACAGAAAGTCCACGTCAAGATATATATTTACTCTCGTAGGAGGAGCTATATCGTGGAAAAGCTCCAAGCAAACCGCCACTACATCATCTACGATGTATGCTGAGTTTGTAGCGTGTTATGAGGCCATAGGGTAGGTGAATTGGCTGAAGAAGTTCATGCCCGGGTTGAAAGTGGTAGACGATATACATAACTCACTCAAGTTATACTGCGATAATAATCCAGCAGTATGTTATGCTCACAACAATAAGCCAAGTGGTGCTGCCAAACACATTGACATAAAGTATTATGTTGTGAAAGACAAAGTTCGGGATCATATAATTAGTCTTGAGCACATAAGTACAGAAAAGATGCTCGCAGATCCGCTTACAAAAGGCTTACCACCCAACATGTTTAGAGAACACTTAGCCGGCATCGGTTTAAGGGAAAGCCTATGATTCCTGGACAATAAGAGCCTAATTGAGAATCTATTTCAAAATAGAGAGGTGCATTGTAGCCATTAATCTAATGGCACTGACCGTGACGATGAGGCACGCTCTATGCACTGATAGGTGATGGAATGAGAAAAAGATAAAGTAAGTTAAGTTTAAGTAATAAGATGAGATCAAGGGGGAGATTGTTAGTGTTGATCTCTCCAGCTCGGCCCAACGGCCGAGTTGGGCCTTGACCTCGCGCCCTGATCGGGAGCACCCAACCCTACATGGTTGGTGGGCCCCCGTCGCACTGCGCTATAAAGAGAGGTAGGGCCGGCGGCTCTCAGTACGAGGTCACCGTCAGCCGCCACACCCACCAACAAACCCAATCCGATCTAGTGAGGGGTGCAGCCAGTGACGGAAAGTTCCACTGCCATCTTCACCGCCGCCTCTGTGCCACCACTGCACTGCGACTGACCTCAACACCGTCACCGCGACACCGCCGACCCGGACCGCATCACCTTCGCCATGGCTACGTCGAGCTCTTCCTCCAAGGCCGCGGATGGTCGGTGACATCTCACCTCCCTTCCTCTCTCTCTCTAGATCATGTTCTAGGAAGTTTTTATCCCGTATGTAAGGTTGTACCCGCTAGATCTATGTCTAGCTGATCCACTATGTCTATCATTGATATGTTGGAGCCGTGCACGCGGAAAGGAAAAAAAGTTTATTTTATTACAAAAAATGTCTTTTCTCTCATAGAATCCTTTATATTTGGGTACATAATTTTTGATATGCGCTATATTACGAGATAGAAGGAGTATCTTGGCTGACTTGAGGTGGAGGGTGACGATGCCCTGACCAGCACGCGGATGCCGTGTCTAGCCGAGCCAACACCGACATGGCTAACCTAGCCTAGTGTCGAGCCTAGGCTACTTGCCGAGTCCATGGGCTAGCACAGCACGACACAATTAATTACTTGGATAGGTCGACCCAACCTTAGATAGACCATGCTTTATTGCGCTCGTGCGAGGTCTGAGACATCCCGTTTGACTATCTATAAGGGCATCTCCAAGGAGAGTCTTCTAGCTGGCTATTTGGTTATGTGAAGGAGAGAAATCGTCAGAAAACCTTCGCCCCGCGAGGACTTCGACGTATAGGTGCACAGTTCCTCTAGCTCGTGCACCCACCTAGATGACCCATGTCTGTCTATGTGCAACTGGTGACTCACTTTTTTTCTTTTTTTTTTATTTCCACCCGACTGATGATTAAGGGTGTGCTTAGGTTCCCTCCTAGCCTTAGCCTTTCCTAGCCGGGCAAAGAGTTGGAACGGTTGGTGCATTTGGACCCTTCCCTTTGCTGCTACCTCATTGCCTGTGGAAGCAAGGATTTTACCAAATTCACTCTCCTACCCTAGCAAGGCTACCCTTGCTTAGCGAGGTCCGGGCAAAGGATCCAAGCAGACCCTAAAACCTGCTCGTTGAGGATTTCCTAAGAGCAAGGCTAATAATAAAGTCTGTTGATGGTCGTATGAAACTTTATAATCCATAATACATGACTCACTTTTTTGTCTCATAATTTTTTTTTAGTTCTAATGCAGTGCCGGTCCTGAGTTTTCTAGGACCTAGAGCCCAACTTAAACTTAGGATGCTTTATAAACATAATAAAAAATACTCGGTAAGTATATATAATTTTTTTTACAATAGTCAACATGTATCGAAAAGCATGTGTGGCTGTTGTCTCCTCGTACATAGCCACGGCTTAATAACAATGACTAGTGATTATGAGAGTCATAGTTACGGAATAAGTCTTCACACAATCTGCTAAAAAACAAAAATTTCTTATATATAATTAGCCTTGCCCTAACGGACGAATTTAATTCTTAATATTCTATGTCTCAATTAACAGATTAAAAGGAAGCGATGAGAACATACTAGTCTATCCTAACAGATGAATTTAAATCTCAATTTGAGAGATTAAAAGGAAACGATGAGGACGTACTGGTTCCACAGAGAGACCGAGATGATTTAGAGGCCTGGACAGCAGCCGGCAGGGCGGCACGTACAAGCGTCAAGCGGGAGCGGCGAGCCAGCGACGGGGGCCTCTGGCCTAGCGAACCGGCGGTGTCGCCGTGTTTGTAACTTGGAATTCCATATCGCGAATCCTTTATTCTTGCCCGCTTCAAGATATGATGACTAATTAAACAATCTCAACCTTGAGGTAAAGAGTTTACACTGCTTATGTTTACTTGAACTTTTTTCTTGTACGTAGGAAATGAGATTTTCTATTTTTACTACAAATTAATAAGCTGTTTTGTTTCACTCATATAGCTATCGAGTTTAACTTACCAACGCGAATACAGAATAAGCAAAGGGAGATAAGCATTCAATTTATTTTAGAGGAAAAAGATCCTATTTTAACGAATCACACGTAGAGATATTGCTAGTACACAAAAAGTTAATGGTATTTTATAACTAATAGATTGAGCAGCTGCTCGTAGACTGCCTGAATACGCACGCAAACGCAGCTGCCGCCTGCTGAAGCCGAAGCGGCATCGGTCGCTGCTGGGCTACGTGATTAACGTGAGGATCACATGCGGCCTCCTGGTTTGCTGGGCTACGTGACTAACGTGAGGATCACATGCGTCCTCCTGTGCTCTCTCGGTCTTGGGCTCTCAGTGGGCTACGTGACTAATGCAGTTATAGTCCACTTTTCTTCTCTCTTATCTTTTTTTTTTCTCACGTTCAGCCCACCTACAGCTCTAACTAATCTTCTTCTGCCATCCTGCAGTCCTGCTGGCCCCGATCTGATGTCTCCGTCAGGCGTCAGCCCTCGGACTCGGAGGCCGTGACCGTGCGCGTCACTTGCCTGTTGTCCCCGGGCAATCCTCGTCTATGACTAACAAACAGATCGGACCCACCTAGCAGTGAAAGAAGGACGAGCCAAAACAACCGCAGCCCGGCGGAGGCGGGCAACGCCTCGTGGCCTCGTGCCACGCAGCAGCTGGACCCAGTCCTATCCGGTAACCGATTCCAACCAAACCCCTCTCCATCCATTCCCGACCCCAGACCCAACCCAGCCATGGCCGACGACGACCCCCACGACGCCGCGGCCTCCTCCTCCTCCGCCGGCGGCGACGAAGACGACGAGGGCACCGACACCGATGCCTCCAACTCCGACCCCGCCAATCCCCAGGGCCAGGATCCTCTACCCTTCCCCGACGCAGCTTCGGTCCCACCTCACCCTCTCGCTCCCTCCCCCGAGCCCGCCGGCGCAATTCCGCAGCCGCAGCCGCAGGGTCCGCCCGCGGGCGCCTCGGCCGCGGACGACTCGCGGCGGCTGTTCCAGCGGCTGTGGACGGACGAGGAGGAGCTCCTCATCCTGCGCGGCTTCCTCGACTTCACGGCGCGCCGGGGCACCACGTTCGCGTCGCACCAGTACGACACGGGCCCCTTCTACGAGGAGATCCGCCGCCTCCTCTCCTTCGACTTCACCAAGAGCCAGCTCATCGAGAAGCTGCGCCGCCTCAAGAAGAAGTACCGCGTCTGCGCCGCACGCGTCGCGGCGCAGGGCGCCGCGTTCGCGTTCCGGAGCGCGCACGAGGGCGCCATCTACGACGTCGCGCGGCACATCTGGCGCCCCGCGTTCAGGCGCGGCGAAGGCGGCGGTGCGGCCGACGCCTCGGACGAGGACGACATCAACCCCGTGGCCGCCGCTGCGATGGAGGATGGCGGGAGCGCGTCCACGCCCACGGCGAGGGGCAGGGGAGGCCGGCGCGTTCGGAGGAGGACGGCGCAAGAGCTGGAGGCCCCCGCATTGCCAGCCACGTCCGCGCTGATGCTAACTGATGCGGCTGAGGACCGGCTTGTTGCTGCCACCGAGAATTTAGCGCCGGCAATTGCTCCGCCACCTCCTTTGCAAGTGCCAACTGTATCACCAGCGGCGGCGACCCCTTCGCCCATGCCAGTGAGCACCGGTGGCGCCACCGAGGAGGCTATCAGGAGTATCATGTCACCGTTACTGAAGGAGTTCATCAGCTCTGTCACCGTCGCTGGACAGACTGGATTCGGATTGGGGCTTGGCACAGGATTGGGCAGCATTGGGGGCTTCGACATTCTTGGTCTTGGTTTAGGGGTTGCTGGCCCAAATCCTGGAATGCCCAGTGATGATAAGTGGAGGCAGCAGCAAATTCTGGAGCTTGAGGTTTATCTGAAGAGGATTGAACTTGTGCGGGAACAGGTTACCGCTGCTTTACAAGACCTCAGGTCATCAGAAGGTTGATTGGCGATCTTCTTCCGTAGTCTTTTTGTTAGAGCCTGTCTCGTAGATTGCCTTATTTTATTAGGACTTTAGGAGAGTTGCTCGTTACAAACATTCTAACTGTAATCGATTTAAGTTAGGTGCTTGTAGTTGTCATAAGATTAGAGGCTGAAAAGATTGATTTGTAGATGAACTCACGATGAAGGTTGTTATTTACTTGCTACCTGCTTCATTGTTAGACATATTTAGTCCCTCTTTCGATAGAATTCAGTGCATAGTTGACATGCTTTTTTTTTTTCTCGAATATGCAGAAGAGCTGCGTATCATTATATTAAAGAGAGAAATGGATCGGCCCCTTACAAACACCACCGCCTCACTCCGGGCCGGGCTGTGAGGGGTTGTTTACATTACATCGGAGGAACTAATAGACAACTGAGATAGAGGTAAGACTTGACCACAAACAAACCTCCTAAATGACCTAAACAAGGTAGGCTAACCAAGCCCACCACCGTGACCCAGTCTCAGCATGCGCAGGCCATGCGATCCCGCCATGCACCAAAAATGGTGCTCATCTTTGAACTCATCAAGTAGCTTGGTGATGCAGGGGTGAGACCCGTCAAAAACACAAGCGTTTCGATGCTTCCAAAGGGTCTAGAAGCCTAGAATGATAATTGAGTTCAACCCTCTCTTCTTCTCTTTTGGAATTTTCTTGATTGCTTTCCGCCACCAAGTTGCCAGTGACCTCTCTCTTCTTGTGGGAGTTCGGTCACGCAGTCCCAAAGGTGTGAGGACCCGTGACCAGAATTCCCGAGCAAGAACGCACGTAGTAAGTAGGTGTTGGACAGTCTCATCTTCCTGATCACACAAGGGGCAGCGGATCGGGTGAGGCAAACCCTAATGGAACAATGTTTATGTAAACCACTTTATCTAATTAAGCTCCTAAGTGATGATATGCTTGTTGACCTAGGAAGTATTATATGTAACCAATGTATAAAATGATTGTGGAACCTTAGGAATACTCTAAACATGTTTAGAATATCACATGGAACAACTTTGGTATTCATGACTAAGGCTAATTTGGTCTCTAAGTCATAGTTATAGTGTAAGTCATCATTTTCGAGTGGTATGTTTGACCTAGGTTGAACTATGTCATAGAGTGTTTGCATGGCAAAGCACCCTTAAGCAAAGTTGTAGTACTTGCTTAGAGCAACAACTTTTATTTTTTGGGTCATGAGCTAATTCTGTGTCTAGCTTGGTCATTTGTAGCTCACAAAAATCAGCAAAACATTATTTTTGGCACTTAGTAAATTTTCTAAGTCCTAACTGAGTTAACAGTTCATTGTGCCTGACTTTGGGACGATTTAACTTGCTCACTGTTGCGAATTAGACCAGATCATTTAATCAATGTTGGACCTGGTATGTAGCTCTACAAGTTTTGTTTTAGCGTCGTGCACTGATTCGGTTTGGTTTAGGAGATTGGAGGCATTGAAATCGCGCTGTCAGACATGAGATCGGACCCTGATGGCCGAAGTCACGTCGCGCCGTCGTGGCCGACCGAGGTAGAGTCTAGCCGCCGCATGGCCGCCACTGGCCAGCGTCAGGCCCTCGTTGCAGCGCGCTGGCATGCGATATCAGAGAACCCTCGCGCCTCATTTCACTCACTCCAGCGTGCTCCCTCCCTCTCCACTGCTCTCTCTTGCTCTCGCCGTGGAGCTTCCCTCGTCGATGCGCAACCGCACCGCTCCGCCGTCGCCTAGCGCCCACGCCACTGCACCGTCACCGTGTTCCTCTCCATCTCCTAGACATAGCCGTAGGGCTAGATAAGCTTCGGTGAGGGCGAAATCGCCATTCTTGCCTCGCCGGAAAGCTCGGCTTCCATGGCCACCTTCACGGCGAGCTCGCCGCTGCTCGGCTCGCATGCGCATTCCTTCTGCTTCCTCGTGTTAGGGCTTGGTTAGGGTGTAGTCTAGCTTGTAGCATGACCTCACTGCGAACGGTTGCCTTGCCGGCATGGAACACGACGCGCAGCGCCGCCGCGCTCTCACCGCTGCGCCACCGCGCATGCGGGCAGACCTCGTCGGCGTGTCCCATCTAGCCTAGGTCGTCTCGTTAGATCCGTGTAGTCACCGCAGAGCTCGTGCGCTTCTCACCGAGCCATACCATGGCCTGTAACGGCTGGCGTACCTTAGCGCAACGCCACTGTGCCGCCATGGCCCGGCGATGAGGTAGCTCCGGTGCGTCCGCGCTGCCACCACGGGTACCAGTCGACGTGGGTTAGTGAGTAAATCACGTAGGTGGGGTCGGTTTCACCGGAGTGCTCACCATCGGCGAGATAACGTCGGGCGACCACCGTGCTCTGTTTTCGGGTCACTGACATGCAGGGTCCGCTGACCAGTGGGTCCCAAGTGTTAGCGAGAACAGTTTAGGGTTTTAGCTTATTCTTTTCCAGATTTTGTGCTAACTTTGAAAAATCATAAGTTGAGTTGTAGATATCCAATTTTGGTTAACCAAATTTTGTTGTGTTTCTCATGAAGTGTAGTATTTTATAAAAATATGAAATGTACAGTTTCTAGTATTTTTATAGGTGAATAAAATATAGCTAGATAAGTGTTTTTTGAATGTTTGCAATGTTGTAAATTGTATATCTTGAGCTAGAAAAGTGATAAAATTGTGATTCTAATTTTGCTGGTCTTATGTTGACATGCTCTAGCTAGAAAAATAATAAACTCACAGTATACTTGATTGAAATATGATCTTTCTATTTATTTATTAATAAATGGTGTTTTCTGAGGAAAATTTTAGGGATAAAAATAAGGAACATATTACCATGCAAATTTTTGTACAGTATTATGGAACTATTATAAAGCTAAGAAAAATATAAAATCTATTGTTTGACACCTTTCTATAGGGTTAACTATTTTCACTAAAATAAACCTTGCTAGCTTGTCATTTTTGTAGAGGATGTTATACATGTTCAAATGGTGTAAATTTTTTACAGTAGTCTATTGGAAGCACTTGGAAGCTACTATAATTTTATGAGATTTTATTGTGCACATTTATTATATGTTTGTTATTTCGCCTAATTATCTAATTAAATTAATAAAGGCATTTAAATAAATAAATTGTGATTGACCATGATATTTTTATGGTGCTTGTGATACATATAAACTGTTGATGTTAATAGTAAGGCTTAGAAGTAATTGGTTGTATGCAACTAATTAATCATTGCTTTATAATTTAAATAAATGGCTGCATGCATAGTTTTAGTTGAGCTGATAATTTTATGTTGATAATGGCCTTTTCTGTAAAACTTGTCCATAATAAAGTTGTAGATAACTTACTAATCTACCTTATGTTAAAATTTCATAGTCATAGACCTTAGGGTTTAAGAGTTTTGGCTGTTAGAAGTTTGCTATCCAAAATATTTGACAGATTTGATTAACTGAATTGTTTGACCTAGATAACTATTGAATCACATTAAGGTTATTAAAAGAAAGTTGTAGACAATTTCATAAGATTTCCATAATGTACACAACCATATTTTTTCGATGTGTATAACTCTAGTTATGGTTAAAACAATTAGCTACTATTTTGTAGTCCAGAAAATAAATTACAGAAGTGTTTGCTTAATTAATAGAGAAGAGATATACACCTACTCAGAAGAATAAGATGCACTTGTTATTACTTTCATACCATGCTGTTGAAAGTACTTATGAGGAAGCATTCATCACGTTATATTATACTATACGTGTTATCACATATGCATTCATGATATCTTATGCCATGCTCATGCATATAGGATCGACCGAGGAGATAACGTTGTTGGAATTCAACGAAGAAGAGGAAGGGGATCAGCAGGAGACTCCTCAAGCCACATCTCTAGGAGAAGAGGAGCAGACTCCCAAAGAGCTCCCTAAGTTCCCAGATCACCGACCCAGCTCTTTCCTCAAAGGCAAGACCCGGAGCATTCTAAGTCTCCCGTGTTTTATAAAATACTACTTGAGTCCTTTTATGTTTGATGCATTAGGTTATTTGAGTTGATTGGAAACACTTGATGCATAGAACTACCTTGTCCAGTTACCTATACCTTTAATCTCGTGTAGGTCCAGGATCGAATATATGCTTAGCCATGCTTAGACCGGTAGAAGTCGGGTGATTTTCGGTCACCTGTGAGATATAGGTGCATACTGAAGCACGATTGGCTATATTTGCTATCGTGGAAAAGAATCATGGGGTAATGTAAATGGAGACTAGGCGGAGTCTTTGTGTAGGTTGACTCATGTGATTCCATCTATACTGATTAAGGACCGTACCATTGTTGGCACTTCTAACAAGATTAAACGCATGCCTATCACTTAGTTGGCTGGATAACTCATTTCGATCGCGAAGCCGAGTAGCTCAACTCAAGCTGGGCCCCGCTCTATTAGAGTGTGCACTCTGGATGATAGTAACGATGTGCGGGGAGCCAAACGTGAGCCCAAGGGCAGGCCGGGCCTGAACGTCCTAGCAACTGGTTGTCCTTGATTGTGCGGCGCTAGGCGAACCCGCGAAATGTGGACTTGAGTTGTACCAAAGGTGACCTAAGGTGACCGTTGATCTAGTCTACCTAGGTTTGTGTTAGGAATAAATTCCCAGCTGGTTGAAATCGATTTGAATCGTCGTCTCTCCCGGATAGTAAGAAACTTGGCTAGCTCCAACATCGTAGTAATTGTATTATGGAATGTGATGGTTCGGATAAACATGGAATTACTACACCGACTATAGTTACTATTGTATGTTATCAAATGATATACCACATGTTTGGCATAGGATAGTTGCTAATCTACAGATGAATAGCTGTAATTAACTTGATGACTGAACTATAATTGTATAACTAAGTTAATCGCTTTTTATGCAAAATGTTGTTAAGCTACCTCCCCTTATAAAGCCTTGCATAATCCTTGGTGTCAATTTATTTCTAGTTTATGACGGGTAAGTCTAGCTGAGTACCTCCTTGTACTTAGGGTTTTATTCCCATTGTTGCAAATGGTACAGTTTATCACGGCTATTGCAAGAACTGCTTCTATCCCGCCGTGGATGAGGAGTGAGCCTTGGGTAGGCATCTTTAATAATCCCTCTTATATACTTTTGTGGATTGTGATCATGAGATGGCACTGTACTTGAACTATGTTGGCAAATGCTAGTTTCAAACTTTAATTTACTTCCGCTACTATCTATCAAACTTGGTTTGTTACCTTATTTCACACTCTGATGAATGAACTGTATCTATGAACTTTATGTAACATGTGACATGTATGTTGAATCATGTACGATCTTAGTTGTATGTGGATCGTTTATCGAGACCCATCGTGGTACTCGATGGACTACTAGGTTTATATGGGCTCAAGTATGACAGTGCGACCGCTTGCGGCCTGCCATTGTACTTGTGCTCTTATAAATTGGTCGGTTCTGCGATAGCTAGCGACCTGATCGCAAACTTGGCTACAACATTCGCGAACCTCCAAAGGTTCAGCGTCAAATTGAATCCTAAAAAATGTGTTTTTGGGGTTCCAAAAGGGAAGCTGCTCGGATACATCGTGTCCGAGCGCGGCATCAAATACAACCCCAAAAAAATCATAGCCATCTCCAACATGGGCCCAATACGCAACGTCAAGGGCATACAGAGGCTCACTGGCTATTTGGCCGCCCTGAGCCGGTTCATCTCCCGACTAGGCAAACGAGGGATGCCTCTCTACAAACTTCTTAAGAAGACAAACGCATTTGTCTGGACAAAGGAGGCACAACAGGCTTTGGAAAGCCTCAAAGCATCGCTGACATCGACACCAATCCTCGTCGCTCCTAAATGGGAAGAATCCCTCCTCCTCTACGTCGCGGTAAGCAACCACGTTATGAGCGTCGCCCTCGTCGTCGAGAGGGAGGAGCCGGGACACCCCCTGAAGGTCCAACGACTGATTTACTTCATCGGTGCGGTACTCACCGACACCAAAGTTCGCTACCCCCAGGTTCAGAAGCTTCTGTACGCCGTGCTGATGGTGACCCGAAAGCTCCTGCACTACTTCACCGACCACGAGGTCATGGTCGTCACCTCATACCCACTCGGGGAGGTCGTCCGTAACCGTGATGCCATCAGCCAAATCTCCAAGTGGGCTCTCGAGCTCATGGGCCACGACATCAGGTATGTCCCCTGCACTGCTATTAAAGTCTCAGGCTCTTGCCGACTTCATCGCTGAATGGACGGAAGTCCAGCTCCTGACCCTAGATGTCCCCCACGAGTACTGGATGATGTACTTCGATGGGTTGGTCATGGCGCCCAGCTCGGGGGCGGAGTGGTTTTGATCTCCCCGAATGGCAGCAGGCTTCGCTACGTGATTCATCTCCATTTTTCAGCATCGAATAATGCCACGGAGTACGAGGCCCTCATCAATGGACTGCGCATCACCGTCAAGCTTAGCGCCACGCGGCTGTATGTCCATGGTGACTCAGAGTTGGTCGTCGACCAAGTCATGAAGGAGTCCTCCTGCAAGAGCCCTATCATGGTGGCATATTGCCAGGAGGTGCGCAAGCTCGAGGACAAGTTTCGAGGGATCAAACTACATCTTGTCCCTCAAAAGGACAACGACGCTACTAACTTCCTCGCAAAATTGGTGGCTAGATGGGAACCGCCTGTTGATGGGGTCTTTGTAAACACGACCTCCACGTGCCGTATGCCCGCATCCGAGAGGATCCGACCCAAACATGCTCCAACACTAATTTGGCACTCAGGGGATCCAAACCCTCGACGTGCCCCGACCCCGACCGAGTGCTCAGGGGGTCCGACCTTGGTGCCTCCATGGCAACGTCGCTCGGCGACATCGCCATGATGGCACTCATTCTGGTCGATTGGAGAGCACCACTGCTCGCCTACCTCCTCGAGGAGGTTCTCCCACCGGAAAGGACTGAAGCGCGATGAATCGCTCGACGTGCCAAGATGTTCGTCACCATTAGTAACGAACTTTACAAGCGAAGTCCATCAGGAGTGCTCATGAAGTGCATCCCAACCGACTAGGGAAAACAACTTCTCCTCAAAGTCCATTCCAGAATCTATGGACATCACGTGGC
Organism: Miscanthus lutarioriparius; assembly: GCA_904845875.1. Lineage (NCBI taxonomy): Eukaryota > Viridiplantae > Streptophyta > Magnoliopsida > Poales > Poaceae > Miscanthus > Miscanthus lutarioriparius. Next base: position 87,845,845 of record CAJGYO010000006.1, read on the forward strand.
CCCAAGGCCGCTGGTCGGGAAAGCCTTTCACCAAGGTTTTTACTGGCCCACTGCGCTGTGAGATGCAGAGGAGGTGGTCCACAGGTGTGAAGGATGCTAGTTCTATGCTCGGCAGACTCATCTACCAGTGTAGGAACTACAGACCATCCCCATCACCTAGCCATTCGTAGTATGGGGCCTCGACATGGTTGGACCCCTCAAAAAGGCCTCGGGTGGCTTCACTCACCTACTCATGATGGTGGACAACTTCACCAAGTGAATAGAGGTGAAGCCTATCACCAATATCCACTCGGAAGAGGCGGTCAAGTTCTTCCTCGACATCATCTATCAGTTTGGTGTCCCTAACTATATCATCACCAACCACGGAACAAACTTCACCGGGAAGAAGTTCCTGGACTTTTGTGATGGATACGGCATTAGGATCGATTGAGCCTTGGTCGGACACCCATGTACTAATGGTCAGGTCGAGCAGGCCAATGGCATGGTCCTCTAAGGACTCAAGCCCCGCATCTTTGACTGACTCAAAAAGTATGTCGGGTGATGGGTTGCAGAGGTCCCAGCAATCCCCTATAGCCTAAGAACGACCCCAAACCGGTCCATAGGGTTCACCCCTTTCTTCCTCGCATATGAAGCCAAAGTAGTGTTGCCCTCCGACCTCGATCACAGCGCCCCAAGAGTAAAGGCCTTCGATCGAGACCGAGCCGTGGAGGCTCAGCAGGACACGGTTGACCTGCTCGAGGAGGCTCGTGAGACGACTGTCATCTGCTCTGCTCATTACTAGCAAACTCTCCACAGGTACCATGAAAGAAAAATTAGGGGGAGGATCCTCGAGGTCAGTGATCTCGTACTCTAGAGGACCTAGTCAACCAAGGAGAAACATAAGCTTTCTCCACCATGGGAAGGACCCTACATGGTGACCGAGGTGATCCGACCGGACGCTTACCGACTAAAGGATGACAACGGCAACGTTCTTACCAACACATGGAACATCGAACAGTTACGTCGTTTCTTTTTCTAAAGCTCGGTCTTACCATTTATTTCCATTCAATGCTTGCTCCTACAATGCCCTAGCCCGAGCACTCTCGGCCTGGGTCACTTAGGGGCTCCACGGGGGCGTGATACCACCCCCTTTTTTACTATCATATAGTAACACTTTTTGCCCAAACAAAAGGGCGTCGCCCAAACAAAAGGGCATTCCGTTCCTTTGATTACCCTACGTAACTTGCGCTTTTAGCCTCCGGACTAATCACACCCCTCCATGACCTATGGTTATGAGCAGCTAAGCCTTGTGGGCCACGCCCGTGTTCTTAAGGTTGCAGCCTATGGGTCAATGGGCAGGTGCAAAAAAGAAAGGACAAAAACAAAGCTACGCAAGGATAAAAACAAGGGCTGATGGGACAAGCTTCCCTTCAAGTGATTTCATCACAAAAACGAACTTAAAATTTTCACGAATGTAAAACTGTTCACACGGGGGCTCCCCCACGAATTCATCTTTTACATAAACTGACTATTTCTACTCTAACTCTATTATGCCCCCCGGCGGCATCGGATGACGGTATGGTTGATGAGGACGAAGGCAGCTTGGTTGTGGTTCGGACGATGATGCTCAGCTCGGCTATGGTCGGGATGACTTTCGGCTCGGTTGGGGGCGGGATGACGCTCGCCTCCGTCTTGGCCGTGGCTCCTCCGGACCCCTCCAGCTTTGACCAGGCGGGCGAACCGTGCGCTCCTCCTCCGGGCGAGACAGGGAGCCCTATTTCCCTCCTCTCCGCCTTTGCGACTGGCAGGGGAGGGACCGCAAGAGTCAGCTCTAACCCGGCCTCCGCTGTTACCATGGGGATCACCGCCATCATGGCTGCCACCATGCTCACGACTGGTCGGGAAGACGCAACCCCCATTAAGGAAGGTCGAGCCACCACCAGCCTGCTTCCCCCCTCGCTCATCACAACCTGTAGCAGGCTGGGTCGCCACTCTTCTCGCATGGGAAGTGGGGAGATCCCTAGTCCTGCCAGCTCCTAGCCACTACAAAAAAAGGGCACAAGCGCAGGTTAGTGACACCCTAAAAACTCAACTATGAGGGCGAAGGGAAGCATGAATACATACCCAGACGAAAGCAGCAGAACCTTGAAACTTCAACCGGCTGACGACGAGCCAACTGGATGAGGATCGCTCGGGGGTCACAGTTCATGCCCCCTCAAACCAACCGAGGGTAGGGACGACATGGCCAGTCCTTGTTCGGTTCACAAACGATCATGACCACCAGCTTGCGGTGACCCGAGGGAACAGGTGGAAGATCGTGCTCCTCCGACCGACTGGTGCGTTTCGTCACACTCGGAGCAGGGGGCTAAGAATCCGACGGTGCCTCCGAAGGGCGCAGTGACCACGCCCGCTTGCCTCTTGTTCGACAGCAGCATCTCCACTCGCGGCACGCTTCCTCGACTCAGGAACATCACCACGCATCTCCGTACCATGCCCGCCACCGACGGGCGCGACCGTGGGCTCACATCGCTCCACCAAGGTCACGGTAGTGCCCCTGTCTCCCTCGTCCTCTGATGCAGTTGCATCATCACCCATCTCTGTGGGCTCCAGCGAATCGAGCTCCGCCACCATGTAGCTTTGGCTCTCACCACCCCGGACCTACTGGTTGATCTCGTTCTCCTTATCGAACCTCCTCTAGACCTTCTTGGCTTTCTTCTTCTTCTTGACAATTATGGACTCCCTCTAGGCAGCTTGCCAAACTACACCTTCTAGCCCTCTCAGAAGATGTGGCTAGGATTTATAGCCCACGAGTCCCTTTGAAATGGGCAACTCGAAATCAATCAAAACATCAAAACAAGAAGGAAAAGGTCATGGAAAAAAGCATACCAAATTGGATAGCTTCGCGGCATCATGGGGTCCGAGCTTCCCTTCAGGGGAGTCTTCATCCCTCAACTGCAGTGCCCAACCAAGATAACCTTGGACTTCATCTTTTGACAACTCCTTTGGCGATGCACGGTTAGGATCCATCGGGCCAGAGTATTCCCACATCGGCCGCATCCTTTCCCTCGGCGGGGTAACCCGACGACGAAAGAAGGTGTGGAAGACCTACATCCCATCGAGGTCATTCTGCACGAGCTTCTGAACCTCTGGCTCGATGATCGCCAGCTTTTTCTATTGACAGGAAGGACCCCACGTCCAACTTTCCCTCTTCTCCGGCCTCACCCTGGTAAACGTCAGGAATGGCGCCTCCACTGGGTTCCTGATATAGAACCATTCGCCATGCCACCCCTAGTTGGAGTCACTGGGGAAATACGTGGGGTAGGGGACCAATGGCTTGGGCCTCTTCTGTAGGGCAAACCCCCCAACCGGTGCGGTTCTGGGTGGTTTCCCCTCGGACAGGGCTCGCCCAATGAAGACTCACCAAAATAGATCCACATGTGGTTCCATCCCGAGGAAGGCCTCGTAGATGGTGATGAAGCCAGTGATGTACAACACCCTAGTTGGGTTGAGATGTTGCAACTCTAGGCCCCAGTCCTTGAGGAGACCACGCAGAAACCAATGCGCGGGGTACTCGAGCCCACGCTCGTGGAATGCGAGGAAGGAGACAACCTCGTCGGACCAGGGTCGTGGAACAACCTCCCTTGGCATGGGAGCCCTCTAGTGCACCACCTCCTTTGACAAAAGTAGCCCCTTCGTGGCGAAGTCAGCCCGCACGGCCTCATCCACGTTGGAAGGCCTCCAGTTCGACATCGTACCTCAGATTTATGAACAAATCTATGAGTTTTTCCTCTCCCTCGCTCTACCCTCCTCTCTCCTAGAAACCACCATGGCACACGAACTGGCTTGGCAAATAGGAGGAAGGAGAAACAACAGTGGTTGAAGAAAGGCAAAAGAACAGGAGGAAAACCCTCTCCCTTCTGCCTATTTAATGCGGAAAGGCGTGCGGCGGGACGTGGCCCTGGCTGACGGGACACGGCCTGCCCGATGAAACGGCGCCTAGCTAATGAGATGTGGCTTGGGTGGGGCCCACCACTACCGCAACCTAGGCATGGGAAACGAGGCACAACCACACGCAAATAACCCTGCGCCTTCCCTGGCAGGGTTTGGAGGGGCTCACCGATGGAATCTCCATCGAGGAGAGGCCAACGGGTCACCCGAGTCGATTGGATGGCTTGGACGGCTGTCGAGAGATAGGTAAGGAGCAATGGGATGCCCCATGTGGGTTACGCCGACCCTATCATGAACGACGGACATGGATCCCACTCGGACATATCCGATAGGAGCCATCGAGGTAACTTTACCAACCCCCGTTCTACTTTCCTAGTGCATGAGCATTCATTCATCCATTCTCATGCATGCATTCATACATTCAGTCATATATTCATCCATACATTCATCCCATACATCCAAGCATTGCATATGCAATTGTTGCATCACAATGCTTCGCGTCTCGTCATGAAGCGGTAGTTGTCTCATTCGATATGAGCGACGACCGACCGGGGTTCAAAGGCCAACCCACAAAGGGCTCAAGGCCGCCTCGCGTCAAACAGAGCTAGGGGAGAAAATGTAGATGAGCCTGAGTGGCCCTTGCCTGATCCACTCAGAAGCGGACAGGGTCATCTCGACCTTCTTGTTCGATCCTGACCTCGAGCCATGCCCACAGAATGTCCATCTAGGGGAGGCCTGCGGGCCACCTAAGTCGGTCTCTGGAACAGCTCGGGCATCTGCTAGGAGGCGGGTTAAGGAGAAGTGGAGTGCCACATGAGGGCTAGGCCAACCCTGTCATGAACGACGGATCCTGATTCCATTCAGACGTACCCGTTAACAAGCTCACCGAAGCTCACCACTCGAGCCATCGAGGCAAGTGGCATCCGCTCAACCCCTCTAGTTGTAGAAACTATGGATGGTGTGACATAGGAAATCATGTGACCGACCCTGACTGACCCCTAATGGCTCAGGGGCTCGAGCTGCTTGGTCCCTACTTAGGAACCCGATCGACCGCATAGGTTGCGGTCGGAACGGACATGGGCAAACACCCCGACTAGAAGAAACACAAGAGTCCATAGCCCTAGAAAAGAGTACCAAGGTGCTCAACCTTCGACCGACTCCCTAGTCGGCCACAGGCTCGGGGGCTACGCCCACCTCTGTCTCGCCTGACCCTTGGGTGCGTGCTCTGTCTTGCCTAACCCCAAGGCTGTGGGCTCCATCTCGCCTGACCCCTCGGGTTCGAGCTCCGTCTCACCTGACTGCTCGGGTGCGTGCTCCGTCTCACCCGACCCCAAGGTCGTGGGTTCCATCTCGTCCGACGGTGACCCACTACCTTACACCCACTGGGTGCGCTCACGCGCACCCTATGGAAAATAGATTACCAGCGAGTCTTCTCCTCAGGAGCTAGGCGCCAATATCCCTCCGGCGTGCCTCCGCGGCCTTCACCAGTCCTCCCCATGGAGGCTAGGCACCCATATCCACTCTGAGCGCCTCCACGGCTTTTGCTAGTCCTCTACATGGAGGCTGGGCACCTAAATCCTACTCGGTTACCCTACGTAGTACAACAAACCGAGGGGGAAAACACGGAAGTTCCAATAATAGCCCATCTCCACGGCACGATGGGTACAGGAATTACAAAGCAAATTCAAGTTTTCATTAAACTAAAAACACAAGCCCCTGGCTTTTACAAATATCATGTGAAACATCTGTGAACAGCCCCTTCATAGCTTCACAGAAGTCCCAAAGGGGCTCGGGGGCTCCTATTGGGTTCATAAACCCGGGGTCCCCAATGGACCCGCTTCCCTGCAAAACCTAGCCTAGCAGGCGGCGCTGCGATAGCACGCGCCTAGGCTGGCCTAGGTACATAATGATAGGCCAAGACAATGATCCGGTCCTCGATCGGAAGGCCTATCCAAGGTGGGACCACAGTCCCACTCCAACCCCCTTCTCCGACCGAGGATACGCCAGACCTCTACTCGTTGCTCTTTCCCAACCTTCACGATCGGGACCGACTAGGAATGACTGACTGGGGACGCCCGCTCGGTGTGGGCCCGGGAAGCAGGCGGAGCAGATAAGGTGAGGCACTCAATTCAACCACAATACCGAGGATGGTACCCTACCATGCCCTACGCACCTATAGGACGGTGCCATCGGAGCATGTTAGACGAACACGATAGAGCCTGCCAGACGTGTCAGAGTATAAACAGTATTGTGGGCGCCGTCGTTTGCTGTACCAGGCGAACATGGTAGAGCCTACCAGATGTGTTTGAATATAAACAGTATTGTGGGCACCGTCGTTTGTCGTTCCAGGCGAACATGGTAGAGCCTGTCAGATGTGTCTGAACATAAACAGTATTGTGGGCACCGACGACCATCCCGTACCTGATGGTGTGGGCAACAAGACTAGGAAGCACATGTATACACTCTCTCTCTTTTTGTCTAACTTGTAAGGCCATCTCCTTCAACTATAAAAGGGGATGAGCTCTCTCCTAAAAGCCCCCCGAAGACTAGTCGACTCGATAGCTCAATAGCTCTAGGACTTGACAGCTACACAGTCTATACGCTCTCAACAGCTGATAAGCTCAGACACAAGAGCATACGTTCCAATACTTAGCGCATGTTTGAGCATCCGTCACTCTCTTCCACTCGGTTCAGAGTCTGACCAGGCCTCTAACACCCCATTTCTCATTCCTTACTCGTTTGTAACCCTATAGCAAACTTTGAGCACCTAGGCTCAGGAATAAAGTCACTGACCGACCTCAACTGGACGTTGGGCCTGTTGCCTGAACTAGTATAAATCCTATGTAATTGAGTGCTAGGACACATCTAATCATAACGCATGGCAAAACTACAAATATTTACTTGTTGGTCACTTTTTGCACCGACACAAACTGATCGTGGAAGCACTGAGATGCATGTATGTCGAGTGCGGGTTCGTAGTCGTGGCTTGTTCGAGCTTCGTTGCTCGACCCCTTATGGGTTGGTGCATTTAATGCGGTAGGTGGCCGTTACGTTCCACCTCATTAGGATGCCCTGATGACATGGTACATGACTGCTGAGCCCTATCATGTTAGTGTGCTGCATATTGGGGTTCATGACCCAAGTGGAGCCAAGTGGTCTCATCGAGGATGTACCGGCGCTGCCTTTGGAAGGGTCTCGATTTCCTTGACCTCATGTGGACATCTGACATTAGCTGTGACCTCTGGTGGTTCACCACACGGTGGGGGGGGGCACGGGCTGCTTAGTCCGCCCTTGAGCCTATAAATGAAGGCCTTCTTACCGTTTGAGCTATTTGTAACCATGCTTACTTATTTGCTTTTGGCACCTCTATGGAACCAAGTTTGAGAGAAAGAAGGAGAGAGATTTTGGAGAGAACCAAGAGGTTCTAAGCATGTGACCCGTGGGGAATCACTTGTGTCCATCCCTTCCAACAATTGGTGCCAGAAGGAGACTTGCGGGCGAAGGGGGATGAGTTGGCGCGACCCCTGAATCCATAGCCTCGTGACCTCCTTGCCCTCTGTGGCTTCTTGGCCTAGATGCATGAGGTGGTCACGAGGTTTGGATGCTTTCGCCATCCTATCCTCATCCCAGTGAGAATGGCGTTGTCCTCTTTCCCCTGCCTCTTTAGCTTCACAGGTTGCGATGCTGGAAGGTGGTTTGTGAGGTGTCCCTTTCCACTAGGCTTTCAGTTGATAGCAGAAGGGGACATCTCACAAGCCTTCTAGCATCATGGCCTTGGGAGCTTGCGACCTTTTTCCATCGTGTTGGTATCATCAGGATTTCGATGCGGTGTATGGTTTGACCATACTTGTAATCGTTGACCTTTAATAAGGGATGATCCTTTGTTCAAAGGTCATGAAGTTTATTAAGAAATCATAGTGATCCCGCAAGCTTGCTTAGGCTTAGGCGCTTAGAATTCAAGGCTATGACTCCTGAGCGGGTCATTGATTTGCCACCATGCAAAGCGGGGATGTCGTCAACTGGCCTCAGCTTCAAGCGTCCTAGCCTTGAATGCACCCTATTCTATGTGATCACGTTGTGGTTGATTGTACTTGGGTCATGATTATACCCATGCCCATTGGTGTGATCTCATGGTGACTCCCCTATTCTAGGATCATTGTGCGCCCCTGACTGCTCGTGATGGGGTCACGGCCTTCTTTCTTAGGGCAAGTATCGCCTTTGTGAAAGAAGCTATCGCAATGGGTTTTCGACCATTTTGCTCAGTCGACTTCTTCCTAGAGGGGTCGATGACTCCTATCGGTTTGTGAAGTTATAGAGCAGGCCACGAGTCGTGGACCCGAGACACGAGGAGGAGTCTGGTCATGGCTTAGCCTCATCCTTTGGCGGGGTCACGGGGACCCCTACTCCTTTTTCCCGGTGTTCTTTTTGACCCATGGGGTCGTGATGCCTTATTACAGGCGGGTCTATTTTTGCCCCACGCTGGGAGAGGCTCGTCCACTGTAACCACGTGGTCAAACTAGTGCGCCTCATTGAGGTCAATGGGTAATTTGAGTGGGACCCGATATCTTTTCCAATCGACATGGAGTTCGACTGTGCCTCATCGAGAGACATTCCATAAATCGTTGGCCGTCAAGCCCATCAGTCCCCAACCACCTCCACAGCGGCCAGAGGGCAAGATGCCTCCCCCCAGAGGGGGTCAATGATGAGGACATCACTCCTTTAGATGTACCCGCTGATCCTCCAACCGTCATGCAAGGTCCAATGACCCGAGCTCGAATGCGTCAACTCAATTTAGAGGTGAGCTCATTTTTAAGCGATTCTTTTCATACTTTTGAGAATAGACTACTACCTAATGATGTTATCTTGCTTAGGAACATTGGAGAGGGTCATGAGGGACTTAGAAGACGTGGTGGAGGCGATGATGACCAGCAAGGACGTCCAACAGAAACCGGAGGCCCGATCCAACATGATTTCGAGTCTGCCTCGGCCTCCAGGATCAGTCTGCCTTAAACTGGTCACCCAGGACGCATCCGGACTCTGTTTTCAACAATCTACATATGGATGGAAAGATAATTTGATAAGGAAGCCAATCCAAGTGGTCTCATGTCAAAATCTATTCGGAATCAACGGGAATCATGGTCACAAGTCAGCATCCAGAATCTGCCAGGGTGCTGCGACACCGTCTTTTGGTCCGATAGACCATGTATCGTGTTTGGGCCCATTAGGGGCGTGTCTAGGGGTCTTGCACGACACTAGAGTCTTCATAAACAGCCATCACTCCTCCATTAGGGTTCGGGTTTTGCTTAGATTATTCTGTCAAGAATAGTTTCACCGTTCATCGGTTTGTGAGACCCCAACTTTGAGAGATTAATCATTCATCTGCAATTTGGTTGTGTTCTTTCTTGTTCTTGCTTGTGTTCTTCATTGCGCAAGCAGGGATTAGCCTGCTAGGCGAGGTCAACCTGGTCCGAGACTCGGTTGATAACTAGAGGAGCTGTGGTGCTAAGATTGCAGGGTTCGATCTTTCGATCTTAAGCCGGATCGATGTGTCATTCTCCGCCATAACGATAGTTACCACCACCTGACGGAAGATCGGGATCCCCGTTCCCATTAAGTGGTAATAAGAGCTAAGGTATACCGTCAGGTTCACATTTATTCCCTAGTTTGAGTGTTTCGCATTCGTCCCATAGTCCAGTGGCATACTCGTTTTTCCTGTCCTAGAACCTTCCGCGCCATAGCCTTTGCATATTTCAGTTTTAGAGAACGTCGTGTTCAGTTTGTGTCCTAGTCAAGGTCTTGTTGCTGGTTAGGTCGTGTTAGAGTCCAGTTCGTGTGTTTTCCCCCATCATTTCCATCAAATCTTTGCTGTTGTGACTAGTTTTGTGCACATTGTTCCCGTTTTGTCCTCTAATTCGGAGCCAATTCTTAAAACTGGTCTAGTTTTCGCATACGAACTCCGATTTCGACGTTCCATATATCAAAATCGATCAGAAAAAAATTTCGGATCCATCCATCCCTCGCACTACCGGGGTCAGAAATTTTTATTTTGGTAAAAAACTGGTCACAAGATCCTCTTTTCGTGGCCACAAGGTTTGTGTCGATTTTGAGCAAGTTTTCTGAATTTTCCACAGGCCACGTCTTTCACTTGTTTAAGCTCATATTTTTTGTGGTTACTTCTTTTGTGCTCCTAAGTAAAGGAAAAATATCAAAAAAATAAAATAAAAAGTCAAAATTTCCCAAAAAAACAACGACAACCCAAAAAATAGAAAAAAGAGGGGCAAAAGAGGAACAATACCTAGAGGAGCATATAGAGAAGACCAAAGTGAGATGTGTTAGCGTGTTCTGTCTGGTTCCTTGTTTGTGTTGCTGTTTCCATCCATCATACTTGTTTTTCACACACCTATCACCTTGCTATCCACCATACTTTTATCACACACCTGGTACTTGGAATATTTTAGACCAGCATGACTTGTGTGCCAGATATACATATTACTCTTTGTGTGCCTTCCAAGCTCCACAAACTCTTCAGATCAGTACAGAAAAAGGGCCTTGCAATCTCGGTACCACTGCCTCACAGGTATCATGAACCAGCCGCTGGTTGTACCGTCCACTGCTTGCGTTGGTATGAACTTTGTAAGAGCTTAGTAAGATGCTTCCACTTGCTATGAAAAGTGACACCACTGCAACCACGCAGTCATTTGTTAGGGATAACTTTCACCGTTTGTTCCTATTTTTTTGTGTTTACAATGGCAGGAGGTGATCAGACTGGAGATAACAATCCTAAGGGTTTCAACGAGTGTGTCAGCCAAGAGCGACTACAAACTGTTGTAGAGGATGCCAAAAAAAAGGATGAATGAGGCTGTTAGAAAGGCCATCACTGACACACTCATTGAACTCAACATTGGCAACAACATGGAGAGATTGGACAAACGAATTTCCACGCTAACCGACAACGTTACTGAGTTGGAAACATTGGTGGCGGTCAACAACAATGACATCTCCGACAGCAACACCGATGGTCTCTTCCTAGAAGACACGGTGCATGATGCCACTGGAAACATAGATCGAGCAGCCTTCCGACAAGCAAGATTACGACGACGTCTTCACCACAACACGATAGGTATGGGTGGTGTCCACCACCATCAAGGTAATAATCACCATGTACCCGATGATCCTTATGTTAAGATTAAGTTCACAATACCATCTTTTTCGGGTCATTATGATGCTGAGGGATATCTTGATTGGGAGATGACAGTAGAACAAAAGTTTAGCACCCACCTTGTGCCTGAGCATCATAGAGTTCGACAAGCTACTAGTGAGTTTAAGGATTTTGCAATTATTTGGTGGAATGGGCTAGCTGCACAGGATGCTTTACCTGGTACATGGGAAGAACTTAAGGTAGATATACATGATCGCTTTGTTCCTCCTTCTTATCATAGAGACTTGCGTAAGAAATTGATGCGTTTAGAACAAGGAGATAAATCTGTACAGGATTACTATGGTGAGCTCCAAAAGGGATTGATGTGCTGTAGTGTTGTGGAGGGAAACGAAGATTCCATTTGTCGTTTTTATTCGGGTTTGAGGCATGAGATTTAGGACATTGTTGATTATAAAGAATTTAACACTGTCAACCAGTTGTTTTAGTTTGCTATGCTTGTAGAAAAGGAATTGCAGGGGCGTTAGCACCAGAGCAAGAGCAAGGTCAGCACCACCACATACACGCCACGCTCGGCACCATCTTCGGGGCTGACCAAGCCAACCACTTTTCGGGCGCCTCCACCAGCGAGCAAGCGACCAACAGCCTCTAGAGTTTTCGCTACACCTAAGGCACCTCCCACACGACCTTCAAATTCAGGTAAAAATTATTTGCAGGTGCCTACCAAGAGTTCCTCATCTGTTGCATCGATGGGACACACTTTGGGCATTCAGTGCCACCGCTGCCATGGCATTGGCCATGTGCAGAAGGACTGCCCAAGTCAGCGGGCATATATTACTACAAAAGATGGTTACATCAGCACCTCTGACATTGAGGATGAAGAAGACCAAGATGCAGATGAGGAGGACGGCGAAGTCCTTGGTGATGAGGCCATGACGGCCTATAGGAGCATCATTGTACAGCGGGTGCTCAGCTCACAAGTCCAGCAACCTAAGAAGCTACAACGCCATAACTTGTTCCAGATTTTCTTCGTCATCTGCGACCGTCGCGCACATGTCATTATTGATGGAGGTAGCTGCAACAATTTGGTGAGTTCTGATTTTGTCAAGAAGCTTGGCTTGACCACACGCCCGCACCTACGTCCATACCATATTCAGTGGCTAAATGATTCAGGTAAAGCAAAGGTAACACAAACTTGTAGAGTATCATTTTCTATTGGTTCTTATGCTGATTCTGTTGATTGTGATATGGTACCTATGCAAGCTTGTTCACTCTTATTGGGTCATCCTTGGGAACATGATAATGATGCTACACACCATGGTAGAAGTAATAAATACACTTTTGTGCATAAAGGAAAGAAAATTACTTTGGTACCTTTGACCCCTGCTCAAATTGTACAAGCTGATAGAGAACGCGCTGCTAGTTTGAATGATGTCCAATCTGAAAATTAGCAAGTTGCTAATTCTATTTTCCCACCTAAAAAGGATAAGTCTACATCTATTTCTAAGGCTGAGGGGATTAAATTGAAGGGTGGTGTTATGCTTGCAACAAAATGTGACTTTGCTGAAATTTCTTGATGATGATATTTGCTATGCTTTGGTATGCAAACGAGCTATGTTTTCACTTGATGATATTGTTAGCTCGGTGCCTCCTGCTGTCACTAACCTTTTGCAGGAGTATGAGGACATTTTTCTAGCCGAGATACCCCCGGGGCTGCCACCTATGAGAGAAATAGAGCATCAAATTGATTTGATTCCGGGAGCAACCTTGCCCAATCGTGCTGTCTATCGAACCAATCTCGAGGAGACTAAGGAAATTCAGCGGCAAGTCCAAGACCTTTTGGACCGCGGGTATGTACGTGAAAGCCTTAGTCCTTGTGCCATTCCTGTACTTTTGGTTCCTAAGAAAGATGGAACTTGGCGTATGTGTGTTGATTGTAGAGCCATCAATAATATTACTATTCGGTATCGTCATCCTATTTCTACGCTAGACGACATGCTTGATGAGTTGTGTGGTTCTATAGTTTTCACTAAGATTGACTTGCGAAGTGGCTACCACCAGATTAGAATGAAACTTGGAGATGAATGGAAAACTACGTTTAAAACCAAATTTGGGTTGTATGAGTGGTTAGTTATGCCTTTTGGTTTGACAAATGCACCTAGCACTTTCATGCGCTTAATGAATGAGGTTTTAAGAGCTTTTATTGGTCATTTTGTGGTAGTTTACTTTGATGATATATTGATTTATAGCAAGTCTTTTGATGAACATATGGATCACTTACGTGCTATTTTTAATGCCTTACGTGATGCACGTTTATTTGGTAACCTTGAGAAGTGCATCTTTTGCATGAATCGAGTTTCTTTTCTTGGCTATGTTGTAACTCCACAGGGAATTGAGGTGGACGAGATGAAAATTGAAGCCATAAAAGAGCTGGCGGTTCCCCAAACCGTCACACACAGTGAGAGTTTTCTTGGTCTTGCAGATTCTACCGCTGCTTCATCAAAGATTTCAGCACCATTGCTACCCCGTTGCATGAGTTGATTGAAGAAAGGAGTGGTGTTCCATTGGGGAAAGGCACATGAGGAGTCCTTTGACACTTTGAAGGACAAGCTTACACATGCACCATTGCTACAACTTCCAAACTTTGGTAAGACTTTTGAGCTAGAATGTGATGCTAGTGGAGTTGGCATTGGAGGTGTTTTGATGCAAGATGGTAAACCCATTGCTTACTTTAGTGAAAAATTGTATGGTCCTGTTCTTAATTATTCCACGTATGATAAGGAATTGTATGCACTTGTTCGTTCTTTAGAGACGTGACGTCATTATTTGTGGCCTAAAGAATTTGTTATTCATTATGATCATGAATCACTTGAGTATCTTCGCTCTCACAATAATCAAATCGTAGGCATGCTAAATGGGTTGAATTTATTGAATCTTTTCCTTATATTATCAAACACGGGGAAGGATAATGTGATTGCCGATGCTTTGTCTAGAAGATATACATTGCTGTGTTCAACTTGATTGTCGGATTTTGGTCTTCAATCAATAAAAGAACAATATGCGTTTGATCCTGATTTTAAGGATGTGTTGCTTAATTGTAGAGAGGGACGTACATGGAATAAGTTTATGATCAATGATGGGTTTTTGTTTAGATCTAACCGCCTATGCATTCTAGTTGGTTCCGTTCATCTTTTGTTGTTGCAGGAGGCACATGGAGGAGGATTGATGGGATATTTTGGTGCCAAGAAGATGGAGGAGGTGCTGTCCACACACTTCTTTTGGCCTAGGATGAGGCGAGATGTAGAGCGGTACATGGCTCGATGCACCACATGTCAAAAAGCTAAGTCGCGGGTGAACCCACATGGTTTGTATATGCCTCTTCCTGTTCCTTCTACTCCTTGGGCTGATATATCTATGGATTTTGTGTTGGGTTTGCCAAGGACTAAGAGGGGGAGGGATAGTATTTTGTGGTGGTTGATCATTTTTCTAAGATGGCACATTTTATTCCTTGTCATAAGAGCGACGATATTGTTCATATTGCTGACCTTTTCTTTCAAGAAATCGTTCGCTTGCATGGTATGCCTTCTACTATTGTTTCAGATCGCGATGCAAAATTCTTGAGTCATTTTTGGCGCACGTTGTGGAATAAATTGGGGACCAAGCTGCTGTTTTCTACAACATGTCATCCCCAAACTGATGGGCAAACTGAGGTTGTGAATCGAACATTGTCCACCATGTTGAGAGCAATTTTGAAGCGCAATTTGAAGATGTGGGAAGAGTGTTTGCCGCATGTGGAGTTTGCATATAACAGGGCGGAACATTCCACCACCAAGGTAAGTCCTTTTCAGGTAGTGTATGGTTTTAATCCCCGTGCTCCTATTGATCTTTTGCCTTTACCTACCACTGAGAGAACACATAGTGATGCTAGAGAGCATGCTGATTTTATTCGTAAGTTGCATGAAACAACTAAAGCAAATATTGAAAGAATGAATGAAAAATATAGAATTGCTGGTAGTAAAGGTAGAAAAGAAATTAAACTTGAACCGGGTGATTTGGTTTGGTTACATTTGAGAAAAGATAGATTTCTTGAGCTACGTAAATCTAAATTAATGCCAAGAGCAGCTGGTCCTTATAAGATAATTGAGAAAATAAATGATAATGCCTACAAACTTGAGTTGCCACCCGAGTTCGGGGTTAGTCCCACCTTTAACATTGCAGATTTGAAGCCTTATTTGGGAGAAGAAGATGAGCTTGAGTCGAGGACAACTCAGATTCAAGAGGGGGAGGATGATGAGGACATCACTCCTTCGGATGTACCCACTGATCCTCCAACCGTCATGCAAGGTCCAATGACCCGGGCTCGAATGCGTCAACTCAATTTAGAGGTGAGCTCGTTTTTAAGTGATTCTTTTCATACTTTTGAGAATAGACTATTACCTAATGATGTTATCTTGCTTAGGAACATTGGAGAGGGTCATGAGGGACTTAGAGGACATGATGAAGGCGATGATGACCAGCAAGGACGTCCTACAGAAACCAGAGGCCCGATCCAACATGATTTCGAGTCTGCCTCGGCCTCCAGGACCAGTCTGCCTTAAACTGGTCACCCAGGATGCATCCAGACACCGTTTTTGACGATCCACATATGGATGGAAAGCTAATTTGATAAGGAAGCCAATCCAAGTGGTCTCATGTCAAAATCTATTCGGAATCAACGGGAATCATGGTCACAAGTCAGCATCCAGAATCTGCCAGGGTGCTGCGACACCGTCTTTTGGTCCGATAGACCATGTATCGTGTTTGGGCCCATTAGGGGCGTGTCTAGGGGTCTTGCACGACACTAGAGTCTTCATAAACACCCATCACTCCTCCATTAGGGTTCGGGTTTTGCTTAGATTATTCTGTCAAGAATAGTTTCACCGTTCATCGGTTTGTGAGACCCCAACTTTGAGAGATTAATCATTCATCTGCAATTTGGTTGTGTTCTTTCTTGTTCTTGCTTGTGTTCTTCATTGCGCAAGCAGGGATTAGCCTGCTAGGCGAGGTCAACCTGGTCCGAGACTCGGTTGATAACTAGAGGAGCTGTGGTGCTAAGATTGCAGGGTTCGATCTTTCGATCTTAAGCCGGATCGATGTGTCATTCTCCGCCATAACGATAGTTACCACCACCTGACGGAAGATCGGGATCCCCGTTCCCATTAAGTGGTAATAAGAGCTAAGGTATACCGTCAGGTTCACATTTATTCCCTAGTTTGAGTGTTTCGCATTCGTCCCATAGTCCAGTGGCATACTCGTTTTTCCTGTCCTAGAACCTTCCGCGCCATAGCCTTTGCATATTTCAGTTTTAGAGTCCGTCGTGTTCAGTTTGTGTCCTAGTCAAGGTCTTGTTGCTGGTTAGGTCGTGTTAGAGTCCAGTTCGTGTGTTTTCCCCCATCATTTCCATCAAATCTTTGCTGTTGTGACTAGTTTTGTGCACATTGTTCCCGTTTTGTCCTCTAATTCGGAGCCAATTCTTAAAACTGGTCTAGTTTTCGCATACGAACTCCGATTTCGACGTTCCATATATCAAAATCGATCAGAAAAAAATTTCGGATCCATCCATCCCTCGCACTACCGGGGTCGGAAATTTTTATTTTGGTAAAAAACTGGTCACAAGATCCTCTTTTCGTGGCCACAAGGTTTGTGTCGATTTTGAGCAAGTTTTCTGAATTTTCCACAGGCCACGTCTTTCACTTGTTTAAGCTCATATTTTTTGTGGTTACTTCTTTTGTGCTCCTAAGTAAAGGAAAAATATCAAAAAAATAAAATAAAAAGTCAAAATTTCCCAAAAAAACAACGACAACCCAAAAAAAGAAAAAAGAGGGGCAAAAGAGGAACAATACCTAGAGGAGCATATAGAGAAGACCAAAGTGAGATGTGTTAGCGTGTTCTGTCTGGTTCCTTGTTTGTGTTGCTGTTTCCATCCATCATACTTGTTTTTCACACACCTATCACCTTGCTATCCACCATACTTTTATCACACACCTGGTACTTGGAATATTTTAGACCAGCATGACTTGTGTGCCAGATATACATATTACTCTTTGTGTGCCTTCCAAGCTCCACAAACTCTTCAGATCAAGATGTAAAAAGGGCCTTGCAATCTCGGTACCAACGCCTCACAGTATCATGAACCAAATTACCAATGGTTGTACCGGCCCAATCGCTTATGCTTGGTATGAACTTTGTAAGAGCTTAGTAAGATGCTTCCACTTGCTATGAAAAGTGACACCACCGCAACCACGCATCATTTGTTAGGGATAACTTTCACCGCTTGTTCCTATTTTTTGTGTTTACAATGGCAGGAGGTGATCAGACTGGAGATAACAATCCTAAGGGTTTCAACGAGTGTGTCAGCCAAGAGCGACTACAAACTGTTGTAGAGGATGCCAAAAAAAAGGATGAATGAGGCTGTTAGAAAGGCCATCACTGACACACTCATTGAACTCAACATTGGCAACAACATGGAGAGATTGGACAAACGAATTTCCACGCTAACCGACAACGTTACTGAGTTGGAAACATTGGTGGCGGTCAACAACAATGACATCTCCAACAGCAACACCGATGGTCTCTTCCTAGAAGACACGGTGCATGATGCCACTGGAAACATAGATCGAGCAGCCTTCCGACAAGCA
The DNA here is from genome assembly GCA_904845875.1 of Miscanthus lutarioriparius. Classification (NCBI taxonomy): domain Eukaryota; kingdom Viridiplantae; phylum Streptophyta; class Magnoliopsida; order Poales; family Poaceae; genus Miscanthus; species Miscanthus lutarioriparius. The sequence continues at coordinate 87,863,605 of CAJGYO010000006.1, forward strand.
AGATTACGACGACGTCTTCACCACAACACGATAGGTATGGGTGGTGTCCACCACCATCAAGGTAATAATCACCATGTACCCGATGATCCTTATGTTAAGATTAAGTTCACAATACCATCTTTTTCGGGTCATTATGATGCTGAGGGATATCTTGATTGGGAGATGACAGTAGAACAAAAGTTTAGCACCCACCTTGTGCCTGAGCATCATAGAGTTCGACAAGCTACTAGTGAGTTTAAAGATTTTGCAATTATTTGGTGGAATGGGCTAGCTGCACAGGATGCTTTACCTGGTACATGGGAAGAACTTAAGGTAGATATACATGATCGCTTTGTTCCTCCTTCTTATCATAGAGACTTGCGTAAGAAATTGATGCGTTTAGAACAAGGAGATAAATCTGTACAGGATTACTATGGTGAGCTCCAAAAGGGATTGATGTGCTGTAGTGTTGTGGAGGGAAACGAAGATTCCATTTGTCGTTTTTATTCGGGTTTGAGGCATGAGATTTAGGACATTGTTGATTATAAAGAATTTAACACTGTCAACCAGTTGTTTTAGTTTGCTATGCTTGTAGAAAAGGAATTGCAGGGGCGTTAGCACCAGAGCAAGAGCAAGGTCAGCACCACCACATACACGCCACGCTCGGCACCATCTTCGGGGCTGACCAAGCCAACCACTTTTTGGGCGCCTCCACCAGCGAGCAAGCGACCAATAGCCTCTAGAGTTTTCGCTACACCTAAGGCACCTCCCACACGACCTTCAAATTCAGGTAAAAATTATTTGCAGGTGCCTACCAAGAGTTCCTCATCTGTTGCATCGATGGGACACACTTTGGGCATTCATTGCCACCGCACCGCCATGGCATTGGCCATGTGCGTAAGGACCCATCCAAGTCAACGGGCATATATTACTACAAAAGATGGTTACATCAGCACCTCTGACATTGAGGATGAAGAAGACCAAGATGCAGATGAGGAGGACGGCGAAGTCCTTGGTGATGAGGCCATGACGGCCTATAGGAGCATCATTGTACAGCGGGTGCTCAGCTCACAAGTCCAGCAACCTAAGAAGCTACAACGCCATAACTTGTTCCAGATTTTCTTCGTCATCTGCGACCGTCGCGCACGTGTCATTATTGATGGAGGTAGCTGCAACAATTTGGTGAGTTCTGATTTTGTCAAGAAGCTTGGCTTGACCACACGCCCGCACCTACGTCCATACCATATTCAGTGGCTAAATGATTCAGGTAAAGCAAAGGTAACACAAACTTGTAGAGTATCATTTTCTATTGGTTCTTATGCTGATTCTGTTGATTGTGATATGGTACCTATGCAAGCTTGTTCACTCTTATTGGGTCATCCTTGGGAACATGATAATGATGCTACACACCATGGTAGAAGTAATAAATACACTTTTGTGCATAAAGGAAAGAAAATTACTTTGGTACCTTTGACCCCTGCTCAAATTGTACAAGCTGATAGAGAACGCGCTGCTAGTTTGAATGATGTCCAATCTGAAAATTAGCAAGTTGCTAATTCTATTTTCCCACCTAAAAAGGATAAGTCTACATCTATTTCTAAGGCTGAGGGGATTAAATTGAAGGGTGGTGTTATGCTTGCAATAAAATGTGACTTTGCTGAAATTTCTGATGATGATATTTGCTATGCTTTGGTATGCAAACGAGCTATGTTTTCACTTGATGATATTGTTAGCTCGGTGCCTCCTGCTGTCACTAACCTTTTGCAGGAGTATGAGGACATTTTTCTAGCCGAGATACCCCCGGGGCTGCCACCTATGAGAGAAATAGAGCATCAAATTGATTTGATTCCGGGAGCAACCTTGCCCAATCGTGCTGTCTATCGAACCAATCTCGAGGAGACTAAGGAAATTCAGCGGCAAGTCCAAGACCTTTTGGACCGCGGGTATGTACGTGAAAGCCTTAGTCCTTGTGCCATTCTGTGCTTTTTGGTTCCTAAGAAAGATGGAACTTGGCGTATGTGTGTTGATTGTAGAGCCATCAATAATATTACTATTCGGTATCGTCATCCTATTTCTACGCTAGACGACATGCTTGATGAGTTGTGTGGTTCTATAGTTTTCACTAAGATTGACTTGCGAAGTGGCTACCACCAGATTAGAATGAAACTTGGAGATGAATGGAAAACTACGTTTAAAACCAAATTTGGGTTGTATGAGTGGTTAGTTATGCCTTTTGGTTTGACAAATGCACCTAGCACTTTCATGCGCTTAATGAATGAGGTTTTAAGAGCTTTTATTGGTCATTTTGTGGTAGTTTACTTTGATGATATATTGATTTATAGCAAGTCTTTTGATGAACATATGGATCACTTACGTGCTATTTTTAATGCCTTACGTGATGCACGTTTATTTGGTAACCTTGAGAAGTGCATCTTTTGCATGAATCGAGTTTCTTTTCTTGGCTATGTTGTAACTCCACAGGGAATTGAGGTGGACGAGATGAAAATTGAAGCCATAAAGAGCTGGCCGGTTCCCCAAACCGTCACACAGTGAGAGAGTTTTCTTGGTCTTGAGGATTCTACCGCTGCTTCATCAAAGATTTCAGCACCATTGCTACCCCGTTGCATGAGTTGACGAAGAAAGGAGTGGTGTTCCATTGGGGAAAGGCACATGAGGAGTCCTTTGACACTTTGAAGGACAAGCTTACACATGCACCATTGCTACAACTTCCAAACTTTGGTAAGACTTTTGAGCTAGAATGTGATGCTAGTGGAGTTGGCATTGGAGGTGTTTTGATGCAAGATGGTAAACCCATTGCTTACTTTAGTGAAAAATTGTATGGTCCTGTTCTTAATTATTCCACGTATGATAAGGAATTGTATGCACTTGTTCGTTCTTTAGAGACGTGGCGTCATTATTTGTGGCCTAAAGAATTTGTTATTCATTATGATCATGAATCACTTGAGTATCTTCGCTCTCACAATAATCTGAATCGTAGGCATGCTAAATGGGTTGAATTTATTGAATCTTTTCCTTATATTATCAAACACAGGGAAGGATAATGTGATTGCTGATGCTTTGTCTAGAAGATATACATTGCTTTGTTCCAACTTGATTGTCGGATTTTGGTCTTCAATCAATAAAAGAACAATATGCGTTTGATCCTGATTTTAAGGATGTGTTGCTTAATTGTAGAGAGGGACGTACATGGAATAAGTTTATGATCAATGATGGGTTTTTGTTTAGATCTAACCGCCTATGCATTCTAGTTGGTTCCGTTCATCTTTTGTTGTTGCAGGAGGCACATGGAGGAGGATTGATGGGATATTTTGGTGCCAAGAAGATGGAGGAGGCGCTGTCCACACACTTCTTTTGGCCTAGGATGAGGCGAGATGTAGAGCGGTACATGGCTCGATGCACCACATGTCAAAAAGCTAAGTCGCGGGTGAACCCACATGGTTTGTATATGCCTCTTCCTGTTCCTTCTACTCCTTGGGCTGATATATCTATGGATTTTGTGTTGGGTTTGCCAAGGACTAAGATGGGGAGGGATAGTATTTTGTGGTGGTTGATCGTTTTTCTAAGATGGCACATTTTATTCCTTGTCATAAGAGCGACGATATTGTTCATATTGCTGACCTTTTCTTTCAAGAAATCGTTCGCTTGCATGGTATGCCTTCTACTATTGTTTTTCAGATCGCGATGCAAAATTCTTGAGTCATTTTTAGGCATCGCGTTGTGGAATAAATTGGGGACCAAGCTGCTGTTTTTTCTACAACATGTCATCCCCAAACCGATGGGCAAACCGAGGTTGTGAATCGAACATTGTCCACCATGTTGAGAGCAATTTTGAGCGCAATTTGAAGATGTGGGAAGAGTGTTTGCCGCATGTGGAGTTTGCATATAACAGGTATGAACATTCCACCACCAAGGTAAGTCCTTTTCGTAGTGTATGGTTTTAATCCCCGTGCTCCTATTGATCTTTTGCCTTTACCTACCACTGAGAGAACACATAGTGATGCTAGAGAGCATGCTGATTTTATTCGTAAGTTGCATGAAACAACTAAAGCAAATATTGAAAGAATGAATGAAAAGTATAGAATTGCTGGTAGTAAAGGTAGAAAAGAAATTAAACTTGAACCGGGTGATTTGGTTTGGTTACATTTGAGAAAAGATAGATTTCTTGAGCTACGTAAATCTAAATTAATGCCAAGAGCAGCTGGTCCTTATAAGATAATTGAGAAAATAAATGATAATGCCTACAAACTTGAGTTGCCACCCGAGTTCGGGGTTAGTCCCACCTTTAACATTGCAGATTTGAAGCCTTATTTGGGAGAAGAAGATGAGCTTGAGTCGAGGACAACTCAGATTCAAGAGGGGGAGGATGATGAGGACATCACTCCTTCGGATGTACTCGCTGATCCTCCAACCGTCATGCAAGGTCCAATGACCCGGGCTCGAATGCGTCAACTCAATTTAGAGGTGAGCTCGTTTTTAAGTGATTCTTTTCATACTTTTGAGAATAGACTATTACCTAATGATGTTATCTTGCTTAGGAACATTGGAGAGGGTCATGAGGGACTTAGAGGACATGATGAAGGCGATGATGACCAGCAAGGACGTCCAACAGAAACCAGAGGCCCGATCCAACATGATTTCGAGTCTGCCTCGGCCTCCAGGACCAGTCTGCCTTAAACTGGTCACCCAGGATGCATCCAGACACCGTTTTTGACGATCCACATATGGATGGAAAGCTAATTTGATAAGGAAGCCAATCCAAGTGGTATCATGTCAAAATCTATTCGGAATCAACGGGAATCATGGTCACAAGTCAGCATCTAGAATCTGCCAGGGTGCTGCGACACCGTCTTTTGGTCCGATAGACCATGTATCGTGTTTGGGCCCATTAGGGGCGTGTCTAGGGGTCTTGCACGACACTAGAGTCTTCATAAACACCCATCACTCCTCCATTAGGGTTCGGGTTTTGCTTAGATTATTCTGTCAAGAACAGTTTCACCGTTCATCGGTTTGTGAGACCCCAACTTTGAGAGATTAATCATTCATCTGCAATTTGGTTGTGTTCTTTCTTGTTCTTGCTTGTGTTCTTCATTGCGCAAGCAGGGATTAGCCTGCTAGGCGAGGTCAACCTGGTCCGAGACTCGGTTGATAACTAGAGGAGCTGTGGTGCTAAGATTGCAGGGTTCGATCTTTCGATCTTAAGCCGGATCGATGTGTCATTCTCCGCCATAACGATAGTTACCACCACCTGACGGAAGATCGGGATCCCCGTTCCCATTAAGTGGTAATAAGAGCTAAGGTATACCGTCAGGTTCACATTTATTCCCTAGTTTGAGTGTTTCGCATTCGTCCCATAGTCCAGTGGCATACTCGTTTTTCCTGTCCTAGAACCTTCCGCGCCATAGCCTTTGCATATTTCAGTTTTAGAGTCCGTCGTGTTCAGTTTGTGTCCTAGTCAAGGTCTTGTTGCTGGTTAGGTCGTGTTAGAGTCCAGTTCGTGTGTTTTCCCCCATCATTTCCATCAAATCTTTGCTGTTGTGACTAGTTTTGTGCACATTGTTCCCGTTTTGTCCTCTAATTCGGAGCCAATTCTTAAAACTGGTCTAGTTTTCGCATACGAACTCCGATTTCGACGTTCCATATATCAAAATCGATCAGAAAAAAATTTCGGATCCATCCATCCCTCGCACTACCGGGGTCGGAAATTTTTATTTTGGTTAAAAAGTGGTCACAAGATCCTCTTTTCGTGGTCACAAGGTTTGTGTCGATTTTGAGCAAGTTTTCTGAATTTTCCATAGGCCACGTCTTTCACTTGTTTAAGCTCATATTTTTTGTGGTTACTTCTTTTGTGCTCCTAAGTAAAGGAAAAATATCAAAAAAATAAAATAAAAAGTCAAAATTTTCCAAAAAAACAACGACAACCCAAAAAATAGAAAAAAGAGGGGCAAAAGAGGAACAATACCTAGAGGAGCATATAGAGAAGACCAAAGTGAGATGTGTTAGCATGTTCTGTCTGGTTCCTTGTTTGTGTTGCTGTTTCCATCCATCATACTTGTTTTTCACACACCTATCACCTTGCTATCCACCATACTTTTATCACACACCTGGTACTTGGAATATTTTAGACCAGCATGACTTGTGTGCCAGATATACATATTACTCTTTGTGTGCCTTCCAAGCTCCACAAACTCTTCAGATCAGTACAGAAAAAGGGCCTTGCAATCTCGGTACCACTGCCTCACAGGTATCATGAACCAGCCGCTGGTTGTACCGTCCACTGCTTGCGTTGGTATGAACTTTGTAAGAGCTTAGTAAGATGCTTCCACTTGCTATGAAAAGTGACACCACTGCAACCACGCAGTCATTTGTTAGGGATAACTTTCACCGTTTGTTCCTATTTTTTTGTGTTTACAATGGCAGGAGGTGATCAGACTGGAGATAACAATCCTAAGGGTTTCAACGAGTGTGTCAGCCAAGAGCGACTACAAACTGTTGTAGAGGATGCCAAAAAAAAGGATGAATGAGGCTGTTAGAAAGGCCATCACTGACACACTCATTGAACTCAACATTGGCAACAACATGGAGAGATTGGACAAACGAATTTCCACGCTAACCGACAACGTTACTGAGTTGGAAACATTGGTGGCGGTCAACAACAATGACATCTCCGACAGCAACACCGATGGTCTCTTCCTAGAAGACACGGTGCATGATGCCACTGGAAACATAGATCGAGCAGCCTTCCGACAAGCAAGATTACGACGACGTCTTCACCACAACACGATAGGTATGGGTGGTGTCCACCACCATCAAGGTAATAATCACCATGTACCCGATGATCCTTATGTTAAGATTAAGTTCACAATACCATCTTTTTTGGGTCATTATGATGCTGAGGGATATCTTGATTGGGAGATGACAGTAGAACAAAAGTTTAGCACCCACCTTGTGCCTGAGCATCATAGAGTTCGACAAGCTACTAGTGAGTTTAAGGATTTTGCAATTATTTGGTGGAATGGGCTAGCTGCACAGGATGCTTTACCTGGTACATGGGAAGAACTTAAGGTAGCTATACATGATCGCTTTGTTCCTCCTTCTTAACATAGAGACTTGCGTAAGAAATTGATGCGTTTAGAACAAGGAGATAAATCTGTACAGGATTACTATGGTGAGCTCCAAAAGGGATTGATGTGCTGTAGTGTTGTGGAGGGAAACGAAGATTCCATTTGTCGTTTTTATTCGGGTTTGAGGCATGAGATTTAGGACATTGTTGATTATAAAGAATTTAACACTATCAACCAGTTGTTTTAGTTTGCTATGCTTGTAGAAAAGGAATTGCAGGGGCGTTAGCACCAGAGCAAGAGCAAGGTCAGCACCACCACATACACGCCACGCTCGGCACCATCTTCGGGCTGACCAAGCCAACCACTTTTCTAAGCGCCTCCACCAAATGAAGCAAGCGACCAACAGCCTCTAGAGTTTTCGCTACACCTAAGGCACCTCCCACACGACCTTCAAATTCAGGTAAAAATTATTTGTAGGTGCCTACCAAGAGTTCCTCATCTGTTGCATCGATGGGACACACTTTGGGCATTCAGTGCCACCGCTGCCATGGCATTGGCCATGTGCAGAAGGACTGCCCAAGTCAGCGGGCATATATTACTACAAAAGATGGTTACATCAGCACCTCTGACATTGAGGATGAAGAAGACCAAGATGCAGATGAGGAGGATGGCGAAGTCCTTGGTGATGAGGCCATGACGGCCTATAGGAGCATCATTGTACATCGGGTGCTCAGCTCACAAGTCTAGCAACCTAAGAAGCTACAACGCCATAACTTGTTCCAGATTTTCTTCGTCATCTGCGACCGTCGCGCACGTGTCATTATTGATGGAGGTAGCTGCAACAATTTGGTGAGTTCTGATTTTGTCAAGAAGCTTGGCTTGACCACACGCCCGCACCTACGTCCATACCATATTCAGTGGCTAAATGATTCAGGTAAAGCAAAGGTAACACAAACTTGTAGAGTATCATTTTCTATTGGTTCTTATGCTGATTCTGTTGATTGTGATATGGTACCTATGCAAGCTTGTTCACTCTTATTGGGTCATCCTTGGGAACATGATAATGATGCTACACACCATGGTAGAAGTAATAAATACACTTTTGTGCATAAAGGAAAGAAAATTACTTTGGTACCTTTGACCCCTGCTCAAATTGTACAAGCTGATAGAGAACGCGCTGCTAGTTTGAATGATGTCCAATCTGAAAATTAGCAAGTTGCTAATTCTATTTTCCCACCTAAAAAGGATAAGTCTACATCTATTTCTAAGGCTGAGGGGATTAAATTGAAGGGTGGTGTTATGCTTGCAATAAAATGTGACTTTGCTGAAATTTCTGATGATGATATTTGCTATGCTTTGGTATGCAAACGAGCTATGTTTTCACTTGATGATATTGTTAGCTCGGTGCCTCCTGCTGTCACTAACCTTTTGCAGGAGTATGAGGACATTTTTCTAGCCGAGATACCCCCGGGGCTGCCACCTATGAGAGAAATAGAGCATCAAATTGATTTGATTCCGGGAGCAACCTTGCCCAATCGTGCTGTCTATCGAACCAATCTCGAGGAGACTAAGGAAATTCAGCGGCAAGTCCAAGACCTTTTGGACCGCGGGTATGTACGTGAAAGCCTTAGTCCTTGTGCCATTCCTGTACTTTTGGTTCCTAAGAAAGATGGAACTTGGCGTATGTGTGTTGATTGTAGAGCCATCAATAATATTACTATTCGGTATCGTCATCCTATTTCTACGCTAGACGACATGCTTGATGAGTTGTGTGGTTCTATAGTTTTCACTAAGATTGACTTGCGAAGTGGCTACCACCAGATTAGAATGAAACTTGGAGATGAATGGAAAACTACGTTTAAAACCAAATTTGGGTTGTATGAGTGGTTAGTTATGCCTTTTGGTTTGACAAATGCACCTAGCACTTTCATGCGCTTAATGAATGAGGTTTTAAGAGCTTTTATTGGTCATTTTGTGGTAGTTTACTTTGATGATATATTGATTTATAGCAAGTCTTTTGATGAACATATGGATCACTTACGTGCTATTTTTAATGCCTTACGTGATGCACGTTTATTTGGTAACCTTGAGAAGTGCATCTTTTGCATGAATCGAGTTTCTTTTCTTGGCTATGTTGTAACTCCACAGGGAATTGAGGTGGACGAGATGAAAATTGAAGCCATAAAGAGCTGGCCGGTTCCCCAAACCGTCACACAGGTGAGGAGTTTTCTTGGTCTTGCAGGATTCTACCGCTGCTTCATCAAAGATTTCAGCACCATTGCTACCCCGTTGCATGAGTTGACGAAGAAAGGAGTGGTGTTCCATTGGGGAAAGGCACATGAGGAGTCCTTTGACACTTTGAAGGACAAGCTTACACATGCACCATTGCTACAACTTCCAAACTTTGGTAAGACTTTTGAGCTAGAATGTGATGCTAGTGGAGTTGGCATTGGAGGTGTTTTGATGCAAGATGGTAAACCCATTGCTTACTTTAGTGAAAAATTGTATGGTCCTGTTCTTAATTATTCCACGTATGATAAGGAATTGTATGCACTTGTTCGTTCTTTAGAGACGTGGCGTCATTATTTGTGGCCTAAAGAATTTGTTATTCATTATGATCATGAATCACTTGAGTATCTTCGCTCTCACAATAATCTGAATCGTAGGCATGCTAAATGGGTTGAATTTATTGAATCTTTTCCTTATATTATCAAACACAGGGAAGGATAATGTGATTGCTGATGCTTTGTCTAGAAGATATACATTGCTGTTCCAACTTGATTGTCGGATTTTTGGTCTTCAATCAATAAAAGAACAATATGCGTTTGATCCTGATTTTAAGGATGTGTTGCTTAATTGTAGAGAGGGACGTACATGGAATAAGTTTATGATCAATGATGGGTTTTTGTTTAGATCTAACCGCCTATGCATTCTAGTTGGTTCCGTTCATCTTTTGTTGTTGCAGGAGGCACATGGAGGAGGATTGATGGGATATTTTGGTGCCAAGAAGATGGAGGAGGTGCTGTCCACACACTTCTTTTGGCCTAGGATGAGGCGAGATGTAGAGCGGTACATGGCTCGATGCACCACATGTCAAAAAGCTAAGTCGCGGGTGAACCCACATGGTTTGTATATGCCTCTTCCTGTTCCTTCTACTCCTTGGGCTGATATATCTATGGATTTTGTGTTGGGTTTGCCAAGGACTAAGATGGGGAGGGATAGTATTTTGTGGTGGTTGATCGTTTTTCTAAGATGGCACATTTTATTCCTTGTCATAAGAGCGACGATATTGTTCATATTGCTAACCTTTTCTTTCAAGAAATCGTTCGCTTGCATGGTATGCCTTCTACTATTGTTTCAGATCGCGATGCAAAATTCTTGAGTCATTTTTGGCGCACGTTGTGGAATAAATTGGGGACCAAGCTGCTGTTTTCTACAACATGTCATCCCCAAACTGATGGGCAAACTGAGGTTGTGAATCGAACATTGTCCACCATGTTGAGAGCAATTTTGAAGCGCAATTTGAAGATGTGGGAAGAGTGTTTGCCGCATGTGGAGTTTGCATATAACAGGGCGGAACATTCCACCACCAAGGTAAGTCCTTTTCAGGTAGTGTATGGTTTTAATCCCCGTGCTCCTATTGATCTTTTGCCTTTACCTACCACTGAGAGAACACATAGTGATGCTAGAGAGCATGCTAATTTTATTCGTAAGTTGCATGAAACAACTAAAGCAAATATTGAAAGAATGAATGAAAAGTATAGAATTGCTGGTAGTAAAGGTAGAAAAGAAATTAAACTTGAACCGGGTGATTTGGTTTGGTTACATTTGAGAAAAGATAGATTTCTTGAGCTACGTAAATCTAAATTAATGCCAAGAGCAGCTGGTCCTTATAAGATAATTGAGAAAATAAATGATAATGCCTACAAACTTGAGTTGCCACCCGAGTTCGGGGTTAGTCCCACCTTTAACATTGCAGATTTGAAGCCTTATTTGGGAGAAGAAGATGAGCTTGAGTCGAGGACAACTCAGATTCAAGAGGGGGAGGATGATGAGGACATCACTCCTTCGGATGTACCCGCTGATCCTCCAACCGTCATGCAAGGTCCAATGACCCGGGCTCGAATGCGTCAACTCAATTTAGAGGTGAGCTCGTTTTTAAGTGATTCTTTTCATACTTTTGAGAATAGACTATTACCTAATGATGTTATCTTGCTTAGGAACATTGGAGAGGGTCATGAGGGACTTAGAGGACATGATGAAGGCGATGATGACCAGCAAGGACGTCCAACAGAAACCAGAGGCCCGATCCAACATGATTTCGAGTCTGCCTCGGCCTCCAGGACCAGTCTGCCTTAAACTGGTCACCCAGGATGCATCCAGACACCGTTTTTGACGATCCACATATGGATGGAAAGCTAATTTGATAAGGAAGCCAATCCAAGTGGTCTCACATCAAAAGCTGTTCAGAATCAACGGGAATCATGGTCACAAGTCAGCATTCAGAATCTGCCAGGGTGCTGCGACACCGTCTTTTGGTCCGATAGACCATGTATCGTGTTTGGGCCCATTAGGGGCGCTCCCAGGGGTCTTGCACGATCCTAGAGTCTTCATAAACAGCCACCGCTCCTCCATTAGGGTTTGGGTTTTGCTTAGATTATTCTGTCAAGAACAGTTTCACCGTTTATCGGTTTGTGAGACCCTAACTTTGAGAGATTAATCATTCATCTGCAATTTGGTTGTGTTCTTTCTTGTTCTTTCTTGTGTTCTTCGTTGCGCAGGCAAGGATTAGCCTTCTTGGCGAGGTCAACCTGGTTTGAGACTCGGTTGATAACCAGAGGAGCTGTTGTGCTAAGATTATAAGGTTCGATCTTTCGATCTGAAGCTGGATCGGTGTGTCATTCTCCGCCACAACGATAGTTACCACCACCTGACGGAAGATTGGGATCCCCGTTCCCATTAGTCAACCCAGGCAACTTCGAAGCGAATGACTCAAACATAGGAAGAGATGGTTGCGAGGTTCTGCACCACCGATTAAAGCCGCTGGGGACCATCTCATCCTGCCCCTATCTCTTGGTGGCCTCGAGCCCTTCAAAGGGCTGATCGAAGAGAAAGTTTCCTAAACACGACGTGGGTCGTTAGTGCGGTGGTCGCTCTATGCATGGACTTGAGGGATCGTTGCCTCCCCAGTCGTGGCATGACTTAAATGGCGGCCATTTGTGTGGATGAGTGCCATGTTGCCTAGTCATGATGATAGAGGGTCACTTGGCGTGAATCCTAGGGGCGATCGGCCTCCCTGGTTTTATTGTGACTTAATGGTGCCCTTGCATGTGGTCATGAATCACTGTGTGGCACCTCGTTTTCTTGGGGGCCCATGGGGCCTGCCTTAGGGTGGACTCCGTGTGAGCGTCGTTCGCATCTCGAGTTGCCACCACTTAAATAGCTTCGTTTGTCTATGCCTGTTCCTTACCTTTGCTCTTGCCTTCCACTACCATCTATTGCAAATGAAAGAGAAAAAGAAAGTAGGAGAGCGGGCTTGAGAGTATTACCTAGGTCGCGCATCGTTGCCGACCGCCGTACGATGTAGACGCCATCCTCTGCTAGTTTCACTGTCGTCGCCCTGCTTTTCTCCTACATGGCGGAATGGGTACATGGGTACCTTCAGAGGTGATGGAGGCGAGGCTACAACATTTGGTGGAGAAGGGCCTCCTTCCACCGAAGGAGGTCGCTGGGTGGAGGGCTACTGTTAGTGAAGCCCTCCTGTTCCCGTAGCCTAGCGAGGTGGTGTCGTTCACCGACTTCCACGAGCACGGGTTCACGATCCCGACATCGAACTTCTTTTACGGTTTCCTTCGTGAGTATGGTGTCTAGCTGTAGCACCTTCCTCCTAACGTCGTGCTACAGCTGGTGGGCTTTGTTGTTGTTTGCGAGGCTTTCCTAGGGATCGAGCCTAACAAGGATCTATTCTAGTGGGTGTTTGAAGTCAAAACCCACAAGGCATATGGCTCCGATGGTGGTGTGCTCACCCTAGTGGACGAGATGAATATCCAGATGCGCTATGGCGCGTCCCCCAGCTACCTATGTCTACCGTTGAGGTGTTCGAAATATGGTTGGCATGGGAATTGGTTCTACATCCATGATGACGCTGCCGCCCCCCTTCCCTAGTTCTCCGTTGCTGCACCATTGAGGCTAGAGTCATGGAGTTAGGGGTGCGACCGAAGCCATATGAAGAAGGTTTTAGAGATCCTTAAGATCCTCGAAGGCCGAGTGTCGATCAGCCTCAACGGCGTTATGGTCCTACGCACCATGGTTGAGCGTCGGGTTCAGCCGCTGAAGCTGCGGGCGCGCTTGTTGTGCAACTATGCCAGGGCCGGGGATCCAAGCTAGGAGACCATGGAGATGATCGAGGCCGGCGAGGTCACGAAGCGGGTTGCCGGGTTGGTCACCCCTACAACCATTGTCACGGTCGAGAACGTCGTGGAGGCATTCTCAGCCACTTATCGATCGAATTTGGTGAGTCTTCTTTTTCTCTTCATATCTTCCTTCCGTTCGAGACGTCTCCCGGTTTCACCTTCCTCGCCGCGGGGGCACCGAGCGTGCCGCTCGGGAGAAAGCGGCTGCTGAGGAGAAGAAGTGGCTCTGCCATGAGAGAGCGAGAAAACACGAGGCATGCCAGAAGCGTGGGGTTTTGCCGTTGGATGATGATGATGATGATGATGACGACGATGATGAGGATGTCGAGGATGAAGACGAGGATCTGGCGGTCCTTGATGGTCCATAGAGATCCGGCGACACCGCCAGACCAAGCGGTGCTGACTGTTTAGCGGGCGCTTTGGATGGGGATGCCACCTAGAAGCGTCTGGCTTTGTACCCATCGCGGGGGTCAAGTCCAAAGCGGTCCCACGTTACTGCGGACGACGGTCAGAGCTCTCTGCCTACAACCCCCATCGATCCTTCCTTGGTGGGGGGCGAAGTTCCTGTCTAAGGGGAGGATGTCAAAGATACCACAACGACGAGAGCCGTGTTTGAGGCGGATGGCGAGGGCCGCCGCCTGTCGATAGAATATCATCGGTAATCCTCCAAGGGGTATCCCACGAAGGTAGATTGATCGGTAGAGGAGCGCAAGATCAAGAACAAGAAGGCAACAGAGACACACGAGTTAGACAGGTTTAGGCCATTAGTATGACGTAATACCTTACTCCTGTGGTCTATTGGTTTGTATTAGCTATCGTATGATATGCCATGATTTTGGAGGGGGGCCCTGCCTGCCTTATATAGTCTGGGGGTAGGGTTACAAGTCGGTTAGATCTGAGAATTAACCAGAAAGTAATAACAGATTACAAGAATCATGGGATCATACGTATCCTAACAGATCTCGTAATATCTTCAGGATATCTTATGTCTTGCGGGAGGCGCCGAGCAGAATCGTGTCCCGCAAGGCTTTGTCTTGTGGGCTGGGCCACCCCTAAGGGCGCAGCCCATGTAGTCTGCCATGGGTATCCGGGGTCATACCCCCCATAGCTAGTCCTCGAGCGCCTTGTACCCGTTGTCTAACACCGTCTTGAGCTTGTCCGAGTAGGTGCGAACCAAAGCCGAGCAGATCAACTCATGGTCCGACCACTATAATGAGTCGCTAAGCAGTTGTGAGCAGTTGCCGAGCAGCGTGCACCATCGCCGAGCAGTGCAAACCATAGCCGAGCAACGTATCCCAAGTACAGCTTGCCATAAGGGTGTAAGGAGCTCAAGTCTAGAACTAAAAATTTGTTCACAGCGGACCAAGTGTGCCCACTTAGAGTCCAAACTCGAGAAAACGAGATAAACTTCTTCGGCTTCAAGATGCACGGAGTCTTCCAGAAAAAACAAACACATTCACCACAAGGTGAAGTGTGCCCACTTAGTCCCCGAGCCTGACAGTAGATGACATAGTCATGTGGTGCCTGGGTCAGAAAGTAGAAAACCAGTCGAGCAGGCATCCAGTCCTCGGGCGAAGCCTTGAGATGAGAAAAGCACACATTCACCGCAAGGTGAAGTGTGCCCACTTAGTCCCCGAGCCTGACAGTAGATGACATAGTCATGTGGTGCCAGGGTCAGAAACAAAGGAGTAATGAAAAACCAGCCGAGCAAGCAGCCAGTCCCCGAGCTGCAAGCGAAGATACCAGAGCAATGAAACCGTGGCGAAAAAATCGGAGTAACGGCTGTACAGTAATGGTTACTGAGCCTCAACAAATGTCAGAGAAATCGGTGATTATTCGGCGAATAGCAACTGACGGCAGCGATAAATGGGCGACATGGGCTGAGATTGCACACAAGCCCAAGAAACGGCCCATATACCGCATTGGAGAAATTGGAGCGGCGCAGATCGTGGGAATGGTTCCCCAAAAACCCTTGAATGCAGAGATGTGGGGAAAGCACTTTATAATAGTGCCGCCACATACCCCGTTCCCACCTTTTCGACTTCATCTTCCTCCTCGACTCCTGCATCCCCGAATCCACAACCACATTTGCCTCCGCCGCCAAAACCTAACCAAATCTGAGAGATGGCGCCGAAGAAAGGTATTGCGAAACCGAAGAAAGCGACTACCGGAGCCAGCCGTGACGAGGAATGGGTGCCATTGAAGATGGGGGAGGCGGAGCTCAATAGGATGGTATCAGCAGGCATTCTTCCAGATCGCGTCATGGCCAGATGGCGACCAGCCCGCGGTGAGCCCTATCCGACACCCCATACCGATGAAGCTGTGGTATTTGAAGATTACTTTTGGCGAGGGTTGGGGTTCCCTGTTCACCCTTTTCTTAGAGATCTACTGGAGTTTTGGGCGATTAGCCTCTGCAAACCTGCACCACAACACCATACTGCATGTCGCGATCTTTATCCATTTCTATGAGGCATTTCTGGGTATTCTTCCGCACTTCAACCTCTTCAGGCACTTGTTCTGTTTGAAGAAAAAAGGCAGCAGCGGTTCCAAAGTGGTCGGCGGCGTGTACCTGCAGCTCAGGGATGGGATGACCAGCGAGTACATCAATGTACCACTGAATACCTCTCTGAAAGGATGGAATGTTAGGTGGTTCTACATCAAACAGAGCCACCCGATAATTCAATGCGATGTCCACCACATCTCGGAGAGCCATAATAGCTGGTCGGAGAGACCCAACACCACTAACATGGAGCAAGTGGTGGAGCTTCTCAACTTGATGAAGGACTTGGAGCTTAGAGGAGAACTGGTTGCAGCAAGTTTCATAGTGCGCCGTATCCAGCCTTGTAAAGAGAGAGCCCACCCAGGCTTTGACTTCAGAGGTGACGACGACGGGACCCGAGAGAGTACACAACGGCTGACGAAGAAAGAGGTAACAGACCGAGCCAGGGAGCTATTCACCTCCAATGTCTCATTCAGCTGGCCAAAGGATACGAAAGCCTTCAACTGTACTAACCCACCTCCCTAGGTAATCATATCAATTTCTTCTGCTCAAATGTCAATTGTCGACCAGGGAACTGACTTACTTATGCAAAGATCCATTTGTAGGACAGGGCGGTGTACTTTTTGGGCATGCCGAGAGCTGATTGGCCGCCAGCAGTGGACGCCCGACCAATAGTACAACCCGAAGAAAGTTCCGTCGATATCTCATCAGAGTCCAGAGACACGAATGTTGATCACACGGTGAGTCCCCCCTCGGTGTCAGAGAAATCCCAGGGGAAACGGGCAGCGACAGACGAGCCAGCCCAGAAGAAGAGGAGGATGGCAGCTGCCGCCCCCCGCAAACCGGGCGGCATTTCGCTTGGTGGCGACCAGACCACTCGAACACGGAGGTCTGCAGTGATCGAGTGGTCTGATGATGATGAAAATCTAGTTGCTCCTGCTCTGAGTGTGTAGACGCCTTCACGCATCACGCACGTGGAGGAGCAACCAAGGGAGGATGAAGAAGTCCCCGAGCAGCAGATGGAGATAAATCCGGAGCGACGAGCGGAGGAAACCCTTGAGCAGCAGGGGCCGACTTTGGAGGAGAGGAGACCACCACCCCTGAGCACAGGGGTTGACCACCTCGCCGCACGCCTAGGGACTCAGGCAGGCATCGCCGATTAAAAAAGGTGCACCGGCAAACCAAACAGTGAGTACCCTCGCGTTGGAGTTACTTTGCTATCTCATCTTAGTGTTTTTGGCGCTCAACCAAGTGACCTGATGCAGCGCAAGGCATACGGAGGGTTTGGACCCGTCCGCCCGGACTGACGAGCGGCCTCGGATTGATCCCGAGGGGGAGGTAACGCCGACAGGCCCCCATGGCGAGGTCCTCGGGTGCTCGGCAGCCGGCAGAGGAGTCAACGACCGCTGCGGGCGGACTTGGAGACGGTGAGCGGTCGGCATCGGCAAAAGACGGGTCGGTGACAACACGCGAAGCAACGGCGAGTACTGCTAGACCCTCGGGATCTGAAACAGGAGCTGCCGGCACTGCACCAGAGTATAGGTCGACAGAAGTAGAGGCGCGTGAGGAGCCAACGGAAGGATGCTTCCGAACGATTGGACCAGCTGCAGAAAATCTCCGAACAGAAGAAAGGTATGTATGCTCGGCAAAAGTGCTTTGCATAGTTGGATGCACTTACTTTTGATGTCAATTGTTGTACTCATAGAGCAAGATGTGGAGCTTGGACAGCTGTGCTAGGCCCTTGAACAACTCCGGGAGGAGAAGGAGAAAGAAATAGGTCGAGCGAAAAAACTGGCCGAGGACCTAGACGGTGAGTACTCCCTGATTGGGGTTACCTTATGAAGTAATTTTCTTGCTTAATGGAGCTCTGTAATACTTGCAGACTACCGCCTGAGGGTCAAGGCACAATTCGACGTGCTAGAGCAGGACGCCCAGATGTAGAGAGACAAACTTGACGCCATATTTGCCGGAATCAAACCAGTGCTCGACTACATTGAGCCAGAAATGGCTCCTCAGCCCGACGGTAGGCCAACACGCCCGGACGTCGTCGTCGAAAGATGCAAGACGGCGTGGGAGAGCTTTAAGGGCTTCAACCACGATGCCGTTGCCTCCGCCGCTACCCACGTTCTTACAGTGGTACGGTCCCACTATCCAACTACTGACCTTCAGTCGATAGGGGGCGGATATGCTGAAGGACTGAGCGACGCGGAGACCCAGCAGATGGAGGATGAGGTGGAGGACGCTGCGAAGAAGTTGGCAGGCGATATAGACTTGTTCGGTGAAATGGACGGCGGTGGCGAAGCTCAATGACCTACTTGGCGGAGATCAACTGAAATTCCTGTGCAATGTAGTTAGAAAGCGTGAAAGCGCCAGAACACTTATGTATACGATAAATGTTATAAAGTGCATGTGTATACAGTTAGATTGTATTTCGGCAAAAAAATCTTCGTAGTTATGACCATAAGGTATTTATATGGAGTATAAGTAGAATCCGAGCAGTTAGTTTGCTACTAACCCCCATGGCCTCAGCTAGCCCATAGTCCATGACATCAAGCGCGGAGCCCGAGCACGTGTAGGGGGAACAGGCATGACCAAGTGTCGCACCCAATTTTGCAAAGCAAAACCAAGTACTCATATATGTGTGCCCAGGATGTCCAAACCCACACATATATCACAAATTGCAATAATATCAAAGTAAAGTACTTATTACATCGCATATCTCATCATAAAAGTTAATACAAAGTTTGCTCAATGGCAATATTATTACAAACACAGCGGAAATAACTAGCCCAACTGCCACAGGGACTCCAACTGGTGAACGTCTTCCTAGTAGTCCTGGACATCCTCCGGAAACTCGTCATATCCATTATCTGTTACCCATCCGGGATTTTCATTGATGTAAAGCAAGTGTAAGCTCACCATGCTTAGCAAGTATAACAAAGGG
Organism: Miscanthus lutarioriparius; assembly: GCA_904845875.1. Lineage (NCBI taxonomy): Eukaryota > Viridiplantae > Streptophyta > Magnoliopsida > Poales > Poaceae > Miscanthus > Miscanthus lutarioriparius. The sequence goes on from CAJGYO010000006.1 coordinate 87,882,523, forward strand.
ATCTATGAGGCTCAAATAGGCTTGACATCGCTTTGATCATGTTCGCAATTTTAGTTGATTAATTTTTAGCAACCTCAATTACTACTTTAATGAATAGTCCCAATTCCCAAGTGGTATTTAAGTATCATCAAGTTTTATCTCAATTCCCAACCATCCATCATCCACAAAGAACCACTAATCTCGAAGGATCCGCACCGCTCGTATCCGTGAGCACTACCATATTATAACAGTTAATTATTTCTGCAGAATTGTACATCTTTACCCACCGAGCCGTGATTCCCAATGCCGGGTTCGCGAGACCCACTACACCTCTTCCAGTGGAAGTGTGGCGAGTTTTCACTATGAAACCCTTAGCTAGTTGCACTAACGGATCGTAGCTACAAAGGAATGGCACACGTGGGCATCGCAAACGGTGCACACCCTAACGAAAAAGGAAGATACCCTCTTACCCCTTCATGGAGCTACAGACGAGCTAGTACAAACTAGATAATAGGTTAAAGTCGAGCCATTTGACACTCGGGGTTGTACGGTCCCTCCCGGTTGCCGCTTGAGGATTAAGTCCTTATGGAGAGGCACTAGAGTACTCAACCCCGTACTCCATTTCTTATCTGCTAAAAAAGTTCCATTTTATCACATTGCATATAGTCTTTAAGTATGTTTAACAATTACTTCATGTTAAGCGCTGCAAAGATCTATCCAAAATGCCTACCCAATAAACCCGTGTATCAAGGATATGTGGTACAATGAATCATCTAGGTAAAGTCCTTAAAGGCAATTCAAATTAAACACATGCATGAATGTAAGTGGTAGTAGTTCATAGGTAACAAGGGGCCTTTGGTACACTTGCCTTCCTCAAAGTCGCCCAGAGTACTTGCTGATCCTGCTTGGGGGTCCTCAACACCTCGAATGGCTCACCCTCTAATCGTGATCCAATCATCAATCAAGCATCATTCCAATCATTACATGCATACAAGATAGAACTCTATTAGAACAGTACACCAAACAGTGAAAACATATGTTGAAAAACTTATAGATCTGTTCTACGCATTTCTCTGAACACATGAGCGAAAGAATCACTCAAATCGGACTTAAAACGTGAAAGTTATGCATGAAATAAGATGTAATGGCAATTACAGAAATAAACTAACCTATTTTCGAATTAAAATAATTAAAAATCTGAATTTAAATGAAATCGGACCGGACTTACTATTTCTAGAAACTCCGTGGACTTGAATGAATAAAAACAGGACTAAATAAAATTAGTTTGAACTGGATCGGACCGCGGGTTGATTCTTTGGAAAACGCGGGGCTTTTTCTGCAAGATGCGCATGGCTTTGATGCGTTTGACTCATTCTTGACTCGGCCGCCACATGTCGCGCGCGTGGATCGGCGCGCGGCACCACCACACGGCGGTGGACCAGCCACCGACATTCTTGGGACCGAGTGCATGGTCCAACCGGTGGACGGTTATAATCCCCCGAAAGAACGCACGCAATCTGACCGATCGTTCCCGATCCGACGGCGCAGCGAAGTCTGTGCAGGGGCAGCGGGTCGCCGGGAAGAGACTTCGCGACGGCGGCGCCATTGTCGCCGACGGTGCGAAGCTTGTCGGTGGTCACCGGTTCGGTGATTCCGACAAATAAACTCGACGCGGACTACACCTAGACAATGCGCACGGTGATGCGAATTCGCTTAGGGTACCGAACGGGGCGGGCATCACGTCGGGTGGCATTCCCAGCGGTGGCGCCATGGTGGTGGTTCGAGAGCTCACGGCTCACGGCATCCTAGCGCACAAAATTGATGAACTGAGCGCAGAGGGAGGGACGAGGGGCTCACCGCGATGCGTCTGGAGGGGCGCAGCGTCTGGAGAGCTCCGGCGAAGTCGCCGACGGCGGCCGCGATCCGAGAGAGAGGGAGGCGCGGTGAAGGCGAAATCGACCAAAACGTGACCAAAAACCAGAGGTGGAGGTACCTATGGGCGCGGGGGAGTACGGCGGTGCTTCGGGTGGCTTCGGCGACGAGGATAGTGCTCGGGGAGGGGGAGTTCGCCGGCGGCAGTGGTGAGCTTCGAGCGGCGGTCGTCCAAAGGGAGGAGGGAGGCGCTCGGTTGGGGCTTTATAGGCCACTGCACACAGAGAAAAGAAGGAGAGCGGGAGGGGATTGGTCACCGCCATGTGCTGGTGATGGCGGTGGCCTTCCATCCGAGCAATGGGGGACAAGCACCGGAGAAAGGAAAGAACCGGGGAGGAAAAAGGAAGCTCGGGGAAGAAGAAAGGAAAGAAGAAAGGGCGCTGACCGGTGGGGCCGGAGTGCAGCGAGAGAGAAAGGGAGAGGGCGAGCGACGTGGGTGGCCACCGGGCACAGGCGAGCCGCAGCAGGCTGTGGGTGGGTAAGGGCAAAGACACCTGGCACGCAGCCACTGAGTGGGCAGCGCCAGCAGGAGGCAAAGTGTGGAAAGGGGGAGGAGAAGAAGGCCGGACTAGCTGGGCGAGAAGGTGACTTTCTCCTTTTTTTTCAAATCAAATGTTTATCAAATTCTATTTTCTCCATTTTCATTTTTAAGCCAAATTCAAATAAGTTTTGAATACAAATTTCAAATCTTCTAGCCCTACACTCAATCAAAACCCAAATGATTCAAAGATGAATGCAACAAACAAGTTTCTAAACTTATAGTTTATTTTATTTATTCAATATTTATTTATTTGGCCTAAGTTAAGAATACCTAGAAAATGTAATAAATGCTAAGAATTAATTGCTAATTTGTGGTAAAAATTTTTGGGTGTTACAAACCTACCCCCCTTAGAATGAATCTCGTCCTCGAGATTCGGATGGTTCAAAGAGATTGGGATAGTCAGTTCTCAGATCTTCCTCTCTTTCCCAAGTTGCCTCATCCACAGAGTGTCTGTTCCACTGAACCTTGCACATTCTTATTATTTTGCTCCTTGTGATTCTCTCCATTGCTTCCGTGATTTTCATGGATACTCTTTGTATGATAGATCCCCTCGATATCCAATTCCTCCAAAGGTAGTTGTTCCTCGGTACTCTCAAACATTTCTTAAGTTGCGACACATGGAAGACATCATGAACACCGAGAGCTGCTCTGGTAATTCTAGGCGGTAGGCAACTTCTCCTCTCCATTAATGATCTTGAATGGTCCCACATACCTAGGTGATAACTTTCCTTGGTATGAAATCTCTTTACTCCTTTCATGGGTGAAACTTTCGGATAGACAAAGTCACCAATTTCAAATGCCAAATCTCTTCTTCTCGTGTCCGCATAGCTTTTACTGTTGGGATTTGTGCAACCTTTAGGTTTTGCCTTATCGTTTGCACTTGTTTTCTCGCCAGTTGCAAAACATCTGGTCCAAAAACTTGGCTTTCCCCGTTTGATTCCAAAACAATGGTGTTCTCACACTTCCCCATACCATACAATGCCTCAAACGGTGCCATTTTAAGACTCTTTTGGTAGCTATTATTGTAGGAGAATTCGCATAAGGTAAACTCTTATCCCAACTTGTCCCATATCTTTGAGAGCACAAGCTCTTAGCATATCCTCTAAGATCTGATTTGTCCTTTCGGTTCATCCATATCTGCTTGAGGATGGTAAGCTGAGCTGAAGTTCAACTTCGTATCCATTGACTCATGCAATTTCTGCCAAAAATGTGATGTGAACTGTGTACCCCTATCCGAAACAATCTTCTTTGGTACACCATGAAAACATACAATCCTTTCCATATATAACTCTGCTAACTTTGCACTCGAATAAGTTACCTTGACCGGAATGAAATGGGCCACTTTTGTCAATCGGTCAACAATCACCCAGATAGAGTCAAATCCTTTCTGTGTACGGGGTAACCCAACTATAAAGTCCATTCCAACTTCTTCCCATTTCCACTCGGGTATCTTCATAGGCTGTAGTAAACCTGCTGGCCTCTGATGTTCTGCTTTCACTCTTTGGCACGTGTCACATATAGCCACATGTTCTCGCTTTCGTCTCTCTTTAGTCCATACCACCAGTACCTCTCTTTAAGATCAAGATACATTTTAGTACTTCCTGGGTGTATGGAATAGGCTGAGTCATGGGCTTCCCTCAAGATAGACTCCCTAATAGATTTTACTTCTGGCACACAAATCCTTTTACCGAACCATACTGTCCCTTGATCATCCATATGGAATCCTGGGGCTTTACCAATCACTATACGCTCTGCAATATCCTTGATCCTCTCATCACCCATCTGTCCTTTACGAATCTCTTGTTCCAGAGTGGATTCTACCTCTAACTCCATGGTGTTGGCCACAATACCCAAATTCAAGTATTTGAACTCCTCACACAACTCTTCGGGTAGTTGAGTTGTATAGGCCATGTTCACATAACTCCTTCTACTCAGGGCATCCGCTACAACATTAGCCTTTCCCGGGTGATAGTGTATATCCAAATCATAATCCTTGATTAACTCTAGCCATCTCTGCCGCCTCGATTCAGATCTCGATCATTGCGTGAATATGTACTTCAAACTCTTGTGGTCCGTATAAATCTCACACTTATGACCAATCAAGTAATGCCTCCAAATCTTAAGAGCATGTACCACAAACCGCTAACTCCGGATCATGAGTCGGATAATTTAACTCATGTTTTCTCAAATTGTCGGATGCATAGGCAACAACTCTACCTTCTTGCATAAGAACACCACCTAGACCTTGCCGTGAGGCATCACAATAGATAGAGAAACTTTTGGTGAGATCAGGTAAGATGAGCACTGGAGCAGAAGTCAGTCTCTTCTTCAACTCCTCAAAACTATCCTGGCATTGTTTAGTCCATACAAATTTGGCATTCTTTTCTAACAACGTAGTCATGGGCTTGGCTAACTTAGAGAATCCCTCGATGAATCTCCTATAATACCCAGCCATACCCAGGAAACTCCGAATCTCACTAACATCCTTAGGTGGCTTCCAACTCAACACATCTCTAACCTTCTTGGGATCTACTGCTACTCCTCCATTAGAGATTATGTGACCAAGGAAAGATACTTCTTTTAACCAGAACTCACATTTGCTGAACTTGGCATAAAGTTGATGTTCTCTAAGCTTTTGCAACACCAATCTCAAATGCCCTTCATGTTCTTCTTCATTCTTAGAATACACTAGTATGTCATCAATAAACACGACGACAAACTTATCAAGGTACTCCATGAATACTTTGTTCATCAAATACATGAAGTAGGCAGGTGCATTAGTCAGACCAAAAGACATAACTGTGAACTCATACAGTCCATAGCGAGTCACAAAGGCGGTCTTGGGGATGTCGACGCATTTATCCTCAATCGATGGTATCCAGATCGAAGATCAATCTTGGAAAACACACAAGCCCCTTTCAATTGGTCAAATAGGTCATCAATTCTAGGCAATGGGTACTTGTTCTTAATTGTGACCTCATTAAGTGACTCATAGTCTATGCACATCCTTTGTGTGCCATCCTTCTTTTTCTACAAAGATCTTGGTGCACCCCATGGTGATGAACTAGGTTGAACATAACCCTTATCTAGCAATTCCCTTAGTTGTTTCTTAAGTTCTCGCTAATTCATTCACTCCCATTCTATAGGGTCTCTTAGCTATGGGTGCGCCTGTAAAAGTTCAATTATAAACTCGATGTCTCGGTCAGTGGCATACACGGCAATTCCTCGGGAAAGACATCCGGATACTCATTTGCTATCCTTATATCTTCTAAAGTTGTGCCTCCAACCGATTAACCCGGCAGATTTACAGAAAGGCATCGAGTTGCCACAAACACCACTTCTTCCCCAGTTGAAGTGATAAGATTTACCGAGCTATTACCACAATTAATAACTGCTTTCTGCAACCTTAGCCAATCCATACCCAAGATGACATCGATACCGGTGGAGTTTATGACTACAAGATTTGCTTGAAATTCTACCCCCCTTATGCTGAGGCTAGCAGCTAAGCATATCCACTCTGCTTTCATTACCCCACCAGTGAGCTTACTAACATGTGTTTCTTCATAACACTTCTTTGGAATACCATGCTTCTTTATGAATGTATATGTTATGAAGGAATCTGAAGCACCGTAATCAAAAAGTATCAGAGCTGAGTTTGAGTTGACCGAAGCGTACTGATCACCACATCCGGTGCCTCTTGAGCTGCTTTTCAGTGATAACATGGTTCACCTTTCCCCGAACGTGGAGTTCTGCTTTGTGAGTTAATCTTCTTGGGGCATCTATTAGAGTAATGTCCCGCTCTCCACAATTGAAGCACTTGTTGTCATTAACTGCATTTGGCGCTTTTGGTGCGCCATTCCTCTGCGGAGCATTGGGGGCATTGTTCCTTACTGGTACATTGTTGGGCTGCTGCTGGCGCTGAGCTGGTGCTTTGAACTGCTGCTGCTGCTGTTGTGCACGCTGAGGTTGCTGGTTGCGGTTGAGACCGGTCTGACCTTGATAGCGCTGCTGAGGTTGAGCTTGTTGAGGGTTGGTACAGGCGCGAGTTGCTCCCAGTTGTTGTCCTTGAAATTTCCTCTTTTGTCCTCCATCTGGCGGCGCTTGTTCTCAATCACTAAAGCCTTGTCCACCAAATTCTTTGGAAGTTAGCAAAGGTATGAGACAACAAATTGATACCGGAGACCATCATTCAAGCCCTCCATAAATAGCTCTGCCTCTTTCCATCCTCATCTACCTCAAGAGGTGCATACCGTGACAATTGTATAAACTTGTCACGATATTCAAATAACATCATGCCCCCTGAGAGCCAAGAACTCCTTCTTCTTCACTTCATCATCCTGCAGGCACGTGATGAGTGCGAAAGGCACTTCTGCGAACTCAGCCCAAGTGATGGGATTAGCTTCAGCGGCCGAAGCGGAATGAGTCCCACCAATCTCACAAGCAGCTCCACCTGCAATCGAGAAAGCATATAAAACTTTCTCCCTATCATCACATTGGGCAATCTCCAGCTTGCCTCTCAATGGCACGTAGCCGGATCGTCACTGAAGTGGGTGGCAGAGTGCTTGAATACAGGTGGGTGTCCTTTCAGAAACTCTCCCTCTCTATCCCCGACATGAGGGGGGTGCATTTCCATTCCCTTGCCCCATGTTCTCGCATGTTCTGGGCCATCTCAAGAAACAACTGGTGCCAGCATCATCATCACCGCTTCCATGGAGACTGGGGGTGGTGGTGGCGGTTCCTCGCCTCCCCTGGTTGTTTCTCCCGGTGTTCACCATCTGTAGAAGCATCACATAAGTCTCACATGTCCAAGCATATAACTCTTACAAGATACTTTGGTGTAGATATATGTAGGGTATACATCAAGATATTTGTTCTGATTTTTCCGGCGAGTTGGATAACAGCAGTGTGGTAAAACGAGCATATCTCACTCTCTGTTTATCATATGATTACGTATTTTACCTTTCTGGACAGCTTATGAAATTCTCTACAACTTTGATTTAGAACACTTTTCCAGATTCTGACGTTTACTTTGTCAAATACAGACGACAAGCAGTACTGTTCCAGAATTCTGACAGCACATAAACCTCATCTTAAAACAGCTGTATTTCACAATTTATAATAGGTATTGAGGTGATTCCAGAGCAAAAGAATGATGTTGAAGTCTACTTATCTCCATATAAATTTCATGACCATTGGACATTTATATTATGAGATATGAACTGATAAAGACAGACTGCTCAGATTGATAAAGAATGGACAGCATGATAAAATGAAACCCAACTATTTATTCATAATATTCCTAAACCTTAACCTTAACTAAATGACCGTGGACATGCCCACAAGTCATCACAATCATATCAAAGATCCAAATCAAACATTATTCATATTGATAAACATCCAACCATGCAACTAACACTTGTCCAACCATTAAAAGAAAGAAACTAAATACTCTCTCGCGTAGCTACGCGTGCTTATTACATATTTTTAAGACTCTCCTATGGGTACGGGTCGACGGTGGTGCTGGTGCTGGGGTCTCCAGACTCTCCTCTGGGTCCTCGGGGCGCCGTGACGAGGTACTCCTGGCGCTTCTACATCTGGACCACCTAGTTGTTGCTTCATGCAGCGTTCTCACGCGCAAGCTGTAGGTAGGCCCTCCCCATGACGTCGAGCTCGTCCTGGGTCTGATCCAAGTCGGTGTTGATCTCAGCCAAGCACAACAAGGTAGGCCTCACCTCGGGTTCGCCTCTCCAGAGTGGTGCAGCGATGTTGCATGTAGACTGTCCGCTCCGACGCGGGGGAAGATATCGGTCGTCCTCCCAGCGATGTCGTCGAAGTGGCGGTCGCGGTTGACCACCAATGCTGTCCGAGCTGCATCCTCGATGACGGCCTCGCGTGTGAGCCGTGGGATGATGGCGCGCGGATGATGCGCACCAGAGTCCCTCTCGGATGTACACCTCTGTCTCCCGGGCCGAGGTAGTCGGGGTGGGTCCAATGCTCCGTCTGTCTTGATCAACAAAGCCTCCGGGGTGGTAGCGTTGCACAAGTGCGAGTAGCCCAGGGGTGATAGTAGGCATCACCCTCCATGTCGTAGTGGATCTCCACAGTCCACCCCGAGCCAACAAAGGCATTGTGATCATCATCACCGTCATCACCCCCATTTCCACCGTCTCCACCATCACCACCATCTCCACCATCATCACCCCCATCAACGCCGTAATCATCGAGTCATCTCCATCGTCGGGGTCACCAGCTCCCTCCAGGCCATCCTGTTCCTGCTCCTCCATAGGATCCTCCTCAGACTCTTCTATCTCAATGGGCTCCTCGAACATAGGCCCCTCTTCTGTTTCTTCGTCCATCGGGTCTTCAAGCACGTCCTCCAGAGGTTCCCCCATGGGCACCTCCACAGGTGGTTCCTCTTCCAGGTTCCTCAGGGCTTCCACCAGATGTGCTTAACACGCTTGCCCAAAGTGAACTGGTCCTCCCGGTGGGCATCGGAAGGGTCCTCTTGCTTGTGATCACTTAGTACAGGCCATCTATAAGAATGAAAAGGTTGAGCATTAGAACAAAATAATTTTTTGGCAATAGATAAAGAAATGAGAATATAAGCAAAAATTTTATAGCAAATTAAAGTAGTAAAATAAAGATAATGTGATCCAAGAAACGTCCATTTCTAACTAGGTTGTTCGTCCTCTGATCGAGTTATAGCTCTGATACCAATTTGTCGCACCCAATTTTGCAAAGCAAAACCAAGTACTCATATATGTGTGCCCAGGATGTCCAAACCCACACATATATCACAAATTGCAATAATATCAAAGTAAAGTACTTATTACATCGCATATCTCATCATAAAAGTTAATACAAAGTTTGCTCAATGGCAATATTATTACAAACACAGCGGAAATAACTAGCCCAACTGCCACAGGGACTCCAACTGGTGAACGTCTTCCTAGTAGTCCTGGACATCCTCCGGAAACTCGTCATATCCATTATCTGTTACCCATCCGGGATTTTCATTGATGTAAAGCAAGTGTAAGCTCACCATGCTTAGCAAGTATAACAAAGGGATCTATGAGGCTCAAATAGGCTTGACATTTGTTTGATCATGCGGTTCGCAATTTTAGTTGATTAATTTTAGCAACCTGAATTACTACTTTAATGAATAGTCCCAATTCCCAAGTGGTATTTAAGTATCATCAAGTTTTATCTCAATTCCCAACCATCCATCATCCACAGTAACCACTAATCTCGAAGGATCCAGACCGCTCGTATCCGTGAGCACGGCTGTTATAACAGGTTAATTATTTCTGCAGAAATTGTACATCTTTACCCACCGAGCCGTGATTCCCAATGCCGGGTTCATGAGACCCACTACACCTCTTCCGGGGAAGTGTGGCGAGTTTCACTATGAAACCCTTAGCTAGTTGCACTAACGGTCGTAGCTACAAAGGAATGGCACACGTGGGCATCGCAGACGACGGTGCACACCCTAACGAAAAAAGGAAAGATACCCTCTTACCCCTTACTGGAGCTACAGATTTGAGCTAGTACAAACTAGATAATAGGTTAAAGTCGAGCCATTTGACACTCGGGGTTGTACGGTCCCTCCCAGGTTGCCGCTTGAGATTAAGTCCTTATGGAGAGGCACTAGAGTACTCAACCCCGTACTCCAAATTTCTTATCTGTTGCTAAAAAGTTCCATTTTATCACATTGCATATAGTCTTTAAGTATGTTTAACAATTACTTCATGTTAAGCGCTGCAGCATCTATCCAAAATGCCTACCCAATAAACCCATGTATCAAGGATATGTGGTACAATGAATCATCTAGGTAAAGTCCTTAAAGGCAATTCAAATTAAACACATGCATGAATGTAAGTGGTAGTAGTTCATAGGTAACAAGGGGCCTTTGGTACACTTGCCTTCCTCAAAGTCGTCCCCGAGATCTACTTGCTGATCCTGCTGGGGGTCCTCAATCACCTCGAATGGCTCACCCTCTAATCGTGATCCAATCATCAATCAAGCATCATTCCAATCATTACATGCATACAAGATAGAACTCTATTAGAACAGTACACCAAACAGTGAAAACATATGTTGAAAAACTTATAGATCTGTTCTACGCATTTCTACGAACACATGAGCGAAAGAATCACTCAAATCGGACTTAAAACGTGAAAGTTATGCATGAAATAAGATGTAATGGCAATTCTGTAAATAAACTAACCTATTTTCGAATTAAAATAATTAAAAATCTGAATTTAAATGAAATCTGGACCGGGCTTACTATTTCTAGAAACTCCAGGGACTTGAATGAATAAAAACAGGACTAAATAAAAATTAGTTTGAACTGGACTGGACCGCGGGTTGATTACTGGAAAACGCGGGGGCTTTTCTGCAAGATGCGCATGGCTTTGACTGCGTTTGACTCAGCTGCTGACTCGGCCGCCACATGTCGCGCGTGGGGATCGGCGCGCACCACACGGCGGTGGACCAGTGCCACCGCTGTGGTGGACGAGTGTGCATGGTCCAACCGGTGGACCGGTTATAATCCCCGAAGAATGCATAATCTGGACCGATCGTTCCCGATCCGACGGCCGACGAGTCAAGGCAGGCAGCGGTCGCCGGGAAGAGACTTCATGACGACGCGGGCGCCATTGTCGCCGACGGCGAGCGAGCTTGTCGGTGGTCACCGTTCGGTGATTCCGGCAGTAAACTCGACGCGGACTACACCTAGACAATGCGCGCGGTGATGCGAATTCGCTAGGGTACCGAACGGGGGCGGGCATCACGTCGGGGTGGCATTCCCCGCGGTGGCGCCATGGCTGGTGGTTCGGAGCTCACGGCTACGGCATCCTAGCGCACAAATTGACGAACTGAGCGCAGAGGAGGGACGAGGGGCTCACCGCGATGCGTCTGGAGGGGAGCGCAGCGTCCTGGAGAGCTCCGAAGCGAGTCGTCGGCGGCGGCCGCGATCTGGAGAGAGAGGGAGGGCGCGGTGAAGGCGAAATCGACCAAAACGTGACCAAAACCAGAGGTGGAGGTACCTATGGGCGCTGGGAGAACGGGCGGTGCTTGGGTGGCTTCAGGCGACGAGGATAGTGCTCGGGGAGGGGAGTTCGCCGCGGCGATGGTGAGCTTCGAGCGGCGGTCGTCCAAAGGGAGGAGGGAGGCGCTTCGGTTGGGGCTTTATAGGCCGGTGTCTGTGCAGAGAAAAGGAAGGAGAGCGGCGGGATTGGTCACCCGCCATGTGCGGGTGATGGTGGCCTTCCATCCGAAAGCAACTGACGTGGCCGGAGAAAGGAAAAGAACCGGGAGGAAAAAGGAAGCTCGGGGAAGAAGAAAGGAAGAGAAGAAAGGGGCGCCACCGGTGGGGCGGAGTGCAGCGAGAGAGAAAGGAGAGGGCGGCGGCGTGGGTGGCCAATTGGGCAGCGTCTGGCGAGCTAGGTCATACTGGTGGGCAACAAACCCAAGCACATGGCAGCCAGCCACCGAGTGGGCAGCCAGAGCAGGCAGGCAGGTGGGGAAAGGGGAGGAGAAGAAGGCCGGGCTAAATTTGGGCGGAAGGTGACTTTCTCCTTTTTTTTTCAAATCAAATGTTTATCAAATTCTATTTTCTCCATTTTCATTTTTAAGCCAAATTCAAATAAGTTTTGAATACAAATTTCAAATCTTCTAGCCCTACACTCAATCAAAACCCAAATGATTCAAAGATGAATGCAACAAACAAGTTTCTAAACTTATAGTTTATTTTATTTATTCAATATTTATTTATTTGGCCTAAGTTAAGAATACCTAGAAAATGTAATAAATGCTAAGAATTAATTGCTAATTTGTGGTAAAAATTTTTGGGTGTTACACCAAGGAACCACAGCCGACCACCCATAACACAGAGCGCGGAGCCCGTAGCACGTATAGGGAGAGATCAGAAACTGGATCTTCTCCCATAGAGAAAAGAGCGAAACGTGTGCTGCTCGGCAGTTATCGAAAAGACTTGGAGATGTAGATGGCACAAGCGGTGACCAAGCCATAAATTGTACTCTGAGCTCTCGGCCTCAGACAGCCCATAATCCATAACATCGAGCGCAGAGCCCTTGCACGTCTAGGAAAAACAGGCGTGACCAAGGAACCACAGCCGACCACCCATAACGCAGAGCGCGGAGCCCATTGCATGTGTAGGGAGAGATCGGAGACTGGGTCTTCTCTGAAGAGAACAGAAAAGAAAGTAGGCTGCTCGCTGATCGGCGAAATATCTTGGAGGTTTTACAGCAAAATTGTTCGGTGGTTTGGAGAAAACATGTGGCGAGACACGTTGGTGATTTGGAGGAGACGTGTTTGGAGAAAGATTATTCGGCAATTTTGGTGAAAATTGTGTCGGCGTTTTGGAGGAAATGTTCGGCGCTTTTGGAGAAAACCGTTCAAAGATTTTGGAGGTTTGGAGAACTTTATTCGGCGAAATCATGGTCGGCAATTTGGAGAAATCGTTCAACGATTTTGGAGAAAACCGTTTGGTGATTTTGGAGATTTGAAGAACTTTATTCGGCAAAATCGTGGTCGGTGATTTGGAGAAATCGTTCGGCGATTTTAGAGAAAACCGTTTGGCGATTTTGGAGATCATGATGGAGTATCGTAATTCTCGGTGACCGTAGGCGGAGATTGAAAGTTAATGGAGAAAAAATGGAGACAAATTATGGAGACTAAAACTTTATTCATCACAAAATGGGGAGTACATATCTGGAGCGTTTCAAGGATAGAAACGTATAAGGCGCTCGATGTGCCATGAGTTTGGAACATCAATCCCATCTAAGTCACATAGACGATAAGATCCTAGTCGGGTGACCTCTTTGACGACGTAGGGCCCTTCCCAAGGGGAAGAGAGCTTGTGCAACCCTTCGGTCTTTTGTTTTCTACGTAGAATGAGGTTGCCGACGTTGAATGAACGACCTTTTACGTTGTGGTTATAGTACCTCCGCAGACCTTCTAGATACTTGGCTGTGCGGACGCAGGTGATCAGGCGTTCTTCCTCGGCCCGGTCAATGTCCTCTGTCCGAACAGCTACAGCTTGCTCTTTATCATAGTTTTCCACCCTAGGTGCTCGGAAGGCAACATCTGCTGGTAGTATGGCCTCTGAGCCGTAGACCAAAAAATATGGAGACACACCAGTACCGCGACTAGCTTGAGTGCGCAGTCCCCAAACCATAGCTGGTAGCTCTTTGAGCCATCTGCCCGGATGCTTTTCTTCTTTCTGATATAGCCTCTTTTTGAGGGCGTCAAGGATCATACCATTAGCCCGCTCGACCTGACCATTAGCTCTAGGATGAGCAACGGAAATGTATTTAACGGAGATGCACCGGTCTTCACAGAAGTCCCAAAAATGATGGCCGGTAAACGTGGTTGTAAGGTCGGTGATGATGCTGTTTGGGAGACCGAACCTATGTATGATATCTTCAAAGAGCTCGACTGCTTTCTTTGCAGTAGCTGAAACAAGCGGTTTGTACTCGATCCACTTGGACAACTTATCAATGGCGACGTATACATATCGGAAACCTCCTGGCGCTGGCTTGAAGGGCCCAATCATGTCTAGTCCCCAGCATGCGAAAGGCCAAGAAGCTAGGATGGTCTGTAGTTCCTGTGCTGGTACGTGTATTTGCTTGGCAAAAAACTGACATCCTTCATAGCGCCTGACGAGGTCTTCTGCGTCGGAGATGGCCGTGGGCTAGTAAAAACTAGCTCGGAAAGCTTTGCTGACTAGGGTTCTCGAAGCCGCGTGATTGCCACAGGAACCAGAGTGAATTTCGGTAAGTAGCTTCACACCGTCGTCTTGGATGATGCATTTCTGCAGTATCCCTTCCTTGGCACTTTTCCTCATCAGGCTACCGTCTATCAGCACGTAATGCTTACTTTGGCGGATTAGGCGCTCGGTGAGGTATTTGATGAACTGCTCCCTCCAATCGGCGACCGGCGAAGGTACCACAAGTACCAACTGCTCGGCAGGAGGGACCTCTTCGACTTCCTTCTCTTCTTTAATTGATGGCACCAGGAGATCTTGCACGAAGACCCCCGGTGGAACTGCGGCACGAGACGAACCTATCTTCGAGAGCTGGTCGGCTAGTTGATTTTGATCTCGTACCACGTGGTGGTACTCGATACTGTAGAACTTCCCTTCAAGCTTCCTGATTTCGGCGCAGTATGCATCCATCTTCTCACTAAAACAGGACCAGTCTTTGTTGAGCTGGTTGATAACCAATGCAGAATCCTCGTACACCACAAGTTGTTTGACGCCGAGCTCGACAGCTATTCATAGACCATGGAGACATGCTTCGTATTCCGCGGCGTTGTTGGAGGCCGGAAAGTGTATCCGTAGGACATAGCGGAGCTTATCTTTGGTTGGTGTAATGAACAGAATCCCTACGCTGGCATCGCTGATGTTAAGGGCGCCGTCAAAATACATCACCCAGTGCTCGAGACAATTGGCGGCAATGGGTTCCTGGATCTTGGTCCACTCAGCAACGAAATCAGCAAGCGCCTGTGACTTAATGGTAGGTCTGCTTTTGAATTCAATGGAGTAAGTGCCGAGCTCAACAGCCCACTTAATGATGCGGCCATTGGCCTCTTTGTTGCGGAGAATGTCCCCCAGAGGGAACTCAGTAACCACGATGATCTTGTAATACTCGAAGTAGTGCCGGAGCTTTCACGACGTAATCAGAATTGCGTATAACAGCTTCTGTACCTGAGGATAACGAGTTTTGGGCTCGTTGAGCACCTCGCTGATGAAGTATACCGGACGTTGCACCTTGTATGCGTGCCCAGATTCATCGCGCTCGACAACAATAGCTATGCTGACGACACGAGAAGTGGCGGCGATGTAGATCAACAGAGTTTCATCTAGTCGTGGCGCTGTCATGATCGAAGGTTTTGTTAAGAACAACTTAAGCTACTCGAAAGCTGTGTTTGCCTCCTCCGACTAGGAAAAAAGCTCGGAGGCCTTGAGGAGCTTGAAGAAAGGTAGCCCTTTTTTGCCGAGGCGCGAGATGAAGCGACTTAACGCAGCCATGCAGCCTGTAAGCTTCTGTATATCCTTGACGCATGTTGGCCGTTTCATGTTGGCGATGGCGGAGACCTTATCAGGGTTTGGTTCGATGCCTCGAGCACTGACAATGTAGCCTAGCAGTATACTGGATGGAACTCCAAAGATGCACTTTGAAGGGTTCAGCTTCCATCGGTATTTGTTCAGGTTGGAGAAGGTTTCTTCAAGGTCGGCGATAAGATTGTCGGCGGTTTTGGTCTTGACGACCACATCGTCAATGTAGGCTTCGACGTTGCGACCGATCTGTTGGTCGAGGCACATCTGGATAGCCCTTTGATAGGTCGCCCAGCGTTCTTGAGCCCGAAGGATATAGTTTTGTAGCAGTAAGCACCGAAAGGCGTGATGAACGACGTCTTGATCTGGTCTTCTTCCTTGAGGGTGATCTGATGATAGCCGAAGTAACAGTTGAGAAACAAGAGCAGTTCACAGCCAGTGGTGGAGTCTACGACCTCGTCTATCCGAGGCAGGCCGAAGGGGTCTTTAGGACAGTGTTTGTTAAGATCAGTATAATCAACACACATTCTCCATTCTTTATTCTTTTTTCGAACGAGAACAGGATTAGCTAACCAATCTGGATGATACAGTTCTTTTATAAATCCGGTAGCTAAGAGCCGTTTTATTTCTACCCTAATAGCCTCCTTCTTGTCTGGCGCAAATCGGCGGAGTTTCTGCTTGATCGGTTTGGCGGTCGGCGAGACATTCAAGGAGTGCTCGATCTTCTCCCTCAGTACCCCCGGCATGTCTGCAGATTTCCAAGCAAACATGTCGGCATTGGCACATAGGAAGGAGACGAGCGTGCTTTCCTATTTGGGGTCAAGGTGAGCCCCGATCTTCACAGTCTTGGAGGGGTCATCGAGGCTGAGGCCGACCTCCTTGACTTCCTTGGACTTGGCAGAGGCGCGAGGAAGCTCTAGCTCTAGGATCTCCATGTCATCAGTGGGTGCCATCTTGGCTTCGGCGACCACACTAGCCATCTGGATGGAGAGGTTGGTGGCTTCAGCGAGGGTGAGACTCTCTGTCTCGCAAGCGTAGGCGACGGAGAGGTTGGCCCATAGAGACAGGACTCCTGCAGGCGAAGGCATCTTCAACACCAAATACGCGTAGTGCGGTATGACCATGAACTTGGCCAGAGCCGGCCTACCAAGTATGGCGTGGTAGGTGGTGTCGAAGTCGGCGACGTAGAAGTTGATATGCTCGACGCAGTAGTTGCTTGCCATGCCGAACTATACTGGTAGGTTAATCTCACCAAGTGGTCTAGAAGCCCTGCCAGGTACCATGCCCTAGAAGGAGGAATCCGAGGGCGTGAGATTTGTTGTCCCGAGACCAAACTCCCTTAGGGCCCCGGCGAAGAGTAGATTTAAAGCGCTCCCACCATTGACGAGGACTTTTTTGAAGAGTACCTTCTGGATAGTCACATCGAGGACGAGGGGAAAACGCCCTGTGTAGGGTATGTCCGCCCACTAGTCAGCCCTGCTGAAGGTGATGGGGACCTCGGACCATGGGCGGTAGCTGGGGTTGGCGGTGGTTTCCTCTGAAGCGACGTCGAGCACTCGTCGGGCGGCGAGCTTCCATTCTCTTCTGCTCTTGTTGGAGGCAAGGCCTCCGAAGATGGTGGTGACCACCTTGTCATGATCCCAAAAGGCATTGTTATTGCCCCCAGGTGGTCAGCGGCCTCCGTTCCTATTGGCATCCTCATCCAGCTTCTTGTCCTGGAACTCCTTGGCCAAGCCAAGGCTGTCTTTCATCTTATGCTTTGCGTTCTTGTGGAGAGGGCAATGACCGTCGAGGATCTTCTTATACTGCTCGTTGTAGTTCCGCTTGGCGCGAGGCTCATTGACAGTAGCAACAAAGTGGTCTGGTCGGCGGCGATGATTTTGACCGGGCTTGAACCCTTCTGGCCGATCACGGCCGTTATCCCGGTTGAAACCGCGGTCGTTGTGGCGGCGGTCATTTTGGCGTCGAGTATCGGGGTGGTCGTCGTAGCGGTGAGGCGGGCGATTTGCACCCGTATCTTTGTTGAAACGCACCTCTGCTTCCTCGGCGTCGGTGTACTGGTTGGCGGTCGTGATCATCTCACCGATGCCCATAGGAGGCTTACTGTTGAATTTGGACCGGAGCTCGCGGTGGTGAAGTCCTTGGACAAAGGCGGTGATGACCTCAGCTTCCGTGATGTTGGGAATAGAGTTCCTCATCTCGGAGAAGCGTCTGATATAGCTGTTGAGGAGCTCGGACGGCTTTTGGGTGATGCAGTTGAGATCATGCTTGGTGCTCGGACGCATACATGTAGCCATGTAGTTGTCAGTGAAAACTTTCTCCAGCTCTTCCCAAGATTCGATGGAGTCTGGGGTGAGGCTTGTGAACCAACTCATGGCCGCTGGCGTGAGCATGACAGGGAGGTAATTCGCCATGACGTTGGTGTCGCCTCCGGCGGCGCAAACGGCAGTGGCGTAAGCCGATAGCCATTGGGTTGGGTTCATCCTCCCTTCATAGGGCTCGACCCCAGTGATTTTGAAACCACGTGGCCACTGGAGTGTTTGGAGCGTCCTGGTGAATGCTGGAGGCCTGTTGGGATTGCCGGCTTCATCATCTGCAACATTGCTAGTGGCGATCGGCTCTAGAGCTGAGTTCG
Organism: Miscanthus lutarioriparius; assembly: GCA_904845875.1. Taxonomy (NCBI): domain Eukaryota; kingdom Viridiplantae; phylum Streptophyta; class Magnoliopsida; order Poales; family Poaceae; genus Miscanthus; species Miscanthus lutarioriparius. The sequence goes on from CAJGYO010000006.1 coordinate 87,900,691, forward strand.
GGTTACTGTACTCTCGTTCGTACTCCTGGCGGCGGCGTACTTCATCTTCATGGCGACCGAACCGACGCTGCTCGATATGCCATCGCGCATCCCAGAGATTACTGAGGTGCACTTGAGCGTCCTGTTTGACCTCCTGGTCATGCTGGTGATGGTGCTCGGCGTGGTGGCCCCCAACCCCACCATGGAGGGGCAGTGACTGGTCGGCAAAACGGCTTTGGCTGGGGCAATGATTGGATCTTAGCACGGCTGATCAATGAATCATGCTTGTCGAGCACAATGGTCTTTGATCCTAGAGGATCTCATTGACCTGGCAGTGCGCCGCTTTGAGCATGGCGGCGACCTTGGCGACCTCAGGAGTTTGCGGGAGCCGGGCGAGCTCGTTGGTAGCTACATCCAAGTTAGCACTTGGAGTTTTGTAGACATCATGACCGTCGACACGAAGAAATTCTTTGTCAAGGTTGCGATGGAGCGGCCTCCCTTGCGAGTCAAACTGGTTGTCGCAAGCGGCCTCAGCCATTGCAAGGGTGCGCTCATTTTCACGGCGCTGCACGTGGTTGACATTCCTGTTTTCGCAAGCGGCACGTTCCTCATCGGTTTTGCCGTTCCGAGGGGGGCTGTCGATGCTGACGTTGAAGATCGCGCCACCCCGAAAAGGTGGGAGAGGGGGTTGCTCGGTGAAGGTCTCGGCGAGGGTCTCTATGGAGCCCTAAGATTCAGAGTCCGGACTTTCCTCCAAGATGGTTTGGAGGGATGCTCTGGGGCATCGGCTGGCGTGCAGCATGTTGACCATCGGCGGGAGCTGGTGGGCGATCTGGTTGGCGAGAGGATGGATATCCCCCACCTGGTCGGCGAATTTGCCCCTCAGGGCATCTTGGTATGTAGCGGCGATGTTGGCGAGCCCAAAGGGTAGGGCCGTAACCCCCGTAGTTTGCCGAGTAGCCTCCGATAGGATTGGATTAGAGGGTGGTCGACGCTGAACGAGGGTGTCCAGAGCCGACTCGGCGATGGAGAGACAATCGGCAAGCTTCAGACTGACCCGATCGATGGACTCGATCAGATCATCATTGACGATGTGCCTCCTCTAGTAACGAGGAAGCGAGCGGTGAGTCGTTGATGAAGACGACCTCGGAAGTAGTTCCAAGATCAGATCTGCAGTTGCAGGTACGGGGGTGGTTGGCGTAGAATAGATCTACGTTGGCTCGAGGAGCTCTCCAACTCTGTCAGCGTTGATGACCCACGAGATGGATCCGACCGTGAAGATCTGGCCGGGCTGCGGGAGGGACTAAGAGCCTACGGAAAAAAGCCATCTTGTTCGATAAGGAAACAACACGCACACCCCAGCCTGACACGCCAACTGTTGATAGAATATCGTTGGCAATCCTCCGAGGGGTATCCCACGAAGGTAGATTGATCGGTAGAGGAGCGTGAGATCAAGAACAAGAAGGCAACAGAGACACATGAGTTAGACAGGTTCAGGCCATTAGTATGACGTAATACCTTACTCTTGTGGTCTGTTGGTTTGTATTAGCTATCGTATGATATGCTGTGATTTTGGAGGGGGTCCCTGCCCGCCTTATATAGTCTGGGGGGTAGGATTACAAGTCGGTTAGATCTGAGAATTAACCGGAAAGTAATAACAGATTACAAGAATCATGGGATTGTATGTATCCTAACAGATCTTGTAATATCTTCAGGATATCTTCCTTATGTCTTGCGGGAGGCGCCGAGCAGAATCGTGTCCCGCAAGGCTTCGTCTTGTGGGCTGGGCCGCCCCTGAGGGTGTAGCCCATGTAGTCTGCCGTGGGTATCTAGGGTCGTACCCCCCACACCGCCCCTTGGTAGGGCCTGGAAGGAAGGATGATGACCTTCTCTTGCTCTCCATTGTTTGTGTGGGAACTCAGCACCCTGCTTCCTCGGCACCCCATTTAGAGGCATCCGAGGCTGCGGAGGAGGAGGCTACCTGGTGGCACGCTCTGGTAGATGCGGGTGCCGCCGCTGTGGTCGGGGGAGCCTCGTCGGCTTTTGGCCCTGTGGTGTCGTCAGTGGTGCCCCTGCTTCAGCCCCTCCTGTGGCACCACGTGAAGAAAGGTGCATTACTCTGCCTTTTGTGGAACGCTCCACCAGGTACGCCATGCTCCCGCAGTTCCTTTTTTCGTTGGGGTCGCTGATGATTTTTTGCTCATCCAATCTCGATGACCTCTTGGTGTAGAGAACCCCTTGCGGGGCTCGCCACCCTAAGGCCATTGTTCGGCACTACGTGCTCTTCTACATGGTCGTAGCCATCATTGAGCGACGATGTGGTTTCCAGGCTGCTAGCTAGGCTTCCCAAAATGAAGAATGAAATTGCAGCTCATGTTGCTAGATGTGATAATTGTTGCCGAGTCAAGACTGTTCATTTGAAACTTGCTGGACTGCTTCAACCACTGTCTATTCTAGGTTGGAAGTGGGAAGAAGTTAGCATGAATTTTATTGTTGGACTTCCACCTACTCATAAGAATTTTGATTCCATATGGGTGATCGTGGATCTCCTAACTAAGTCTGCGCATTTCATTCCAGTCAGAACCAACTACCTACCGCATGAGTATGCTGAGTTGTATTTCTCCCACATAGTACATCTACATAGCATGCCAAGAACCATTGTGTCTAACAAAGGGCCTCAGTTCACTGCTCATTTTTGAAAACATTTGCACAAGATGTTAGGCACCAACTTAGTCAGAAGTTCTGCCTATCACCCTTAGACCTCCGGGCAAACTGAACGTGTGTTGGCGCAAAAATGTGGTAGCCACGCCGGGTGGACAAATAGCAAGCCAGAATGATCTGGAGATCTACCTGGCTTCAACGTAGGACCAGTCGATCCTATGAATTCCCAAGGGCATGCTAGTCAATTTGACCTGCAATTGACAAGGAGAGAAAGTTTATCGGTAATTTAGGGTGGAACATGCTGGTTTTGCCTAGACAGTTTTAAGTGTACCGCTTCAGGAGCGGCCAGATGGGAAAATCGACTAAAACAGCCGATACGAGGAGAAATCGGCTGTTAAGGACTGTAAAGCTCACGGGTCATGATTGATTTTATAGTAACAAATGCAATGCATCTAGTTTTAATAATCCTTTCCCTTGAGCTATTAACATGTATGCATCAAAGATACATCACTGGCTAAATTAGATTTGATCGATGCGTGGTGTAGAGCCAATGAATCCAGTGAAAAGGGATATGCCACACAAATAATTGACTGTTTGATATGGATAGATCTATGAACCATCTAGATCTAATCTATTATCGTCAATAGTGAGGTTCGATCGGATCGATGCAGCTATGATGATGATGATAGTCTAGAACCAGAAAACCCATAGAACCAACCATACTTCAACAGATTCATGAAAGCATGCCATTAATGTGAAAGCACAGGTGAATCAGCTTAAATAGCCAATTCAGGTAGAAAAGGGATTACAGCATGTGAACAATCGACTATTCAATATGGATAGATCTATGAACTCATCAGACCTAACATGTTATCCTTAACAGTGGGGTTCAACCGGATCGATGGCAGCCATGATAAAGACAACAAATCAAACCTTTAAAATAAATAGATCTATTCACATTTAACAGAATCATGAAGACACACTATAAGCGTTAAAGTATAGGCAATCGACTATTTAGCCGATGCAGGCATAGCAAACAACCAAGGTCACGCCAGGTCAGAAGCAAATCTACCAGCTAGCATCCTCCGATTTAAAGTGCTAACAATGGGGATCGACCGGATTGTTGCAGCCATAATAGCAAGCTATAGACCAGATTCAACTAGCTAATAAACCTTCTCAAGATCAGACATGCCTTAGCCATGTACTATGCACGATCAAGATTGGAGTAGAACGGAAGTAAGGATCATCGCAATGTGACAAAATAAACGATGGACTAAAAGGATGTGAGGCCGATCTAGATCAATCTCGATCAGGCAGGTTGATATTGCTGAAACTAATGACAACAAGAACATCAGCAAGATCGGTAACTTAATGAATCTACCTGAAGGATGCCACCCTTAGGTAGAGCTGATAACTTGACCTTAATCTAATTCGAGCAGTGGAGGTCGAACTTAACCGATGCAGTCGTACTTGAACTAGATAAGGATCGATAACTAACTCATACTAGAGCTCGTAAGAGGTCGGCCGGACTGATGCAGCCTTACAAATAGAAGTATAAGCCATGACAGTACTTACAGACAAGCTGGAGGTCGATCGGATTGATGCAGCCCTGTTTGTTGAAGAACTTGCCGAGATCTACAGTACTCCTACTCCTAAGGGTTGGCGTAAAGCCAAAAAAGTAATTGGTATTGATTGATTCATGATCCTTTTTACAATAGCCGGGGTCCAATATTTATACCTGGAACCTAAACATGAATCCTACTCAAGTACGACTCATTACAATCTTTGGTATAAGAGAAAACATTCCTAACTTAAGATAACTTGGACCCTAAACTTTCCCTTTTTGTAGTCTGACATGTTTTTCCCGACGCTAACCGTAGCTCATTGATGTTATCTGCTGATGTCATCTGAAGAGAGCCGATCCTAGTACCGCATCTGAATTAGCTGATATCGATCCTTATGCAATCAATTCCTTGATGACACAATCTTGGAAGCTTCAAGTTTCCGTGTTCTTCTTTCCAAATTTTGGTGTAAACACATGCCCCCAATTTTGGGATAAAAATGATTTTATTCCAAAATTTCTATTTACCTGCTCACCATGTCACAACCGTTTATTCCAAAATATATGTGCGGCTCTTGATTTCTTGGTTTGAATTTTATATAATACCCCAACAGTATTCATTTCCAACTCACTCGGCCCATTCGCTTTCCCCTTCTCGAGCAAGCATCAACAACCAATGCCGCTATCGCCAAGGCCGTAATCCTAGCAAATCCTCTGCTTTATCAAGCTGTTATTCAAGTAACCTTCCTCAGATTCAGATCCATTTTGGGTACAATGGCGACCAGCGACCATGTCCATGAGGTATGCTTTCAAGTTCCCGTCTTCCAAGTATCAGCCGTTACCCTACATTTCCTTTCTTCTCAAATTTATTTTATCTGGTTTCTAGGAAATGAGGAACCACATTTTGATTCCATCAGCTATTGCTCCCAATGTCTATTATCTTGGGCCTATGGGTGACCCTGATCCATCTAACTTTATCAGTCAAGAAACCAACCGAATCCCCTTCAAACAATCTATAGTAGATTTGTCCTCCTAGAACACTAAAACTTCCTTTAGAAACTGGCCTAAAATGCCTAGGGGATACAGAGATTGGTTTCATAGGGTATTGAGGGAAAAGGCTGGAGATTGGGAGATTTATGACTTGAATCAATGCTTAACACTCTCATTGTCTAGAATGGAGAGGAATGATTCATTTCTGATTTCTACATCTTATTTCTGGTCCAACACCCTAAATGCTTTCGTTTTTTGTCATAGCCCAATGACCATCACTTTGGTCGATGTTTATATGTTGACCAGCCTTAGAATAACAGGATCAATGCAACCTTATGACTTCTTAAGTGCTAGATCCAAGAAATTAGCCAAAATATCAGATTGCACAGGATGGGCAAGCTACATTCTGAACCCTATTGGAGATGGATCAACTGTTGCCGAAAGGGAACATGTAGCCTTCTTAAACATGTGGCTGAAAAGATTCATCTTTTGTGGGTCTTCCTGTGGTCCAACTTTTAATCATAAATATTTGGCAGAGCGTCTAGCAGCTGGCAATGAAATCCCCCTTAGAAAATACCTGCTAGGATCTATTTATCATCTAATGCACCAGGTAGCTATCCAGTTGCTGAAGAATGAACCAGTGCACACTATTAGTGGCCCTTGGTGGTTGATACAACTATGGCTGAACCTTTATATGCGCAAGATTGTAAGACCTGATCTCAGAAACCTGAGCTTCCCTTCTTCCAACTTTGCTGAAGATTATAAAGGGAAAGAAGGAAGAGTTCAACAGTGCACGAACTATGGTGAGGCTGCATCCGCCATAACAATTGCTGTTGATGTAGGCCATCTCTTCAAAAAATTATATAGAGGATTTGATGCAAACATCTTGACTTGGCTGCCTTATGATGAAGATGAAGACCATGAATTAGTTCTGCCAGTCAAATTCTGGTTTGAATCAGGCTGCTCGGATAAAAAGCTGCAGCAATCTTTAGTTGCATCATCAAACCCTGTGTAATGCCAGCTGAATTTCACCATGGCCATGGCAAAAAATGGCTACTGGTTCTTTCCTCCTAGAAAATCTTCCAACTTACGAATTCTACAATCCTTGTTTTGTGGCCCATCAATTCGGCCTTGGTCAGCTGCCTCCTCAACTGTTCTTCAAGAATACATTAAAGCCTAGAGAAAGTATTAGTGAAGTAATGGAAGCCTCTAGAGTCTTTCAACTGGGATCAGATCTTCCTTCCTTTTGCTTGCATGACTAGGCAAGAGTCAACCTCTATTCCAACCTTTTTGACTCTTGGTGGCAAGAATAACACTCCTATCTCTTCTGTGGGTCAGTCCATCCTAGGTGCATAGCTCTAGATGGAGATTTTGCTTCTGATAGTGAGGTAACTTGCCATTCCTTTTTTCAGAAAAAATTATTTGATAAATTCCCCTGCCAACTGTTCTAACAGACTTTTTTCAGGACACCGAATATGATCCCCCAAGCATGGATAGGAAGGGGCATTCTATAGATTATTATCCACCAATGCCAGCCTCAAGAATGGGATCAACCGCACCCACACTGAAGAACTAATGAAAACTCAAGCTGCCTCTACAATTGTAACGTATTAATCTTCAAAACGCAAGGCAGCCCAAGGGACAACCCAGAAAACCATTACTGGGAAAAGACTTCATAGAACGAGACCATCAACTGCTCAGGTAAGACAATTCATCCTCTTCTCAAAATGATGTTCAATTTCTAATCCTGTTTCCTTCTTCGCAGTTATCAAACGTTGCATCCCAGTTTGCTCTGGGTACTGAACTGCTGTCCTAGGCATTTAAATTAGTACCAACCAAACATTCATCGGCTGATCCTCAAAAGGAGCCAATTTTGGTTGAAACAATCGATGCTTCTAAGACAACAGAAGACGGGAGTCCTTCTATTTCACCCCTTGATGCTGCCAAGGTATCTCCTCAAAATTCTTGATTTTTATTCAATTTTCACCCTTCTCTGACCATTTGCCAAGCCAGACACTCCCTAAGGGAACATTCACGCAAGGGCAGAAGTCTGGCAGTCTACCCATTGAAGGTGATCCTATTGATGTTGACACCCAGACTGTCGAATCTCCAGTCCAGCAAATAATTGATGGTAAGAAAGTCATATGCCTAGTTTATCTTTCTGCAACAAATATGAACTAAAAATCTTCCTTGATGTTTGCAGATACCAATGTTGAAAGTTTAGAACTGATTCAACCAGATACCATTGGTGCATCATTAGTTGTTCCTTCTCCTCAGATAGAAACTACCCCAGAAAAGGTACTGTATGTCCTCGTTCTTCTCATTTTCAAACAACTTGTTATTTCTTAACAAAACTTTTCTTTCCCACTTGTAGGTACTTAACTCACTAGTCCTAAGCTATTCTTTTAATCTTGAAGAGTATATAGATGAAGATGAAATGAGCTCATCAGCCATCTCTCCTAAAGAAGCTTTATCCGAAGAGACCAGAAATCGGCTAAGGGACATATTGCCAATGCTTGAGAAGGATATAGTTGATTTGGTCCAAGATGCAGATTCAATGCAAAGCATCTTCTTAGCCAGTAAGGATAATTTATCCACAGATCTCACCAAAGTCCTGTCACCTTTATCCATCATTGAAGATCAAGCCCCAAAGGTGAAAAAGGCTTAGAGGAATCTGTCTAACCATGAAGCTTTATTGGTTAAAAAGAACTCCAACAGACAAGAGGCCAAAGAGTTGGCACAGCTGATCGATAATTTGAAGAACTCCTCCCTCAGGATCGAGCCAAAGCTGAACCAACTAGAAACCAAGCGTGTAGAACTTGAGAAGTAACTGGAGAACGTGAAGGCTGCCATCAATCGCCATAAGTCCAATCTGGCTCAAATACCCAATGCCATTAAGCAGAAGAAACAAGAAATGCTGACCAAGGTCAAAGAAGGCAAGGCCATCCGCAGCAGCCTTGAGAACAATCCTAGATCAGCCGAAGAAGACAAGCAACAAATCGCAGAAGTCGATGCTATCCAGCTGAAAGTATTGAAAGCAATTCAAGATGTTCTAAACTTGTAATTTGCATACCAACATATATTTTGTGTAGAACCAATGGTAACTATATTTTCTATTGATCTATTGTATTTCTTGTCTCGGCTAAAGAGCCGATTTGAAAATAGCCAATTCTAGACCTCTGACCTTACTCCAATTAAGTCTGAAAATGTAACACCCTAGGTGTTTGGCTTCCACTAAATTGCATGTCATTTCATAAACATATGCATCATCTATGTCATCATGCCATTGTCACTGAAACACACATATGCAACATTTGCAAATTCTGTTTGTTTCATACTTGATTGCTTATGAATGGTAGTAGTGCAACCTGTGAATGCAACATGAATTGCTCATACCTTGAAACATGGACATATGGTAGTAATGTGACAAGTGTAAAATAACAACAAAGTCATGAAACATGTGAAACATTGCATTGCAACATTTGGGTGAATTGCTTGTTTTGTTGTTTCATCACATGTGATCATTTGACATGGGTATAGCACTTGTGTAAAGTGGTTGATTATGGTCTAATACACCTTAACTACACTTAGGGTAATTGTTTGGACACTGTTCATGTGGACCAAAATGACCAAATTGCCCTTTTGGAGAGGTTTGACTTGAATTGACCCTTAGAGTGCCACTATTTGACTGATTCAAAAGACTACATTAGAGACCTTGTATGGCTGTGCACTCTTTACCAAAGTTGTAGCTAATTTACCAAGGAACAAAAGTTGTTTTATGACCAACTCATGAAAATGGCTAGAACATGTTCAAACAAGGCCCACAAGTCATATTTCCATGCTGAATTCACACTTAGAATTTTTCTAAGTCTTTAAGGCGATTTGCAGTTTCGAGTACCAATGTTTGGAGACTTGTATCTCCCTAACCAGGCCGAACCAACTCGAGCTCCAATTGAAGAAGTTGCAGTACTCACTTCGATCTTCAATTTTGTTAACTACACCATGAATCAGATTGCCACCGTTTGGGAGTTATGGACCGTCGAATTCACGCTGTCAGTCGTGCCATCGGGCGTCGTTTCAGTCCGTTTTCAGAAAACCGACAGAGCCGCTGTGGCCGACCGATGCAGGAGCTGCTCGCCACATGGCATGCATGCTCTGCCGAAGTCTCCACGTCGCGCGTCCGAGCTCTAGATGAAGGCCAACGTCTCGCCACTCGCTCGTTCACTCGCCATTTCGCTCTGCCATCTCCTTCCTCCGCGAGAGCACGGTGATCGGGACACCGTGACGCTGCCGAGCCAAATCCTCCAACACCGAGCGCCTTGGTCCGATTCATCCCAGCCACAGCACCACCGTGAGCTTCTCCATGTCCTTGACCCCACCGTCATTCCATTTTTGACTCAGGTAGAGCTCACCGTGAGCGCGGCTCCACCGGGTCGCCATGACCGCCGTCGGCCGAGCTCGCAGTGGCCGTGCTGCTCGAGCCCCTTACCGTCCCTTCTCTCCCTTGTGCTTGCTGCTGTGTGTGATGCTGAAGCTCGTAGAGTGCCCCATTAGGGCCGAGACGCCGTCGTCTCGCCGGAGCCGGCCATGCCGTGGCCGTGCGCCACCATGGCCGTCGCCATTGGCAGTAGCAGCAGCAATAGCTTCGATTGAGAGCACCGCTAGATGCGGACGGGTGAGGAGAACTTCATAGTACCGCTGGACTCACCGGAGATGCCACCGGCGACGAGCTACGCCGCCGTCCGTTCCTCCTCCCCTGCCTGTCTCTCTGTCGCGTGGGACCCGCGCGTCAGCCGTCGTTCTCAGGCAGGAGTTAGCGTGGGCTGCGTCACGTTTGGGCCGCGCCAGCGCGTGTTGTGTGGGCCGCCGAGTCTGACCGGGCCGGCCCAGTAGCTGAGATAGGTTTTCTTATTTGTGTTTTGTTTTATTCTTTTCACTGATTTGTGTATATATTCAAAATTATGTATCTCCTAGTTGGTAGATCCAAATGATGTGGTTCAAATTTTATTGAGTTCATGATATTGTCTAGTTTATATTAAAAATATGATTTATGCCATGTTCTTTTATGAAAATGGGAGTTTCTATTTATCTCTTTTAATCATGGAGGAAATAGGGATAATTATATCTTTTTCTATGTAGCTCCAAATGGTATGAATTTTTTATGGTGTACTGCTCATATCATGAATAGCTTATAGTTAAATTTTCATATATTTTGGACACTGTATGTAGGAGATAGAAAATTATCTTTTTTGCATGGATGGATCTTGTGTGAATTTTCATAATTTTTCTATAGATCCAGTAAGGGTAAAATTTGGTGAGTGCTAATCTTATGCTAGAATGATGCTAGGAAAAATGAGAAATATGTTGCTTGACACTTTTCAATAGGGTTTCCTAATTATGCTAAAAATAGACATGCCACCTGTTATTTTGGATACAGCAAGTTCTGCTTGCCCAATGGTTTTGAATTTTTTATGGTAGTCTATGTGAAGTATGAGATAGCTACTATAATTTTTATAGATTTTTCTGAACAGTTTTACTATATATTGCTTTAATCACCTAATTAACTAAATAAATTAGAAAAGGGCATTAAATAATTTATTTAGAAGTTGGCACTATACTTTCTGATGTTCCTCTGGTATGTACAACAAGTTGGTAAACTTGGTTTGGTCCAATTATGCTTTTGCATCATCACTAAATAATTAATTTAGTAAACCTGTCATTTCTGGACAGATTCTAGGTTTACTGGAATTCGATATGGTTAACGTAAGAATCATGCTTTGATGTTTATAACTGATTTGTAGAGAATTTCATAAGCTTTCCAGAATGTCCTCTTGCAAGTCATTTGAATTTATAGAACTCTGGTTATGATTAAATTAAGGAACTACCCGTGTGCATATAAAACTTTAACTGTTGTTTTAAGTATGCCTTACTATTTCTAAGTTTGTGGTAATGTTCCTAGGTGTTAGGCCTTTAACTGAAGATGAGCATCTTTATCTTAGGTTATGCAAGTTAGGTAAGTTGATCTCGTTCTTCAAGTTAAGTTAGATACACGTTTTAAAGTGATTTGAATAGAGCTATTCTTAATCGGTAAACGAGTGTCCAGTGATGTTTTCGTTAAACACTTACTGTGCTTCATTCATCATGGGCATCATGTCATTCCTTATGCATCCATGATATTTATCTTGTGCATCGGCATGCAATAGGTATACCGGAAGGAGTGACCCTATTGGAATTCGAGGAACCGAGCGAGCAGCAGCAGCCGACACTGGAAGTTCAGGAGGTGCAGCCTTCAGGAGAAGTGCTAGACGAGGTCGTCGTTGAGTGCCCAGATCACCGTCCGTGCAACTTTGTGAAAGGCAAGCCTCGGAGCATATTAAGCCTCCTAATTTCCGAAATGCAGTTAAAGTATTATTGTTACATATATATATTGTTGCATTAAGTTTAGGTGTTGGATGCAAACACTTGCTGCATTGATTATCCAATCCTTGTCCAGATATTGATACCCTGAATCTTATGTAGTTCAAGTTCGTGTAGTGCTTAGCCCTGCTTAAACACGGTAGAAGTCAGGTGATTTCCTGTCACCTGCGAGATATAGGAAGATACATATGGCATGGTTGGCTATATTTGCTATCGTGGAAAAGAACCAGTCTTAATTTGAAATGAAGACCGGACGGAGGCTTGCCGGTTTGCAGTGACTCTGTATGTGTCGATTAAGGACTGAATCTTGGAGCCTTTCCTATTCATGTTGAACGCATGCCTCTCTCTTAGTTGGCCGTGTCTGAAGACCGACCGCGAAGCCGAGTAGCTCACCTTAGGCCGGGAGTCGATAAGTATAAAGTGTGCCTCGGAAGGGAGCCATAGGCGTGAGTCCAAGGGCAGGTGATTTAAAAGTCCTGATCGTCCTGGCAGAAGGGTAATCCCTGAGACTACTGGCGCTGATCGAACCCGCGAATTTGGTTCCTGAGTTGTTCCAAAGGTGACCCACGGCTACCCTTGCTAAGTATGCCAGGGTGAGAGTTAGGAATACCCCCCTCAGTTGAGTTGTAATTCGATTCGAGTCGCCGTCTCTCTCGGTTAGTGAGAACTTGACGGGCTTATCTCCAATGTAGACACACTAAATAACATAATGGTTCGGAAATAATGATATGATGATGACAAGCTTATTATACCTGCTATGGTTAATATCGATTGCTCCTAATAAGTGAGTGCTCTAGTACAGGTGCTAATCTAGTGGACAGGTAAATGATGATAAGCTTTATGCTAAGTTTAAATTGGTCACTATCTTCATAAGCTCTTTTATGCAAATGTGTCAAGCTAGCCCACCTCATAAGCCTTGCATGATCCTTGGTGTCTTTTATTTCTGGTTTTGTCGGGTAAGTCTAGCTGAGTACCTTCTCGTACTCTGGGTTTATCTCCCACCTGTTGCAGGTGACCAGTTCTACTTTGGTTGCTGCAAGTATTGCCTTCTCCCAGCTAGGGATGAAGACTAGACCGTTGGGCATGGTCTCTACTAGTTCTCGTACCTGATGATGCTTTTGTGGGACATGACTCAGATCTGGCAATGTATTTGAAACTATGAAGTTATGTACTAAACTATGTTGCTTCCGCAAATTTGAACTTGGTTTGTAATATTTTATTTGAACTCTGATGGATGTAATCCGAATGCTACTTATGAAATGTTGTAATGAATGATGTGTTGTGTTGAATCACTACGGTCTTGGTTTGTATGTCGAGAGTTGGTTGAAATCCTTCGTGATTTTCGGACTACCGGGATTATGGGAGCTTAAGTACAGGAATTTGATCGCTTTGGTGATTGTTTTTGTACTTACGTTCTTATGATTTGGTCGGTTCTGTTACAGCTGGCATCAGAGCAAGATTCGACACTAAACATGTCATTTGTGTATTTAAAACAAAAGTATTTCTGAAAATTCTAAATTAAATACTAAGTATTGCCAGTGGTCATATCCCTTATGCCCAAATAAGGACTCTTAGGTGGCTTATTAAAGTACTAACTTGGGGTTCTTGCTTGTTTCTGTTTCGTCGTCCATACGGCGTGCTATTGTATGGATGTCATCCGCTTGGGTGGTAATGTATGGATCAAAGTACCTCTATGCTCTGGTAAGTGGGAGTTGTGAGAGCATGACCATCCAACCGTCGGTCTAGGGGGGAGTAGTTGTGGTTGCTCGCATACTTACATGTTTGATCATGTATCTATGAGAGTACTTAAATGTGGGTATCTCTGACGGGTAGCTGTGATACTAGAGTATATGCATCGAGGGATGTATGTATGAAAGTATTTAGTTTACTGCTTACTTTACATGCCTTTTTGGGAAATTATTGGGCTGAAATGAAGTTTTCTACAGGTACACTAACAACGTATCGTTGTAGATCGACTAGATACCATATACGAGAGAACGTATGTATGCCACCGTATATTCGCTAGCCTTTAAATTTTTCTAGGGTCGTGAGGACGTATGGATCGTGCATGCATCATGTTCAAGCATACATAGCATTTTTGCATTACTCCCTCCTTTAAAAATATGAGTATCCCGACTAATTAAATTTCATATCCCTTAAATGATTCTCCCCTTACGTTGCAACTTTTTGCTACAGATGGCGCACACGAAACTCACTGCTCGCAAGTCCGCTGGAGGCAGGGCGCCTCGTCACCGGTTAGCTCCTCATGAGCCCCGTCCGGAGCTGGCCCGGGTGACTGCTGAGAGGAATGCGGCTCAGCACCGTTTGGAGCAAGTAACATCGGAACGAGATCAAGAGACCCTGGAGGTTCAGAGGTTGATAGTTGCTCACCGCAACTATGAACGTATGTTGATTCACGTGCTGAACCAACGGAATGAAGCCTGGCACAAAGAGGATGTGTTGAGAGTGTGACAGGTTGAGCTAGAGCAGCAGTTGGTAGTTGCCGAAGAGTACAATGACCATCTCCATGAGGAGGTTCACCTGTTACATAATCAGCTTCACCCTCTCCTACCCCCTGATGATGAGGATGAGATGGGCTCTGGTGTCATCATGGCTGAAGGTGATGATGACATGGAGGTCAATGGACCTGAGGACGTTCCACCTGAAGAGGAGGAAGATGAGGAGTTAGAGCCTGCTAGTGATGAAGATGAAGGAGAGATCTTCGACACTAACTCCGAGGACGATGTGTAGTTTAGCTTACTACTTAGCTAATGCGCTAGAGCTAGTCTTTTGTTGATCCTCATGCATGAATGAGTAGCTTGTAATAAGTTAATCGTTGGGATGTAATATCGAACCTTAAGTTATCTTTGATGTCAGTTGGAACCTCTATGGCTTGGATGTAACCTAACAAATGTGTTATACTCCACGTATGTGAGCCTTTGTTAAATTCCGTCTTTACGGTCTATGGATCTCGTTGTTGGTTAAGTTCATCGCATTTATGTGTCAATTGATGCGCTTGATGAGTTGTGTGGTTGTGATGAATGATTGTGCCTCTGTTGATTATATAAATGCATTCTCTCCAATGGACTCAGTTTGGCATAATTATACAAGTCATCTACAAAAATTTCCACATCATCAGTGCTCATTGGCTATACATTTTGCAGATGGCTTATAACCTTCATCGCGGTCGTAGCATGGGAGATGAGGAACAACCACCTCCTCCACCACCCACACCAGCTGAGCTAATGCAGACAGTTGTCGAAAGTCAGCGCATGCTAGCTGAGGCTATGCGCCAAATGGCTAACCGCGAGGATCGACATGTCCGCCAGGGACCCTAGCCGAACCAGTACAGCAGCTTTAAGGACTTCATGGACACAAAGCCTCCTATCTTTAGAGAGGCAGAAGAACCATTACAAGCTGATGAATGGTTGAGCACGATAGAGCAAAGGTTTGGATTGCTCCGTTTGACAGAAGGTATGAAGGCCTTGTATGTAGGACACCAGCTCCAAGGCCCTACAGGCATCTGGTGGACCCATCACAGGACCACCTTCCCTGCAAACGTCGAGATAGTTTGGGACCAGTTTCAGGCAGCTTTCAGGGGACATTTTATCCTTCCTGGTCTCATGGCCATTAAGCATACCGAGTTTATGAAGCTAACCCAAGGCAACAAGAGTCTTAATGAATACCTCCAGGCATTCAACAACCTAGCGAGGTATGCTCCGGAGTTCGTTGATACTGATGCCAAAAAGATAGCTAGTTTCAAGAGGGGACTTTCCCCTAAACTGATGAAGTCTATGGGCAACTGCAAGTGTGTCACCTTCAATGAGTTTATCAGTGACACCCAGACTCAAGAAAATAATGATAAGGTATATGCTGCTTCCAAGACTCATAAAAGAAACTTTGAGGCAGGTGTTTCTCAGTCTAAGGCACCAGTGGTATCCAAAACCCAATATTGTCCACCCAATTCTAATGTCTGGTACCGCCCGCCTCAGAAGAAGAATCAAGCTAAAACTGGTTTCCGCAAGGGGTACACAATTTCCTTGCCAAAGAATACCTCTGGGCAGGGCAGCTCCAATGTCCCACCAGCTAACAGGCCGTGTTGGAACTATAACCGGCCTGGTCACTGGGCTAATAAGTGCCCCTATCCTTCCAAGCAGAATGCTTAGGGAAACGTCCGTCAGGGGTGTGTTCACTACACTACTGTGGAGGAAATTCCTGCTGGTGAAGTGGTCACCGCTGGTAAGTTTCTTGTTAATGATCACCCTACAGTTGTGCTCTTTGATTCGGGTGCTTCACATTCCTTTGTGAGTTCTACTTTTGCATCTAAGCATAAGATGAATGTGATTACAATTGTCAAGGGTGGTTATTGTATTAGTGCTGCTGGAAATAATATCATGACTAACCAAGTAGTTAAAGATGTAAAGATTGAGATTGGGGATCGAGAGTTCCTTACGGATCTTGTAGTTCTGCCGGGGGTAGGAATCGATGTAATCCTAGGAATGAAGTGGATGAGTGGGAATGAAGTGTTGATCGATACATCAACTCGTGTGGTAATGTTAAGAGATCCTATGGATAAGAAGGGTTTTCTAGTGTAGTTACCTCGTGATATCGCTATCCACAGTACAACCAATGCTACCCTATGAAAGGTCCTTGTTTGGTTTTGGTAATTGAGTGACAACCTAGGTGGACTAATTGTGTTTATGTGAGATACATAGGTGATTAGTCCACAGGTACATGTGTGTGAGCAACATATGCCATGAAGGTGACAATGGCTTGGAGATGTTGCAAAGCTCACACATGTGATGATGAAGGAGCTTATTGCAAATGAGACATGACATTGAGTCAAGTGATCAAGGTGGAGAAGATCAAGACAAGACTTGGCTTGATGGACCGGTTGCAAGCGTGAAGGGCAAGTCGGAGGCTTCGGAGTGATGGACCGCGTGGCGGTGAAGCTTAAGCAAGACTTGGTGCCGATGGACAATGGCAACGGTGAAGAGCAAGTGAAGTCAAGATCGATGAACCAATATGATCACGTGATGATATGAAGTGGATCATATCATTGTTGATCGTGTTGGTGCATGTGTTGCATCGACGTTGGAGGAGATGGAATGGAATGCGCAAGGCAAAGGTATAACCTAGGGCATTTCATTTCACCGGTCATAGGTGTGTAGAGAAGTTTATGACCGGGTTTAGGATAGATGGCCGTACTATCAAGAGGGGCAAACTTGTTTGCATATCGGTCATCTAGTGCCACTCGAGTGATTTAACTTTGCATCGTTGCTAGGATCAAGTGGCGTGAAAAGTTGAGTGGCTAATCCTTTGGAAAATGATTGTGAAAATGCTAACACACATACACATGGTGGTGTACACTTGGTGGGGTTGGCACATTTACAAAGGAGATGAAGTTGGAGTTGATGTGGATCAACTCGGTGAAGAAATGGAGGCGATAGGAGAAACTCCACCGGCGGAGTTTCTGCCCGTAGAGTGCGGACTGTCCGACGGTGCCACCGGCGCCCTAGTTAGAAAAGACAGGGGTCAACAGAGTGACCGGACGCTAGTGGTGCTGTGACCGGATGCTGGGTTCAGAGTCCGGTCAGTGACAACAGAAAGCACACGGTGTCGGTCTTATGACCGGACGCTGGAGTGTAATCTGACTGGACGCTCAGGGGCTGAGTCTGGTCAGTGCTGACGTATGGTGATGCAGGTAGAGCAAAAGCTGGAGAGTGACCGGACGCTGGTGCTGCATCCGATCGCGATCGACCGGACGCGTCCGATCGTGAAATGTCGTTTCTGGAACCTTACTGGAAACGACCGGACGCTGGGGTTGCTGCGTCCGGTCAGTTCTTGCTGGAGCATCCGGTCGATAGATGACCATTGAGATCCAGTGAACAATGTTTGAAGGAGGGGACATGTGGCAAGCATCGCACGACCGGACGCTGAGGTCCAGTGTCTGGTCGATCGGACCAGAGTGTCCGGTCGTCCCGACTTTCACCCAGTGAAGGGGTAACGGCTAGTTTAGCCCTTGGGGCTATAAATAGAAGTGGCCCTCGGCCATGGCTGGTGCTGAGCACCTAAGGGGACTTAGTGTCCATGCTTGTGAGTGCTTGGGAGCCCTCCATCACACATATACTTGATAGTGATCATTCGATTGTGTGAGTGAGCGATTCTAGTGCGATTGCATCGTGAGGTTGCATCGAGTGGCACTAGGTGATCGAGTTGCAAGCCGGTGGTGCTTGTTACTCTTAGAAGTTGCCACCTCCTAGATGGCTTGGTGGTGGTCTCCATCGAAGCCCGCAAGAAGCTTTGCGGGGCTCCAGAGAAGAGCTTTGTGAGGGGCATTGTGCTCGCCCCGTGGGAGCCGTGAAGAGCAACTTTAGTAAAGCGTGTCATTGAGCTACCCTCACTCAAGGGGTAGGTTCTTGCGGCGCCCGACGTGCGGGCTTAGCGGGTGATGCTAATTAGCCGCCGAACCACCAAGTGAGCGGTCGACACAATGGGGACTAGCGTGTTGGCAAACACGTGAACCTTGGGAGAAAAATCATCGTGTCAACCTTGTTCTTCCCGTTGGTTTGCATCCCCATTACACAAGCTTGCAATTACTTTTATATATATTAAGCTTGTGTAGTTGCTCTTGTAATTAGATAGCTTGTGTAGCTTGTTAATTACCTTCTTGCTTGTGTAGCACAGAAGTAGCTCCCTTGCGTGGCTAATTTGGTTTTAGTAACCTTGTTAGTCACATTGCTTAGTTTGTGTAGCTAAGTACTTGCGCTCTCTAATTAGGCATTGGTTGCCTTGTTATCGAGCATTGCTAGTGAGCATAGTTAGCTTTGTGCTTTTGCTTGCTAGCATGTGTAGGAGCTCTCTTGTTGCTTAAAATACTAGTGGCATAGGTTTGTGTAACCTTGCTCTTGGAATTATTTAGGAGAGCTCTAGCTAGCCCGGCACCTTTGTTGCATAATTGGTATCTTAGCAAGGTGCTAGTGAACATATATAGAGGGGTGTAGTCTTGGTTAGACCGATTGTTTTAATTCCGCATTTATATCGGTTAGCCGACGCGACTAATTTTAGAAAAGACTATTCACCCCCCCTCTAGTCTGCCATCTCGACCCTTTCAAGTGGTATCAGAGCCCGGTCTCTCATTTGTGGTCTTCACCGACCCGAGAGGATGGCGTCTAATGGGCTAGATGGTTGTGAGAATCATATTTTCGATGGCACAAACTTTGCACTTTGGAAAAATCACATGCTTGATCATTTTCGTGCAAAGGGACCTAAATTTTGGTGGGTTGCCACTAGTGGTCTCACCCATGTCTTGGATCATAGAACTCTAACCAAAGCTCAAAGAGTCCTCTATGAATTTGATGCACATGCTTGTTGTTTTCTATTGGATGCTTTACATTTTGATTTGATGAAGCAAGTAAACTACAAGGGGACCGCTCATGAGATATGGGACTCCATCAAGGACACCTTCGGTGATTCCTCCACATGGGATGATGGTAAATTCAAGAAGAAGGATGAGCCCAAGAAGGAGGCACATGAGTGTGTTGAGCATAACCACAATTTGGTGATTGTGGAAGATTGCTCCACCTCATGGTCAAGTGATGATGATGATAGATCAACTACAAGTTCACTTGACAAGGTTGATGATGATGCCACAAGTGTTGCAAGTGATGATGCTACCCCATACACACTTGATGGTGATGATGGTTCATGCTCAAGCCATGATGATGCTACTATAAGCCCATCCACTACACCACATTGCTTCATGTCACAAGGTGACACTAAGGTATCAAATGATAGTGTGGTTGATCATGTTGATTCCTATGATGAGCTTGTTAGTAGACTTGCTAGCATGACCATGTCTTTAGAAAATGAGAAAGCTAAAACATTGACATTAGAAAATGAAAACTCATTTCTAAAGAACTCTTGTGAAGAACATAAGAAATTACTTGATACTTATAAATCTTCACTTGATGAGCTTAAATTGAATCATGAGACACTACTTGCATCTCATGATGAATTAATATAACAACATGCTTCTCTCATTAAAGTGTTTACAAAGAAACTTAAAAGTAATGAGAGCTCATCACATGGATCAATTGATCAATTGATCAATCACATATTGTTACAAACCCTTGTGATGTAGGTAAGAAGTATGTATCCACCTCTTGTGATGATTTATTAAATATGCCATGCTCTTCACATATAGATGCTTGTTCTACTTCTATGTCTTGTGAGACTAACCTTTTGAAGGAGAACAATGAACTCAAAAATGAAGTGAAGAAATTGAGCAACAAGTTAGAGAGGTGCTACAGCTCTCAAGTCACCTTTGAGCATATGTTGAAGACTCAAAGAAACTTTGGTGACAAGAGTGGAGTCGGCTTCAAGACTAGCAAAGTCAATCATCAAGAAAGCCGAAATGACACAAGTGGCATTGGCTTCAACAAGAGCAAGATCAAGGGCAAAAGATGGGGAAAGAGAAGATATGAAAGAGAGATGAAGAAGCAAGAACAAGAGAAGCTCTCTCATTTAATGTGCTTCAAGTGCCATGAAGTGGGACACCTTGCAAATGGTTGCCCTAACATTGAGAAGCTCAAGAAGATAAAAGAAGAAGAAAGGCTAAAGCATGTCAAGTGCTTCAAGTGCCGCACTTGGGGTCATCTTACCTCAATGTGCCCAACCAAACAATTGGTGAAGCAACTAGAAGAGCCTCAACCAAAGCCACAAGTTGAGCAAGAAAAGACACCCCAAGTTCAAATCAAGATCAACCATGAAGATGGTGGTGACTTGATGAAGAAGAAGAAGAAAACAAGAAGGGGTGGAAAGGCAAGGCATCCAATGCAAACTCAAGATGCCAAGATGATGAGCAAGAATGAAGATGAGAAGAAAGATCATGCTCACATCAAGTGCTTCAAGTGTGGAAGTACGGGACACTTTGCCTCTAAGTGTCCTACCAAGCTTGAGAAGAAGGCTCAAGCAATCCATGAGAGGCAAGGCAATGAGAAGCATCACATGAGCAAGGAAGAGAAGGCTAAATCAAAGAGAATGTGCTACTCATGCCGGGAAAGGGGACACATGGCTCATTCATGTCCCCTAGGTAACATGTCTAAGCCTATTTCAATTGTTGATGATAATGTGCTTAGAAAGGATGGCAATGGTACCTCATTGGTTGTAATTGCAAAACATCCCGCTATTCATACTAAGGCTATGTCTAAGTATGTTGCACCTAACTTGAGAGGACCCAAACTTGTTTGGGTATCATCAAAAAGTGGATGATTGATTGTAGGTACCATCGGCATTGGAGGCTTGGTTCAAATGATATTCACCTTGTTGATCATATAGTTGAGCCAAGTATTACTAAGTGATGATCATTATCCTAATGCCATGACAAATTGAGTGAAGTCCAAGTACTATCAACATACAAGTGCCATAACTCAAGTTGTTGGTGAATCAATGGATTATTTGATGGCTTGCAAATAATTGAGTTAAAGCTTTCTAATTAGATGATCATGAGCTCACTAAGGTATATTTCTTGTTGATCATTTCATTCGGGTGCATATGAGTTGATTGAATTGGATAAATATGCAATGTTGCTTGCTATGAGATGTTTGAATGGATAAATTGATTAGTAATCAAGTTTGGATTGATTTGTGTTGGATAAGTTCATAAGATGACATTTAGTAAGTGATTTAAATGGATATATGTCTTGTGGAAGTGTTCAAACAAATTAGTTTCAAGTTTGATTCACATTTGATGAAGTATAGCTCAAGTGATTGAAATCTGTCATTTATTATAAAATCTGAGCTAGCTGTGATCTTAGCCATGTTTAAGTGATCAAAACTTATTGGATTGGCATGAAAATTGTTGTACATGCTCTAGACTTATGGTATAAGATGCTGTAAAAATTTCATGAAAATTGGATAAGAAATGCTTCGGTTTTGGAGTGGTTCTTGTCAGCTATAGTGCAGCAGTTTTCAGCATGTAGCAGTGGTAGAAGAGTTGAAATCTGGTAGCAATCTAGAAGTCAAATGAAGCTCAAATTTTTACAGCTACTAGATAACTTAGTTATTCACATCTCCACAAAATTTCGTGGCATTTGGATTTGTACTTTGGGAGATATGCTTGTTTATTTGAAGGGTACAGAATCTGCCAGAAATATGACAAACATTGGATTGATCTAGAGTCACTTTGATTGAAAGGTCCTCAAGTTGGAAACATGTCTATAAGTGTTTGAGGTACCTAAGTTTGGTTTTGAAATGATCTAAAAGCATGACAATCAAAGAGTACAAGGATATTTGATTGAGGAGTGTACTTTGCACACATTCGGTACTCAAATTGGAAGATCAAGATCAAACTCAAGATGAAGATGAAGTTTAAGTTCTAAATATGATTGGAGAATCATTTGATAGAAAGAAAAGGACTTAAACATGTAGAAAGAAAAGGACTTAAAGAAGGAATCAAGGTTACTCATCAAGTTAAGTCCATTACTTGGATCAATCAATCAAGTCATTTCAAGTGAGTATCAAGAATGGTTCTTGGAGAAAGGTCACTTCTCTCTAAGTGTAGGGGCTTGCCGCTTATATGTAGGTGAACTAAGTGTGGTACTTGAAAGGCTAACATGGAAGTGGTGATCCGAGGAACATTTGAGATGCTTAGTTGAAGCAATCAAAAGGGTTGATCAAGAAAAGCAAGCAACATCCAAAAGAGAGCTAATCATGATATTTCATGTGGTATTCCAAATAGTTCTCTCATGCAAGCATTGATCAAAAGATGAAGCAAGTCAACCACAACAAGAAAGTGCACTTGATTATAAGTGGTATTCATTTTATATGGGTGAAGAATGGAATTCAAAATGGTATCTATTGGTCTTCACCAAGCTTATAATTGGACTTTACATTGATATTAGAGTAATGAATTGGAATCTATGTGACTATCCTCTACTCCAACATAGCAAAGGTATCATTGTAATGTGCATGATCATTTCATCCCTTACTAGTATGCGGTTAGTGCATATAGTACATGCTTCATAGGATCATGCATAACAAATAAAATGCTTAAATTCATAGCCTACCACTATTGTTTGAATGATTACTTGATCTAGTGGTTAGTATATGAATTTGTTCATGAGCTAGTGAACCCAAGTACTTGACTCAATTTGGGTTGCTAACAAGTGACAAGTACAACATTGGCAAGATAACCCTTGCAAAAGGTGTGAAGAAGCTTGTCATTGGTTCAAACCGGACTTGGAAGCTTAGGCAAATCAATTTAGTTCAAGTCAATCATAGAAGCTAATGATAGTGATAAGAGTACAAGCACAAGACAACAATGCAAATGGATATCTAGTTTGTTTGTTTCAAATGGTATCTAGACTCAAGTATTTCATCAAATTCATAAGTGATGTCTAGATCAACTCACAAGTGATATCCTATAAGTAGTACTCATAGAGATAGTAAATGTTCAAGAAATGTTTTTTATCGAAAAATACAACAAGTGGTTCCAAACTAGAAGATTCTTTCAAGTGGTATTCACTTCATACAAGTAGTATCACATCTATATATGGTGTCAATCATGCAAGACGATGGTTCCACAAGTGATCCTCAACTTTAAGTGATCATAAAATGAAGAATGCATCCCTCACCTACAAGAGCTCAAGAGTATCAAATGGATGACCCATGCTATCACATAGGGGGAGGTGTCACACAAATTGATATCAAGATCTAAGATTCTATGTGTGGTATCTCAAGAAGCCCTACACAAGATACAAGTAGTACAAGTTACAAGTGGTATCTACAAGTAGTGTCATTCCAACAATCAAGTGATGTCCATCAAAAATAAAAGATTCAAGCCTCAACCATGTACCCCGAATACATACCTTTGCATCAATGAGAAGCACACCTTTTATGGAAATTGATGACAAAGGGGGAGAGATTGTACAAAGATAGGAAAGCCTTTATAAGGGGGAGAGATAAAGTGTGTAAGGGGAGAGATAAGATATGAAAGCTTAAGAGGCTGGACATGAATATGGACAAAGAGGGAGCAACATTGGAGAAATGAGATGGATCAAAATTCTTGGACAAGAGAAGCACACAAGTAGGGGGAGCAAGCTCATGAACTTTGATTGATTGCATTTGATATGTGCATATTCATATGCTTGCTTGCATTGCATAAGTTCTTAAATTTCAACATGCATGCTTGTGTGGTGTATGCTAGTTGTAGAACTTGAATGATGATTTGATAACTAGCATGCATAGGATGATAGCTAGACACTTGGTATGTTTTTCAAAGTAATGCTAGTACCTTGCTTCTAATGTTGATCTCATGAGGTATCTAGCGCTTTTATGTCCAAGGGATATCTAGCTAACCATGATGCTAAGGATGAACTTAAAGGTGCAACTCCAATTGGTATCACGCTTCAAAGGTTTATTCTATACACCTTAGCATCATTCGGTAGTAATTACTCCCCCACATTTTCAATCTATGCATATGTGTGAGCTTAGAAACAAATACTCTAGCACATATGTAGGGGGGAGCTAATACTACCATTTCGGGTTTGTGGTACTTGTCCAAAATCATTTTCACATGGTAAAATTGCTTGGGCAAGCAGCATGAATCCAAAAGAGCTTAATTTCTATATCTTTGTAGAGTTGTCATCAATTACCAAAAAGGGGGAGATTGAAAGGTCCTTATTTGGTTTTGGTAATTGAGTGACAACCTAGGTGGACTAATTGTGTTTATGTGAGATACACAGGTGATTAGTCCATAGGTACATGTGTGTGAGCAACATATGCCATGAAGGTGACAATGGCTTGGAGATGTTGCAAAGCTCACACATGTGATGATGAAGGAGCTTATTGCAAATGAGACATGACATTGAGTCATGTGATCAAGGTGGAGAAGATCAAGACAAGACTTGGCTTGATGGACCGGATGCAAGCGTGAAGGGCAAGTCGGAGGCTTTGGAGTGATGGACCGTGTGGCGGTGAAGCTTAAGCAAGACTTGGCGCCGATGGACAATGGCAACGGTGAAGAGCAAGTGAAGTCAAGATCGATGAACCAATATGATCACGTGATGATATGAAGTGGATCATATCATTGTTGATCATGTTGGTGCATGTGTTGCATCGATGTTGGAGGAGATAGAATGGAATGCGCAAGACAAAGGTATAACCTAGGGCATTTCATTTCACCGGTCATAGGTGTGTAGAGAAGTTTATGACCGGGTTTAGGATAGATGGCCGTACTATCAAGAGGGGCAAACTTGTTTGCATATCGGTCATCTAGTGCCACTTGAGTGATCTAACTTTGCATCGTTGCTAGGATCAAGTGGCGTGGCAAGTTGAGTGGCTAATCCTTTGGAAAATGATTGTGAAAATGCTAACACACATACACATGGTGGTGTACACTTGGTGGGGTTGGCACATTTACAAAGGAGATGAAGTTGGAGTTGATGTGGATCAACTCGGTGAAGAAATGGAGGCGATAGGAGAAACTCCACCGGTGGAGTGTCCACCCATAGAGTGCAGACTGTCCAACGGTGCCACCGGTGCCCTAGTCAGAAAAGACAGGGGTCAACAGAGTGACCGGACGCTGGGTTCAGGGTCCGGTCAGTGACAGCAGAAAGCACACGGTCTCGGTCTTATGACCGGACGCTGGAGTGTAATCTGACCGGACGCTCAGGGGCTGAGTCCGGTCAGTGCTGATGTATGGTGACGCAGGCAAAGCAGAAGCTAGAGAGTGACCGGATGCTGGTGCTACGTCCGATCGCGATCGACCGGACACGTCCGGTCATGAAATGTCATTTCTAGGACCTTACTAGAAACGACCGGACGCTGGGGTTGCTGCGTCCGGTCAGTTCTTGCTAGAGCATCCGGTTGATAGATGACCGTTGAGATCCAGTGAACAGTGTTTGAAGGAGGGGACATGTGGCGTGCATCGCACGACCGGACGCTGACGTCCAGCGTCTGGTCGATCGGACTGGAGCGTCCGGTCGTCCCGACTTTCGCCCAGTGAAGGGGTAACGGCTAGTTTAGCCCTTGGGGCTATAAATAGAAGTGGCCCTCGGCCATGGCTAGTGCTGAGCACCTAAGGGGACTTAGTGTCCATGCTTGTGAGTGCTTGGGAGCCCTCCATCACACATATACTTGATAGTGATCATTCGATTGTGTGAGTGAGCGATTCTAGTGCGATTGCATCATGAGGTTGCATCGAGTGGCACTAGGTGATCGAGTTGCAAGCCGGTGGTGCTTGTTACTCTTGGAGGTTGCCACCTCCTAGACGGCTTGGTGGTGGTCTCCGTCGAAGCCCGCAAGAAGCTTGTGCGGGGCTCCGGAGAAGAGCTTTGTGAGGGGCATTGTGCTTGCCCCGTGGGAGCCGCGAAGAGCAACTTTAGTAAAGCGTGTCATTGAGCTACCCTCACTCAAGGGGTAGGTTCTTGCGGCGCCCGACGTGCGGGCTTAGCGGGTGATGCTAATTAGCCGCCGAACCACCAAGTGAGCGGTCGACACAACGTGGACTAGCGTGTTGGCAAACATGTGAACCTCGGGAGAAAAATCATCGTGTCAACCTTGTTCTTCCCGTTGGTTTGCATCCCCATTACACAAGCTTGCAATTATTTTTATATATATTAAGCTTGTGTAGTTGCTCTTGTAATTAGATAGCTTGTGTAGCTTGCTAATTACCTTCTTGCTTGTGTAGCACAGAAGTAGCTCCCTTGCATGGCTAATTTAGTTTTAGTAACCTTGTTAGTCACATTGCTTAGTTTGTGTAGCTAAGTACTTGCGCTCTCTAATTAGGCATTGGTTGCCTTGTTATTGAGCATTGCTAGTGAGCATAGTTAGCTTTGTGCTTTTGCTTACTAGCATGTGTAGGAGCTCTCTTGTTGCTTAAAATACTAGTGGCATAGGTTTGTGTAACCTTGCTCTTGGAATTGTTTAGGAGAGCTCTAGCTAGCCTGGCACCTTTGTTGCATAATTGGTATCTTAGCAAGGTGCTAGTGAACATATATAGAGGGGTGTAGTCTTGGTTAGACCGATTGTTTTAATTCCGCATTTATATCGGTTAGCCAACGCGATTAATTTTAGAAAAGACTATTCACCCCCCCTCTAGTCCGCCATCTCGACCCTTTCACCCTAGCCAAGGCCATTGAGGATATACCGGTTGTTTGTGAGTTTCCAGATGTCTTCCCTGATGACTTGCCTAGATTACCTCTGGACCGTGAAGTAGAATTCAAGATAGAACTCATTCCGGGTATGGCTCCTATTTCTCGAAGGCCCTATAGAATACTGCCCAATGAGTTGGCTGAGCTGAAGAGTTAGTTAAATGAGCTATTAAAGAAAGGTTTGATTCGGCCTAGTTCTTCTCCTTGGGGTTGTCCGGCTATCTTTGTGAAGAAGAAGGACGAGTCTCTGCGCATGTGCGTGGATTATCGCCCCCTTAATGTTGTTACTATCAAGAACAAATACCCTCTTCCTCGCATCGATATTCTGTTTGATCAGCTCTCCAAAGCTAAGGTATTCTCCAAGATTGATCTGAGGTCTGGCTACCATCAGATCAAAATTCGTCCTGAAGATATACCTAAGACAGCTTTCTCTACTCGTTATGGCTTGTTTGAATATCTTGTCATGTCCTTTGGGTTGACAAATGCTCCGGCACACTTTATGTACCTGATGAATTCGGTATTCATGCCGGAATTGGACAAGTTTGTCGTCGTGTTCATTGATGATATCCTTGTATATTCTCAGAATGAAGAAGAGCATGTTGAACATCTGAGAATTGTTTTAACTCGATTACGTGACAACCAGCTTTATGCTAAGTTCAGCAAGTGCAAATTCTGGTTGAATAAGATACCTTTTCTGGGTCATATGTTATCTGGAGATGGAATTTCGGTTGACCCTACTAAGGTGCAAGAAGTCCTAGAGTGGAAGGCACCTACTACGGTCACACAAGTCCGAAGTTTCCTGGGTTTAGCTGGCTACTATCGTCGCTTTATCCCGGATTTCTCAAAAATCGCCAAGCCCATGACTCAACTACTTCAAAAGGATGAGAAGTTTGTGTGGACTCCGAAGTGTGAAGAGGCTTTCCACACTTTGCGGACCTTACTAACTTCGGCTCCTGTATTGGCACAACCTGACATCGAGAAGCCTTTTGATGTCTATTGTGATGCATGTGGCACCGGTTTGGGGTGTGTTCTTATGCAGGAGGGCCGAGTCATTGCTTATGCTTCGCGCCAACTTCAAAAACATGAAGTCAATTATCCTACCCATGACTTAGAGCTAGCCGCGGTTGTTCATGCCCTGAAGATTTGGAGACATTACTTGCTAGGTAATGTGTGCAACATCTATACTGACCATAAAAGTCTCAAGTACATCTTTACTCAACCCGAGTTGAACATGCGTCAACGACGATGGTTAGAATTAATCAAAGACTACAACCTTCAAGTGCACTACCATCCTGGTAAGGCAAATGTGGTTGCTGATGCCTTAAGCAGAAAGGCCCATTGCAATTCCTTAGTTAGTGAAGACTTTCATCTGGCACACCTCCTTCGTCCTACAGTACTCCACAATATCACTGTGGATTGCTCTCTTAGAAGTTAAATTATCGAACTCCAGAAGACTGATGTGGGTGTGTTTCACATCAAGCGGAAGATGAAAGAGCATGAGACCAAACACTTTAGGGTCGATGACAAAGGAATTCTCTGGTTTAATGATAGGCTTGTAGTACCCAAAGACAAAGAACTTAGAAATCAAATTATGGCTGAAGCCCATTCTTTGAGATTGTCCATCCATCCTGGTAGCAGTAAGATGTATCAAGATCTCAAGCTATATTATTGGTGGACCAAGATGAAGAAAGAAATCGCAGCCTATGTGGCAAGGTGTGATAACTGTTGCAGAGTCAAGGCTATTCACATAAGGCCCGGATTATTGCAGCCACTCTCTATTCCTGGCTGGAAGTGGGAAGAAATTAGCATGGATTTTATTGTTGGATTACCCACTACCAAAAAGGGTTGTGATTCCATCTGGGTTATCATAGATTGTCTAACCAAATCCGCTCACTTTATTCTGATCAAGTCTACCTATGACCCTCACAATTATGCTGAGATTTACTTTCAACAAGTGGTACGTCTCCATGGTATACCCAAATCCATTGTTTCAGATAGAGGACCGCAATTCACGGCTTGCTTTTGGGAGTGCTTACATTAGAATCTTGGCACTCATCTAATCTGCAGTTCTGCCTATCATCCGCAAACATCAGGACAGACTGAGCGTGTTAATTAAATTCTTGAAGACATGCTTAGAGCTTGTCTTATCTCTTGCAAAGGCTCTTGGGAGGACTGGTTGCGTCTCGCTGAATTCTCTTATAACAATAGTTATCAAAAGAGTATCAAAATGGCTCCTTTTGAAGCTCTTTATGGCCGCAAGTGTAGAACTCCTTTAAACTGGGTGGAACCCAGAGAAAGAAGATTCTATGGTATTGATTTTGTAAAAGAAGCCGAAGAGCAAGTCCGAACTATACAGAAGAATATGGCTGCCGCTCAGGCTAGAAAAAAGAGCTACGCTGATAAGAGAAGAAAACCTATTGAGTTTGAAGTAGGTAACCATGTTTATCTGAAGGTATCCCCTATGAAAGGAGTAAAACGTTTTGGAATTAAAAGGAAGTTTGAGCCTCGATATGTTGGACCTTACCGCATTATCGAGAAAAGTGGAAGAGTAGCCTATAAACTCGATCTACCACGTGAGATGGGAGCTATATTCCCGGTATTCCATGTGTCTCAGCTGAAGAAGTGTCTTCGTATTCCCGAGGAAAGAATAGCTACGAGGAGAATCGAATTGAAATCGGATCTTTCTTATGAGGAAAAGCCCGTGCAGGTTCTGGATACTCAAGAAAGAGTGACTCGTAGACGAGTAGTTAAGTTATACAAGGTAGTGTGGAGTAATCATAGTGATCGGGATGCAACATGGGAGCGGGAAGATTATCCAAAGGAAAATTATCCAGCTTTCTATATTAAATGGTACACTTTCCAAATCTCGGGACGAGATTTTTCTAAGGGGGAGGGCTGTAACACCCTAGGTGTTTGGCTTCCACTAAATTGCATGTCATTTCATAAACATATGCATCATCTATGTCATCATGCCATTGTCACTGAAACACACATATGCAACATTTGCAAAATCTGTTTGTTTCATACTTGATTGCTTATGAATGGTAGTAGTGCAACCTGTGAATGCAACATGAATTGCTCATACCTTGAAACATGGCCATATGGTAGTAATGTGACAAGTGTAAAATAACAACAAAGTCATGAAACATGTGAAACATTGCATTGCAACATTTGGGTGAATTGCTTGTTTTGTTGTTTCATCACATGTGATCATTTGACATGGGTATACCACTTGTGTAAAGTGGTTGATTATGGTCTAATACACCTTAACTACACTTAGGGTAATTGTTTGGACACTGTTCATGTGGACCAAAATGACCAA
Organism: Miscanthus lutarioriparius; assembly: GCA_904845875.1. Classification (NCBI taxonomy): domain Eukaryota; kingdom Viridiplantae; phylum Streptophyta; class Magnoliopsida; order Poales; family Poaceae; genus Miscanthus; species Miscanthus lutarioriparius. The sequence continues at coordinate 87,930,775 of CAJGYO010000006.1, forward strand.
ATTGCCCTTTTGGAGAGGTTTGACTTGAATTGACCCTTAGAGTGTCACTGTTTGACTGATTCAAAAGACTACCTTAGAGACCTTGCATGGCTATGCACTCTTTACCAAAGTTGTAGCTAATTTACCAAGGAACAAAAGTTGTTTTATGACCAACTCATGAAAATGGCTAGAACATGTTCAAACAAGGCCCACAAGTCATATTTCCATGCTGAATTCACACTTAGAATTTTTCTAAGTCTTTAAGGCGATTTGCAGTTTCGAGTACCAATGTTTGGAGACTTGTATCTCCCTAACCAGGCCGAACCAACTCCAGCTCCTATTGAAGAAGTTGTAGTACTCACTTCGATCTTCAATTTTGTTAACTACACCATGAATCAGATAGCCACCGTTTGGGAGTTATGGACCGTCGAATTCACGCTGTCAATCGTGCCATCGGGCGTTGTTTCAGTCCGTTTTTAGAAAACCGACAGAGCCGCCGTGGCCGACCGGTGTAGGAGCTGCTCGCCGCGTGGCGCGCATGCTCTGCCAAAGTCTCCATGTCGCGCGTCCGAGCTCTAGATGAAGGCCAACGTCTCGCCACTCGCTCGTTCACTCGCCATTTCGCTCTGCCATCTCCTTCCTCCGCGAGAGCACGGTGACCGGGACACCGTGACGCCGCCGAGCCAAATCCTCCAACACCGAGCGCCTTGGTCCGATTCATCCTAGCCACAACACCACCGTGAGCTTCTCCACGTTCTTGACCCCACCGTCATTCCATTTTCGACTCAGGTAGAGCTCACCGTGAGCGCGGCTCCACCGGGTCACCATGACCGCCGTCGGCTGAGCTCGCACATGGCCGTGCACTCGAGCCCCTTACTGTCCCTTCTCTCCCTTGCGCTTGCTGCTGTGTGTGACGCTGAAGCTCGTAGAGTGGGCCATTAGGGCCGAGACGCCGTTGTCTCGCCAGAGCCGGCCATGCCGTGGCCGTGCGCCGCCATGGCCATCGCCATTGCCAGTAGCCGCAGCAATAGCTTCGATTGAGAGCACCGCTAGATGCGGACGGGTGAGGAGAACATCGTAGTACCGCTGGACTCGCCGGAGAGGCCACCGGCGACGAGCTACGCCGCCATCCGTTCCTCCTCCCCTGCCTATCTCTCTATCGCGTGGGACCCGCGCGTCAGCCGTCGTTCTCAGGCGGGAGTCAGCGTGGGCCGCGTCGCGTTTGGGCCGCGCCAGTGCATGTTGTGTGGGCCGCCGAGTCTGACCGGGCCGGCCCAGTAGCTGAGATAGGTTTTCTTATTTGTGTTTTGTTTTATTCTTTTCACTGATTTGTGTATATATTCAAAATTATGTATCTCCTAGTTGGTAGATCCAAATGATGTGGTTCCAATTTTGTTGAGTTCATGATATTGTCTAGTTTATATTAAAAATATGATTTATGCCATGTTCTGTTATGAAAATGGGAGTTTCTATTTATCTCTTTTAATCATGGAGGAAATAGAGATAATTATATCTTTTTCTATGTAGCTCCAAATGGCATGAATTTTTTATGGTGTACTGCTCATATCATGAATAGCTTGTAGTTAAATTTTCATATATTTTGGACACTGTATGTAGGAGATAGAAAATTATCTTTTTTGCATGGATGGATCTTGTGTGAATTTTCATAATTTTTCTATAGATCTAGTAAGGGTAAAATTTGGTGAGTGCTAATCTTATGCTAGAATGATGCTAGGAAAAATGATAAATATGTTGCTTGACACTTTTCAATAGGGTTTCCTAATTATGCTAAAAATAGACATGCCACCTGTTATATTGGATACAGCAAGTTCTGCTTGCCCAATGGTTTTGAAATTTTTATGGTAGTCTATGTGAAGCATGAGATAGCTACTATAATTTTTATAGATTTTTCTGAATAGTTTTACTATATATTGCTTTAATCACCTAATTAACTAAATAAATTAGAAAAGGGCATTAAATAATTTATTTAGAAGTTGGCACTATACTTTCTGATGTTCCTCTGGTATGTACAACAAGTTGGTAAATTTGGTTTGGTCCAATTATGCTTTTGCATCATCACTAAATAATTAATTTAGTAAACCTGTCATTTCTGGATAGATTCTAGGTTTACTGGAATTTGATTTGGTTAACGTAAGAATCATGCTTTGATGTTTACAACTGATTTGTAGAGAATTTCATAAGCTTTCTAGAATGTCCTCTTGCAAGTCATTTGAATTTATAGAACTCTGGTTATGATTAAATTAAGGAACTACCCGTGTGCATATGAAACTTTAACTGTTGTTTTAAGTATGCCTTACTATTTCTAAGTTTGTGGTAATGTTCCTAGGTGTTAGGCCTTTAACTGAAGATGAGCATCTTTATCTTAGGTTATGCAAGTTAGGTAAGTTGATCTCGTTCTTCAAGTTAAGTTAGATACACGTTTTAAAGTGATTTGAATAGAGCTATTCTTAATCGGTAAACGAGTGTCCAGTGATGTTTTCGTTAAACACTTACTGTGCTTCATTCATCATAGGCATCATATCATTCCTTATACATCCATGATATTTATCTTGTGCATCGGCATGCAATAGGTGTACCGGAAGGAGTGACCCTATTGGAATTCGAGGAACCGAGCGAGCAGCAGCAGCCGACACCGAAAGTTCAGGAGGTGCAGCCTTCAGGAGAAGTGCTAGACGAGGTCGCCGTTGAGTGCCCGGATCACCGTCCGTGCAACTTTGTGAAAGGCAAGCCCCGGAGCATATTAAGCCTCCTAATTTCCGAAATGCAGTTAAAGTATTATTGTTACATATATATATTGTTGCATTAAGTTTAGGTGTTGGATGCAAACACTTGCTGCATTGATTATCCAATCCTTGTCCAGATATTGATACCCTGAATCCTATGTAGTTCAGGTTTGTGTAGTGCTTAGCCCTGCTTAAACACGGTAGAAGTCAGGTGATTTCCTGTCACCTACGAGATATAGGAAGATACATATGGCACGGTTGGCTATATTTGCTATCGTGGAAAAGAACCAGTCTTAATTTGAAATGAAGACCGGACGGAGGCTTGCTGGTTTGCAGTGACTCTAGCTGTGTCGATTAAGGACTGAATCTTGGAGCCTTTCCTGTTCATGTTGAACGCATGCCTCTCTCTTAGTTGGCCGTGTCTGAAGACCGACCGCGAAGCCGAGTAGCTCACCTCAGGCCGGGAGTCGATAAGTATAAAGTGCACCTTGGAAGGGAGCCGTAGGCGTGAGTCCAAGGGCAGGTGATTTAAAAGTCCTGATCATCCTGGTAGAAGGGTAATCCCTGAGAGTGCTGGCGCTGATCAAACTCGCGAATTTGGTTCCTGAGTTGTTCCAAAGGTGACCCACGGCTACCCTTGCTAAGTATGCCAGGGTGAGAGTTAGGAATACCCCCCTCAGCTGAGTTGTAATTCGATTCGAGTCGCCGTCTCTCTCGGTTAGTGAGAACTTGACGGGCTTATCTCCAATGTAGACACACTAAATAACATAATGGTTCAGAAATAATGATATGATGATGATAACCTTATTATACCTGCTATGGTTAATATTGATTGCTCCTAATAAGCGAGTGCTCTAGTACAGGTGCTAATCTAGTGGACAGGTAAATGATGATAAGCTTGATGCTAAGTTTAAATTGGTCACTATCTTCATAAGCTCTTTTATGCAAATGTGTCAAGCTAGCCCACCTCATAAGCCTTGCATGATCCTTGGTGTCTTTTATTTCTGGTTTTGTCGGGTAAGTCTGGCTAAGTACCTTCTCGTACTCAGCATTTATCTCCCACCTATTGCAGGTGACCAGTTCTACTTTGGTTGCTGCAAGTATTGCCTTCTCCCAGCTAGGGATGAAGACTAGACCATTGGGCGTAGTCTCTACTAGTTCTCGTACCTGATGATGCTTTTGTAGGACATGACTCAGATCTGGCAATGTATTTGAAACTATGAAGTTATGTACTAAACTATGTTGCTTCCGCAAATTTGAACTTGGTTTGTAATATTTTATTTGAACTCTGATGGATGTAATCCAAATGCTACTTGTGAAATGTTGTAACGAATGATGTGTTGTGTTGAATCACTATGGTCTTGGTTTGTATGTCGAGAGTTGGTTGAAATCCTTCGTGATTTTCGGACTACTGGGATTATGGGAGCTTAAGTACAGGAATTTGATCGCTTCGGTGATTGTTTTTGTACTTACGTTCTTATGATTTGGTCGGTTTTGTTACAGAAAACACAGCTTTCATTAAGAAAACTCCTCGATCTTCTGTCCTCAGTTATCAACACCGCATTCTCTTCGGCATTAGTGAGGTGGCGCTTCGCCTTCTATTAATTGCAGTTGCTCTTCGCACATCTCGAGATATCTACCATCCCATCTCTGTAGCTATAAATACCAGCCGAGGGCTCTGGCCTCGAACACATCTATACTTGCAACTGCCTCTATTCTTTGCGCTTCTCCGCCTTCACAAACCCTATAGCGGTTTTCCTCCTCCTCTCAGTAGATCTAGCCAAACCCTATGGCTGGTGAGGACAACCGGGGCAAGCGCACGATAGAGGAGGTTCCAGAGGAGAACCTACCAATGAGCCAGCGCCTCCACCGTATGAGGTGAGATCGATATCTTCTGCTCATGGCAATGAACTTTTCTAACTTGTTTATAGGTTTGTCTTGAATGACAGCCTTCGTCCACTTCCTCCCAGGGCCGGAGAGCCCTCCAATGTTGTATCTGATGCCGCCTTCACACCAGATTCATCGTCGTACTCCTCCAACTCCTATAATGGCGACGACGCCCGACATTTCCTCTGGGAGTGGAGGGCAGCCCAGGACTGTTATTCTGAGGCAACTCGGGAAAACGATCAGCTTGAGATCCACCTCGAGGCCTCTCAAGCCGCCCTTCATGCCACTAAGGAAGAGGCCAGCGCTGCTCGGGTGTGGCTGGCCGAGTCCGACGCCATGGTGGCGGGTAAGATGGATTCCAAGAACACCTTTATTTTGATTCCCACTGTCTTTGTCTTGATATCTTCTTTGTTTCTGTGATCGCCAGCCCTGATGGTGTAGTTGGAGAACCTCTAGCTGGCGGCGAACGTGGCTACGACGACCGTCAATGCTCGGGGCCCCTTCATTAACTCCCGCCTCCACGATGTCCTGGCCTATGTCCAGGAGATCGCCCTCCATGGTGTCTGTCACGGTCCATCGGTGGCGCTGGCCGCAACACAGGTTCAGACCGGGTACGAGCTTCATACCATGGAGACCGGTTTCCCAATGGGCGACAGCCCCAAAGAGCATGAGGAGTTAATCGAGGACTTCGTTGATGCAGCGGAGGCCATCGTGGATATTACATCTGCTCAGGATGTGATAAATAATGTCTTTGACTAGTATGTATTTAGGGTAAACCAATCAATGAAAAAAACCTCTGTTTTTCTATGATTATGCCTCAGTCTACTTTCTACAATGTCTTGTGTATACCATAATTGTTTCTGTGTTGGTTTTTTGCTCTATAGGCGATACATATCGTATCGGCTTTTCCCCTTCTGGGGTATTTCTTTTTTTTGAGCTAAAGGTGATACCCTTTTGGTACTGGCTATTAGAGTCGATGATTGAACAAATCGGCTGTCAAGTATTAATCCAAACGCTAGGATAATATTCCTTCAGACATTTTCCATTGACCGCTTCTTGATACCAGGCATCTCATAGTATTTCCAAGCAAAACAATCTTTAAATTCCTTTAATAAATCTATCAACTCTTTCTTATACTCAAGATCTAGCTTAGCACTTACATACGTCGGCCTAGGCCTATCTCTAGGACCAATATCTATCTTCTCTAATTCGTCAGCCGACGTAAAGCCATGTCCTAGCTTACCATCCGTACCATCTATTGGATTATCCATTAAAACAAACTCTTAGAGCCGACTGCTTGGATCGGCTGTTGGCTTTCATCATTGATTTTAATGAAGCCTCCTTCTCATAGCTTGCTAGAAAAACACTCAAAGTCTTCTAGTTCCCAATACATTAGATCAGCTGTTGCTATACTCACAGAATCATCAGCATGAACCAGCTCAACATCATCTCCATGCCACTGAATCAAGCATTGATGCATAGTCAATGGTACACAACAATTTGCATGAATCCAATCACGACCAAGGAGTAAACTGTATGAACCTTTTCCATCAATGATGAAGAATGTGGTGAGCAAAGTCTTACTTCCGATTGTCAATTCAACATTTATTGCCCCCCTGGTCTTGGATGCATTACCCCAAAATCCTTAAGCATCGTGTCGGTGTCAATCAAATCTCCTGGTCCCTTGCCAAGCTTGCAAAAAGTAGTATAAGGCATAAGATTAATAGAAGCACCTCCATCTACCAACATTTTGCTTATTGGCTTCCCATCAACAAAACCTTTTACATATAAAGCTTTTAACTACTGATACTTGACTGGTTTATCGAATATGGCTTGCTGTATAACTGTCAACTTGGCAACTATCTCCTCATATTCTGATTCATCAAAATCCGAATAGACTTCTTGGTCTACTGGAGCTCTAAATTCTGACGGCAATAGAAAATCCATTTGAACATTAGCCTATGGTTGACCCCTATCGGCTGTTTGTTTAGCACGCCACACTTGCGGTCTACCAGATGCCTGAGCCTATTCTAGCTCTCTGTTCCTTAGGCATTGTACCCTTCTTTTCTGGCTTCTTGTCAAACCTCCTGGACACCATTGCCCTTCCTACCAAACATACTCTTCCTCATTACCTTCTTCACAATCAGCCCAGTTTTGATCAACAACCCGCTTTCCAAGCCGATCATGAACACTTCTATTTTTTAAGCGTCGATCCATATTATTACGATGATACTCATCTCGAGCATGGATAGACCAGCGGTTGGTTTGAGATTGCCTAAACTCCCAATATTGTTCACTGCACTCTGGGCAATTATTTCTAGTTGGTAATTTCAAACCTTCATTCCAACAATGTTTGAAGAAGGGACAATTCCAATGTGATTCAACTCGCTTTCTTTCATACCTCTATTTCTCCTATTGATGCTGGTATTCTTTCTCTTCTAACCAACGCTAGTAATCCTTTTCCTTCTGCCACTACCACTTATTCAACAAAATTTGAGATGTGACATGCGGCCTTATCGCTCCGTTCCTTGACGTCTCTCCTTGCTCATATCGGCTCTTCTATTGGTCATGGCACCTCTTAATTTTTCTATATTCATCATCCGATATTTGCATCTATAGATCGACTGTTCCAGTTTCCTTAGCCCTAGTTGATGTTAGGACTTTAGTCTTCCCTTTAAGCAACTTAGCATTGACCATATTCTGATCTCTTGGGAAAGGATTATCATCAACTTTCATCTTCTGAGGTGTATCAAATTTAAGCTTCCCTTGCTGAATAGCCCTTTATATATGTTGCTGGAAAATTCTGCACTCGTTAGTAGAATGAGAAGTAGCATTCTAAAACTTGTAGAACTTCTTATTCTTCAACTGATTTGGAGGTAACATAACATGATTGGTGGGAAACTTGATATGTCCCCTCTCAAGCAAGAAATCGAAGAGCTTGTCTGATTTTGTGACATTGAAATCATAGCTCTCTTCAACTCCTTTTCCCTAAGGATTTGGCATCATCACTGTCTTCTTATCCTAATTCCATTTGGCTGTAGCAATCTCTTCTTCTTCATCGTCCTCATCGCCATCATCAACTGAATATGGATTATAGGCTTCGGCAATTGCGGCACTCTTCTGGAATCGGGTATCTTTGCGCATATTCTGGAATTGGCTATTGAGTGCTGCCACTCATTGAGCTAACTGACCTAAATTGTCAAACTCTTGCCCAAGCAGCCTCTCCCTCCATGTTGGCAACATTCCTTGAATAGCTAAAGCAGCTAGCTGATCATCAGTTAGATTCAATGAGAAGCACAAATTTCTGGTCTCTCAGAACCTCTGAAGAAACTCGGCACCCAATTCATTAGTTCTCTGCCTTATAGTTGTCAAATATGTGATTTTCTTTTGCCCTATCCCAGTATAGAAATATGTATAAAACTTCTTTAGGTCAGTCCAATTAGCAATGGAATTAACTGGCAACGATGAAAACCAAGTGAAGGTTGGTCCTGACAGGGACAAGGAGAAGAAACAAACTCGATAAGCCTCTTTAATGGATGATTTGCCCAACTATGTAAGATACCGACTGACATGTTCTATTGTACTTGTGCTATCTTGACCAGTGAACTTAGCAAATTCCGGGAGCCTGTAATTTGCAGGAAGAGCGACCAAATCATACCACTCTGGATATGAGCGTTTGTACGAAAAGGTCTACCCTTTTGGCTTCAAACTGAACTGATTCTTCATCATCTCGGTCACTCTGAGCAATAATTCATCTGCGTTTGAATCTAGATTTCTCTGTAATGGATGACCCATCTGTGGATTAAAATTTTGGGTACCTTGATACCCCAGATTTGGAATCATATGAAGGGTGTTGTAATCTATTCCATAATGATATCCTTGTGGAATCTCTATCCGTTGGGTCTTTTGCTGATTCGCTGCTTGAAGTCTCTGGTTGTAGATGTTGGGATCTGTATCTCTACAAATCCTTTGAACTGATGGCGCTATTTTTTAGCCAACGGCGGTATTGGGCCTGATGTGCCAAAATTAACCATTTGATTCTGAACTTGCCCCGTCGGCTGTTGTACATACTAGACTGATTATCTAAGATTATTTTGTATTTGATTAGTAGTGGTACCTTGAACCTACTCAGATGAGCTTTGAACTGCCTGGACATCATCATTACCAGTTAGTGCTGCTTCTTGACAGCTAGTACCGGCTTGATTAGTCCCCTGAGTCGACGAATGTGGAATGTTGTAATAAGTTGGTCCAACCTGATCAATTGAATATCCATAAAACACCTCTTTCCTAGTATTGTGGAATGTGTTCAAGAAAGCTGTATTATGGTTCAACAAGGCATCATGAACATATTTGTTTACAGCATCTATGAAGAAACACCTATCATCAGCTTCGTCTGTATCTGACTGCCCATGCATCAAAACTCTCGGTAGTGTATATTTCTAAACAACTTTGTTGTCGCGTGTCTTGGTGTAGGACAACAAATACTTGTTCTAAAATTATTCTATAGCTTTATAGATGAAATCTTTATCCTCATCAAGTAGGTCTTCATAAGGCACCATAAGGATGTCACTGTTGTTGTGAGTTGCAATGATGATTGTGGGGTCCCACCGGGTGTGCCAGAATGCGTGTCGACGCGAAAACGTGGTAGCCATGCCGGGTGGACACGCAGCAAGCCGAAATGATATGGAGTTCTGCCTAGCTTCAACGTAGGACCAGTCGATCCTGTGAATTCCTAAGGGCGTGTGTGGGGGGTATGACCCCGAATACCCACGGTAGACCACATGGGCTGCGCCCCCAGGGGCGGCCCAGCCCACAAGACAAAGCCTTGCGGGGCACGACCCTGCTCGGCGTGATGTAGACTAGGCCCAATCTTCTAAAAGGTATGATAGCGTTGATTGGTGTAGACTCAATGTTCATGATCTAGGCTTCGAACCAAGACTGATTTGGACCCCCGCAACCGTTACACCACTGCTCCGTTGGTTATCAACCATGCGAACGCGATTGACCTCGCCGAGAAGGCTTTCCTGCAAGAGAATCGAGAACACAAGCAAGAACGGGACAAATACAATCTGAAATTGCAAATAAATATGAGGCTTATGATAACAAGAAGGAGTTCAAGTCTTTATTTGAAAGGACTAATCGCCATAGGCGAACAAGATCAAGAACTGGGGCCCTGGTTCACAGCAAGCAGCCTTGGCAGCACAGTTGTAGCAAAACGACGTCTGTTTCACGAGGAAATCAAGAACTAAACAAAACCCCAAACCCTAAGGAGAGCGACGGCTGCTATTTATAGAGTCTTGGGCGTGACCCACTGGATGCGCCCCCTAATGGGCCCAAACACGATACACGGTCCAACGGACCAAAAGACGGTGTCGTAGCACCCTAGCAGATTCTGGATGCTGACTTGTTTTTACGATTCCCGTTGATTCTGAAGGTCTTTTGATGTGAGACCACTTGGATTGGCTTCCTTATCAAATTAGCTTTCCAAACATATGTGGATCATCAAAAATGAAGTCCGAATGCGTCCTGGGTGACCAGTTTAAGGCAGACTGGTCCTGGAGGCCGAGGCAGACTCGAACTTGAGTTGCTTTGGGCCTCCACCTTGGGGACTCGAACCGAATTAGCCTCGGACCTTCTTCTTGACTTGGACACCCTTGCTGGCCTCCTACCCCTCTATACCATGCGCCAAACATGGTCATATGCATGGGTGTCATGTCCTCATCATCCTCCCCTTCTTGACAAAAAGCCATCCTCGGCGTCGATTGTGCTTGAAACTGATCGTGCACAACATAAAGGAGAACGGGGTTGCGAAGACAAAGGAAACTAAAATAATTGTGAGAAAGAACATGACCATGTTTCCAAGTTTCTAACATGTCATCTGGCATAAAAATTTTAGCAAGCATGTAGACTCCACGATCCAAATGCACACGATGTATGTCAATACTATCCTGCAAAAGATTAGAACTAACCAAAGACAATGCAGGAATAGATGGTCTAGCAGACATAGGTAGCAACCAACAATGCTCCCCTTCTTGGAAGTGAACTTGTTTCTTTGCGAACATGAGAAAATGTTTGTCTTATCATGGCTGCCCTCTAAACGATCATAATCTTGTACAACAACAGGAGAATTCATATTACTACGAACGTATACTCGATGTATCATATATTGTCCTTTGTTGTTATATTTGTCAATAACATGATATGTGTGTTTAGAAAACCAAGGCAAATCAGCATATTTAAAAAGGCTCTCCTCCAAACAATCTAGGTTACACAAAACATCAAATTCAATATAACCCAAAGTATGTAAAGAAGATAACAGTTTGAGCTCATCAGTTTTAGTAGCAATATGAATAACATGTTTATTTTCAGCACAAGTGGTTGGTTCCAAAATATGTAAAACTGAAGCATCATCAACCAATTCATCTTTATCACAAGGAACATCAAGCAAATTATCATGGGACAAAGATAAATCAAGAGAGGGTTCCACTAACAATTGCTCTATGATAGCATGGTTTGTGGAAAAATTTAGTACATTAAAACAATTCTCACCTTCCGTGAGTGTAGCACCATGGGCATTACCTGTGTTCTCAACAGGAGTAATAGGTGCATTGTGAAGTGATGGTTCTAAATTTGCATATAAGGTTGTGAGATCCTCATTTTCTTCCATGTCATCCTCTCGCTTATGTACATTATCCTGCAGAAGGTTAGTCATAGCAAGAGGAATAACAACAGACTCTGCCTCTAAATGGTGCACCTCATCATATGAAGTCAAAACAAGAGGTGGATTAACAAAGGTTTCTCGCATAAGAAGTTTCATATCATTCCAGGTTTGAGGTTTATCAGAAGGATCTAAAGACTCCCACCAAGATAAAGTAGAATGTCGCAAAACACTAGCTGCATTTTTTACCTTCCTCCTTGGACACATAAAGCGAGTAGCAAATATGTTATCTATGGCAATTTCCCACTCCATGTACTCATTAGCACCCATACCATCATAAGTCGGTGGATACGAACAACCTGTCATTGTTAGAAGACAGCAAAAGACAACACAAAAGTATTATCCTTACCAACTACTTAGGTTGTGGACAAGAAAAAAACAAGGCACTCAACTCTCAAGCGTCTTACCACGGTCTTACAAGTGTTCTTACTAAAGCAACAGGCGGTGCAATCGGTCGGTGACTGTGATACCGTTGTAGCTTGAGTGTAACAGTTGCAAGGTGAACCTGTACTTGATTAGAAGAAAGTGGAGCTTGGACAGGCACAATATAGTAGCAAGGAATAGCAATAATTTAATTCAGAAATTGCAAGATTGAAAAGTAGTCCCAAGCTAGTCTATGTCGCTGGCCTAAACTCGTCCTGGACCTAGTTCAAACAAGCAATACAATACAGCTCAGCACAATGACTCAAAAGGATGCAAGCACTTCTGAACTTTTTTTCACTTTCTTTTTTTTCCTTCTTTATTTTTCTCTCTCTTTTTTTAGGTGCGGTTGTTTTCCTTCTTTTGGTTTTTGCACCTCTTTGCCTTTAACTCTTTCTTTTTTTTACTCAGAAAAGTGCTGCAAAAATAATTGTAAATAAAAATATCAAGAAGTTGCACTGTAGCATGATCTAAACTCTCGGCCAGCAAAGCAATATCAGCAGTAGGACTGCCTAGGTGTGGACACCCTGACAGGAACTTTCCTTTTGGATTAGCTCAAGGAAAAACCAAAGAGATGCCCAACAAGGATCACAACTAACCAACAGTAGAAAATCTTGTGTTCATATTATTTCCAAACGAGACTATAAGTGTCAATTAATGCTTTCCTTTCTTTCTAACTGTGCCGCAAGAATAATCCACCAGCTACAACCGTGGAGATCAGATGAGATATCCTTTTTAAACGTGGAAATAAGGATCAGGATAAAGATTTGTACTATATGTCTCTCTCAACTTGACTAATTCTTTTCCCTCAATTTGCTCACGTAACAACCAACAGGGATGCAAGATTTGGCGAAAAGGAACAAACTATCACCACACTGGAAGACAAGACTTGACACTAGACCAAGAACAAGATCAGAACACAATAAACACTAAGACGCGGCGAGGGACGACAGTTCCATAAAGCAAACTAAAATTAAAAAAATTGCAAAGGCCAGGGCTATAGGACTAGAGATATGTGGTAGTGGATATATTTTTTTGGCTTTTTTTGGACTATAGGTAATGCAAAAATAGTACCAATCCAAAGGGGAAAACAAAGTTATACCTAACGGGCAACAAGGTCTCTGATACCACTTGATGTAGACTAGGCTCGATCTTCCGAAAGGTATGATAGCGTCGATTGGTGTAGACTCGATGTTCACGATCTAGGCTTCGAACCAAGACTGATTCGGACCCCCACAACCGTTACACCACTGCTCTGTTGGTTATCAACCACGTGAACGCGATTGACCTCGCCGAGAAGGCTTTCCTGCAAGCGAATCGAGAACACAAGCAAAAACGGGATAAACGCAATCTGAAATTGCAAATAAATATGAGGCTTATGATAACAAGGAGTTCAAGTCTTTATTCAAAAGGACTAATCGCCACAGGCGAACAAGATCAAGAACTGGGGCTCTGGTTCACAGCAAGCAGCCTTGGCAGCACAGTTACAGCAAAACGACGTCTGTTTCATGAGGAAATCAAGAACTAAACTAAACCCCAAACCCTAAGAAGAGCGATGGCTGCTATTTATAGAGTCTTGGGCGTCACCCCCTGGATGCGCCCCCTAATGGGCCCAAACAGGATACACGGTCCAACGGACCAAAAGACGGTGTCGCAGCACCCTGGCAGATTCTGGACGCTGACTTGTTTTGACGATTCCTATTGAATATGAAGGTCTTTTGATGTGAGACCACATGGATTGGCTTCCTTATCAAATTAGCTTTCCAACCATATGTGGATCGTCAAAAACAAAGTTCGGATGCGTCCTGGGTGACCAGTTTAAGGCAGACTGGTCCTAGAGGCCGAGGCAGACTCGAACTTGAGTTGCTTTGGGCCTCCACCTCGGGGACTCGAACCGAATTAGCCTCGGACCTCCTTCTTGACTTGGACACCCTTGCTGGCCTCCTACCCCTCTATACCATGCGCCAAACATGGTCATATGCATGGGTGTCATGTCCTCATCATCCTCCCCTTCTTGACAAAAAGCCATCCTCGGCGTCGATTGTGCTTGAAACTGATCGTGCACAACATAAAGGAGAACGGGGTTGCGAAGACAAAGGAAACTAAAATAATTGTGAGAAAGAACATGACCATGTTTCCAAGTTTCTAACATGTCATCTGGCATAAAAATTTTAGCAAGCATGTAGACTCCATGATCCAAATGCACACGATGTATGTCAACACTATCCTGCAAAAGATTAGAACTAACCAAAGACAATGCAGGAATAGATGGTCTAGCAGACATAGGTAGCAACCAACAATGCTCCCCTTCTTGGAAGTGAACTTGTTTCTTTGACAAACATGAGAAAATGTTTGTCTTATTATGGCTGCCCTCTAAACGATCATAATCTTGTACAACAAAAAGAGAATTCATATTACTATGAACATATACTCGATGTATCATATATTGTCCTTTGTTGTTATATTTGCCAATAACATGATATGTGTGTTTAGAAAACCAAGGCAAATCAGCATATTTAAAAAGGCTCTCCTCCAAACAATCTATGTTACACAAAACATCAAATTCAATGTAACCCAAAGTATGTAAAGAAGACAACAGTTTGAGCTCATCAGTTTCAGTAGCAATATGAATAACATGTTTATTTTCAGCACAAGTGGTTGGTTCCAAAATATGTAAAACTGAAGCATCATCAACCAATTCATCTTTATCACAAGGAACATCAAGCAAATTATCATGGGACAAAGATAAATCAAGAGAGGGTTCCACTGACAATTGCTCTATGATAGCATGGTTTGTGGAAAAATTTAGTACATTAAAACAATTCTCACCTTCCGTGAGTGTAGCACCATGGGCATTACCTGTGTTCTCAACAGGAGTAATAGGTGCATTGTGAAGTGATGGTTCTAAATTTGCATATAAGGTTGTGAGATCCTCATTTTCTTCCATGTCATCCTCTCGCTTATGTACATTATCCTGCAGAAGGTTAGTCATAGCAAGAGGAATAACAATAGACTCTGCCTCTAAATGGTGCACCTCATCATATGAAGTCAAAACAAGAGGTGGATTAACAAAGGTTTCTCGCATAAGAAGTTTCATATCATTCCAAGTTTGAGGTTTATCAGAAGGATCTAAAGACTCCCACCAAGATAAAGCAGAATGTCGCAAAACACTAGCTGCATTTTTTACCTTCCTCCTTGGACACATAAAGCGAGTAGCAAATATGTTATCTATGGCAATTTCCCACTCCATGTACTCATCAGCACCCATACCATCATAAGTCAGTGGATACGAACAACCTGTCATTGTTAGAAGACAGCAAAAGACAACACAAAAGTATTATACCTACCAACTACTTAGGTTGTGGACAAGGAAAAAACAAGGCACTCAACTCTCAAGCGTCTTACCACAGTCTTACAAGTGTTCTTACCAAAGCAACAGGCGGTGCAATCGGTCGGTGACTGTGATACCGTTGTAGCTTGAGTGTAACAGTTGCAAGGCGAACCTATACTTGATTAGAAGAAAGTGGAGCTTGGACAGGCACAATATAGTAGCAAGGAATAGCAATAATTTAATTCAGAAATTGCAAGATTGAAAAGTAGTCCCAAGCTAGTCTATGTCGTTGGCCTAAACTCGTCCTGGACCTAGTTCAAGCAAGCAATACAATACAACTCAGCACAAGGACTCAAAAGGATGCAAGCACTTCTGAAGTTTTTTTTCACTTTATTTTTCTTTCCTTTTTTATTTTTCTCTCTCTTTTTTTAGGTGCGGTTTTTTTCCTTCTTTTGGTTTTTGCACCTCTTTGCCTTTAACTCTTTCTTTTTTTACTCAGAAAAGTGCTGCAAAAATAATTGTAAATAAAAATATCAAGAAGCTGCACTATAGCGTGATCTAAACTCTCGGCCAGCAAAGCAATATCAGCAGTAGGACTGCCTAGGTGTGGACACCCTGACAGGAACTTCCCTTTTGGATTAGCGCAAGGAAAAACCAAAGAGATGCCCAACAAGGATCACAACTAACCAACAATAGAAAATCTTGTGTGCATATTATTTCCAAAGGAGACTATAACTGTGAATTAATGCTTTCCTTTCTTTCTAACTGTGCTGCAAGAATAATCCACCAGCTACAACCGTGGAGATCAGATGAGATATCCTTTTTAAACGTGGAAATAAGGATCAGGACAAAGATTTGTACTATATGTCTCTCTCAACTTGACTTATTATTTTCCCTCAATTTGCTCACGTAACAACCAACAGGGATGCAAGATTTGGTGAAAAGGAACAAACTATCACCACACTAGAAGACAAGAATTGACACTAGACCAAGAACAAGATCAGAACACAACGAACACTAAGACGCGGCGAGGGACGATAGTTCAATAAAGCAAACTGAAATTAAAAAATTGCAAAGGCACAGCGGGGCTATAGGACTAGAGATATGTGATAGTGGATATATTTTTTTGGCTTTTTTGGACTATAGGTAATGCAAAAATAGTACCAATCCAAAGGGGAAAACAAAGTTATACCTAACGGGCAACAAGGTCTCTGACACCACTTGATGTAGACTAGGCCCAATCTTCCGAAAGGTATGATAGCGTCGATTGGTGTAGACTCGATGTTCACGATCTAGGCTTCGAACCAAGACTGATTCGGACCCCACAACCGTTACACCACTGCTCCGTTGGTTATCAACCATGCGAACACGATTGACCTCGCCGAGAAGGCTTTCCTACAAGCGAATCAAGAACACAAGCAAGAACGGGATAAACGCAATCTGAAATTGCAAATAAATATGAGGCTTATGATAACAAGAAGAAGTTCAAGTCTTTATTCGAAAGGACTAATCGCCATAGGAGAACAAGATCAAGAACTGGGGCCCTGGTTCACAGCAGGCAGCCTTGGCAGCACAATTGTAGCAAAACGACGTCTGTTTCACGAGGAAATCAATAACTAAATAAAACCACAAACCCTAAGGAGAGCGACGACTGCTATTTATAGAGTCTTAGGCGTCACCCTTGGATGCGCCCCCTAATGGGCCCAAACATGATACACGGTCCAACGGACCAAAAGACGGTGTCGCGGCACCCTGGCAGATTCTGGACGCTGACTTGTTTTGACGATTCCTGTTGATTATGAAGGTCTTTTGATGTGAGACCACTTGGATTGGCTTCCTTATCAAATTAGCTTTCCAACCATATGTGGATCGTCAAAAACAAAGTTCGGATGCGTCCTGGGTGACCAGTTTAAGGCAGACTGGTCCTAGAGGCCGAGGCAGACTCAAACTTGAGTTGCTTTGGGCCTCCACCTCGGGGACTCGAACCGAATTAGCCTCGGACCTCCTTCTTGACTTGGACACCCTTGCTGGCCTCCTACCCCTCTATACCATGCGCCAAAAATGGTCATATGCATGGGTGTCATGTCCTCATCACGGCGCCTCCCGCAAGACACCAAGAAGATATCTTGAAGATACTATGAGATCTATTAGGATATGTATGATCCCATGATTCATGTAATCTGTTATTACTTTTTAGTTATCTCTCAGATCTAACCGACTTGTAACCCTGCCCCTCGGACTATATAAGGCAGGCCGGGACCCCCTCCAAACTCACATAATATCATACGATAGACAATACAATCCAATAGACCATAGGAGTAGGGTATTACGTCATACTAACGGCCTAAACCTGTCTAACTCGTTTGTCTCTGTTGCCTTCTTGTTCTCGATTACACGCATCTCTGTCGATCAATCTACCTTCGTGGGATACCCCTCGGAGGACTACCGATGATATTCTATCGACAGTTGGCGCGCTAGGTAGGGGTGTGCGTGCTGTTTCTATATTGAACAAGATGGTACTTTCCGCAGGCTCTTCATCCTTCCCATAGCCCGGCTAGATCTTCATGGTCGGATCAATCTCGTGGATCATCAACGCTGACGGAGTCGGAGAGCTCATCGAGTCAGTGCAGATTGATTCTGTACCGATCACCCCAACACCTGCGACTACAGATCCGATCTTGGAAACGTCTCCGAGGTCATCTTCGCCAACAACTCATCGCCCAGTTCCCCACTACCAGAGGAGGTGAATCAACAACGACGATCTGATCGCATCCATCAATCGAGTCGGCTAGAAGCTCGCCGATTGCCTCTCCATCACAAAATCGGCTCTGACCACTCTGGTTTAGCGCCGACCACCCTCCAATCCAGATCTATCGAAGGCTTCTTAGGAAACTTCAGGGGTCATGGCCCTACCCTTTGGGCTCACCAACATCACCGCCGCCTACCAAGAGGCCCTACGGGGCAAATTCACCGACCAAGTTGGAGATGTCCATCCTCTCACTGACTAGATCGCCGACCAGCTCCCGCCAGCTGTCAACATGCTACACATCGGTCGATGCCCTGGAACATCCCTCCAAACCATCTTGGAGGAGAATCTAGACTCCGAGTCCTAGGGATCTACAAAGACTATCGCCGAGACCACCACCGAACAACTTCCTCTCCCTCCTTTTTGGGGTGGCGCAATCTTCAACGTCAGCGTCGATAGCCCCCTGTGGGAAGGGGAAAACGACGAGGACTGTGCCACCCGTGTCAACATGAACATCAACTATGTGCAGCGCTGAGCAAATGAGGCTGCCCTTGCGATGGCCGAGGCTCAACATGACTCACATGGAAGGCCACGCCAACTCGACCGCAACCTCGATGATGAATTCGTCTATGTTGACGGACATGACATTTACAAGACACCAAGCGCCAACCTGGACGTGGCCACCAATGAGCTTGCTCGACTCCCACAGACGCCAGAGGTCGCCAAGGTCGCTGCCATGCTTAAAGCGGCGCACTGCTAGGTCAACGAGATCCACCAGGATCAGAGACCTTCATACTCCACAAGCTCGATCCGTCGATCAACCACGCCAAGATCTGATCGCCGCCCAAGTTGTCTCACCGACCAGCACTGCGACAACAGGCAACCCCTCTAGGGTGGAGCTAGGGGCAACCACATCGAACACCTTCGCCAACACGACTAGGAGGTCGACCAGGACATCCGAGTGCACCTCAAGAATCTCCGAGATGCACAACGACATATCGACGAGCGCCGCTTCGATTGCCATGAAGAAGAAGTATGCCGCCATCAAGAGTACGAGCAAGAGTATGGTAACCCGAACTCAGCTCTTGAGCCGCTCAACACTAGCAACGCTATAGATCACGGTGCCGACAACCCCCGAAGGGCCCCCAGCTTTCACAAGGGCACTCCGAACACTCCAGTGGCCCCATGGTTTCAAAATCATTGGGGTCGAGCCGTACGAGGGAAGGATGAACCCCACACGGTGGCTATAGGCTTATGCCACTACTATGCGTGCCGCCGGAGGAGATACCAGTGTCATGGCGAACTATCTTCCCATCATGCTCACGCCAACCGCCATGAACTGGTTTACCAGCCTTGCCCCAGACTCCATCGGATCATGGGAAGAGCTGAAAAAAGTCTTCACCGACAACTATATGGCTATGTGTACTCGGCCGGGCACCAAGCATGATCTGAACCGCATCTATCAGAAGCTGTCTGAGCTCCTCCATAGCTACATCAGATGCTTTTTCGAGATGAGGAATTCGATTCCCAACATCACGGAAGCTGAGGTCATCACCGCCTTGGTTCGAGGACTTCATCACCGCAATCTCTGCTCCAAGTTCAACCACAAGCCACCAACAGGGATTGGCAAGATGATTATGACCACCAACCAGTACGCCGACACCGAAGAAGCCAAGGTGCGCTTCAATGAGGATGCGGGCGCTCAACGCTCAACTCGTCGTAGCGACGATCGCCCCGACGACCGGTGCCATCGGGACAACGGCCGTGATCAGCCAAAAGGACTCAAGTCTGGTCAATATCGCTGCTACTGGCCAGACCACATCGTCGCTACCGTTGATGAACCTCATGCCAAGCGCAACTACGACGAGCAGTACAAGAAGATCCTCGATGGCCCGTGCCTTCTCCACAAGAATGCCAAGCATAAGATGAAGGACTACCTCGGCTTGGCTAAGGAATTCCAGGCCAAAAAGCCAGACAACGACAACAACGATGGAGCCAGAGGCCACCGACCACCTGGGGGCAATAACAATGCCTTCTAGGATCATGACAAGGTGGTTGCCACCATCTTCGGGGGCCTCGCCTCCACCGAGAGTAGAAGAGAATGGAAGGTCGCCGCCCGCCGGGTGCTCGCCGTCACTACGGAAGATGCCACCACCAACCCTAGCTATTGCCCTTGGTCCAAGGTCCCTATCACCTTCAGTGGGGCCTACCAGTAGGCAAACATCCCCTACATAGGGCGCTTCCCACTCGTCCTTGATGCAACCGTCCAGAAAGTGCTTTTCAGAAAAGTGCTCATCGATGGTGGGAGCGTTCTGAACCTCCTCTTCAGCGGATCCCTAAAGGAGCTGGTCCTCAGGATAACAGATCTCACACCCTCTGACTCCTCCTTCTGGGGTGTGGTACCTGGTAGGGCATCCAAACCACTTGGAGATATCACCCTACCAGTGCAGTTTGGCACAGCAAGCAACTACCACGTCGAGCACATCAACTTCTACGTCGCTGACTTCAACACCACCTATCACGCCATACTTGGTCGGCCAGCTCTGGCCAAGTTCATGGCTATACCGCACTCTGCTTATCTGGTGCTGAAGATGAATTTGCCTACAGGAGTCCTGGCCCTACGGGCCAACCTCTCCATCGCCTACGCCTGCGAGTCAGAGTCTCACCATCGCCAAAGCCACCGACCTCTCCATCTAGATGTCCAGTGTGGTCACCGATGCCAAGACGGTGCCCGTTGATGACCTGGAGATCCCATTGCTGGAGCCTCCTCACACCTTCGCCAAGTCCAAGGAAACTAAGGAGCTCAGCCTCGGCCTCGATGACCCCTCCAAGACCGTAAAGATTGGGGCTCACCTCGACCCCAAATAGGAAAGCACGCTTGTCTCCTTCCTACGTGCCAACGCCAACGTGTTTTCTTGGAAACCTGTAGACATGCCGGGGATACCATGGGAGAAGATCGAGCACTCCTTGAATGTCTCACCGACTGCCAGACCGATCAAGCAAAAACTCCAACAATTCACGCCAGACAAGAAGAGGCTATTAGGGTAGAAATAAAAAGGCTCCTAGCTGCCAGATTCATAAAAGAAGTGTATCATCCTGAGGGTTAGCAAACCCTGTTCTCATTCAAAAAAGAATAAAGAATGGAGAATGTGCGTTGATTACACTAATCTTAACAAACACTGCCCTAAAGACCCCTTCGGTCTACCTCGGATAGACGAGGTTGTAGACTCCACCGCCGGCTGTGAACTGCTCTCCTTCCTCGACTGTTACTCCGGCTATCACCAGATCTCCCTCAAGGAAGAAGACCAGATCAAGACGTTGTTCATCAGGCCTTTTGGTGCGTACTGCTATACCACCATGTCCTTTGGACTCAAGAACACTAGGGCGACCTACCAAAGGGCCATCCGAATGTGCCTTGATCAACAGATAGGCCGCAACATTGAAGCTTACATCAACGATGTGGTCGTCAAGTCCAAGACCGCCGATAATCTCATCACCGATCTCGAAGAAACTTTCGCCAACCTGAAAAGGTACCGATGGAAGCTGAACCCTTCAAAGTGCATCTTTGGAGTTCTGCCTGGTATAATCCTATTCTACATCGTTAGTGCCCGTGGCATCGAACCCAATCCCGACAAGATCTCTGCTATCACCAACATGAAATGTCCGACCTGCGTAAAGGACATACAGAAGCTTACAGGATGCATGGCCGCTCTAAGCCGCTTCATATCATGTCTCGACGAAAAGGGACTACCATTTTTAAAACTCCTCAAGGCCTCCAAGCGCTTTTCCTAGTCAAAGGAGGTAGATTCAGCTTTCGAGCAGCTCAAGTTGTTTTTAACAAAGCCTCCAATCATGACGGTGCCTCGACCAGACGAAACTCTACTGATCTACATCGCCGCCACTTCTTGCGTCATTAGCACAACTATCGTCGTCGAACGCGAGGAGGCCGAGCATGCCAATAAGGTGCAACATCCGATCTACTTCATTAGTTAGGTCCTTAACGAGTCCAAAACTCATTATCCTCAAGTTCAGAAACTGCTATATGCTATTCTGATCACGTCGCGCAAGCTCCGCCATTACTTCGAGTATTGCAAGATCGCCGTGGTCATCGAGTTCCCTCTAGGGGACATTCTCCACAACAAAGAGGCCAACGGCCACATCATCAAGTGGGCTATCGAGCTTGGCACTTACTCCATCAAATTTAGAAGCAGGCCTACCATCAAGTGACAAGCGCTCGCTGATTTCGTCTCTGAGTGGACCGAGATCTAAGAGCCCATCACCGCTACTTGCCCCGAGCACTGGGTGATGTACTTCGATGGCGCCCTCAACATCAACGATGCTGGTGTGGGCATTCTGTTTATTACGCCGACCAAGGATAAGCTCTGATACGTTCTCCGAATACATTTTCTAGCCTCCAACAACACCGCCAAATATGAAGTGTGTCTCCACAGACTCCGTATAGCCATTGAGCTCGGTGTCAAATGCCTCATGGTATACAGGGACTCCGCGCTGGTCATCAACCAGCTCAACAAAGACTGGTCCTGCTCTAGTGAGAAGATGGATGTATACTGTGCCGAAATCAGGAAGCTTGAAGGGAAGTTCTACGGTATCGAGTACCACAACGTGGTACGAGATCAAAATCAACTCACTGACCAACTATCCAAGATAGGCTCCTCTCGCGCCACGATTCTACCTGGGGTCTTCATTCAAGATCTCTTGGCGCCATCCATTAAGGAAGAGAAGGAAGTGCAAGAAAATCCCCTTGTTGAGTAGCTGGTACTTATAGTACCTTCACCGGTCACCGATTGGAGGGAACAGTTCATCAAGTACCTCACCAGCGTCAAAGTACCCGCCGACAAGACTGAAACCGAATGCCTCATCCGTCGAAGCAAGAATTACGTGCTGGTGGACGGCAACTTGATGAGGAAAAGTGCCAAGGAAGGGATACTGCAGAAATACATCACCCAAGAAGAGGGAGTGAAACTACTTCTCAAAATTCACTCTAGTTCCTGCGGTAACCACGTGGCCTCGAGAAACCTGGTCGGCAAAGCTTTTCGAGATGGTTTTTACTGGCCCACGGCCATCACCGATGCTGAAGACCTCATCTGACGTTGTGAAGGATGTCATTTTTTTGCAAAGCAAACACACGTGCCGGCACAAGAACTACATACCATCCCAGCTTCCTAGCCCTTCGCATGCTGGGGACTAGATATGATCGGGCCCTTCAAGCCAGCACTAGGTGGTTTCCGATACGTGTACATCGCCATTGACAAGTTCTCCAAGTGGATCGAAAACAAACCGCTTGTTTTGGCCACTGTAAAGAAAGCAGTCGAGCTCTTCGAAGATATCATCCACAGATTCGGTCTCCCGAATAGCATTATCACTGACCTCGAAACTACATTTACTGGTCATCATTTTTGGGACTTCTATGAAGACCGATGCATCTCCGTCAAATACATCTCCATTGCCCATCATAGAGCCAACGACTAGGTCGAACGGGTGAACAGCATGATCCTTGATGCCCTAAAAAAGAGGCTATATCAGAAAGAAGAAAAGCATCCGGGTAGATGGCTCAAAGAGCTACCAGCTGTGGTCTGGGGACTGCATACTCAAGCTAGTCGTAGCACCAGTGTGTCTCCATATTTCTTGGTCTACAGCTCAGAAGCCATACTACCAGTGGACATTGCCTTCCGAGCACCTAGGGTGGAACATTATGATGAAGAGCAAGCCACAACTGTTCGGACAGAGGACGTCGATAGGGCCAAGGAAGAATGCCTGATCACCTACGTCCGCACAGCCAAATACCTAGAAGGCTTGTGGAGATACTACAACCGCAACATCAAAGGTCGTTCATTTGCTATCGGCGACCTTGTTCTCCATAGAAAGCAAAAAACCCAAAGGGATGCACAAGCTCTCCTCCCCCTAGGAGGGGCCTTACATCGTCAAAGAGGTTACCCGACTAGGGTCTTATCGGCTATGTGACTTGGATGGAATCGATATCCCCAATTCATGGCACATTGAGCACCTTATACATTTCTATCCTTGAAACGCTCTAGATATGTATTCTCTACTTCATGATGAATAAAGTTTTGGTTGACATAATTTGTCTTCATTATTTCTCCATTACAATTTAATCTCCACTTACGGTCGTCAAGCTCTAAGCTACTCCTTAACGAACTCCAATATGAGATCGCCATAAATGCTCCACCACGTTTCTCCATATCTCCAACATGTGATCGCCATAAACACTCCACCGCGTTTCTCCATATCTCCAAAATGTTTTGTCAATCGCCGAGCAGCACATGTTTTGTTTTGTGCTCTGTGGAAAAGACCCAGTCTCCGATATCTCCCTACACGTGCTACGGGCTCCGTGCTCTATGTTATGGGTGGTCTGCTATGGTTCCTTGGTCATGCCTATTCCTCCTACATGTGCATGGGCTCCGCACTCGACATTATGGACTATGGGCTAGCCAAGGCCAAGAGCACAATAAGGAACTAACTGCTCGGACACCACTTATACTACGTATATATCCAAGTTAATTTGCCAACCACCGAGCAGCACATGTTCCGCTTTGTTCTCTATGGAGAAGGCCTAGTCTCCGATCTCTCCCTACACGTGCTATGGGCTCCGCGCTCTGCGTTATGGGTGGTCGGCTATGGTTCCTTGGTCACGCCTATTCCTCCTACACATGCATGGGCTCCGTGCTCGATGTTATGGACTATGGGCTAGCTAAGGCCAAAGAGTTCGGTAATGAACTAACAGCTCGGACGCTACTTATACTATGTATAATCGTGTTAGGGTTAACACTACAACAATTTTTCACGGCAAAACTGGCAAATAGCATAAACATGCACATGTCACTTTACATCATTTCTACATACAAATGTCTGTCTGTGCCCTTGCGTGTTTTAACTACTCTCTCCAGTTATTACAGACTTTCCTCTGAGCAGATCAACGGGCTTCGCCATCGCCGTCCATCTCACCGAACAGGTCGATGTCGCTAGCCAGCTTCTTCGCCGCGTTTTCCACCTCATCTTCCAGCTACTGGTGCTCCGACCTATCGCTTGAAGGTCAATGGTAGAGTAATGGGACTAGACCACCACCAGGGCATGTGTAATGGCGGTGATGATGACACCGCCTTGCACCTTTTGATGATGGTGTTTGGACGCGGCGGCCTACCATCGGGCTGAGGAGCCGCCTCTAGGTCGACGCAGTCGAGCACCGGTTTGACTCCAACAACTACGGCATTGAACTTGTGCCCTAACCCTCCGATGATAGTCTGCAGGCATCATAAGGATCCATCAAGCCAAGAAATTACTCCAGCAGTAACTCTGACCACGAAGTACTCACCTTTCATCTCCTTGGCCAGTTTGTTTGCTCACCCTAACTCCTTCATCTTCTCCTCTCGGAGTTGCTCAATGGTTTGGCGCAGCTGGCCGAGCTCCACGTCTTGCTCTACAAGCACAACAGTCGTCAACAACAATAATACTTCAGCAATGCAAAGGAAAATCACCGATACGCCATACCTTTTCTCTGCTCGGAGACATTTCGGAGCTGCTCGGACTTCTGCTCTAGCTACTTGGACACACTTGTCAGCCGCTTGGAGACGGTGGCCAGCTGCTCGGACTTACCCCACAACTGCTCGGACGCCATCGCTAGCTGCTCGGATAGGACGCCCTTCTGGTATTCTAGATCCCACGCGTTGGATTCAGCAAGGCCTCGCTCGTGCTGGGCCCTCTGGATGTTCTTCTCCATTAACTTCATCACCTCCTTCAGCTTTTCATTCTCCTCGGTGAGGGGCTCCATCCTCTTGATCAGCTGGCGCCGTTGTTCAGCAGTCCGAGCTATGCCCTGCAAAAACAACAAGATTATGAAGAACTCCATTCTCTGACAACACAGACAGCCATTGCCAATGCAATACTGACCTTGATATGCTTCACCGCCGTTGATAGGGTGGATTCTAGTCTCCTTAGCTCCCTGGTGGTGTCATCCTCCTCAACGACCACCACTTCGTTGCCCCACTTGTGGAGGATTTGGATAGCTTGAGGTCATGATTCCTCATGCTCGATCTCTTCTACCTCATCCTCCTCCACAGCGGGAGGCACCACCAGGGGGCTCGGTGGTTGGACAACGTGTCTGACCACGCCCTGCGACACTTCAGGGGGCGCCATTTGCTCCTCAGGCGCCACCGGCCTCGCTTCCCTAGACTCAGGCGCGACACTAGCATCTCCTGCAATCGCCGCTGAAGACCCGACAGTTTCCATCGTCTCCCCAGGCATCACCGCTGATCCGTCCATCGTCGGTGCCAACTGTTCGCCGCTGCCAAGTCCACCAGCAATGGCGGTTGACTCCTTCGTAGGCCGTCAAGCACCCAGGGACTTTGAGATGGGGTCTCCCAGAATTGCCTCTGCCCCAGGACCAGCCTTTGGTTGCTCATCAGTTTGGATGGGCGGGGTCAGATCCTCCGTATGCCTCGCTCTGCATCAGATCAGCTCGTCAATCGCCAAAAAAAGATAAGGATATGATAGCAAAATAACTCTAAAGCAAGGATACTTACGTGTCGGACTACTGGTACACTTTCCTAAACCAGCGCTGTCTACCTAAGCCCCCAGCCTTGGCCCTGGGGTTGACTCTCATGCCCTGGGGTAGAGGTATTACGGCATCCATCGTCAGCCTCGCCTCCTCCTATCGCTCCCGGACTCCCGTCACCTGCTGCTTGGGGACTCCCGTTGCCTGTTGCTCCACTCCCTTCAATTGCTCCTCCACGCACATGTTGTGTGGAGGCGCCTTAGTGCTTGGTGGAGGAGCCACTGGCACTAGTCATCATCCAACCACTCGGACATTGCTGTGCTCCGTGTCCAAGTGGTCTCGTCGCCGCCAAGCGAGATGCCGCCCGGTTTGCGGGGGACAGCACCCGCCGTCTTCCTCTTCTTCTGGGTCGGCTCATCTACCGCTGCCCTCTTCCCCTAGACTTTCTCAGACACCGGGGGGTATTCTCCGTCTAACCAGCGTCGGCGCCTCTGGACTCCAACGAGACACTAACAGCACCTTCCTCAGGCTACGTTGGTGGCCGGGCATCCACCGCCTGTGGCCAATCACCTCTTGGCACGCTCTTGAAGTACACCACTCTTTCCTGTGAATGGATCTTTCCATAAGTAAATCAGTCCACTACTCGGTAACGATTAAGGGTACAAAGCATCAGGAACAAACAATTGTGATGTTTACCTGAGGAGGTGGATTCTTGCAGTTAAAGGATCTCATCTGCCCTAACACGTTGAATGAGGCAAATGGAGAAAATAGCTCTGCACCTCGCTCTTGCACATCATCCCTCGACAGCATCTTTGTCCTCTCCCAAGTGCTGTCGGTGTCGCCATTGAAGTCATAGCCTACGTGGGCCCTCTCCTTGCAGGGCTGGACACGGCGCACTATGAAGCTCACCGCCACTAGTCCATTGTTGGTCTTCACGCTCTTTGTCAGACCAAGGAGCTCCCTCACTTGCTCCATATCAGCACTGCTTGGCCTCTCCGACTAGCTTTTCTAGCTCTTCGGGATGTGGTCGGCGTGACAGCGGATGGCAGGATGGCTCTGCTTCATGTAGAACCACCTGGCGTTCTACCCCTTCAGTGACATGTTTAGCGGCACAGTAAGGTACTCACCCGCCATTCCATCGCGCAGTTGAAGGTACACTCCGCCAACCACCTTGGAACCACCGCCGGCTTTCTTCTTCAGCCATAATAGGTGACGGAAGAGGTTGAAGTGGGGAAGGACTCTGAGATACGCCTCACAAAAATGGATGAAGATAGATATGTGCAATATGGTGTTTGGGTGGAGGTTGCACAGACTGACTCTCCAGAACTCCAACAAATCCCTCAAGAACGGATGAACAGGAAATCCTAATCCGCGCCAAAAGTAGTCCACAAATACTACATCTTCATCGGTATGAGGAATTGGGTAGGGCTCACCAAGGGCCGGCCGCCATCCGGCGGTGACGTGGTCAGGAAGAACGCCCGCCTCCACCAATCTATTGAGCTCCACCTCCCCCATGCGAGATGACACCCACTCTTCATCACGGCTGGCTCTGGCGCTCGCTTTCTTTGGGTTCATAGCTCCCCTCTTCGGCGCCATCTCTCAGATCCAGATTAGGGCAGGCGGCGGAAGCATGCGTGGATATGACTCTGGAAGTGTAAGGGCTAAGGAGGAAGATGAAATGGCAAAGTGGCAAGGGTGGGAGCGTGGGGTATGGCGGTGCAGTTATAAAGCACTCCCCCCACCTTTTGCATTTGAGAGTTTTTGGGAAACTGCTTCCATGATTTGCACCTCTCTGAATTCTCCACAACAGCATGGTGGGCCGTTACGTGGGCTTTCACGCGTCTGCGACCCATATCGCCCATTTATCTCCGCAATTTGTTACTGCTCACCGAATATTCACTGACTTCTCCGCCAACCATTATGGCTCAGTAATTACTTCTATACAGCCATTACTCCGGTATTTTCTCCGCGGTTTGTTTTCTCCAAAATTTCCACTCGTGGCTCAGGGACTATGTCAGCAATACGACTTGGATCCTCACCACACTAGGGACTTTTTCCTGATGACTGCTGTTTCTGACCCTGGCACCACGTGACTACATCACCTACTGTCAGGCTCGGGACTAAGTGGCACACTTCACCTTGCGGTGAATGTGCTTTTTCTCATTTTGGGGCTACACCCGGGGACTGGCTGCCTGCTCGGCTAGTCTTCTACTTTCCTTCTACTTTGGACCCTGGCACCACATGACTACGTCACCTACTGTCAGGCTTGGGGACTAAGTGGGCACACTTCACCTTGTGGTGAGTGTGTTTGCTTTAATCTGGAAGACTCCGCACCTCTTGAAGCTGAAGAAGACTATCTCCCTTTCTCGTGGTTGGACTCTAAGTGGGCACACTTGGTCCACCATGAAGAAATTTTCAATTCTAAACTTGAGCTCCTTACATCCTTATGGCAAGCCGTACTTGGGTCACACTACTCGGTGATGGTTTACGTTGCTCGGTGACGGTTCACGCTGCTCGGCGATGGTTTACACTGCTCGGCGATGGTTCACGCTGCTCGGCGACGGCTCACAACTGCTCGACAACTCATCATGGTGGTCGGACCATGAGTTTGACTGTTCGGCTTTGTTTGCACCTGCTCAGACAAGCTCAAGATAGTGTTGCACAACGGATACAAGGCGCTCGGGGACTAGCTATGGGGGGTATGACCCCAGATACCCATGGTAGACCACATGGGCTGCGCCCCTAGGGGCGGCCCAGCCCACAAGATGAAGCCTTGCGAGGCATGACGCAGCTCGGTGCCTCCCGCAAGACACCGAGAAGATATCCTGAACATACTACGAGATCTGTTAGGATACATATGATCCCATGATTCCTATAATCTGTTATTACTTTCTGGTTATCTCTCAGATCTAACCAACTTGTAACTCTACCCCTGGACTATATAAGGCGGGCAGGAACCCCCTCCAAACTCAAGCAATATCATATGATAGCCAATACAATCCAACAGACCATAGGAGTAGGGTATTATGTCATACTGATGGCCTAAACATGTCTAACTCATGTATCTCTGTTGCCTTGTTGTTCTCAATTACACGCATCTTTGCCGATCAATCTACCTTCATGGGATACCCCTCGGAGGACTGCAGACGATATTCTGTCGACAGCGTGCCAGTCAATTTGACCTACAATTGACAAGGAGAGAGTTTATCAGTAATTTAGGGTGGAACATGCTGATTTTGCCTAGACAGTTCCAAGTGTGCCGCTTCAGGAGCGGCCAGATGGAAAAATCGACTAAAACAGCCAATACGAGGAGAAATCGGCTATTAAGGACTGTAAAGCTCGCGTGTCATGATCAATTTTATAGTAACGAATGCAAGGCACCCAGTTTTAATAATCCTTTCCCTTGAGCTATTAACATGTATGCGTCAAAGATACATCACTGGCTAAATTAGATTTGATCGATACATGGTGTAGAGCCAATGAATCCGGTGAAAAGGGGCATGCCACGCAAACAATCGACTGTTTGATATGGATAGATCTACGAACCATCTAGATCTAATCTATTAGCATCAACAGTGAGGTTTGACTAGATTGATGCAACTATGATGATGATGATAGTCTAGAACCAGAAAACCCATAGAATCGACCATAGTTCAACAAATTCATGAAAGCGAGCCATATCTGTGAAAGCACAAGCGAATCGGCTAAAATAGCCGATTTAGGTAGAAAAGGGATTACAGCATGTGAACAATCGGCTATTTAATATGGACAGATCTATGAACTCATCAGACCTAACCTGTTATCCTTAACAGTGGGGTTCAATCGGATTGATGGCAGCCATGATAAATACAACAAATCAAACCTTTAAAATAAATAGATCTATTCACATTTAATAGAATCATGAAGACACACTATACGCATTAAAGTACGGGCAATCGGTTATTTAGCCGATGCAGGCATAGCAAACAGCCAAGGTCACGCCTGGTCGAAAGCAAATCTACCAGCTAGCATCCTTCGATTTAAAGTGCTAACAGTGGGGATCGACCGGATCATTGCAGCTATAATAGCGAGCTATAGACCAGATTCAACTAGCTAATAGACCTTCTCAAGATCAGACATGCCTTAGCCACGTACTATGCATGATCAAGATCAGAGTAGAACGGCCGATAAAACAAAATCTATCATTTAAGTAAGGATCATCGCAATGTGACAAAATAAACGATGGACTAAAAGGATGTGAGGCCGATCTAGATCGATCTCGATCGGGCAGGTTGATATTGCTGAAACTAATGACAACAAGAACATCAGCAAGATTGGTAACTTAATGAATCTACCCTAAGGATGCCACCCTTAGGTAGAGCCGATAACTTGACCTTAATCTAATTTGAGCAGTGGAGGTTGAACTTAACCAATGCAACCGTACTTGAACTAGATAAGGATCGATAACTAATTCATACTAGAGCTCGTAAGAGGTCAGCCAGACTGATGCAGCCTTACAAATAGAAGTATAAGCCATGATGGTACTTATAGACAAGCCAGAGGTCGATTAGATCGATACAGCCCTGCTTATTGAAGAACTCGCCGAGATCTATAGTACTCCTACTCCTAAGGGTTGGCGTAAAGATGAAAAAGTAATTGGTATTGATTGATTTGTGATCCTTTTTACAATAGTCGGTGTCCAATATTTATACCTAGATCCTAAACATGAATCCTACTCAAGTACGACTCATTACAATCTATGGTATAAGAGAAAACATTCCTAACTTAAGATAACTTGGACCCTAATCTTTCCCTTTTTGTAGAGTCCGACATATTTCTCCCAATGCCAACCTTAGCTCATTGACATTATCTGCTAATGTCATCCAAAGAGAGCTGATCCCAGTACCACATCTGAATCAGCTGATATCGATCCTTATGCAATCGATTCCTTGATGACACGATCTTAGAAGCTTCAAGTTCCCATGTTCTTCTTTCCAAATTTTGGTGTAAACAACATGTAAATCAAATATTGGAAGACATGTTGAGAGCTTGTGTCATCTCTTCAAAGGGCTTATGGGAAAAGTGGCTACATTTAGCTGAGTTTTCCTACAACAATAGTTATCAAGAGAGTATTAAGATGGCTCCTTTTGAAGCTTTGTATGGCCATAAATGTAGAACTCCTTTGAATTGGGTTGAACTCGGAGAAAGAAGATACTATGGTATTGATTTTGTCAAAGAGGCTGAAGAGCAGGTGCATATCATTCAACAACATATAGAAGCCGCTCAATCAAGGTAGAAGAGTTATGCGGACAAGAGAAGAAAACCCATTGAATTTGAAGTAGGTGATTATGTATACCTGAAAGTGTCACCAATGAAAAAGGTTCAACGGTTTGGCATGAAAAGAAAGCTTGCACCTAGATATGTAGGTCCATATCCAATCATTGAGAAAAGCAGAAGAGTAGCCTACAAGATCTAGTTACCTCCAGACATGAGGGCTATCTTCAATGTTTTTCATGTATCCCAATTAAAGAAATGCTTACGTGTTCCAAAAGAAAGAGTGGAGGTTAGAGATATCAAGTTAAAATTGGATCTAGCCTATGAAGAGAAGCCGGTGCAAATCATAGATAGCAAGGATAGAGTAACTCAAAACTGTGTGATCAAGTTTCACAAAGTGATGTGGAATAATCATAGTGAGCAAGATGCTACGTGGGAACGAGAAGATTATTTACGTGAGGTTTATCTCGCCTTTTATGAAAAATGGTAGGTCTTTTGAATCTCGGGACGAGATTTCTATAAGGGGGAGGGGTTGCAACACCCTAGGTATTAGGCATGCACTTTTGCACTTTCATTGCATGAGCATAAGCATCATTCATTCATATATGAGCATAAACATATGAAACATACCTTTATTATTCTATGTTACAACGTGTGTATGCTTTATGGTCATACTTGTTAATGCAAGTGGTTGATGTTGATCGCTAAAACACCTTAGACACACTTAGGATGGTACATGGAACAAGTTTGGTATTCATGACATGGACCAAAACAGCCCCCAAGTCATAGTTATTCTAGAAACTCCAATTTTCATTATCCTACTTTGACCAAAGTTGAACTATAGCATAGAGTGTTTGCATGGCAGTGCACCCTTAATAAAAGTTATAGCTTATCTTATGTGGAACAAACTTTATTCAAGGATCATGAGCTAATTCAGTGCCAAACATGGTCAAATAGGGCTCACAAGAATCAACAAAATGTTGTTTCTAGAGAGAAATTTTGCGAAGTCCAAAATGCTGATTTCAGTTTCAAGTGCACCACTTTGGAGGTTTGTAACTTGCTAACCATGATGAATTAGATGTTACTCCCTAAAGCAAAGTTGTAGATCTCACATAGCTCTACAACTTTCACTAATACCATTTTCACTTATTCACCATGGATTAGGACTTACATGTGCACGACGTCACGCTGTCAGTCGGTTCATCAGAGTCTGATGGCCGTGAACACACGCGGCATCAGTGGCCGACCATGCCAGGCTACGGCCACCACATGGTGGCCGTACCCAGCGATGGCCGGGCCAGTCAAGCCAGCATGTGGACAAGAGGGTTGCGTCCCTGTTGCTCCACTCCCACTCATGCTCACTCTTTCTCTGTCTCGCCTCGCGCTCGTTCTCTTCCATAGCCGAGCAGCGCCATCGCTGTCGTGCCTTCGCCGAGCTCACGTGCCACCACCACTGCGCCATTGGTCAATAGCTCGTGCACACTATGTTACCGCGACCCACTCTACATCCTCAACAAATTAGCGCCTTAGCTCGAGCCAAGGTAAAGGCCTACGGGCCATTTCTATCGCCGCGACCCTCACCGGAGCATCGCTGAGCTTACGCTCACTGTGGCCGTGCTCACCAGAGCCCTCTCGCCTTCTCCTTTCTCTCATTTTGGGAAGCCTAGGGTTAGGTCTAGCTCGAGCTGGGGGCCGGTGAACCACTATTGCAGCATCGCGTGGGAACACACGACCGTGCTGTGCGCGTACGCCATGGCCGTGAGCTCAAGCTCACCGTGGTCCGAACCAACTAGACCCCATCATCCCCCTCTAGTGCGTGTTTCAGCACCATCGTGAACCCTAGCAGCTTGTTCCATGATGGAGACCTATCATCAACCGCCATCTTGTCGGAACGGTGATCTTGCCGTCGTCGTGCTCACGCCGCCAAGCTGCTATGCACACGGTCGTGCCCCTCCGATGTCACTACTGACCCTAATCCACACTTGCTAGGTCCGCTAGGTCACCGTGAAGCCATAGCCGAGCTCGCCCTAGCCCATCATGGCCGAAGTCGGCTGGTGCGCCGCCGTGCATCACTGCCTTGCCGCCATGGCCACCGTTGAGCTTGCTCCAGCATGCCTTTGAGTCAATCACGGGTACTATTTGACGTGGGGTGTCGAGGGGAGCACGTCGGTGGTGACCTCAACGCCTACGAGTTCGTCGTTGGCAAGTTCGTCGTCGGTCAAGCCGCTGCCCTACTTCTGTGCCAATGACATGTGAGGCCTGTTGACCTGTGGGACCTAGCAGTCAGTCGCAGCAGGTGTAGTGAGCCGGGTACACATAGCGATTTCAGTTAAATGTTTTCTTTATTCTTTTTTCAAAAATTGATTCAAACTTCAAAAATTCATATCTAGAGCTAGGATTGTCCAAATTGAGTGAACGAAATTTTTTTGGATTCATCATTGTGGCAGAACCTCCTAAATTATAGGGCCCACATGCACCTGTCACTGTCCAACGACCTTTGACACCTACGCATATGTTCCCGGTAACTTAAGAAGACTGTCGGGTGTCCTCGGAGAACCCTGAATCATCCACGATTTCTGAGCAGGATCCCATTACAGAATCATTGCAGTATAGAACAGTTTATTCAAATATATACATCAGAGTAAAGATTAGCGGAAGACTTACAATAACATAGTTTACAAACCATTTGTTTCAAACCATACAACTAAGTTCGGTTAATATTACAAAACGTAGTAGTGGAGTGGCATTATAACATATTACAGAACACACAAATAAGTTGCCCTGCCCAAGGGCCACACATTTACTTATCGTCATCTCACTGAACAATAGTCATGCAGCACGATCCAAAACAGATCTGCTCATGAGCCTCACCTACAACAAGGGTCAACGAACCCTGAGTACAAAAGTACTCAACAAGACTTAACCGAAAATATAAACTAATAGAACTTATGAATGCAGGCTCAGGGATTCAAGGGATGGCTTTAGCAATAATCAAAGTTCTTTTGCGTAAAAGCTCTTTAACAAAATTCTTTATATCAACATTTAAAACTTCATAAGATCATATACAAAGCTGACATGATCCGTATTGAAATCATGAAACTTCGTATCCAACACTTTCTCAAACCATCCTCAAGTTCTAGTTATTAATACTACGATGATGAACAGTGAGTTGAGTCTCCATAACCGAGGAGCAACGACGATTCGAACCGATTAAAACCCAGCTGGGAATTCCAGACCACACGACATATGTAGGTCCTCGACCTACATATACCAACCTACCCTCAGATCCTCTAAAACAAGAACGGGTCCGCGCCACCCGAGAATACAGTACTCCACCAATCTAGCCCATTGCCACATGGGTACACGCTATTCCCGCCATCTCTCCACTCCCAGTGCACGAGTAGCCATTCTCGTAATAGAATCGCCAAGTTAAGGCTTACCGGAGTATGTGGTTAGTACTACAAAGTCTCACCTCATGCAATTCAACAACGGTACGGGCCTTAATCAACACAGGCGGAAAGAACCCGCTCACAAGACCTCCATGTCTTGTGGCTCCCCTACATCGAGTCCGCCCGGTCTAGATTTATTACTCCACATGCTCATATTTCATGATCACATAAGTAACCAAAGTTCCATTTAAAACTTGCAGGTGACAGGTAATCACCCGACTTTCACCGTTCTAAGCATAGCTAAGCAAAACTAGGCATATACGAAGTAAAACTGGTAACAAGGTAGATATGGAAAAACAAGGTTGGTAATGCACCAATTAGGTTTTTCACTTAACTCCTAATCACTTAATGTAGTAAAGAGAAGCCAAAGCGAAATCAATTTGTAAAACACAAGATAGGTTTAAATGCATCTAGGGCTTGCCTTCGTTGATGGAAAAGTCCGGTTCCGGAGTCGTTACACCGATATCAAAACCAACCTCCACAGACGGATCAACTTCTTCCACAACTTGATTAACTACCACGTGTTCACCTTCGTTCACTACACATAGTAACAATGCCATGTTTAACATCATGCGAGATATAAAACATGATGCTCGACGATGGATGCAAAAGTAATAACTTGAATACAACTTTCCTTCGCGGTACAGTTACAAGTCAAACTAACTAAACCTTTTTCGTAACACTTACATCAATTGCCAAGGATCATTACCAACTAATGACCCAAGGACATCACTCAATCAAAACCTAAATCATTAAAGGTTACTATTTTCTTTTATGAATTAATTATTTAATCAAGAATTATGAAATAAATCAACTTGTTCCAATTGACCTCAAAATTTTTTGTAAATGTTCATCACATGATAACTAAGTGGCAAAACAATTTTCATAATTTTAGAATAAATAAATAAGCCTAGAAAAATCATGGAAACTCATTTATTAATTAATTGAGCAATTTTTATCACATTCAAAAAGTACTGAAAAACAACATTTCATATTTTTCCTAAATAATATACATCACAGAGAAGTCACACAAAAAATTTCATAATTTTTGGAGCTCTAAATAAATCTACACAAAAATAACAAAAACAGACACTATTCAACCATTTCTGCAAATAGAAAAATTCCATTTTGAACTCACGGTCACTGACAACCCGTCCCCACCTGTCATCTTCTACCTCCCGCATTTGACTACGGCGACGACGGCGCTGACTGGCGAAAACTTGCCGACAATGAGACCAACGGTGACAGCGAGAGTACCAACACACTCCCCTCATCACCCCGCATCGATTGAGTGTACTATTGAGACTAATTGCAGCGGTAAACAAGCTTGACGACGACCATGGCGGACACGGTGGCTCGACGACACTACGCCAGCAACAGGAGTCTGGTAGCGATTAATTAAACGGCACAGGAAGCACCAGAAGCTCACCCCGAACGCGTTGGAGCCAAACACCGAGCCGAAGGAGCAACAGCAAGGTGGTTCGACGATCTCAGCAAACACGGCGGAGCAAAACGTTGTCGATGACGGAGTTACGGCGACTGCGGTGGACAAAACAATCAAACAACCGGTCATAGAGCATCACGGGAACAAGGTGGAGCTGGAGGTACACTGAGCAAGATCAACGGCTCACCGGAGAGCGCTGGCCACGATGGTGCAAGCACGACGGTGAGGTTACCTGCCGCGGAGAAGAAAGCGATGCACTGCGAGTTCCCAGCGAAATCAAGAGACCACAGTTGGTTGGCTAGGTGCACAAGGAGTAGGCGAAACTGTTGAGCACTTTGCTGCGACAGCATAGGCGCTGGTTCGACGGTGAGGGCTCAACGGAGATGATCGGCGACGTCGGGAAAAGCAGAGGAAGAGAAAAGAAGAACGGCGGCGATGCTCTGGCTATAAAGGTCGGCCAGGAAGCACAAGGAAGCCACGCCACAGCCTTCACCGCACCAGCGCGATGCCAAAAAGGGCCATGGCGATGACCAGAACGAAATAGAAGCTCGCCGGCGATGAAGTGTCTTCCACGGCTACTGATCACCTTATTTACAAAATTGCCCTTCGTTTTAAATCCCAAATTACTCCCAAATTTATATAACAACTCAAAAATCTCCAAAAATAAAAGTTGCTCAAAATCCAAAGTTCTACAACTTTACTTTTATTACCACCTCCTAATTCGGTCTACATTTTGAAATGCAAATTTGAATTCAAATAGGGAACATTTAAAGAATTTCGCATTTTCAAATTGCTTCAAATCTTTCATAACAACTTTGAAAACTCCAAAAACAAACTTTGTATAACTCGACAAGCTCTACAATTTTGCTTTAAGGCTAAACCCCAAAATGTGCTTAGATTTTGAAATGGGTTTTCCAGGGTAAAATTAAACGCTGAGAATTAGGGTTTTCGGAAATCCAATTCAACACAAATATTTTGAAATTGATTCACTCCATACAAGTCAACACATATAAAATAAAAGTAAACTTGTTTTAGTGAATGCATAACAAAGTTTTCATAATAATTATTATTAACATTATTTTAGGTAATATATAAAACACTCCATAAAATAACATTTACATACTATAATATAAACATGAAATGCATTCATGAGTTGATGTATAATGGTTATGCATAATGATGACATGATCACCTTCTTAATTACTTTTTAACATCTGGGATGTTACAATCATGAAGTGTACTATTTGATAAAAATATGAAACTTACTGTTTGGTATATTTTTCTAGGAGAATTAAATTAAACTAGTAAAGTACTTTTAAATTAGTTCCAATCTTGTAAAATGCATAACTTGAGCTAGAGGAGTGAGAAAAATGTGATTATAATTTTGTTGGTCTTGTGTTGACATGCTCTAGCTAGGAAAAATGCTAAACCTATAGTTGGTATACTTGGAATATGGTCTCCCTATTTAACCTTGATTAATTTCTAGTTTCTAGTGAAAATAAATGGGGTGAAAATACATAACTTATGATCATGCAGATTTTTACACAATGTTCTTATGCTTGGATGAAAGTAGAAAAAATATAAAATCTATTGTTTGACACTTTTCACTAGGCTAAACTATTTTTGCTAAAATAAGCCTATGCAACTTGTTATTTTTGTAGAGATGGCTATACTTATCTAAATGGCATGAAATTTGTATAGTATACTTTTGGGGTCATATGTAGACTATTGTAATTTTCTTAAAATTTACTATGCACTTTTGATATATGTTCCTTATTTCACCTTAGTGTCCAAACAAATCAATAAAGGCATTTAAATAATTTATTTGGGTTTGACCATTATGTTTTCTAGGCAAATATATCTTGAATCCTTTGTAGGTCTAGGATCGAATATATGCTTAGCCATGCTTAGTCCAGTAGAAGTCGGGTGATTTCCTGTCACCTGCAAGATATAGGTAGATATCTGGTCACGGTTGGCTATAATTGCTATCCTGAAAATAACCATGTGTCGATGAATAAAAAAGAGACCGGGTGGGATTGTGACAGAGAAGCAACAAGGCATGGAGGTCTTGGTGCCTATTTATCCCCATTTATGTCGGTTAAGGACAGATTCACTATACGTCCTCATATCATGTTGAACACATGCCTAGCACTTAGTTGGCCAAATAAGTCGTTCCGACCGTGAAGCCGAGTAGCTCAACTCAAGTTGGGACCTGATAAGTGAAAATGCGCACACTGGAGGATGTAAGGATGTGCGGGGAGCCAGTGATGTGAGTCCAAGG
This sequence comes from Miscanthus lutarioriparius, assembly GCA_904845875.1. NCBI lineage: Eukaryota > Viridiplantae > Streptophyta > Magnoliopsida > Poales > Poaceae > Miscanthus > Miscanthus lutarioriparius. Next base: position 87,969,557 of record CAJGYO010000006.1, read on the forward strand.
GCAGGCCTAGCCTAAACTTCCTAGCAGACTGGTAGTATCCCTGAGGGTGCGGCGCTGATCGAACCCGCAACAATACATGAATTGTACCAAAGGTGACCCAACGCGACCCCGATGGGGGAAGTATGGGTTTGTGTTAGGAATAACTCCCTAGCTGGTTGGAATCGATTCAAGTCGTCGTCTCTCCCAGATAGTGAGAACTTGACTGAGCAGCGGCAACATAGCATTAATTGATGGAACTTATTTCACCTTAGTGTCCAAATAAATCAATAAATGCATCTAAATAATTTATTTGGGCTTGACCATTATGTTTTCTAAAGTGTATATGATGTCTATGAACTGTTGGTACCATTGGTTGTGCCTAGATTTGATTGCTTGTATGCAGTGAAATATTAATTGCTCTATAATTCAATTATAGTGACTATTTTGGACAGTTTCTGTTGTTAAGTAAATTGCATGGGTAAAATGATGTTTGTTATGAATCTTGTCAATAACAAAGTTGTAGATAACTTACTCATATTGCTTGTGTAAAATTTTCATGGCAATAGGCTAAATGGTTTGAGAGTTATAGCTGTTGGAAGTTGGTCTCCACAAATGCTTATTCTCTAGAATTTCTGGATAGATCTAGGAAATTGCTTTGTTTGACCTTGATAACCATTGAATCATATTGAGATGATTATATAAAAGTTGTAGGAAGTTTTATAAGATTTCTAGAAAGTTCAAGATCATAGTATTTGGTTGAGTAGAACTCTAGATATGGCCAAAATAAGTAGTTGTTGTTTATAGTCCAGGAAATGACTAAGTCAAATTGTAAATATTTGTCTTATGTGATGCTTGTGTAGATGCTTAGGCTAATTGAGATTAGTTGTTAGCTGCAGGTTCTAAGCCTCTTACTAATGATGAACAACATTACCTTAGGTTACTAGGACTTGGTGAGTGTATGTTTCTTGTACTATAGAAGAGATATACACTTACTCAGTAAAGATCAACTAGAAGAAAGTTATACATCTACTTGGGCAATGAATGTTAAACTTATCATACATCTTGCGGATAACCATGCTCATGCGTATATACTTATCATGTCATCTCATCTCTTATGCATTCATGATACTCATTTATGCATATGCATGCAATAGGTTCCCCGGAAGGAGTGACGCTACTCGAGTTCGAACCCGAGCATCAGGAGGACCAACAGGCAGCCTAGGACCAGGAGGTTCAAGCGGAAGGAGGAGTCAACATGGAAGATCTTCCTGAGTGTCTTGACCACCAACCTTCCTCATTTCTGAAAGGAAAGCCCCAGAGCATTCTAAGCCTCCTATGTTTTCTAAATATCAACTTGAGTACTTTTATATTGATGCATTAAGTACTAGGGGTTGATTAGAACCACTTGCTGCATATACTTTTCTTGTCTAGACAAATATATCTTGAATCCTTTGTAGGTCCAGGATTGAATATATGTGTCGGGTTCATAGACCCGGGGTCCCTCATGGACCGGCTTCCCAACAAAGGCTCGGCCCAGCAGATGATGTTGCGAACGGCGCAAAACTCATGGGCCGGTCCAAATACCTAAATGAAAGGCTAGAAGGGCGATCCAATCACCAACCAGAAGGCCTGGCCAAGGAGGAACGGCGCCCGCTTCCGACTTTGGCCTGCCTCTCCAACTGGAAGGCCTCGCTAACGAGGAACAACGCTTGCTTCTGACCCTGGCCCACCTCCGGATGGCCTCTCCGACCGGAAGGCCTAGCCAAAACACCACTTCCGACTCCAACCCGCATCTCTGACCGAGGATACGCCAAGCCCCTACTTACAGCTCCTCTCCGACTGGCGCAATCAGAGCCGACTAGGACCAACCGACCGGGGACGCCCGCTTGGTGAAGACCAGGAAACGGACGGAGAAAGTAAGACAGGGCACTCAAGTCAACCGCAATACCGAGGACCGTACCCTATACACCTATAGGATAGTACCAACAGGGCATGTCAGAAGGGTACCCTGTGACCTTCCTGGTGTGACAGAACCCAAGCAGTGTTGTGGGCACCGACATTTGCCCTATAGTGTTGTGGGAGCCATCAACTCCCATACCGAACAAACACGGTAAGGCTCCCCCCACATGCCTCCAGGCATCAATAGTGTTGTGGGCGCCAACATTTACCATACCAGGCGAACATGGTAAAACTCCCTACATGCCTCTGGGCATCAACAGTATGATAGGCACCAACGTCTACCATATCAGAAGAAGACGACGCAACCTCCCACATGCATCTAACATTTAACAGTGTTATGGGCGCCTACAATCATCTTGTACCCGATGGCATGGGCAACAAGACTTAGTAACATGCGTACTCTCTCTCTCGCTTGTAAGGCTGTCTCCTTCACCTATAAAAGGGGATGTACTCTCTCCCAATAGATAGATGAATCAGTCCACAACAGCTTGAACAACACACGCAACAGGAGAACCACTAGGTTCAAACTTCAAGCACACGCTCAAACACTTAGCACATAGCGGAGCTCCCGTCACTCTAGGCCCTTCATACCAGAGTCCGACCAGACCTCTTGTACCCCCCATCTTTCTCCCTTCCGTTTGTAACCCCACAACAAACTTTGAGCACCTGGGCTCAGGAATAAAGTCACCGACCGACTCAAACTAGACGTAGGGCACGTTGCCTGAACCAGTATAAACCATGTGTCATTGAGTGCTAGGCCACCTCTGATCACAATGTACAACAAAACTACAAATATTTACGTGTTGGTCACTTTCTGCACCGACAATATGCTTAGCCATGCTTAGTTCGGTAGAAGTTGGGTGATTTCCTGTCACCTGCAAGATATAGGTAGATATCTGGTCACGGTTGACTATAATTGCTATTGTGGAAATAACCATGTGTTGATGAATAAAAAGGAGACCGGATGGGATTGCGATAGAGAAGCAACAAGGCATGGAGGTCTTGGTGCCTATTTATCCTCGTCTGTGTCGATTAAGGACCGATTCGCTGTACGTCCTCATGTCATGTTGAACGTATGCCTAGCACTTAGTTAGCCACATAAGTCATTCCGACTGCGAAGCCAAGTAGCTCAACTCAGGCCGGGACCCGATAAGTGAAAGTGCGCACACTGGAGGATGTAAGGATGTGTGGGGAGCCAGTGGCGTGAGTCGAAGGGTAGGCCGAGCCTGAACTTCCTGGTAGACTGGTAGTATCCCTAAGGGTACGGCGCTGATCAGACCCGTGACTGTACCTGAATTGTACCAAAGGTGACCCGACGTGACCCTGATGGGGGAAGTATGGGTTTGTGTTAGGAATAACTCCTCAGCTGGTTGGAATCAATTCGAGTCATCGTCTCTCCCGGATAGTGAGAACTTGACTAAGCAGCGGCAACATAGCATTAATTGATGGAACTTGATGATTATGATGATGCTCAAATTAATACACAGAATATGGTTACTAATGCTTGTTAGTTTAATCACGTGATTGCTCTAGTACAGGCGCTAATCTAGAGATGCTTAATTGAATAGGTATTCAATTTGAAGTTAAAGATATTAAATCTCCAAGTTATGTTACTTAAGCTTTTATGCAAAATGTTGTCAAGCTAACTCCACCGATAAAGTCTTGCATACTCCTTTGTGTCATATTATTTCTAGTTTACGACAGGTAAGTCTAGCTGAGTACATTCTCGTACTCAGGGTTTATTCCCTCTTATTGCAGATGATATGATGTATCATGGGTACTGTAAGAACTGCCTTCATCCTACTGTGGATGAGGACTAAACCATGGGGCATGGTACTCCTAAGATATCCTCTCTATTAAGCTTTTGCTTGAAATGACTGTGGTACTGGCATGTATTTGAGCTAAGTGTGATGTTAATGTCACACTACTTTGCTTCCACTATTTGAACTTGGTTTGTAATAACTATGTGAACTCCGATGTATGTGAGATACTTGTGAACCATTTGTGAAGTGTGATGTAACATGTGACTTGTTATGTTGAATCATGTACGATCTTGGTTTGTATGTTGGTTGGTTTGAGATCCTTCGTGACTTCATTGGACTACCGGGTTTATATGGGCTCAAGTATGATGATTTGATCGCTTCGGTGATTGTTATTATACTTGTGCTCTTATAAATTGGACGGTTCTGTTATAGGTCTTATTTTGGCGGGGGACCGCCTTTGCGCTGGCGTGGAGGCAAATAGGGCTGAGGGGAAGAGTCTAATCATCGAAGGGCCTGAAGCGGCCACCAGTCAAGAGGGGGCCATGGGTTCGTCACCCGCAGCTGGCCCCTTGTTTGCGGGAGTGACCTCCGATGGGCCGACCATGGTGACTCTCTCCTTTCGTGAGGAGGATTTGCCCACACCCCATGAACCTTGGTGAGGCTCGGTTCATGGTGGTTGGTGTGGCTGAGCGAGCCACGAGGGAAGCCGCCTCCTGGAGCCACGAGGGTGTCTGCGGGACCTTGTCTAAAATGGGCGACACGATCACCATGGTTGCTCGGCTGGGCACAGAGGCCTAGCGTCAGATGACCGATGTGGTGGTGGCTCAGGCACAGGTGGGCTTTCTAGTCTTTCATCTTCATCATGCTTGTTCCATTCTTGCTGTAGTCGTCTAATCACCCCTCTTTTTGTGCAGGGGCTGATGAGGATTTCGATGGCAAAGTCTTGGTTCCTGCGCGTGGCCTATTAGATGCAGGTAGGAGGCACCACTGACCGTGGTTGTCTAGAAGCAATGGAGCCTGAGGTGTAGTGCTTGCGTGGGGAGTTGGAGGCTTCCCGGAGGTCGAAGGAGGAATTGACCCGTCGAGAGGCGCAAGCTCAGTCCTAGATCGAGGCTTTGACGTCTTAGATGGCCAGCCTCAAGGACATGATGGCTACCCAAGAGACAAAGCTCATCTTAGCTGGCGCTGCCTAGATATGGCTGAGCAGGGGCATCAGCACCTCAAAGCTGAGTGCCAGAAGCTGCGTTCCACTTGTGGTGGTGAGTCCTCTTCTACTCTGTGTTGTGTCTCCATTCTATCATCGTGTTTGCTATGCCTATGATGTCATGCTCGGCACTGTCCGAGGGAATGCCCAGCTGGTGCCTCTTCTTGATGAGGCCCATCTCTACGTGGATTCCCTTATTTCTGAATGAGTTCGTTGTGGTGCTCACGCCACCTTGATGTCGGTCGGCTCGCATTATGGCGATGTCGATTTCGATGCCGTCGGACGTGGGTATGTGCCAGGGAAGTCTGAGAGTGATATCCTTGTAAGGAAAATGGACCCTAGGCCCATTTACTTTGGATTTTGGTGTTTGATGACCAACACAGCCAAGCTAGACTAATGAATTTGCAAGTGATTGTTTTGTCGTTCAATAGGGTGCAAGACGTGACTTGGACGAAGGCTACATGATGATCTGATGATCAACACCATAAGCAAGACCCTAGGAGCACAAGAGAAGACCCAAGATATCAAGCAAAGTCCAAGCACAAAGATAGGAACCAAGCCGTACGCAAGATCGCGAAGAAACGAGCTCATAGAGGTGACCGGACGCTAGAGGAAAGTGACCGGACGCTCCGATCAAGAGGCTCGACAACAGAAGGCGTCTGCAGCAGCGACTAGATGGTGGTGGCAAATCGACCGGACGTAGGACTACAGCGTCCGATCGAGTATAGAAAGGTTCTAGAGCGGCGAAATTGCGACGGACACGTCCGGTGGCATGTGACCGGACGCTGGCAGCGTTCGATCAGTTGATCATGGCTCTAACGGTCGAGACGACTGGACGCGTCCGGTTAGGACGTGATCAGTGTTTGGTCAGTAGCAGAAAATCGGGATTTTGTCCCCAACAGCTACTTTCACAATGGGGCTTATAAATAGACCCCCCAACCTGCCATTTGAAGTGTGTGGAGCTGAGGAAACATATCAAGGGTGTTGATACACCATTTTGGTGATCTCCACTTGCATAGTGCTTAGTGATTCATTAGGTGATTAGCGTAGGTGCTTTGTGAAGTGCTTAAGTTAATTAGACCACCGCTTATGCGCTTGCTCTAAGTTTAGGCCTAGTGTTTAGTGAGGTTTGCATAACTCTTACCACTCGGTGCTTGCGTGCACCATTGTTGTACATCGGAGGGGCTTGTAGTCTTGCGAGATCACACCAACCGTGGTTGTGGTGTGGCCGCCACCGTGTACCGGAGGGAACAAGGCCCGCGGTGTTTCGGCAGGAAGCTTGATAGTGAAGACGGCGGGGAGCATCTAGGAGAGGCTTGCCGAAAGGCACATCGGAGACCCACTTGCACGTGGGGAAGGCTTGAGGCTATCCACGGAGTTACCCGACCGGGAGCTTGGCCCTTGCGAGGGATTCCTTGCGAGGGGCTCCAACGAGGACTAGGGGGAAGCTTGCGTGCTTCTCAATACCTCAGTAAAAATACCAGAGTCATCGACGGGAGTTTGCATATCTCTACCTTGCTCTTTAGCTTTGGCATTTATATTTATTGTATTACTCCTTTTGCAGTAGAGATAGCAACACACTAGCAAAACTATAGTTGCACATTTAGATAGTTTATCTATTGCATAGGTTTTGCTAGGGTTAGAAAAACAGGCCACGTTTTAGAGTTAGAATTTTAAGTTGCCTAATTCACCCCCCCTCTTAGGCGTCATGGTCCCCACAAGTGGTATCAGAGCCGGTTGGCTCAATTTGGACTTTTGGCTTCACCGTCATTGAGTCGATGCTTTTTAGAGTGGTTGGGATGGATACCTCTAGGCCTCCATACTTTGACGGCACTAACTTCCCCTATTATAAAGCTAGAATGGCTTGCCATCTTGAGGTAGTTGATTTGGGTGGTTAGAGAGTCACTCGTGATGGGATGAAACCCATTAAGAATCCCGATAAACCCACGAAGAGTGAAGAAAAGGAAATGCATTTCTATGCTAGAGCAAAGAATTATTTGTTTGAATCATTTAGTATGGATGTGTTTAACCAAGTGTTCACTTTAAATACGGCACATGAAATTTGGTTAAAACTTCAAGAGCTCTATGACGGCACTTCTAATGTCCATGAGCAAAAACATTATCTAGCTAAACAAAATTAAGATTCCTTTACAATGAATGATGATAAGCTTGTTCATGATATGTATTCTCGTTTGAATCTAATTATCAATGAGCTCCATTCAATAGGATTAACAAAGCTAGATGATGCGGACATCATGAGGAAGATCATCTCCGTGCTACCATAAAAGAAATATGCAAGCATCATCACCATCCTTCACAACATGGAGAACTTGAGCACCATGACCCCGGGCAAAGTCATTGGCAAGATAGTGGCATTTAAAATGTCACATAAGATGGGTCAAGACGAAGCCTCTTCATTGAGCAAAAGCAAAGCTCTCACATGTAGCGAGAAAAAGAAGATGAAGGGCAAGCAAGTTGAGACAAGCTCAAGCTCAAGATCCTCAAGTGAAGAAGAAGAAGATGAGGACGATGATGATGATGATGATGATTCAAGTGAAGATGATCAATCTTCCTCCTCCACCTCTGACCTTGATGAAGAATCAATCAAACTAATCAACAAGGTGGAGAAGATGATCCAAAGGCTCAATGTCAAGGGTGTGCCCATCCAAATCCAAGATCTTATTTTCACCAATCAAAGAAATGAGCAAAGAAAGAGAGGATGCTATGGATGCGGCGAGTTGAGGCACTTTGTGAAAGTTTGTCCAAACAAGCCCATACCCAAGACAAAGAAGAAGGCATGCAAGAACCAAGCCCTCACATCAATAAGGTCATGGGATGATTCTTCAAGTGAAGAACACCATCATAAGAGGAGAGGGCGCAAGCACTCATCATCAAGCTCTTCTCGTATGTGCCTTATGGCACGAGGTAACGAAAGCTTATCCTCTAGTGAGAGTGATAGTGATGATGAAATACCTTCTTATGATGAAATTGTGCAACAAAATCTTAATTATGCTAAAGTTTGCACTAGTCAACAAAAGAAGCTCGAAAAATTAAAAGAAAAGCTAGATAGTTTACAAGAAGCATACAAAACTTTGCTTGAACAATATGAGAACTTTGCTAATCTCAATGTTGAACTATCTACTAAAATTGAGCAACTTGAGGCTAGTGCAACAACAAATGCATGCACAATCAATGATGAGCAACTTGTAAAGAAAAATGAAAAATTAAAAGAAAAGTTAGCTAGCTCACAAGATGCTTATAAAAGTTTGCTTGCTAAAATGGAAACCATGTGCAAACATTGTGATGAGCTAACTAATAAAGTTGCTAATCTTGAAGCCGTTAATACAACCCCCATCAAGGCATCTAAAAAGAAAAGTTCTATCTTTAACATGTCTAAAAAGGATGCCTCTACTTCTTGTAATGATTTATGTTTAGACTCATCTTTGTGCAACCAAGTTTGTGTTGAGAAAGTTGTTGTAGATATATGCACACAAGAGGTTGCAAAAGAGAATGAGCAACTCAAGCAAGAAGTAGCTCGCCTCACCAAGGACTTGACTCAAGTGAAAGGCAAGGCGAAGCAAGCCTAACTTCATCAAGATAACATCGTCAAAGGAGTGAAGAAGCTTGATGAAGGACAAATTGTGGTTTGCTACGTATGCCACAAGGAAGGTCACAAGTCCTATGAGTGCAAGGTGAAGAATGGGGGAGGAACAAAGAAGAAAGAGAAGAAGCAAACAAGCAAGCTCTCCAACACCTACACCAACAAGGTGGACAAGAAGGCCTCCACACCATACTTGTTAAAGAATAAGAAAAATAACAAGGTGGTGGCCATCATGGTGAACAATCAAGCCAACAATGGGGTCAAACGCTTTTGGGTGCCAAAGGAAATCACTTTCAACATGAAGAGCACCAAGAATGTTTGGATTCGGAAAGGGAAGTGAGAAGTCCGATGGACATCGGGGAATTTAGAGACTTGGCAAAGTATGGATGCATTTCATGGGGTGCATCATGATGGACAAAATCTTTGCCAAGTGGGTTAGTGAATACTATGGACCCAAATTCCCCTTTCCATGTTAGGTAACTCGATTCAATTTGCTTCAAATGGTACTAGATTTAATCTCCTACAAGTAGCATCTTTAAGCATCTAGTTACTCTTCATGCCTAGGTTTGCATTTGCATGCTTATATCTTTTGTCATGCATACACTAGGTATATCTTATGGTAGGCTTGCTCAGTTTCATTCTTATTCCTTGGAGCAATCCTACATGGTTTAAAATTGTTTAGGAGCACGACACATAGCTTGTCTTTCGATTGTTCATCTAATATGTGTCAAAGTCCAAATTGTAGATAATTTCTCCTGAATATCACCTTCGAAAATGACTCTCACATTCATGTGATGTTATCCTCCAAGTGGTATTTTTTATTCTAAAATCAATGTGCATGTTTCCTACAAGTATTCCATACTTTTGTGCACAAATTTAGGGGGAGGTTACTCTACAAGTTGGATGCTTTGAGACTAACACCTTGTCAAAGCTTGTCATGTGTGTAGTAGTCTCATTGCAGGGAAAATGGAGTCCATGGAGTTAAGCATCATACTTCAAATATCCACCACCTATTGCAAGTGGTAGAAATCAAATTGGTTTCCACATGTGGTATTTCTAAACTGATATCATAATGTTGATTTTATTTTGATATTTATATGCTTTCTCCATGCATTATATAGATTAAATTCCCTTGAGCAATAAATTGCCAGTTATGCATATGCTTTGCCTTCTACCATATGTATGCATATATTTAGGGGGAGCTTAATTTATATAATGTGAGAGTCAAATTTTGTGATCTATTCCACTCTACACACAAAGGATCACAAAGTTTGACCCTTCCTTGTGCTACTAATGTCTTTCTTTTTGGTGTTTGATTCCAAAGGGGGAGAATTTAGAGAACCAAAAGCAAGCATTAATTTGTAGGACCAAAAGCTAGATCATAATAATTTACAAGTGGTAACGATCTACAGGTGGTAATGGTTCGAGAAAGGGAGGATAGTGGACTATGGATTAGTCTATGTAATGGGGAGAATTTATAGGAAGCAAGGCTAAAATCCATAATACCACATGGGGACACTTTCAAGGGCAACATAAGTTTTTATGTGGTATTCTTTAGTTTTACAAGAAGTATCTTTTAGCATCATATAACCTTGCCCCTTGCATTGCATCCTAGCAAGTAGGTAGTTTTCAAATTTCAAAATTCTATTATTTGCTTGCTTTGGTCGTGTTGTCATCAATCACCAAATAGGGTAAGATTGTAAGTAAAATGGACCCTAGGCCCATTTACTTTGGATTTTGGTGTTTGATGACCAACACAACCAAGCTGGACTAATGAATTTGCAAGTGATTGTTTTGTAGTTCAATAGGGTGCAAGACGTGACTTGGACAAAAGCTACGTGATGATTCGATGGTCAACACCATAAGCAAGACCCTAGGAGCACAAGAGAAGACCCAAGATATCAAGCAAAGTCCAAGCACGAAGATAGGAACCAAGCCGTACGCAAGATCGCGAAGAAACGAGCTCACAGAGGTGACCGGACGCTGGACCAAAACACTGGAGGAAAGTGACAGGACGCTCCGATCAAGAGGCTCGACAACAGAAGGCGTCAGCAGCAGCGACCAGACACTGGCGGCAAATCCCCCGAACGTAGGACTGCAGCGTCTGATCGAGTACAAAAAGGTTCCAGAGCGGCGAAATTGCGACCGGACACGTCCGGTGGCATGTGACCTGACGCTGGCAGCGTCCGATTAGTTGATCGCGGCTCTAATGGTCGGGACGACTGAACGCGTCCGGTTAGGGCATGATCAGCATCCGGTCAGTAGCAGAAAAGCGGGATTTTGTCCCCAACGGCTACTTTCTCAGTGGGGCTTATAAATAGACCCCCAGCCAGCCATTTGAAGTGTGTGGAGCTGAGGAAACATATCAAGGGTGTTGATACACCATTTTAGTGATCTCCACTTGCATAGTGCTTAGTGATTCATTAGGTGATTAGCGTAGGTGCTTTGCGAAGTGCTTAGGTTGATTAGACCACCGCTTATGCGCTTGCTCTAGGTTTAGGCCTAGTGTTTAGTGAGGTTTGCATACCTCTTACCACTCGGTGCTTGCATGCACCATTGTTGTACATCAGAGGAGCTTATAGTCTTATAAGATCACATCAACTGCGGTTGTGGTGTGGCCGCCACCGTGTACCGGAGGGAACAAGGCCCGCGGGGTTTCGGCCGGAAGCTTGATAGTGAAGACGGCGGGGAGCATCTGGGAGAGGCTTGCCGGAAGGCACGTTGAAGACCCACTTGCGTGTGGGGAATGTCCGAGGCTATCCACGGAGTTACCCGACCGGGAGCTTGGCCCTTGCGAGGGATTCCTTGTGAGGGGCTCCAACGAGGACTAGGGGGAAGCTTACGTGCTTCTCAATACCTCGGTAAAAATACCGGAGTCATCGATGGGAGTTTGCATATCTCTACCTTGCTCTTTAGCTTCTGCATTTACATTTATTGTATTACTCTTTTTGTAGTAGAGATAGCAACACACTAGCAAAACCGTAGTTGCACATTTAGATAGTTTATCTATTGCATAGGTTTTGCTAGGGTTAGAAAAAGAGGCCATAGTTTAGAGTTAGAATTTTAAGTTGCCTAATTCACCCCCCCTCTTAGACGTCACGGTCCCCATAATCCTCACCATCGGTAGTGCTGCCGCTCGAGGTGTGGAGGTCCTCGTGAGTAAGATGTCGGCTATGAGCATCCATCGCCAGTTCCAGTCTTCCGGTGTGTGTGAGTTTTCAATGTGGAGGTTTGGTGTTGTACGAGTGATCTTGCTACGATGAACATGTTCATGTTTTGTGTATGTTTGGCATGGGATCGGCGCATTCGCTTTATCACTTTGCGGTTTCCACATTCTCTTCTAGTTCGAGTTAGGAATGTACACCATCCCCCTTAGTCATGTGCGTGTTGGTGCGCATTTTAGCCTAGGGGCTGGCCCATGGGCTGAAAGGTGCTTGACCCGATCGTGCAGCAAGACATTGGGAAAAAGTCGGAGATCCAATGCGATGCAAGAAGAAAATAAATGAGCGGATAGAGCTTTCTTTTCTTTTGCATCCTTTTCCTAGAACGAACGAGTTCCCCATTTCCTTTTAGTCCCGTGCGCGAGTGCCTGGCCTTGCACGGGAGCTAGTCCCTAAGGCTTGTCCGGGGTGACCTTTTTAGTGTGAACAAGAAATCAGGACTTGGGTCACCAGTTCACCATGGCTCGAGGCACAATTGGAAAGGACTCAAAGATGCGTCAGTCATTGGGATGATGACAAGTAGTGCTACACCATGGATCGTGTCTATGTGTCTGTATATGCTACTCCTGTGAGTGAATCGTGTTCGGCTATGAGTGTGAGTTGGATCGAGCCGCTCGGGAGTCTAAGCACCGCTAGGATGAGGTGTACAGGCATCATGTTTTCTAGTGGGCTCTACAGGTCAGTTTTGAGTTTCTTGGAACTACATGTGAGCTTACATGTGTATGTGAACATGCTTGGGTAGAGAGGCTAAGGTCAAGGCGGACGTGATTGACCGATGTACTGGAAGGTGTTGAGAAAACTTGGTTGTCGTCGCTCGGGGCACAGCAAGCCCTTGAGCGCCTGTTCATGGTGGTGTCATTGCGGTCCCTGGGCCATGAGCTAGTGAGGGTGTTTCCTTATTGCTTGGAGCAGTGGTAGCTGTTGCGGGTTGACCTTTTGGGCTGCCCTGGGCTGGCCCTTGCTGGCTCAACTTCCTTGGTGGGTTCGCGAGCCCCTGGGACGACTTCTTTTGTGTCTGGCCTATTGTAGTTTCTAGCCGGGAAGGCTCGTCCATTTTGGTGCTTGAGCCCACGTGGCGCGACGATGTTGCAGTTGTCGTGTCTTCGCTTTTGGGTGCAGTTGCCGCTCTTGGCGAAGAGTTGGTGTTGATGGTAGTTAACATTTATGACAAACCGTCAATATACCTTGCATAAATGATTAAAATAAATCACCAACATAAATGCCCCAAGTTCTTGTAAATGTCTCTCTTGAAAAGTTTTCAATTGCAGAGAAGAGGCATGGGCTATGAAAAGAAAAAAAATGGACAAGTGTCCAAGATATTGAAAACAATGGGTACTCAGATGCCCGCCATAAAAGAGAGAGAAAGAAGAAGAAGAAGAAGAAGAAGATAGCCCCTGCTCTCTTGCAAAGTTTTCTAAGTATCAAACAAGAGAGATATGTTTCAAGGAGCATAGTAGAATTAGGATAGCCACCATATACATATCCACACACATGCACATCATGATCTAAGAGTATGACACTTTTCTCCTTGGATCCTTGTTTTGACTTTACAATATATGCAATGTAAGTATGTTTTCATATTCATCCCTACCTGAGCTCCACAAAAGCCTTTAGAAGTAAGTAAAAGGAAGGCAAAAGTTATCAATGACTTAGTGAGGACTCAAAAATACCACATATACAAAGTGAATTGAGAGTACCACACAAGGAGAAGGTAAGCTATGTTTTGTTTTCAAAAATCTTAAAATGTTTCTTCAATTGACTTGATTGAAGGAAGATGGCGATCTGTTTCAAGCTGTTCCATTCTTCAACCACCTAAAGTTTCATGGTAGACACTTTGAATCCTGCAGAGCATGTATGACTAGGAATGGTTTTCTGTTGATGACTTGTCCTAAGGTTATGTCTTAAGTAATCCATCCTTTTATCGAGGACGAGTAAAACCCTAAGTGTGGGGGAGTTTGTTGACGGTAGTTAAAATTCATCACAAACCATCAATATACCTTGTATAAATGATTAAAATGAATCACCAACATAGACTTAGGGGTTTTAACTGATAAATTCTACGAGTTTTGGTGAATCTGTGTTTCCAACAGGATTTAATCAGAAAACCGCCAAGGAGGGCCCATTCATCGAAAGAAATCACATTTATCCATAGTGAAACTAACGTGGGAAGACTCTAGAGGACTCCAGGAGGCTCTCCACCGAAGCAGAGCCAGAGCCACTACCATGTGGGGCTGGTCGACCCCACTGTCAGGTCGGCCAGCCTCTGGGTCCCTCCTGTCGGCCTTTCCTCGCTATGTCGGTTCTCCATCGGCTCAAGGATCACATCTATGCCATTCTTTTAAGTTGGTTTGATTTGAGGGTCTAGAATTTATGTACCCCCCCTATATATACCTGCCTGTACCCCCTCCTGCAAGGGCATGCATTGATCCTGAGAGCCTAAACGCCAAAAACCCTAATTCGTATTTCCACCAGGATCAGAGCTAGCAATCAAGAGAAGATTAGTCCTCAACATGATCTAGTCTTCTATTAGAGATAGAGAGATAGAGTGTGAGGGAAGAGTTTAGAGGAAGTGTCGGTCTGTTGGTGCTCTCTCTACGGCTTGTACCCTGGCAGAATCAAGTTCTTCTTGAGCTTGTTTCTGAGATTTCTCTGGTAATCAATTTTTAATTCAAGTAAGTAATGTCTTTATATTGATTTTTAGGTTTATGACTCTTTTGAGTACTTTAATCCTTGTAGCTCATGGGTTAAAGTAGTATTCATAGTGTAAGCGTGGATGTACCCTACACTCTGGATCGGTGGTAGCTTGCGAGGGTGACTCTTATAGCCTCGTTGAATCCTTTGTAGTCCAACTCCCGTTTGTAGTCCAAGCAGGACCTTGTTGCTATAGAAAACATACTATGCCTGTGTTTTCCTTAGTAATATCCCAAGAATTGAACAATAGAAGACATAGCTTACTGAAGTTAGAACTAGAAGACCTTAGCGATCTCCTTTATACTCCTGTTATCTAAGCCTGGTTGCCAAGTTGGGTTAAGTTAGATTTAGTTATTCTCACACACATTTCGTTGAGTTCGATATAAAACTGGGATACTTCTGGTGAAGTGCTACATCGGTATAATATCCGTGCGTTTGCGGATTATTCTGTGTGTGTTAATATATACCAACAGCTAGCGCGACTTGTCGCTGCGAAACCGGGTTTTGAGGGTGACACGGTTTGGTCCGCTCGGCGCGGCGCGTGGTGCACGCAGGGAGCCCGCTTCCTCGGATGCACGTGCCTCCAAGTGAAAGTTGACAGTTCGCTAAGGCATGACGGACGGTTTGTCCGTTAAGCAGGGCTGGACCCTGGTTACGGGCTTGGCCTTGCATGGCGTGGTGCCGGGCAACCACCTGATCGCTAACGATGCCGCCATGTGGCAGTAGGTGACTTCGTCGTTCATGCGTGCCCTGACACGCTGCGTTTCGCTGGTGGCAAAGTTGCCGCTCGAGGCGTGATTCTACCATCAGACCCAGGCTCCCCACGCGGTTGGCCTGGATAGGGTAGAAGCTAGTGATGGGTGTTGACCTAGTGGTGTGGATGACCTTGCGGTTCCCTAAAAGGATGTGGGCGGTTGATGCCATTCCCTGGGTGAGTTCACCAAGAACCATGGGCCTCTGGCTTCCTGGGTGGAAGACTTGGCCGTGGCTAGTGATGAGAGAGGGTAGTGCCCCCCTCTATGTAGGTGAACTCTAGGATGCTGCCACAGAGGGTGGTTCCAAGAGTGTGTCCGCCATAGACCATGGGGTCTAGATTTCTAGAGCGGAGGTCCGGGCCACGGTTGAAGGCAGACCCTGGCCCTCTAACGTCGATGAACTTGTCGTTTTCGTGGCGGATGTGGCCGCCGTTGGCCATTCCGTGAGCGAGTGCACCGATGGTACGAGGAGCCATCGCTTCCTTCTCAACAATCGAGAGTGCGCGACTGTCCCCTAGCTGGCACGTCAACTGTCGGTGTTTTGTAAACCGGACTAGTAAATTTATAAGATTGTCGCGCTGCTCTAAGAAGACGATGGTAGCATCTAAAAGACACGATGATTTATACTGGTTTAGGCCGGAGCCCTACGTCCAGTCTCAAAGATGATCGAGTGCATGTTCCTTGCTTGAATGCTCTGAAGTTCTTATAATAGGGGGTGCAAAAATAGTAGAAGAGGTAGGAGAGCTAAAGCTAGAAGATGAACTGCCTGAAGGAAAGCTTTAGGTGTCCAGAGGTTGTGTAGAATGAGAGAATGAATTCAAGATGAAGCTGGTCCTAGGAAGGATGCCCTGACTGCCCTTATATAGAGTTTAGGGCCAGAGGATGTATAAAGAAGTAGGTTCTCCCGACCGAGAGGTCGTGAGCCTGAGAGAGGGGCCTAGCTAACTTGGCTTGTAAATTATGATGTATTGTAGTACACGTCCGAACGTGGTTGTCGTCATGGTCTTGTACCCATGTCGCGGTAAGGTATGGCGTGGTGCTACTGTGCCGGTCGTGACGGCACTGCTGGCAAGGTGGTGGTTCGCTAGCTGTCCTGCGTGACGTGGTCTCCACCGTGGCCTTCGTCATCGCTCCTGATCTCCTGGGGTCATCGTATCAGAGTTGGTGGCCGCCCCTGTCGTCGGTCGTGTAGTTGGCTTGTGGAGTTGGTAGCCACGGTCCCGAGCTCCGGGGTCTCCCCCGGTTTGTATAGCCTCTAAGTCAAGACCTTCGTCGTGGATCCCATTCCATAATGGGCAGAACCATACATGCGTCTTGTTGGACCGTACTTGGACGACGGGTCGTCGTACTGACAGTCACTGTCGTGCGGTATTGTGTTGTTCGTGCTGCTAGCACTGGGATGACGTCTGACCGGACTGAGATGACCGCTGTCTCCTTTATTGAGCAGATGGAAACATGACACCACCTTCCCTCCTCTGTGTGATGCATCTTCCTTCCCTCCTCCGTGCTGCGTATCTTCGTCTGCAACGACGACAGCACCTTCCCTCCTCCGTGCTGCGCATCTTCTCCGTGCTGCGTATCTTCGTCTGCAACGACGACACCACCTTCCCTCCTCTGTGCTGCGTATCTTCGTCTGCAACGACGACACCACCTTCTCTCCTCCGTGCTGAGTCGGCCGGTTCATCGGGGTCACGGCCACGCACCCCCCTGGGCTGGCTGCTTGCTGCCACGAACCTGCTCCAGTGGATGGCCGAGCGCCCGAGCAGGTGTGGATCTCTCTCATCTTCATGTAGGAAACAGCGCTGCTCCAAAGCTCACTGCGGGGCCGTGGTTCCTTACGCCCAGCTGCTCAGGCCCAGCGGAGGTCTGCAGAGGTATGATACATCATGTTCATTTTCCATCCATTGTTCGGATCAATTATATATATATTTCGGCCGGTATATATTTTTAGGAAAAATATATTCCAGTATATAGGATGCCAAATCGAATCAAAGATCCATATTTTGTTTTTTACTGTTCCAACAAAATACTAAATCCTCCTGTCGATTGCATGCAGGTCCGCCTTTGTCAAAAGAAAAGAAAAATGATTGTTGTAGTAGCAACAAAGAAAAGTTATTATAGCCCACTGCACACAATGGTGCGACGCTGATGTTGATGGTGGAGCCACGTCCGTGACACCGAGCATCCAATTCTTGTGGCAAACAACGCAGTGGGATTTCATATTTACGAGCTATGAAGATTCACTGGTGGTCATTTTGATGTTTATTCAAAATCCTTTGATGGGTGAAACACTTCTAGAAGTAATTCTTACTATAAACAAAATTTTAAACCCATGTTGTTTCTCTAATATTTTTCATGGATCCTAAATATATTGTAAACTTGTCATGAAAATTTTAAGCTTGTCTTGAATGTTTCTAAATTTAATTTCAAAAATAAAATCTAATTTTAAGCAAGCGATTGGTTAAGAACTTTGGATACTCGTTGAGCACATAAATTACATGTCAAAATACTACTTCTGAATCATAAGTTTAGATGTTATGGATTTTTGAAAAATATTTTGGGCAAAACAACTTAACCGAAAACTTAAATATAGCAAGAATTTTGGTCTCAATACTGCAAAAGCTATGATGACAAATACAAATAAAATGGGTCACCCTTAATTTTTAGCATATATTTTAGAAAATCACAAGATTTTTTTGAAGGCTCTAGGTCCTTATTCACAAAAAATTCAAAATGTGAAACTTTGAAATTATCTTTATTATTACTCGTATAAAAGGATTTGCATAAAAAAAATCGCCGGGCACTGCCGCGATCAGACAAACGGAGAGGCCGAAAGGGATGGCACGAGCTAGCTCGGCCTGTTGGGCCGCCGTTGCTAAGTATCAACTGGGCCAGAGTACTGCCAGTCCATTTCAAGGCTAATTTCTGAGGCGTCGTCGTCTTCCTCGGTCGGGTGCTGGAGGCCCCAAACGCCAACAACGAAAAACTCCGCCGCAGACAGGCCATTGAAAGGAGAAGAAAGGAGTGGGGTCTTCAGTTCAGCTAGCTGGGGCAGCTGCCGTACCCTGCCGTAGGTGGAGCTCCGCCTCTGTCGGCACTTGAGAGGTTGGCAGGACTCATCCGCGTGTGCGGCCTACCCCGAGAACAGAACCACCCACACCTAGGTTCTTGTAGTGGATTCACTGGATTCAACCAATTGATTGCTATTTTGAACTGCGATTCTGCGAATTTGTGATCCTGTTAATTTCCACCACTGTTTTCTTGCGGGCCAGAAACGCGAATCACGATGATTCCAGGAATCGCCCCCAAGACGGCGGCGGCGCCGGTGGCCTGGGCACCTCAGCCTCGGCACATGTTCGTGTTCGGCGCGGGCTTCGTCGGCCGCTACGTCTCGGAGCGCCTCCTCGCTCAGGGCTGGTTAGTTGCCCCCTCACTCTTGCCCCGCCCACTTCATCCTCCCTGCTTCTCGCTGGCTGGGCGGCGCCGGCGAAAAATCGAGCTCGCTCCTTCCTAATGTCCAATTCCCCGTCTCAGCCTGATTCCTGATTTGGGAGTGGATGGATGAATCTGCAGGCAGGTCTCCGGGACGTGCACCAGTGTCACCAAGAAGAGGGAGCTCGAGATGCTGGGCATGAATGCTTTCGTTTTCGATGCCACAGAGAGCAGGTGTGGATTCGTGCTGCTTATCCTGTCCCCTTTTCATTCTCACTTGTTTCTAGCCTGCCCCGTTTGTGCTTGAACATTGATGGTTCATCAGCCAGAAACATTTCTAAATAATGAATCAAATATAAGGAAAGCAGAAACAACCTAAATCGTCAATAAGTTGCTCCATTCACCTGTAGGAACTAGTAAGCAGCTGGGAAGCCCCTCCTATAGCCACTGATTATTCCCTTTATGATAGGAATCCCACTGGCACATTTTACTTGCAAAGAACGTAGAGAGGGGCCTATAGCAGTTTCTGGTGAAATCATGCAGAAGCAGGTGGTAACAAGGTTCTTTTTTGTTACTAATCCGTTAGTTTGGCTTTGTAACACATTGCTTGCACTAGGTAACTGTTTGGAGCATAGATTCACCAGCCGTAAGCCTATCAGATAGGCTAGTTGGTAGAGTTTATTTTACTTAGTTTATTTTACTTAGACTCCATTCTGAGGTCTGAGCACCCTTTGTTACTTAGCATGTGTTCTCCACATCCTCTTGCTCATATTATCGGGTGTGATGGTAGTATGTTTCTGTACATAAATATCTCTGTGTTTGGTTGACTTTTAAGTGGTTCTTATTGATAGATATGTCACTTCCAGCCTGGAAAATATTCACAGTTTGCGACAAGCAACTCACTTGCTCATCTCCATCCCACCCATCCCTGGAATTGGTGATCCTGTAAGTCAATCATTGCTTGTGTTTGTTTGATCAGGCTTTAATGCTAACTGGATTTCACTTTATGGTAATTTGCACCTCTTACCCCAGCTACTTAATTTAGATGAAGACCTGAGGAGAATTCTCAGCCATGGTAATCTTGAATGGTTATGCTACCTTTCGTCAACAAGTAAGCTCTCAAATGTCTTGTCACTTTGTGCACATTCAGCTGCAGGGGGTGGGGGGGCGCGAAACCTGATGACATATTTACCACAAATTCCAGATAACTGTTGGTGAGGGCAGTAGCCCTGCAGGACACAGGTCCTGAAGTTTGAGTTACATTTGAATGAGAGAGAGGGGAGGAGTTTACATTTGAAACATATGATCCCACACCATCGTTACTGACTTAACTCTCGGCGGTATCCTACATCTCCAGTCTTCAGCAGCCGCTCTACAGTTTGCAAGTAGATGTTGGGGGTTGGGGATTTCAGGGTTGTCAGGGTGAAGTTGCCCACCTGCTGTTCAAAGTTGTCAGTTTTATTGGGGTTAGTCAAGAGAATTGCTGCAATCGGTCAGGGGAATTTTCACACTAAATATGTCAATATTTTGTTCATAAGCTAAAAGCTGCAATATTAAAGAAAAGGACCACCCCAACGGCATTGCACTAAGAAGAAGCTTCTCACGTGCAGGCTGAGAAACACCCCAAAGGCCAGCTGCCCTGGACGTGCTGTGGACATGTGTATCTCGCTAAAACTGATTCAGATGGTTACACATATGACTCAGGAACACAGCTACTGAGGGGTGTATTTTAACCCAGGCCTTTTTAAATTCGCTCCCATAGGGAGTTGAACCCAAGACCTGAGGGGGAGGGGGGGTTCTTATTTTTGCAGTATCATTAGAAATTGATGTTTCCTATGAAAACCAGCAGGCTCAAATAGCGGGGAAGAAAAACAAATATCTTCTCTAAGCAGTTGTGATGCAGAGACTTGAAATTTCACTATCTAATACACCCAAACATCCAAACATGTGGATAGACCCCTCATATATTTCTTATTTAGTTGCCAACATATTATATGTGGAGTAACATCAAATTGAGCAGAGTGCTTCTTCCATTCTTCTGCTTATATCATGTTAGCCATTAACTATACAACAAACTGGCATGAAGTATATTTACAAGCGTTTTGTGGCAAGCACTGCATTTGGAGATCTGTGGGTGATTTGCACAGGGCAGCTATTGCAGTTGATGCATTACTCGATGCATATATTTCCTTTTCTCTTGTCATGCACTTAATTTGAAGTTGTCAAACATTGAAGCTGAGTCAAGGGTAATAACAAATCTTGCTGTGTGCAGTGCACCATATAAGAGATTTTCTTTAGAAAGCTACTTTGTAACACTTTCTTACTTTCAGGTGTGTATGGTGATTGTGGTGGTGTATTGGTTGATGAGGAGTAAGGGACTTTTTGGTTTTTTTCTTGTCCATGAAGTACATTTTAATGGAAAGCTAAATACACTGCTGTGCATGCAGTCATACAGTAAACCCAAAGAGCGAGTCTGCCAAGTTAAGATATAACGCAGAAAAAGGATGGCTGAATCTTATTGATGATCCAAATCTGTCAGCTTTTATATTCCGTTTAGGTGGAATATATGGGCCAGGAAGAAGGTTTTGACCTGCTGAAATTTCATTCCATTTCACCATTTTAATTTCTACTAATTCAGTTTGACAAAAATGGAACATTTGTTGGCATGCTGATTAGTAGCACTGTGTAAAGCTTATGAAAACTGAAACATATCTATAATGCCAGGCCAAATAATAGAATAGATTATGACATGAAGAATATATTATTGGAGACGGTTGTAGTACCTTGATGACTGTTTTGTGAAATCTTTTGTTTCATAGTTCTTTTCTTATATTCCAATGACTAGACCCTGTTTACTGCAGTGCTTTGGACACCTTAACCAAGGGCAAATCTTTGTCACAGAGACAAAAGTTGCGAGAATCTAAGCAGTATACTGCACGAATCCACGTGGTTGACATCTACCAGGCTGTCTTGGCTAGCATGAGCATCAGATGTGCAAGGTTTCCTTTTCAGATGCATTGATGTTACTTCAGTTTGTGATATCCAACAATATTTCAGTCTTAATTCCTGTGCCACGTTGCTTGTAGGATTGCACAACCAAGATATTTCAACTGTATCTCTGTTTTCTCTAGAAGACATCATACTTACCAATAAACCAACATAATTATATCATGCATCATGAAGTTTCTTAGGGTAACAAGTAGAGTGGGAATTTCGCATTTTGTGCTATGAAACTTTGAATGGTACTCCCTCCATTCCAAACTATAAGTCGTTCTGACTTTTCTAGATACATAGCTTTTATTATGTATCTAGACATAATATATATCTAGATATGTAGCAAAACCTATGTATGTAGAAAAGCCAGAACTACTTAGAATTTGGAACGGAGGGAGTACCATGTTTAGTACCTCTTTTTGCAGTATTTGCACGTTTGATATTCTGATCATACACTATCAAATATAACTTCAATTCCAAACCCAAATACAGTTGGTACTCTAGTTTTTAGTAATGTTTGGTTCTTTCGTAGCAACCTAGTGAAATCTGAAATGTCTTGTTTGCTAATGATTCACTTCTCATGCTTATAGTTCTATTCCAGGAAAATATTTAATGTGGTGGATAATGACCCTGCCCCAAGAGCTGAAGTTTTTGCGTTTGCTAGGAGTTTGATACAGAGGAGATATCCTGATCTGATAACTGAAACCATTGATGACAAGTCTACAGGCTTAGATTATCAAGAGATAATTGTACGTGCAGAGAAACAGGTTTCTAATGCTCGGATGAAGCAGGAACTTGGTGTTAATCTGCTCCATCCAACTTATAGATCTGGCCTGCAGAGTATCCTTGATGCTTGGCAAATTCAGTCTCAACTTCCCAATAGAAGTCAGTGATGTTTTAGTTTAGGAAGACATATAGGTGTATTTACGTGTATCTGTGCTTGGTTCAGATATAATAACTAGATAACCTCTGGCGCGGCTACCAACATTTATGTTCTAACTATGCATTCCAGTTGATCTTGCTGTCACGGAGATGGAGGCTAAGAGTGAACCTATTATTTTGCGGAGAACATTTCTAGCTACTACACGGGGCTGTCACCAATGCGAATGATATGTTAAGCTCGCCCTTCAATTTGGTAAGAAGAAAGTATAATATGACATGAGATATCCAACTCACCTTTCTCACTGTGTAAGAATGTGTTTCATCATTGATGTTCCAATGGAACATCGAAACCATGTAATAACTAACTACAGATCAACAATCCATTTGCATGAGATGGAATATCTGGTCAATAGTATACACAATTTTGCTCAGTCAAGGACAAAGTTGAAAGTATCAGATCAGTCACCAGTAGTTGGTAGTTGCTATATCTAGTAGTATAGTAAAGAGTCCAGTAGATTTTTGTTTGCTCGACATTAAAAAATATTTCAGTTTGCTAATTCAGAATTCATAGTTACCAGAATGCGGCATTTGTATTCCAATTGTCAGAGAATGTTTTTTTATGTTGAAACAATTTGTAGCCTGATTTTTTTTTCTTGTACTTCTCGCAAATTCTGCATGTTTCGAACCTTTGACATATCTACAAAATTCAGGCTGGCAATTGCCTGCTGTAGTCCCATTCAAAAAAAGGTTGATAGGTTCTTTAACTCTACATGCAATTTGCAAGTTATTTTTCTTATTTAAAAAATCGGTTAATCAGGAATATGATATCTACTGCTATGCATGCCATTTAATTCATCAGTACACAATGAGGTAAAAATCGTGGAATTGAGAACGGCAATACTATATCGATGTCTGCTTGCATTGTAATCTTTTTTAGAAAACAATTCTAGTCTTTGGTAAAAAACGATAGTTGGGTAACAATAATCGCCATTAGGTTGTAAACTAATTACTTTTTAATCAAAATCTTTATCTAACCCTTCATTTCGTTTCAACCTAAATACTTGAGCCGCAGAAGTGTTAAGCTTTCTGTTGGGACACAGATACACGAGTAGCGGAGGCTAGAGCGAGTATAAACTAACGACAACAAAACACTTGTGTGGTGTTGTGCAGGGATGCCAGGTGGAGCCTTCGTCTTCGACCTGCGGTTGGGCGAAGGCCCTGGAGACGGCACCGAAGGCCCCCGAAAGCGGCTAGAGGCGGAGGTCGCAACGATTCGGGTGAAGACTAGGGAAACTCTGCCGACGTCGGGAAGGCCTGCATGCCGTTGCAGCCCCGAGCCAGAGATGGGCCTCTCGTGGGCCTGTGGCGACGGCCCATGATGGAAAGGCGGCGCAAGGAAGGGAAGCATGTTTTGCTCCAAGCAGTTGTAACTAGAGTAGGAATATTCTTGGGATGTGCCTTAGCTGTCAAGGGGTGGAAATATAAAAATAGGTGATGGCATACAATGCTCTATAAAAGGGGGAGCCAAACTCAATGTAAGGTTGGTTGGTGAATTCATTTATGGAACCCTGATTGTGCTTGGGCCCACCTACCACCTTCTCAGCCTTCGCCTAGGGCATCCACCTAGGCGAAGACTCCACCGCTTCATACTTGCTGGAAACCCAGTTTTCCAACATTGGCGCCCAACGTGTGTAGGCCAAGCAAAACCCACAATGGCAAGAAAAAGAGCAGCCTCCGCCAGGGCAACTTTAGAGCTCGTAGCAAGGGGACGACCTAGGCGTAACGCCCACAGCACCTACGCTAGCGCCCTAGAAGACCAAGTTATAGAAGAGCCTATTGTAAAAGACCAACCTCCAGCAGTCAAAGAGCAGCAATCCTCAGATCCCAACCTAGAGCAAGTGCTTTAGTAGCTGCAAGTCCAGTTGTAGAGCATGCAGCAAGAAAGAGACCGGCTGGCAGCAACATTCGCTGCAAGCCAGAGGGCAGTCCAAGCATCACTACAGGCAGCAGAGATCAGGCAACAACTGGCTATCCTGCAAGCGGAGATACAAAGCATGCAACCCAGCCAGCCTCTTTTCAACACACCCATCCAGCCCCATTTAGCAAATCAAAGCCAACCCAACCCTTCGCCAGGTATGGCAGCCCAGCAAACATTCGGCGCTCCTTACACCTTACCACCAGTCCACAAAACTATGGACTCCAAATCCCCATTGTCCGAAGGAATCCAAAACTCACCCTGGTCCCCCTCCTACAAACCTATCAACCTACCCAAATTCAACGAAAGATCTGATCCACGCTAGTTCATCATGAGTTTTGAGGCAGCTGTAGCCTCGGCAGGCGGGAATGACACTGTCTTGGCCAAGTCATTTGTTATTGCAGCCGAAGGTGACGCATTGGCATAGTAGCCAAGTTCAGTGTATTCATGGGAGGACCTCCGCAACAAGATCATAGCCAACTTTAAATGGTTCACCACTGAATCCCTGACATCAGTGGACCTATTTCAGTGCAAGAAAAATCAAGGTGAGGCCCTGAAGGACTATTTTCAAAGGTTTGTGCAGCTCAAAGCGAAGACACCAAACGTTCCAGAGGATGTGGCAATCGAAGCCGCAATTAAAGGTCTCCGCATCGGGGCCTTTTGTAGCTCATCTAGCTCGGGAGAAGCCACCATAGAAGAACTATACAGTGAGTTTGAGAAGTATTGCATGCCAGATAATGACCTTCGTAGAAGGCTAGAAGAGCAAAATCAGAACAAGCAGTACCAAGGGAGTAGCAGGAATGCTCAAACGGGCAATAGAAGCCAAGGCCAGTCATAGCCTCACCAACCGCCAGATCAACAAGTTTTTAATATAAAGCAGCAAGGGAACAACAAGCAAGGACAACAGATGCTGGAGGCAGCCCCAAACAAAGTACCTCAGAAGTAGTACGAAGGCAAGAAATACAATCAAAGGAAGAACTAGAACAAAAACCAAGAACCAAGACAGCTAAGGCAGTATTGTTTCTTTCATGGAGAGAACAAAGAGAACATCACCAGAGATTGACCAGATGCGAAGGAAACTCAAGAGAGGATAAAGAACAGGGCAAACCCTCAACCTCCGCCACAACAACCCGCAAGAGAAGTCAACCATACCTTCACTGCACCCTTGCAGCAGCCATACTGCCCAATCTACCCAAGCCTTAACTCCAATCAAATCCACCCATCCACCTTAGCAGCCACATACTACCCTAACTTCTTACCCGCATGGTGACCAAGCACCCAGCAGCAAGGGCATGCCAGTAACCAGCGTGCAGAAGCCAACCTCACCTATATAAATCCAAGGCCTCCGCATATAACATTCATAGAGACAAACCAGCCAGCTCAAGTTCACAATAGACAACTTGAAGCACTACCTCTGCCACCACCCCCACCGCAACTAGTCGTGCCCAAAAACGAGCCCAACCCAGAAAACTAGCTCAATCCACATACACCGCTACCCACCATTGGCATGATACTACCAATAGCCAGAGGCTCTTTAATGGAGTTCCAAACAAAGAAGTAGAAGAAAGATCATCTCAGGCTTGTCAACAACATAGCAGTTCAGGGTCCAGTACGCTGCACAGATTGGTCGAAGACTCCCATTACATTCTTAGAACAAGACCTCTAGTTGGAAAGCTACCCCCATGCTGATGCCATGGTGATCAAAGCCAATATAGCAGGTTGGAAAATTAATAGGGTTCTCATAGACTCCAGAAGCTCCGCAGACATCATTTATGTTAATGCCTTCGACCAGATGAAATTAAGCAGAAAGCCAGTTGCAGCCTTCAGACTCACCACTAATTAGTTTCGGAGGAAAGAAGATTGATGCATTAGGAAAAATATCCCTGCCAGTCTCTTTCGGAGGATAGGAAAATGCAAGAACAGAATACGTGACATTCGACGTAGTAGATCTCTACTACCCATACAATGACATCTTCGAAGAGGGTTTGCAAATAAGTTCAATGCAGCCATCCATATGGGCTACTTGTGTATGAAAATACCAGCTTTGCATGACACCATCACAGTCCACGGGAGTCAGAAAGAGGCAAGAAAATAGAAAGAGCCATCTACAAGTCGCAGCGCAACATTAACTCCATCGAGTCAGCCAAGAGCAACAGACCGAAGCCTCCAGACATGCCGAAGGGAAAACCGATCTCAAAGATCAAGAAGAAACAAAATCAGTCCCATTAGAGAATGCAGTGCTAGATAGAAAAGTCACTATCGAAGGCAACCTTTGAAATGAAGAAGCAGAGCTCATAGAAACCTTAGCCAAAAACAAAGACGTCTTCGCCTGGTCAACCTCCGACTTGAAAGGAGTCAGCAGAGATATTATACAACAATCTCTTAACATCAACCCTAAAATGAAGCCAAGAAAGCAGCGACAAAGGAAAATGTTGGAAGATAGAGTTTTAGCAGCAAAGGCTGAAGTGCAGAGGTTGTTAGATGCAAATGTCATCAAAGAAGTCAAGTACTCAGAGTGAGTGGCAAATGTAGTGCTGGTGCCAAAGAAAAATGGGAAGATGAGGATGTGCATAGATTTCACAGATATAAACAAAGCCTACAAGAAAGATCCATTTCCGCTACCAAGGATAGATATCTCTATGGATAAGGTGGTAGGCTACAAGCGGTTTTCACTCCTGCACTGTTTCTCAAGATATCACCAGATCTGGCTCAACAAGGAAGATGAGGAAAAAACAAGTTTTACTACTCCTTTTGGAACATATTGTTACATCAGAATGCCCGAAGGGCTCAAGAACACGGGATCAACCTTCGCTAGAATGAAAAAAGTGGTTCTCGGCCCCCAGCTGCAGAAAAACATCATAGCTTATGTCGATGACATTGTGGTGATGAGCAAGGATGAAGAGGATCACATTGCAGATCTCAAAGAAACCTTCGCCAATCTCAGGGCAGCCGGACTCAAGCTAAACCTAGAAAAGTGTGTCTTCGACGTAAGCCAAGGCAAAATGCTCAGGTATATTATAGGACCCGAAGGCATAAGAGCAAATCTAGAAAAGACGAAGGCCATAATATCAATGGTAGAACCATCAACCAAGAAAAAAGTTAAGAAGCTCACAGGAAGGATAGCAGCGCTAAACAGATTCATCTCAAAGTCAGCAAAGCGTAGTCTCCCATTCTTCAAGGCTCTAAGAGGCGGAGACAAAGTGGAATGGGGTCCAAAGCAGTCGAAGGCCTTCCAGCATCTCAAAAGCTACATGGCCTCCGAGCTCCTAGTCACAGTGCCAAATCCGGAGGCACCACTACTGCTATACGTCGTAGCTTCCGACCACGCAGTTAGTGGAGTACCCGTTCAAGAAAAAGAAGAAGAATCAAAGCTCTATTGGGAGCAAGGATCAACTATACAGAGATCGAGAAGATAGCATATGCCATCCTAATCTCATCAAGAAAACTGAAGCATTATTTCCAAGCGCACGAGATCATAGTGCCATCCTCATAGCCGCTTGGAGACATATTTAACAACAAAGAGGCCTCCGTAAGAAAAGGGATATGGGCAACAAAACTATCCCAATTTGATCTCAACTTTGTCTCAAGAACAGCAATAAAATCACAAGCATTAGCAGATTTCATAGTAGATTGGACACCTTAGGTACATCAAAGCTCACAACACCAAGCTCAGATCTAGACACTTTATACGGATGGAGCCTAGGGACACCAGGGAGCAGGAGCCTCCGCCATCCTGATAGCACCGTCAGGCCTCTGGACGAAGTATGTAGCCATACTAGACTTTAAAGCAACAAACAACATTGTAGAATACGATGGCCTCATATTGGGGCTCAACAAAGCGAAGCCACTTAGTGCAAAAGACAGTACTAGCAAAAATAGACTCTCAAGTCGTGGCAAGAGAAGCTAAAAAGAATATTATTGACACCGAAATTTGGTTCAAGATAAGGAAGCCATAAGGTTAGAAACTTATCAAGTGAAAGCCGAGATATTCAGCAAGATCAGCTATCTAAATTGCCATCAACTGGATGAGATGACATCATCATTTCAAGGGAATGGGCCCCATTGGTAGGGATGACAAGGCATGAAGCAAGAGACGCGTCGGGCTTCATAGAAGGGAAAGATAGAGGTCCAAGTTATCGTAATTTAGGAAACTTTGTTTTCTTTTCCAAGTTTACATCCATCTTGTTCGACCAGGACTCGTAGTCAAGCCTCGGGTATAAATATTGAACCCCGGCTATTGTAACATACATCTCAGCGATCAATCAAAAACTCGTATCTTTACTTTTCGGCTTATGACACCCATTAGGAGTAGGAGTAGAGTAGATTTCGGTGGGTTCTTCGGCAAGTAGGGCAGCCATCGGTTAAGTCCGACCTCTGGTTTGTGTGTGAGTATCCGTCATGACTTATATTTTGTTTGTAAGGTTGCATCGGTTAGGTCTGACCTCTTACAAGCTTGGTATAAGATAGTTATCATCAGTTAATTGTAAGGTTACATCGGTCTGGCTCGTATCTCTTACAATTACTGATACAAGTTACCCTTGTTTCTTATTAAAATTTGTACGGTTGCATCAGTCCGGCTCATATCTCATACAAATTTTGATATGGATTAGTTATCGGCTAAATCTGCTAAGATTGGTAGGTTTTCCTTGTTGTTCTTAATAGGTTTGCTAGTTATCAATCTTGTTATAACTAGTATTCTTACTATTTGTAACAAAATCATCCTTTGCCCGATTAAAATTGAAACAGAACGACTTTATATCTCTTCAAATCATCGTCTTGTTGCTTTTCCCTGTTTACATCTCACTTTGACGTTGGTTTCGGTTAGCTTAGCCATTTTGATCCAATCTTGATCGAAGATAGCATGTGGTCAGGATGTGTTTAACCCTAAGTAAAGCTGGCCAATTGATGAAATCTAGTCTAGAACTGCTATTATGGCTGCCATCGATCCAATCGACCCCCACTATTAGCATATAGATCAGAAATCGTCAAATAGTAAGTCTTGCTTATGGTCAAACATGGTCTCTGGTTGCATGCTATGTATGCTTCGGCTATTTAGCTGATCACTTGCGCTTTCTTGATCGTAGCATGCTTTCACAATTCCATCGAGTGTGTATAGATTCATATTCTTTGAAGGTTTAACTTGTTATCTTTATCATGGCTGCATCGGTCCGACTTGAACCCCACTGTTAGAGATATTAGATTGAATCTGATAGGTGCATGAACTTATCCACGTTTGTTGGTTGAATGCTTTCATGTTACGAGTTTACTTTCATCAGAATCGGCTGTTTTAAGCCAATAGCCTGCACGTTGAGAATATATTGGCTATTTACATGCTTTTACTTGTTCTTGTCTTGGTTAAAAGCTAGTATGTTTCTCATTTAATATGAATGCTTCCATGTCTACTTCTTGCACCTTTTGCATGTTTTCATGATCATCGGCTATTTTGATCCATACAATTGAGTAATTGATAATTGCCGATATGCTTGTTTTACTTATCATGCATAATGAACATACTGGATATTGACTCTCTAGTTGATAGCCTTATTTCATCGGCTACTTTGCCGCACATTTGGTACTGATTGGACAAGCACCAGCACGTTCCACCTTAAATTACTAATCAATTTTCTCTCCTTGATAATTGCAGGGTCAAATTGACTGGCATGCCCTAGGTCACGACCATCTGGTCTAGTGTCCTCCTAAGTCTGGGGAGAGCTTGGGATCTGCTCTCGGCTTGCTTCGTGTGCCGACAGCGGTCACTTTTCACCATTGACACACTCTTGGCATGCCCAGTGGGACCATAATCGTCAACATGGACAACGACGCCATCCTCAAGGTTAACTTTGAGGAGCTACCGGAAGAACAGAGAATGCTCATCGACAAGGCAATGGAAGAGTTTCAAGAAAAAGTGTTTGCTGTCTTACAATAGGACGCGTGATTCAGTTGTTCATAAGACTCCATTACCAAGGGTCCTCCTGCATGGGCAGAGCGATCTGAATGAAGAAGCTAAAGCTAAACTTGCTGCCCAGATGGTCCACAAGATTGTTCATGAATCCTTCACGAATCACAATTAGGCGCTAGCTAATACAATTGGCTATGTTGTGAAAGAAGTTCTTTTTCAGAGCACCGATTGATCAAATGGGACCATCACACTTCAATGGCTTTAATCCTTCGGTTGTGGGAAGCAATGTGCCTAGTTCTAGTCAGCAGCCGAATGGTAGGCAACGTGCCTAGTTCCCTCCACGCTACAGAGTCCCCGATTTCTCCAAATTTATCAAGATAGATGAGATGAAAACCATAGAACATATCAGCTGCAATCTCGTTTAGCTTGGGGATGCATCTATTGAGAAGGCACATAAAGTTCGATTCTTCCCCTTGTCCCTATGTAGACCGGCCTCCAGTTGGTTTTCATCACTTGAGCCAAACTCGATCACTAGATGGGCCGATCTGGAGAACAAGTTCCATGCATACTTCTATAGTGGGACAAGAGAGAAGAAGATTACAGACTTGACAAGCATGAGGCAGAGGAATAATGAGTCAGGCTATGAATTTATTTAAAGATTCAGAGAAGTAAGGAACCGTTGTTACTCATTAAATCTGTCTGATGGCCAATTGGCTAAATTGACCCTTTAAGGGATGTCTCCATTAATCAAAGATAAATTTGATGGCCAATAATTTGAGAATTTAGCTCATCTGGTTCAGAGGGTGTCTGCTTTTGAGAGTCAGCATTGGTCCCTGCGCAAAAAAAATATATTTGAAGGGTACTGCTGCTATGTCTAATCCATATGATGCAGACTCTGATGGGGATGATCCAGAAGTTACAACCACCGAGTGGACATGGGGCAAGGCTCCTGTATCTTGTCCATAGGTGAAGGAGACAGAAAATTCCTATGACTTCGATGTTAAGAAGACCGATAAGATCTTTGATTTGCTCTTGGAGAAGAAGCAGTTGAGATTACCTACAAATCATGTGATCCCTTCGGCTGGAGAACTCAAGGGGAAGAAATACTGCAAGTTCCACAATGCTACTAATCATAACACTAACGAGTGTAGAATCTTCCGCTTACATATTCAAAAGGCCATTGAGCAAGGGAAAATCAAGTTTGAGCTAGCCAAGAAACCAACGAGGGACATAGATAAGCATCCTTTTTCAGAGGTACATATGGTAGAGTTTCAGTTGGCCAAAGGAAAGGCAAAGGTCTTGACATCAACTAAGGCTAAAGAAGATGGGTTAGTCGACCCCGAGGTTCAGATATCAGCTAATGAGTACAAAAAAGCTAAGCAGCAACGTGATCAGCAAAAGAACCAATATGAGCAAGGTGAGACATCCAGAGTTGGTGCTATGCGTCCTCTCGTGACTTCTAGAATCTTGTTGAATAAATGGCAACGCCAGAAAGAGAAGGACTACCAGCGCCGGCTTGAAGAAGAAGAATATGAGCGTCGGTGCGAAGAAAAAAGGTATGAAAGAGAACAGGCTGAGTTACATTAGAACTGTCCTTTCTTTAGACACTGTTGGAATGAAGGTTTGAAATTGCTGATAAGACGTAACTGCCTAGAGTGTAGTAATCAATATTCAGAATTCAGGCAATCTCAAGCCAACCGCTGGTCCATCCATGAGCGTTTGAATTATTAATCAAATGACATGGATCGGCGTGTAAAAAATGGAGGAGTTCACGATCAGCTAGGTAAGTGTGTGTATGATCAAAACTGGGCTAGTCATGATGAAGAGAAAAAGTATGCTTGGCAAGAGGGCTAGTGGTGTCTAGGAGGTCTAACAAGGAGCTAGAAAAGAAGAGTTCAATACTTGAGGAATAGAGAATTAGAAGCTCAGAAGTATAACAGACCTCGGACATGGTGCGCCAAGGAAATAGTCGATAAGGGTAAGCCATCGACTAATATTGATATGGTCTTCATCTTACCTATAGAATTCAGAGCTCCTTCCAAGTACAAATAGGAAGAATCCGATGGAGAAGAGTATGATGAAGAAGAATTAGGAGGAGCAGTGGCTCAGCTAACCCTCTAGACCCAACAAGCTGTATTTGACAAGCCATCTTAGCATCGGCACTTGAAAGCTTTATACATGAGAGGATTTGTCAATGGAAAGCCGATGACCAAGATGTTAGTCGATGGAGGTGTTGCGGTCAATTTGATGCCTTATACCACATTCCACAAGCTTAGAAAAGGCCCTGGAGATTTGCTTGAAACTGACATGATGTTAAAGGACTTTGGTGGCAATGCATCTAAGACCCTGGGGGTAGTTAACGTTGAATTGATGATTGGGAGTAAGATCCTACCCACTACTTTCTTCGTCATCGATGGTAAAGGAATATACAGTCTACTCCTTGGTCGTGACTGGATCCACGCTAATTGTTGCATCCCTTTGACAATGCACCAATGCCTTATCTAGTGGCAGGGAGATAACGTTGAGATTGTTCAAACTGACCCCTCTGTGAGTGTGGCAACTGCTGAACCAGCATGTTGGGAATTTGAAGATTGCGAATGCTTCTCTGGTAGGATCTAGGAAGGAGGCATTATCAAAGTCAATGATGAACGTCAACAGCCGATCCAAGCAATCAGCTCTGAGAATTTATTTTGATGACTCCTCTAGTTGATCGATTACGGAACAACTAAAATATTGCTCTTATAAATTAGTTCGTCAGAATGTAGCCGTTCTATTTCAAGGAGTTAGAATTGAATTTAAATGCACAACATTTTGAAGAAGCTTGACAGCTAGTGATTTTTTAATTTTCGTAAATGTTTTAATACTTGAATCATCATCGGCTATTTTGGAAGCAAATTTTCATTATGGAATTTTAACCCTAGTGATTAAGATTATCACTCAAATATGATCAAATTCAGATCATTGCCAGGATGGACTGCCGGTACTAGCAAAGTATTCACCTTTAGAACAAAAATTAACAATCCTTATTCGGCCTAAGGAGGCAAAAGCCAGTGCGGCATGCATCGCCTATAGCGCAAAAATAAAAGAAAAGTCATGGAGAAAGCGTCAGTGGCGAAACATTCACACAGGATTAAACAGAGAGAAAAATACAGAGGAAATCCACTAAGTTTTATTTATAGTTGGGACCCTAAATACAAACTATGGGCTGAAGAAAATGTTGTTCATGATTCCTTCGGCTGAGGAAGTATTCACCACAACATCAATGCACAAAAACAGGTGCAAAAGGAATTTTTATTTATTAACCTAACCCTATTACAATCTAAGGGCTGAAGAAAACATGATTGACAATTCCTTCGACCGGGGTTATGTGTGCCACGGCGCCAGCAGCTCCCTCAAAGTCGCCCACCAACTCCTATTAGTCGTCCGGAGCACACCTGGGCTATTGCTAGGGCAACGGCAGCACCATGGCAGACGCCGTGGGAGGCCACCTCCCTTGCGCGCACTGGGATGTCCTAAAGATGGGCTGCAGGCATGTCACCCCACGCATTTAGAGTGTTGGCGGTGTCATCCAACGCCAACTAGAGTGCCTCCAATTGTGCCGTCAAGGCTGAAATCAGAGGAACACGAGGAATCGTTAGAAGATCGGCGGAGTGGAAGTGGAGAAGAAATCCAAGAAAACTTTGAAGATTTTCCCAACAACCCTAGGTCTGACTCTACCAAATGTGCCCCTACCACGTTCACCTCTCCTTCCATAGCAGAGAGGGCATCTTGGGAGGTGGTCAGGGCAAACTCCAGTTGCCCATTCAGCCAGGTCACCTCGAAGTAGCGATCGTGATGAGGACATCGCCATGCTGGACACACCGACGCCATAGTCTTCCCCAAGTTGCAATTCGTTCCCAACTCAGCTGCCACATCGCCCTCGGATTCAGTAGACACGTCGTCACTGTTTCGGTCATAACTTTCTCATACGACATCGAAACGGGCCGTTCTTGGATGCGTTGGAAAGGGGACGACGACGCCGTCGTTTTGGATCTGGTCCCAGCTCCAGAAGGTCCGTGGATCATTCTGTGTGACCACGGCAAGGTGCTGCGTCACCTATTTGGGCCAACTTGGCCATGTATCATGTCGGGCCTTAAGCCCAAGTTGTGGGCGCCCAACCCCTGGCCGTCCCCAACCCTAGGTCGAGTCTTAGACTATAAACACAGCCGTCGCCGCTGCTACACAATTGGGTTTTGTTTAGAGTTTAGTTTTCCATCGAGAAACTGAATCGTTCATTGTAACTGTGGTGACAAATCCTTTTACAGTGATCCAGGGCCCCCGTTCTTGATCTCCTCCACTGTGTCGATTAGTCCTTTGGAACCGAGTTCTAGAACCCTCTATTGATATTCGCGTCATTCATATTTGCAATATCAGATTGCGTGTTTTACCTTCTTGCTTGTGCTCTTCGATTCGCTTGCAGGAAAAGCCTTCTTGGCGAGGTCAATCAAGTTGTGCTTGGTTGATAACCAATGGAGCAGTGGTGTAACGGTTGCAGGGTTTGAATCGCGTCTGATTTGAAGCCGGATCGCCAACGTCGAGATCTCCACAAATCGAACTTACCGGCTACCTCTCGGAAGATTGGGCCTGTACTCATCAATTGGTATCAGATATTTTAGGTTTACCACGAGGTATAATCTCGTTTGCCTTAGATTCATATTTGTTCATTACCTAGAGTCTACAAAAAGCCCAAAAATATTTCAATTTCCGCTGTCCTATCGCCCTTTGTGCCTTTGCAATTTCGTTTTAGATTCGTGTTGTTGAGTTTGTGTCCGTGGTCGAGTCTTGTTGCTGGTTTAGGATTATGTTCGTGGTCGTAGTTCATTCGCCCGTTGCTGTGATTTTTGTTTTCCGCCGCTATCCCATCCACCGTTCCCAAACAACAAGTCGAAGCCACCACATTACTCGACTTGCCCCGCTAGCCGCCTTGTGTAACTTCTCGCCGCCGCGCAAACCCTAGATAGGTTACCAGCCGCTCTTATTTTGCCTGCATCGCAGCCCTCCTTACATCATCAGGCGAATACCTACTGCTGTTAGTCACAGTGACGATCCTGTGATCGGTGTTAGAGTTTCGGGACGCTTTGCCCTAACTGCCGCCGCCGTGTTGTGCCTCCCGGAAAACATACCTTGAGATACCTTCGGTAAAACAGACATAACTTTTCGCTTGTTTATCCGAAAAATCTGAAATTTTTTCAGCAGCTTCTTGACACCATTTGGAGCCGACCCAAACTAGGTTTGGTTTCATCAGAATTGCCAAAAAAAATCGGGAAAATATAGAAAAAAAATTGTCAAAGTTTTTGCACGCTTTTCAGAGAACGTGCTGAATTTCTGTAGACCACATCCCACCTGAGTTGTAGGTGCCAATTTTTGTGGTTGCATCTTTTGTGATCCTTGTTCAGAGAAAAGTATATAAAAAATAGTAAAAAATAAAAAAAGTTTGTTTCCTACTAGTGCCTTTTGGAAAAATCCGGGAAAAAAATTAGGAAAAAAGGAGAAATGTGGGCTATTTGCTTATTCTGTGAGTTCTTTCGATCGTCCTTTGTTTTCACCTTGTTGCGCTACGTCTCGACACGTCTTAGCCAGCACCTATGATTTGTCCTTTGGATCCGGATTGAACAATCGTTAATCTACACTCGTTAATTGCTAATCCTTGCTGTCATATTGTGTGCCTACCCATAGCTCCACATATTCTTCTGTCAGCATAGGTTCATCTTGCAACTGTTACCCATGCTCAACAACAGATTGCTTCGCCACTTTGGTTTTGCTCCTATTTTGCGTTGGTAAGAATACAGGCAAGACGGTGGTAAGTCGCTTGTGATTTTGCATTCCACTTTCACCACCATCACCACCACCACCACTTGTTTCCTTTTAGTTGATAGGGATACTACTTTGGTGTTGTCTTTTTCTATCTTCTAACCATGGTAGGAACTCCGACGGACTTCAATGAGTGCGTGTCCAAGGGCGAGCTTACAACGTTCATGACTGAACAACGCAATCTTATGACCGAGCTGACGCGCAACGTGAACAATCTGGTCACCCGCATTGAACAGCTTGAGCAACGCCCTCCACCTTATCGTGCTGATGATGAAGATGCGGATGCTTTTGGTGATGAAGATGCGTATGCTGACGGTGGTGCCCGTCGCCGCCTCAACTTCAATCGTCGCAGTATGGAAGGTAATAATCATGGTAATAATGATCCTTTTGCTAAAATTAAATTTAGTCTACCTCCTTTTGCTGGTAATGTTGATCCAGAGGCATATTTAGATTGGGAGCTTGCTGTTCAACAAAAATTTGATTCTCATAATGTTCCCGCTGAGCATAGAGTTAGACTTGCTACTAGTGAGTTTACTAATTTTGCTTTGTTTTGGTGGAGTGATCTTTGCAATGCCAATAATGCTGCTGCTGTGCCTCAAACTTGGAATGTTTTAAAGCAACGTATGAAATCTCGTTTTGTTCCTCCTTATTACCAACGTGATTTACGTTTGAAACTACAAACTTTAAAACAAGGTGATAAAGGAGTAGAAGCATACTATCAAGAATTGCTTATTGGTTTAGCACGTTGTGGTATAAACGAAGATGATAATGATGCTAGTGCTAGATTTTTTGGTGGTTTAAACCATGATATACAGAACATCCTTGATTACAAAGAATGGCACAATTTTTCCCAATTGTATCATCTTGCTATTAAGGCGTAACGAGAAGTACAGGGGCGCAAACAACACCAGCCTTTTTAGGTCTAACAATGGGAGGAATTTTCAGCAGCGTTCGAGCCGGAGACGCCTAAGCTTCTGTTGTACCACAGCCATCTACACCTCCATTTTCTTTCGGGTAAGTAAATTGTCTAATGTGCGCTTTCCACAATACCGAAGAAAGGTGGCACTCGGTGCTTCTACTAGCTCCTTCTCGTCCAGCTCTAAAATCATTTGCCACCGATGCAAAGGCATGGGACATGTCATGAAGGATTGCCCCAACTGTCGGCGCTTTCATTGCTACCGAGGATGGCTATGTAAGTGCTAGTGATGTTGAAGATGATTTAGCCCTTGCTGCTAACATTGATGCAGATCCCACCGAGGGCGATCAAGACAAGGAGGCCATCACCATTGACTCCGTGGCTGCTGTCGCGGACTACCCTAGTCTTCTTGTGCAGCGTGTGTTGAGTACACGTGTGGGACATGAAGAAGAGATGAAGATCCAATGCCACAATTTGTTCCACATGTATCTCATTGTGCAGGGTTGTCGTGTTCTCACTATCATTGATAGCGGGAGTTGCAACAACTTGGTGAGTTCAGATTTGGTTGACAAGCTTGGTTTGACCACACGACAACATTCGTATCCATATAAACTTCAATGGTTCAATAATAGTGGTAAGACTAAGGTAACTAAATCAGCACGCATTAGCTTTTTCACAGGCTCTTATCATGATACTGCTGATTTTGATGTGGTCCCTATGCAAGCTTGTTCCATTTTGTTAGGTCGCCCATGGGAATTTGATAATGATGCTTCACACCATAGTAGAACTAATACATATACTATCCTACATAACGACAAGAAAATTACATTGCTGCCTTTGTCTCCTACGGATATTATTAAACATGCTACTGAGATTAAAAATAAACCTCCAACAGACATTGCTAAAAATAATGGGATTAAGTTAAAAGGAGGTGCTTTTCTTGCTACAACTTCTGCTACTGCTGAGTTATGTGATAATCCTGATGCACCATGTTATACTATGTTTTGTCAACCTTTTATGTCTGGTGCATTGTCTGCTGTCACTAACCTTTTGCAGGAGTTCGCTGATCATGGGATGGAGTCGAGGACGACTCCAATTCTAGAAGGAGGGGATGATGAGGACATCGCCAAGATGGAGTCGAGGACGACTCCAATTCGAGAAGGGGAGGATGATGAGGACATCGCCATGCTGGACACACCGACGCCATGGTCTTCCCCAAGTTGCAATTCGTTCCCAACTCAGCTGCCACATCGCCCTCGGATTCAGTAGACACGTCGTCACTGTTTCGGTCATAACTTTCTCATACGACATCGAAACGGGCCGTTCTTGGATGCGTTGGAAAGGGGACGATGACGCCGTTGTTTTGGATCTGGTCCCAGCTCCAAAAGGTCCGTGGATCATTCTGTGTGACAACGGCAAGGTGCTGCGTCACCTATTTGGGCCAACTTGGCCATGTATCGTGTCGGGCGTTAAGCCCAAGTTGTGGGCGCCCAACCCCTGGCCGTCCCCAACCCTAGGTCGAGTCTTAGACTATAAACATAGCCGTCACCGCTGCTACACAATTGGGTTTTGTTTAGAGTTTAGTTTTCCATCGAGAAACTGAATCGTTCATTGTAACTGTGGTGACAAATCCTTTTACAGTGATCCAGGGCCCCCGTTCTTGATCTCCTCCACTATGTCGATTAGTTCTTTGGAACCGAGTTCTAGAACCCTCTATTGATATTCGCGTCATTCATATTTGCAATATCAGATTGCGTATTTTACCTTCTTGCTTGTGCTCTTCGATTCGCTTGCAGGAAAAGCCTTCTTGGCGAGGTCAATCAAGTTGTGCTTTGTTGATAACCAACGGAGCAGTGGTGTAACGGTTGCAGGGTTCGAATCGCGTCTGATTTGAAGCCGATCACCAACGTCGAGATCTCCACAAATCGAACTTACCGGCTACCTCTCGGAAGATCGGGCCTGTACTCATCAGATCGACCGCCGCGTCCCATTCATGACGGAAGCACCACGCGTCATCTCCATCGTAGGAGTCGACAGAATTGGAGGAAAAGCCCGCCAACACCACCGAATGGGCGTTGTGGGTAGCGCCAGGATGATCACTATTGCAAAATGAAAAAGGGGGTCAGCAAGACAACATGAGGGGTTGGAGTCGTCTGATCTTTCCATGCCCTTAGAAATGAAGATGTCGGCACGGGGGGAGGTTCTCCTCTAGGAGATCACCGTGATGCGCTTGTCGTGGTCCATTGATCTGTGGAGGATGGTTTAGGGTCTGAGAAAAAGAAGAGAAGTTGCGTAGTGGTGAAAAGTGAAAGCTAAGTGCAAATGTGACTTCTTGGCTGTCCTTGGAGGAGCGTATTAATAGCCAAAGAGAGATGTTTGTGGATTTCTTGAGTAATATGGAATTAAAATTAGAGAAGGCATGGGGCCATCTTGAGGATCGAGAAAACCATGTGTGGCCTAATAGGGATGCAGCAGTTGCAGACACTACGAACTTAAGATTTCATTCACTGGGGTTTTCTGCACGATCACTCGATTCCGAGTCATGGACTTCAGAGGTTATCCAACTCAGCTTTGCATTTTCATGCATGTCCGAAGGCAGGTCTTAGGATTGATCAGCTAGAGTTCAATCAACCAGAGGCTAAATTAGCTGATAGACCAAGCTTGGGATCTTATCAACAAAGGTGATCAATCCAAAAGGTCGATTACTGGTGTGGCAGTAGGCAATGGTAGAAGAATTTGTGCACAATTGGGTACAATATCAGCTAGACTTAAGGAATGTCAAGAGATCGGCTATGGAACACGAGTTGGGTAAGAGAAGGGTGGCTCAAAAGGTCAAAAGGATGATCACCATCAAGTGACCAAACATCATGATCTTCGATATATCCTTGATCGGGAAAGGCCAATCGAATATATCAGCAAAAGGGCCAAAGAAGTTAGCATGAGATCAGAGCAGATGGTTGGAAGTGCGGCACATGCAACGGTCATAAGAAGTAATTTTGGAATAAAATCATTTTATCCCAAAACTAGGGGGCATGTGTTGACACCGAAATTTGGGTCGAGATAAGGAGGCCATAAGGTCGGAAACTTATCAAGAGAAAGCCGAGGTATTCAGCAAGATCGGCTAACTAAATTGCCATCAACTGGATAAGACGACATCATCATTTCAAGGGAATGGGCCCCATTGGCAGAGACGACAAGACATGAAGCAAGAAGACGCATCAGGCTTCATAGAAGGGAAAGATTGAGGTCCAAGTTATCATAATTTAGGAAGCTTTATTTTCTTTTCCAAGTTTGTAACCGGTCTTGTTCGACCAGGACTCATAGTCAAGTCTCGGGTATAAATATTGAACCCCGGCTATTATAACAGACATCTCAGTGATCAATCAAAAACATGTACCTTTACTTTTCGGTTTACGCCACCCCTAAGGAGTAGGAGTAGAGTAGATTTCGGTGAGTTCTTCGGCAAGCAGGGCTGCCATCGGTTAAGTCCAACCTCTGGTTTGTCTGTAAGTATCTGTCATGACTTATATTTTGTTTGTAAGGCTGCATCGGTTAGGTCTGACCTCTTACAACCTTGGTATAAGTTAGTTATCGTCATTAATTGTAAGGGGCATAGGCATAGGCATAAAAATAGCAATTGACAATGGGAAACAGTTCGACTTAGACAAATTCAAAGAATTATGCAAGAGCATAGGCATAAAAATAGCCTTCGCATTAGTCTATCATCTAGAATCAAATGGAGCAGTAGAAAGAGCTAATAGAATAATATTCTCAGCAATATCGAAAACCCTATTT
Organism: Miscanthus lutarioriparius; assembly: GCA_904845875.1. Taxonomy (NCBI): domain Eukaryota; kingdom Viridiplantae; phylum Streptophyta; class Magnoliopsida; order Poales; family Poaceae; genus Miscanthus; species Miscanthus lutarioriparius. Next base: position 88,010,473 of record CAJGYO010000006.1, read on the forward strand.
AACCTCTGCAGAGGCAAGTGGGTAGAGGAACTATTGAAGGTGGTGTGGTCTCATAACACCACAACATCCAGAATGATGGGTTTTACACCGTTTAAGCTCCTGTACGGTGAAGAAGCAATGCTACCTGAGGAGGTCAACCATCAAAGCCTTCGGGTGATGAAACAAGCTTTGGCAGCAACTGAAGAATACTCCAAAGAAACAATCGAAGGCACAAGATTGGAAGCAGTAGAAAACATCACTAGATACCAAGAGCAAACCAGGAAGTGGAGAGACAGCTAGGTAATCAGAAATCTCATTCAAGATGAAGACTTAGTCCTAAGAAGGAAGCCCAACACGGCTAATGCAGGAAAGCTCAAAATGGGAAGGTCCATACACGGCGAAGGCCACCGGAAGACTAGGGTCATTTGACCTGACAGATGGCGAAGGTAAAACAACAACTCACACCTAGAACATCGACAATTTGCGTAGGTTCTACATATAACTGTAAAGGGGTGACCTCCGTAGAACTATAAGCGAAGGTCACCTCACTTTTCTTTCTATTGTTTTCACATTTTCTTTACATTTCGCGCTAAAGGGCCTATACTCTTTTCCTCACAAAGGGGGATCCTAGTGGAGGTGAGGTTTTTGATAAGGCAGGACCCATGTAAAACCCTCTAAAATATAAAGAGGAATTCCCCCAAGAGTACTATGAAAAGCGAAGGTTGAAAGTGGCTAGCAACGGAGCCGCAACATTCAACAATGACATCATGACAAAGAGGACCTTCCATTGTCTGTAGCCGAAGGCTACAAAGCGTGGAATGACCTCCATGACTAAATCAGCCTACAACCTTGACAAAGTCCTATCCACAATCGGGCATCAAGGAATCATCAAAAATGGCCAAAAGGCCACAAACCTGATAAAGACCTACCTTCGCCGTAGGCATCAGGCAAAAAAACCTAGCGAAGACCTGTCTTTATCAGGCACCAGGTGATAGTCAGGAATTAATGACTAAAGTACAAAAGAATTAAAGAACCAAAGATACGCCAAGTACAAAGAAATACGTCAATCTTATCACGACATTAAAACATATCCAAGTAATAAACCTTGGCCAACTACCAAAATTTATTAAACCATACAAGTATAAGATTATAAAACCCAGCGCCCCTCCCCCCTGCACTAGCCCCAGTCAGTGCATCACCATATCACTAGCTCCAGAGAGTGCTAGGGAGGAGATCAAGGCAAAGAACATCTACCACATCATAGAGCAAGATAAGAAAGCAATGGAGGCGGGGGTTTCCTTAAAAATAAGAGGGTCGTAGGATACCATGCGAAGACTTGTAATCACCGCAGCTCGCGCTGCCCGGCGAAGACCACGGAGAGATAGTACACATCTACCACTGGGCAATGTATAGCCTCCAGTGGGTGTTGTGCAACTACACCTTGCCAAAAACCAACCAGTATCAGAGGCTGCGGAAGGGTATCGCATAAAGACTCGTAACATCCCCCACAATAGAAGATACTGACTGGCTTGGCTTGGCCTCAATCATGTTTGATGGGAGCGCAGCTGCTCTAGCATGGCCGAAGGCAACAAGAGACTCATCTAGGTGCAAGCGAAGACAACACTCAAGCATGAGTTCAACAGCCTTTGTTGCTTGCTCAAATTGCAGTATGGCTGTAACACCCTGGTGTTATGCCTGCATTTAGGCACTGCAAATCATACCTATCATGCATCATCAAGCATCCTAATCATACATGCCTAATCATGTAAATAACAATTGAAACACTACATCGAAACATATGAAACATGTTGTGAAACCTGAATGTTGCATACCTTTGTTTGAATTGTTTTGCCCTGATTTTGCTTGCTAGGTTAGTAAAACATGTTTGGCTACTATTGTAAATCATCTAGGATTATTTAGTTAAATTTTTGGAGCAAGGTTTGTATTCAAATTAATTCAAAATTTTGCTTCCAAAAGTAATTTCCCAAAAATTAGGGTTTTGAGTTAAACATGGACTTTGATTTTACAATTCAAAATCTAGAAAGAATTTGGCTTTGGTCATAAAAGCAAAGTTGTAGAGAATTAAATTCTAATCAACTTTCATTTTTGGTACATTTTCAAAAGATGTCATTTTCTTGCTCAAAATGATATTTGAAAGTTGGCATTTAAAAATTTCTTGAAACTATAAATGGAAAAGGGCTTTTTCTCCTTCGCGGGCCGCCGCCTCGCTTCTGGCCCACGGTCGAAGCCGGCCCAGCCAGCCTCCCGCCGCGCCGCGCGCCTCGCCTCAGCCCAGCCCAGCGCCGCGCCTGGCCTGCCTCCGCGCCCGACTGCTCGCTGACGCGCCGCGCCGCGCCCGACCGCGGCAGAGCTCGCCCGCCGCGTGGCGGCCATGCGCCGTCGACGCCGCTGCACGTCGCAGCCGGCCTGCGCCCGCGCCCACGCGCCCGCCTACTCCTGCCGAAGCCGGTGCGCTCGCTCGCTCACTCCCGCGCTGCCTTTCCTCTCCGCCAGCGCCAAGCGCACTCACTCTGCCTCTCGCCGCGCCACCGCACCCGCCGGCGAAATCCACCGCGCCTCCTCCACCTCGGCCAGCGTTCATGCACCCGTAGCTCCGCCTCGCTCTCCAGCACGTCGTGCTCGCGCCTGTGCCACCTGCTGAGCTCAGGTAGTGACGTCTCGCACATCGCCACCATCGGCCATGGCGCCGCCGTGCTCGACCGCCATGGAAGGCACCTTCCTCCTCTTCTCCAACCCTACCTAGCTACCTTCCTGCCTTCGCCATCTTCTTGCGAACCTCAAGCTACTGCTAACTCACCCTATCATGACCGGCAATGGCCGCCGGCCTCGTGGCCGAGCCGCGCCGCCGCGACGTCGCAGCGCCGGCGTGGCCTCTGCCTCAGCCGAAGCCAGGCCGAAAGGCCACGGGCCGACGCCCTGCCGGGCCGTCTCCCCCTTCCCATTCGCTCGGGCCACGCATGCCAAATGTGGCAGTGGGCCGAGTGCTTCCAGCGGGCTGGCCTAGTAGCGATTGAATGATTTGTTTTCCATTTTTCTTTATTATTTGAAAATAGAAAGGGTTTGAAAAATGTTTGGATACTCAAAGTTGCTCCAAATCTGTTGAAATAAATTTGTCTAGGTTCCTTATCATCAGATCTACTTGGGAAAATTATTGCATGTCATTTTTGAGATACTTTGCTGTAGAATTTTATTTAATCATGTATATTGCTGATAACTTGAAAAATAGGTAGAAAAATCTATAGGCTTCAGAAAAATATGATTTCTAAGTTTGTTAATCTTCTTATGTAATGTACTTCCTAGGAAAAATATGTTCCATGCATGTGCTGTGGGAAAATTTTGAGGTGTAGTTCAAGTACCTTTAATGGCTGATTTTTGTTATTTTAGCTAGAGAGCAAACTTTGTATAAAACATGCATGTGATAATTTTTGTTAAATGAAGTTGAGAACGGACGGAGACTTGCAGAGTTTTGGACTGTAGTGTTTCCGTCTGTGTCGATTAAGGACCGACCGTTGTTGGGCCTCGAGTCATGTTGAACGCATGCCTTACATTTAGCTGGCCGGATAAAGTACCTTCCGACCGCGAAGCTAGGAGATTATTCGGGCCGAGTAGATTGCCCGCAGCGCACTGTGCCGGAGCAGGTGTGGTAGGACACGGGGGCGAGATGATCAGACCAAAGTGCAGTCGGTCGGCCCCCGGGTACATGTGGTTCCTGGCAAACTCGAGATACCTGGATAGTTGACTCGGTGATCAATATCTCACTTTAGCGGGTGAGTGAGGTTTGTGTAAGGAATAAATCACCAGCTGGTTAGGAATCGATTCGAATCGCCATCGCTCCTGGATAGTGAGCACTTGACTTGAGTTACTTCATCGTAGTAAATGTTTATGGAACACTTGAACAGTTATAATGAATATGACACTATGAAAGTTGTTTAATGATCTTTGGTTATCATTATCTGCTTAATCATGTTTGCTCTAGTATAGGTGCAAATCTAGTCGACAGGTTAATAATAATTAAATTGACAATAATGCTTTTAGGAAGGTTCTTGAAGTGCTAAAAATGCTTCTTTTGCAAATGAGTCAGCTACCCTGCTATAAAGCCCTTCATAATCCTTGGTGTCATTTATTTTCGGTTATGTCGGGTAAGTCTAGCTGAGTACCTTCTCGTACTCAGGGTTTTATTCTCACTTGTTGCAGATGGGCAGATGTATTATGGCTACTGTATCAACTGCCTTTATCCTACGATGGGTGATGCTTAGGACCATGGGCATGGTCATTCCTTACGTCTCGTCTGATGCTTTTGTTGGAGATGATCATTCGCTGGCACTATATTTGAACTCCGCGTGAGTGTGTGTGTGGTTTGAACAAATGGCTTCCGCTACTTTTATTCAAACTTGTTTTGTAATAAATATGTTGAAACTCTGATGTATCTGAGATTGTGAACTTTTATGTAATATGTGACGGTGACCGCTAAACTTATTACGATCTTGGCTGGAATGGAAGTTGGTTTAAAATCCTTCGTGATTTCACGGACTATCGGGTTATATGGGCTTAAGTTTGCTAAATCGTCTGCTCTAGCGGATGATTTTCTTACAGCTGGCATCAGAGCATGGTCTAGCGTGTTACTGTTCACAAGTGTATTTAAAACAAAAAGGCATTTGAAAAACGTGATTTCCAAACTATAAAGTGTGCCAGTGGTCATATCCTTTATGCCCAGTTAAGGACTTTAGGTGGCTTAATTAAGTACTGACTGGGGTTCTTGCATCATATTTCTCTTTCGTCGCTCATACGGCGTGCTATTGTATGAGTGCCACTTGTTTGAGTGGTAATGTATGGATCAATTGCCTCTACGCCTCGGTAAGTGTGAGTTGTGAGAGCATGATCGGATACACCGCCGATCTAGGGTGAATGCTTATATGATGCTGGAGTAATTACATGTTCTACGCATGTTTTACAAAGGCATCTCATGTATGGGTCTTCCGTCTGTGGAGGCGATGCCGTCAATAGGACGATGGTTCGGGTAGTTACTACCATTATACACGTATCTGGGGATTCGTGTAGAGCGTGTAGATAAAATTTTACTACTTTTATGCATTCATTGGGAATTGGGCTGAAATGAATCTTCTGTAGGTACATAACAACGCTATCGTGTAGAACGTATTAGCTACGTATTTGAGAGATCGTTTGTATGCCACCGAATTCGTCGTTAGAAATTATTTATTTCCTAAGTTTGTGAGAACGTACGGCACGTACATACATCATGTTACTTGTGCATTTCATTCATGTCATGCATTCCTCTCCTTATAAATTGATTATCTCATTTTGATAAAAGTTGTATCACCTAAGATATGTTTCCCCGAGGTAATAAAAAAACTTTTGCTATAGATGGCCCGCACGAAGCAGACCGCCCGTAAGTCCACCGGAGGAAGAGCACCTCGACGTCCGTTGGCCCTGAGGGAGCACCGCACCACGGGCACCTTCTTGAGTGAGTTTGGCATGCCAACCTTGATTTGGAGAGTGCTCCATGATGTGGGGTACCCAGAGGGTCAAGAACCGGTGTACTCCTGGAATGAGAGCCAGTTGGCATAGGATGGACTTGCAGTGGTAGAAATCACGGTTCCTGCTCTCGGTGATGCTCCAGATTGGGATGGTTGGCACTTGGAGTTTGAGGGTCGCACTCCTACTGAGGGTGCAGAGGGAGCAGCCTTCCGTGTCATCAGGGATATTATGAGCAGATTTCCCAGTGAGCTTGCAACAGCTCTAGCTGGCACTTTTCCTAGGGATGATCCTCGTGATGCCATTTGGGTTCAGCCTCAGGGAAGTGCATTGGTCAGAGGTCCAGCTGAAGGACAGGCTAGCGACAACCAGGCAATGAGTGCTATGTTCACCGCCATTAGAGCATATGAGGGTCTCGAGAGTACCTACTGGACCTTGACTGGTTTGCGTGGTGAGGATAAGCTCAAGAGGAGAAAGCAGAAGAAGAGACAGGCACGTGCTATAGCTAGCTTGCAAGAGCAGTTGGCTGATATGAACTTATAGCGAGATCAGGCGGTTGAGAGAGGTGATAGAGCTATGCAGCGGGTGCATACTATAATACCCCAGGTGTTTGTCACCAGTTAAGCAATGGGTTTGAGCTCAAACATGACATGTCGAGTGGTAATCAAGGTGTCAAGATCAAATCTACATGATGGAGCTCCAACTTGAACTTGGGCCACGCACAATTGCTTACATATGGACCCTTGTTAAGATTATGCAAGAGTAATGTTAAACATGCTTATTCCATGTAAATTACATCCACATGCATCCATCTAGACCCATGGAAAAGTTTCATGAAGTTTGGAATCAAAAAGTCACATGAAATGATAAGTCATATCTTTGCGTGAATTGCTTTATCAAGTGGATGGAAACCTATGAAGTCAACCAAACCTTGGTACCTTGCTCAAACAACTCTACTTGCACTCATGAACAAAAGTTATGAAGGGTTCATGTTGAGCAGGTGGCCAGAAAATGCACCAATGGATCAAAAAGGATAATATAAGCTTCATCGTGATCCTATTTTGGTCAAAGTAGAACAGTAGGTTCTATACCAGTTTTGATGTTGGACCTTAAATGAAAGTTGTAGTCCATATCATGTAGAACAAACTTTGTTTTTGGAACAAGATCCAGATCAACTTGGAACTAAGTCAAACAGAGGCTCGAAAATTGAATTAGCGGCTGATTTCAGACTTAGAATTTTTCTAAGTCTGGAATTCATCGTCGTCGCCATTGGCATTCCGCGTTCTCCGAAATTCGTTAAGCAACTTGAGTTGGTCCAAAAATAAAAGTTCAAGGTTATGTTATGGAGAAGAGAATGCAAAAAGTTGCACTAAGTTTGATCGAGTTTCGACCTCCGAAAGCGAGTTTTCGTGATCACTGTTAACATATTGACACTATCATCTTGGAGCTTAATTATCCGCTGTTACAAAGCTCAAATGGCCGGGCACCTTAAATAAGAAATGTAGAGCAGGTCGAGGTGAACAAACTTCATTTATGGCCCAATGTCTAATTCGGCCTGGAAGCGGCCCAAAACATCATCCCACCTTCTTCACTCCGGTGCACGCCACCTGTTCGCTGGATTGGCCGAACGGCAACGCGCGTCCAGGAGCGTGGCAACCATGCGCGAGCAGGGCGCCCCTGCCGCTGCCGCGTGCCTGCCTCTCTGTCTCGCCGCCTCGCGCCTTGCGCCTCCAAGACCGAGCGCCTGAGCTCTCCACTTCCTTCCTCACTCACTCCCTCGACCGCTGCTCTCTCCTCGCTTCGCTTCACGCAGCGTGCGTCCGCCATGGCCGGCTGGCCAAGCTCGCCGATGCCGCATTCCCGATGCCCCGTGCTTCCTTGTGTCCCACCGCGTGCGCCACCGGCTCAACCGCCCTCTCTTTGGCCTTGCGAGCCACTTCCCGGCCCTTCTTCGTGGCCGTAGCGCGCTGCCACAGGTGCCATGGCCGCCGTGGGCGCCTGTGCACGCGGCCAGGCCATTCTGGCCTATCTCAGGACATGCAAGATGGTCCTACGAGTCCGCTATGCTCCCTTGGTGCTCGTCCACCCCCCTTTGCCTCCGTTGAGAACCACGGTGGCCGGAAGAGCGAGCGCCGACAAGGCTGCCGCGGCCGTCGCTGGCTCACGTGGTCGGCCCTCCACCGGCAGTCTTCGTCCGAGTTTGGACCTCCTACAGGTGCGGCTGGGCACGTTGATGCTCCGGGACCCCTCCTTCGTCGCTGGCAATCACCACGGCGGCCGGAATCACGAGCTCCGGCGAACTGCTCTGTTTCCGGCCGAGGGATGAAGCTGATGGACTTCGCGCTCAAATTCGACAAAGTGAAGGGGCCTAACTGCGAAGTCAGTGACTCATGTGAATAGTGCCGTAAGGACTGGTTTGTAATTATTTTGCATGAACTTTGGAAATTCATAGTAAATCGTAGAAAATTCGTAAAATAGTAAATGTGGACTTTTTGGAATCCTTGTGAAATTCTCTATGTACTAGATCTATAATATTACATGTTTTACTTTAAAGTTTTGGCTGTAAAAATATATTTATGCAGCTAGGTTTGTAGTGCTAGTGGTATTTGTCTTTTTCATAACTGTAGATCTAGGGCTCCAAATGAAGTGAAATTTTTGTGGCATGCTACTCATGTGATAGTTGATGTGTGGTAAAAATTTCATGAGTATTGGATGAAGTATGAGTGAGTTATTGGTTTATCTTGCTCTCACATGGTTTCTTACTTTAGCAACTTGTCTTTTTCATAGAGGTTGCTATACATATTCAAATGGAGTGAAATTTGTACAGTAGACTATTGAGAGGATATGTGAGCAACTGTAATTTTTGTAGAATTTATTGTGATTTTTGGTATATGTTCATAAATACACCTTGATGTCTAAATAAATTAAGAAATGCTTTAAGAAAATTTATTTAGAGGTGAGCACCATGCTTTTTGGTGTTCTTTAGTCATGTGTGATATGTTGGTAAAGTTGGTTTTGCCCAATTATGTGTTTGCAACATAAGTTAATAATTATTTTCTTGCCGATGTGGTTTATGGACAGATCTGGGAACTTAGCAAAGTTCTTCATGATAAGGCGCTTTGTTGTGAAACTTGTTTATACAAAAGTTGTAGATAATTTATGTATCTAGCTGCTGTTAAAATTTAGTATCATTTGGCCAAGTAGTTTGTGAGTTATGCCTGTTTAAAGTTGGGTTTCAGAAATGGCTGCTCTCTGTCAATTGTGGACCAGTTTCTATAAATGTATAATTTCGACCTACTTAACTTGTGAATCATGCTATGATGGTTACAGATGAAATGTAGATAATTTTATAAGCTTTCCAAAATGTCTTCTTGCAAGTCATTTGGAATTGTGTAACTCCAGTTATAGCTAAATCTTGTAGCTGCTGTTTGCATTCAGAAATTGGCAGATTCCAATTATAGTGTTTGCTTGTATATTGTTAAGTGTGACTTATGCCTTGAATGATGACTGAGTTAGAGCACCTGAGATCTTGGGAAAATTGTGTCATGCTTGGTGTTGTCGTCTTCTTTGCCATCTTAGCATGATAGATTGTGTGATGCTTAAGTTAAGCATCGCAAAGTACTTAAGTGTGTTAGTGTAAACTATGCTTGTCTTGCTTGCTATTTTGTGATGCGTCTCATGGTACTATTCTTCATATTTATTCACTTGCATATTGCATCTCATCTAGGTACGCTAGATGCACCACGTGAAGGATGAGATGTTGGAGCCAAACCTGGAGACGGCGTTTGATGGACCTATCCCGAAGGTGGAAGGACTGGACAAGTGCTAGGACGGGAGATGCTCACTTAGCGAGTGTCGTCTAACTAACACTGACTCAGTGTGGGATCCCAGGCAAGCCCCGGAGCATATTAAGCCTCCTAATTTCTGAAATGCAGTTAAAGTATTATTGTTACATATATATATTGTTGCATTAAGTTTAGGTGTTGGATGCAAACACTTGCTGCATTGGTTATCCAATCCTTGTCCAGATATTGATACCCTGAATCCTATGTAGCTCAGGCTCGTGTAGTGCTTAGCCCTGCTTAAACACGGTAGAAGTCAGGTGATTTCCTGTCACCTGCGAGATATAGGAAGATACATATGGCACGGTTGGCTATATTTGCTATCGTGGAAAAGAACCAGTCTTAATTTGAAATGAAGACCGGACGGAGGCTTGCCGGTTTGCAGTGACTCCGTCTGTGTCGATTAAGGACTGAATCTTGGAGCCTTTCCTGTTCATGTTGAATGCATGCCTCTCTCTTAGTTGGCCGTGTCCGAAGACCGACCGCGAAGCCAAGTAGCTCACCTCAGGTCGGAGTCGATAAGTATAAAGTGCGCCTCGGAAGGGAGCCGTAGGCGTGAGTCTAAGGGCAGGTGATTTAAAAGTCCTGATCGTCCTGGCAGAAGGGTAATCCCTGAGAGTGCTGGCGCTGATCGAACCCGCGAATTTGGTTCCTGAGATGTTCCAAAGGTGACCCACGGCTACCCTTGCAAAGTATGCCAGGGTGAGAGTTAGGAATACCCCCTCAGCTCAGTTGTAATTCGATTCGAATCGCCGTCTCTCCCAGTTAGTGAGAACTTGACGGGCTTATCTCCAAAGTAGATACACTTAATAACATAATGGTTTGGAAATGATGATATGATGATGACAGCCTTATTATACCTGCTATGGTTAATATTGTTTGCTCCTAATAAGTGAGTGCTCTAGTACAGGTGCTAATCTAGTGGACAGGTAAATGATGATAAGCTTGATGCTAAGTTTAAATTGGTTACTATGCTCATAAGCTCTTTTATGCAAAAGTGTCAAGCTAGCCCACCTCATAAGCCTTGCATAACCCTTGGTGTCATTTGTTTTGGTTTTCGACGGGTAAGTCTAGCTGAGTACATTCGAGTACTCAGGGTTTATCCCACCATGTTGCAGGTGAAGTTCTCGGCCTGTGAAGATGGTGGCTAACCGCCGGTGGCTCGGTGATTCTATAGTACTTCTCATCTATATGCTTTTGTCGGATGATGTCACTTATGCTAGCAATGTATTTGGAACATATATTAATGTAATCTTTTGAAAGCTATGTTGTTTTCACTAATCGGTTTTGAAACCCAAACTTATACTATTATTTGTGAATCCACTTGTGATATTATTTTCCGCTGCAACCCTGCGTATGTGATGTGTATTTGCTTAATCACGCGATCTTGGTTGTGATGTTGATTTACCGAGGTCTTTCGAGACACTCGGCGGACTACCGGGTTTATATGAGTGAAGGTATCTGTGTGTCAACGTGTTAGCGGAGACAGCCATACTTGATCTTGTATAAATTGGGCGGTTCTGTTACAGCTGGTATCAGAGCAAGATTAAGCATAATACTGTCATGTACATTGTTTTAAAAACAAAGTTTTGGTTTTAAAAAGCCTATTTTAACTAAAACTTTAGCTACAGGCAAATTTGTCAAAACTGATTTGCAAAACTATGCTAGCGACATCCTCCTTTATGCCCAGTTAAGGACTATTAGGTGGTTATCTAAGTACTAACATGGGGGTTTTTACTTTCGTCGTCCATACGGCGTGCTATTGTATGGATGTCATTCACTTGAATGGTAATGTATGGATCAATTGTCTCTACGCCCAGGTAAGTGTGAGTTGTGAGAGCATGACCGTCCAACTGTCGGTCTAGGGAAGAGTTAGCTATGGTTACTGGAATATTTACATGTTACACACATGTATATATGAAGGTACTTAATTGCGGGTATATTTATCGGGTAGCTATGGATATCAAAGTATATACATTTGGGGATGTATATATGGAGAGTATCTTAGTTTACTGCTTTCATTGTATGCTTATTTATCTCTTGTGGGGATGGGCTGCAATGAATTTGCCTGCAGGTACGCTAACCATGAATGCGTAGATTGAATATAGCTGACGACTAGCTATATATCGAGAGAGTACGTGTTATGCCACCGACATAGAACGTGATTGCCACCTTAGGCTGGCAATTTCGTGAGGACGAATAGGACGAGCATGCATCATGATTGTGCTTGTGCATAAATATGCTTCCCTCACCTTGTTCTAATGCTAAGTAACTTGTGATCAATGTGATGTCACTATTTTCCCTGTGTGAAGCTAGCCAAAATGCCTTGTCCCATGCTGCTTGAATAGCTATGCTTGAAGTTAGTGTGTGATTAGCTTTGCCTCGTATGTTGGCTTCCAAAGGAAATAGATGACGAGTTAATAGTTAACAAAAAGTTCACCCCTTTGAAAACTAAATTGCTAAATGTAAGTAAAACTTGTTTTGTAGAGATATCCACCTACTCCGTAAAAAGGAAATAAAAGATAACAGTACCTTACCACCAGGTTCGCATGTGTTATGTGTAGTGGTGTTACTGTAGGTGACTGCTTATTATGTACAAGCTTTGTGCTTCGTAATAGCCATTTAAGCTAATTGGATTGAGTGTTTCGAAATGCTCGCTTAAGACCATGATGTAGGCGTGGATGCTCGTTATCTAGGTAGTGCCGTAGTTGTCACCCTTTTGTCCTCGGTAAGCATATGAGTGTGGAAGAGCGCTATCCTGGAGCAGCGTCCAAGTTTTAGTAATCTCAGGGTTGTCGTCTACAATTAAGTTCTCTCTTAGGAACCTGAGCCTGTACATGTGGTTGCTAGCCTTGAACGTTGTGCTACGAAGACTTTATCTATGCCTTTGCTTGACTTTAGGCCCAAGCTTAGTTCCCTTGAATGCTTGCATGTTTTGTGGTTGTCCCGCTCCTGTGTGGGAGGACCCTGCTCAAAAATCATTGTTAGATCTTATTGCTCCTTCTTTTACAGATGATCTGGTGCAACGCTAATCGCTATCTATCCTAGCTTTGGAACCTTTTCCTCACAGATCATGTCATTGCTTTATCAACTCAATCCCTAGTCAGTGCAATGGCTCTGTCCCTTGAATCTCATTTATATTGCCTCCAACCCTTTCAAGTCTCTGGATGTTTATCAGTCTTGATCTCATGTTGCTACTCGACAAGACCAAATCTCATGTTAATCTTTATCTAGTAATCACTTTGGTGGACACGAGGCGTATATGGAAATTAAGCAAGAGTCTCCTGCTTAGTTGCCTTCGGCAATTAGGCTATGTTCTTTTGCGCTATGTTTTGATCTTCTGATCGCCTCCTTGTTGATTACTAACCTTGTGACTATCCTTGTTTGCTATCCCTCTTTTGCACAATGCTTGTTCTTACAATCTAATTGGTGCCACTGGAAATTTCACTTTGCTTGTATGATCAGTAATGGTGTCACGATTAGCGATCTATGGTGCTGCGACGGAACCTAGAGCCTCCTTGTGGGCGGCCGACGCATGGTTGTGCTACTGGGTGCGCGCTGGTATCATGGTTTCTAGTCATGATCCATTACCGAACTATACCGATGTGTTATTTTCACGTGAGCTCTTCCTTGGTTATCTCTCCATATCTTATCGAAGATCCATATATCTGACCGAAAGTAGTAGAGCTTCCTTTTGAAGTCACAAAAAGGATAACCTTTGAAGGACTGGTCACCGACATAAACATTAACAGACTACAAGAGGTGGTAGACAAGTGACTCCACTTGGTTGTCCCAATATTGACGTCCGTCACCTAGTGAACAACTTATGTCATCACTGTTGGATCAGAAAGGCACACAACAATTAATGTTGGACAAGTTGTTAGTCAGATAAGAATCAAACGTCACATTATGATTATGACCTGGCTATCCAAGTCTTGATTATTATGTGCATGCTGATCGCACAGTCGAGATCAACATCTCTAGTGTGACTCCTTATCCGCAGACTTCGATGGCGACCGTCTGTTTGTGCCTTGATTGCAATTATTGTTGTGGTCAAGAGTAAGAATTTGGAACTTTTAGTGTTGAGAGCCAACTAATTAGTTACTAGTATGAAGCTTCACCTCCCACTAGGTGACAACTTTTGCTAATTATGAAGGCTATGTCTCACAGAGCAATGTAAGCAACGGAACAACAAGTCATTTGGCAATGCAACTACTGCTTTGTTTCCAAAACCTGTGCTATCAAGTCAACTTCATCTTGGACAATCACACAGATAGTACAAAACGTTGTATCGGTTACGTAAGGAGCTAGCGAAAGTTCATATTATTCAGTAGAATATGAAAGCGGCCCAATCACGTCAGAAAAGTTATGCAGACAGAAGAAGGAGACCCCTTGTGTTTAAAGTTGGTGACTATGTTTATCTGAAAGTCACGCCAATGAAGAAGAAAAGGTTCAGAGTTCGAAGAAAGCTTATCGCGAGATTCGTAGGACCATACAAGATCCTAGAACAAAGAGGTCCGGTAGCCTACAAGTTAGAGTTACCTGAGACAATGAGTACCGTTTTCCCAGTTTTCCATGTATCACATCTCAAGAAATGTTTGCGTGTTCCGGAGGAAAGAATAGAACCTCGAGGTATCCAACTCAAATCAGATTTGGTGTATCGTGAGCAACCAGTCCGGGTGTTAGACACTAAGGAACATGCTACTCGGAATAGTGTGGTGAAAACATACAAGATACAGTGGGATCATCATGATGAGGGAGATGCAACTTGGGAAATAGGAGAGTATCTACAAAAAGCTTATGAAGATTTTTATAACAAATGGTTCGTAACCCAAATCTCGGGATGAGATTTTTATAAGGGGGGAGGGCTGTAACACCCCGGTGTTATGCCTGCATTTAGGCACTGCAAATCATACCTATCATGCATCATCAAGCATCCTAATCATACATGCCTAATCATGTAAATAACAATTGAAACACTGCTTCGAAACATATGAAACATGTTGTGAAACCTGAATGTTGCATACCTTTGTTTGAATTGTTTTGCCCTGATTTTACTTGCTAGGTTAGTAAAACATGTTTGGCTACTATTGTAAATCATCTAGGATTATTTAGTTAAATTTTTGGAGCAAGGTTTGTATTCAAATTAATTTAAAATTTTGCTTCCAAAAGTAATTTCCCAAAAATTAGGGTTTTGAGTTAAACATGGACTTTGATTTTACAATTCAAAATCTAGAAAGAATTTGGCTTTGGTCATAAAATCAAGTTGTAGAGAATTAAATTCTAATCAACTTTCATTTTTGGTACATTTTCAAAAGATGTCATTTTCTTGCTCAAAATGATATTTGAAAGCTGGCATTTAAAAATTTCTTGAAAATATAAATGGAAAAGGGCTTTTTCTCCTTCGCGGGCCACCGCCTCGCTTCTGGCCCACGGTCGAAGCCGGCCCAGCCAGCCTCCCGCCGCGCCGCGCGCCTCGCCTCAGCCCAACCCAGCGCCGCGCCTGGCCTGCCTCCGCGCCCGACTGCTCGCTGACGCGCCACGCCCGACCGCGGCAGAGCTCGCCTGCCGTGTGGCGGCCATGCGCTGTTGACGCCGCCTCACGTCGCAGCCGGCCTGCGCCTGCGCCCACGCGCCCGCCTACTCCTGCCGAAGTTGGTGCGCTCGCTCGCTCACTCCCGCGCTGCCTTTCCTCTCCGCCAGCGCCATGCGCACTCACTCTGCCTCTCGCCGGGCCACCGCACCCGCCGGCGAAATCCACTGCGCCTCCTCCACCTCGGCCAGCGTTCGTGCACCCGCAGCTCCTCCTCGCTCTCCGGCACGTCGTGCTCGCGCCTGTGCTGCCTGCTGAGCTCAGGTAGTGACGTCTCGCACCTCGCCACCGTCGGCCATGGCGCCACCGTGCTCGGCCGCCATGGAAGGCACCTTCCTCCTCTTCTCCAACCCTGCCTAGCTACCTTCCTGCCTTCGCCATCTTCTCATGAACCTCATGCTACTGCTAACTCACCCTGTCACGGCCGGCAATGGCCGCCGGCCTCGTGGCTGAGCCGCGCCGCCGCGACGTCGCAGCGCCAGCGTGGCCTCTGCCTCAGTCGAAGCCAGGCCGAAAGGCCGTGGGCCGACGCCCTGCCGGGCCGTCTACCCCTTCCCATTCGCTTGGGCCGTGCGTGCCAAATGTGGCAGTGGGCCGAGTGCTTCCAGCGGGCTGGCCCAGTAGCGATTGAATGATTTGTTTTCCATTTTTCTTTATTATTTAAAAATAGAAAGGGTTTGAAAAATGTTTGGATACTCAAAGTTGCTCCAAATCTGTTGAAATAAATTTGTCTAGGTTCCTTATCATCAGATCTACTTGGGAAAATTATTGCATGTCATTTTTGAGATACTTTGCTGTAGAATTTTATTTAATCATGTATATTGCTGATAACTTGAAAAATAGGTAGAAAAATCTATAGGCTTCAGAAAAATATGATTTCTAAGTTTGTTAATCTTCTTATGTAATGTACTTCCTAGGAAAAATATGTTCCATGCATGTGCTGTGGGAAAATTATGAGGTGTCGTTCAAGTACCTTTAATGGCTGATTTTTGTTATTTTAGCTAGAGAGCAAACTTTGTATAAAACATGCATGTGATAATTTTTGTACAGTCATTGTATGCTATGAAGAACCTAGGAAAAATACTAACTCTGCTGTTTGACACTTTTCACAGTTCAAAGTATTTTTATGTTCATAATCATGCCATAGCTTGTTATTTTTGTGTAGGCTAATCCACTCATTCAAATACCATGAAAATCTGATAGTAGACTACTTAGGGTAGTACTATGCTGTAGTAATTTTCTAAGATTTTTCTAAGCAATAAAAATAGATGTTGCTATTCAAACCTATTATTAATTAGGGTTTAAGCAAGTGTTGCTTTAAGTGTGATTAAGAAATTAGTGAAGCTTTGGTGTATATTTGAAGCATTCAATAAGATGTGTTGACTTAACATATTAGTAGTAGAAGAGAATGCAGTAGATGACGTGTGCTCGTAGTATATGTTCTTGGATGATGTTGACTACCTTGCATTTAAATATATCCATTGTATTCATCTCATTCGATGCACCGATTGCATAAGCACTTACGCACATTGCATCATACAGGATCGCAAACCGAGAACCTAGTCGTCATACCCGAGGAGCCCGAGGAGCAGTTCAAGGTGCAGCCGCAGGAAGTGCCCGAAGCCGACGAGGACATTGAGGAATTTCCGGAGTGCCCCGATCACCGTCCGAGCTCCTTCGAGAGAGGCAAGCCCCGGAGCATTTTTCTCCCGGTTTGCAATTATTTAATTAAATGCTTTACTTTAATTGATGCATTACGTTCAGGAGTTGTTTGCAACCGTTGCTGCATTATACCTTGTCTACCTTTGTTATACTATATCCTTGTTACCCGGGTATCCGCAGTCGAGTCAATGCTTAGCTGGCTTAGACCGGTAGAAGACGAGTGATTTCCTGTCACCTGCGAACTATAGGTGGTTACCTGGATCTACTTGGATGACTATGAAGTCATGGCATAACTAAGTGTTAACTGAAGTTGAGACCAGACGGAGACTTGTAGAGTTTTGGACTGTAGTGTTTCCGTCTGTGTCGATTAAGGACCGACCGTTGTTGGGCCTCGAGTCATGTTGAACGCATGCCTTACATTTATCTGGCCGGATAAAATACCTTCCGACCGCGAAGCTGGGAGATTATTCGGGCCAAGTAGATTGCCCGCAGCGCACTATGCCGGAGCAGGTGTGGTAGGACACGGGGGCGAGATGATAAGATCAAAGTGCAGTCGGTCGGCCCCCGGGTACATGTGGTTCCTGGCAAACTCGAGATACCTGGATAGTTGACTCAGTGATCAATATCTCACTTTAGCGGGTGAGTGAGGTTTGTGTAAGGAATAAATCACCAGCTGGTTAGGAATCGATTCGAATCGCCATCGCTCCTGGATAGTGAGCACTTGACTTGAGTTACTTCATCGTAGTAAATGTTTATGGAACACTTGGACAGTTATAATGAATATGACACTATGGAAGTTGTTTAATGATCTTTGGTTATCATTATCTGCTTAATCATGTTTGCTCTAGTATAGGTGCAAATCTAGTCGACAGGTTAATAATAATTAAATTGACAATAATGCTTTTAGGAAGGTTCTTGAAGTGCTAAAAATGCTTCTTTTGCAAATGAGTCAGCTACCCTACTATAAAGCCCTTCATAATCCTTGGTGTCATTTATTTTCGGTTATGTCGGGTAAGTCTAGCTGAGTACCTTCTTATACTCAGGGTTTTATTCCCACTTGTTGCAGATGGGCAGATGTATTACGGCTACTGTATCAACTGCCTTTATCCTGCGATGGGTGATGCTTAGGACCATGGGCATGGTCATTCCTTACATCTCGTCTGATGCTTTTGTTAGAGATGATCATTCGCTGGCACTATATTTGAACTCCGCGTGAGTGTGTGTGTGGTTTGAACAAATGGCTTCCGCTACTTTTATTCGAACTTGTTTTGTAATAAATCTGTTGAAACTCTGATGTATCTGAGATTGCAAACTTTTATGTAATATGTGACGGTGACCGCTAAACTTATTATGATCTTGGCTGGAATGGAAGTTGGTTTGAAATCCTTCGTGATTTCACGGACTACTGGGTTATACGGGCTTAAGTTTGCTAAATCGTCTGCTCTGGCGGATGATTTTCTTACTTAATTTCGTATAATTGGTCGGTTCTGTTACAATGGCCTCTGGAGAAGCACCAAGATCGAAGACTAGCACCTCTGATGAGTGCTCAAATTGTGCCAAAACCTTTGTAACAACTGCAAGATCAAATACTAGCACCTCAGCTCTTTTGTGTCGATGCGCTAGAACCTCCCTAGCAACAGCTAGAGACCAAAAAAGCAGAAGGTACAACAAGAAAACAAGCGCCGGAGCCTCCGCACAAGACACGAGGCCAAAGACTAGTGCCTCAGCTTTTCCACACGGACACGCAAGCACATCCCCAATGGCAACTAGAGAAGAGAGAAGCGGAGGTAAGAGCAAGAAAATGAGCGCCACCAACTAGAACTCTTTGGCCAAAATTGTAATTGAAACAAGATGCTGCAATCAAATGAGTGCCCATCCAAAGTACAAACAACTTTATTCAAAGGGTACAAGCATATTACAGCAAAGCGCCTTACAAGCGCAATCATCAAAACAAAAATAAAAATATACAAAAGCCTGATAGCAGCAAACAAGGCAAAAATGCCTAAGGGGTTAACCCCTGATATCATAAAACTACAAAGGCGCGAAGGCCAGTCAAACAGCGCAACTTAAAATGCAATAAACTAAATAGGCGAACGAGGCCCCCATCAGGCTAGAGATCGAACAAACTCAGCGCGATCATCATCTATATTATACAACACAAAATTCCACATATGGTCGAGGGAAAGTAGCACGCCAATACTCCCACAATTCTCCACTGACATAAACACCATCCTGCATCATTGTTAAGGGAAGAATGTCTTGCGCAGGCCCTTGAAAGGCAACCTATGCAGGACAATGTACATTAAATTTACAAGTTCCAAAAGTATGCAAGGAAGGCAAGTACGCGAAATCTCCACCACTAAGCCTAAAACGATGTCTATGAAACCTAAAAACTACACCTCCGGAGGTGTAGGCGCGGAGGCAGCCTCTCTGGGTTTTGGAGCGTTGGAAGCGGCAGCGGAACAATTCTGGCCTGCCATCTCGCCAGTCTTTGAAGTTTGTGCCTATGCTGCAACACGCTAAGCCCCAACCTTCTGCAAATCTGACAAAAGCGCAAAATAAAAATTAATAAGAATAAAAAACAGACAAAGCAAAAAATAGAAAGAACATGAAGGTC
This sequence comes from Miscanthus lutarioriparius, assembly GCA_904845875.1. Lineage (NCBI taxonomy): Eukaryota > Viridiplantae > Streptophyta > Magnoliopsida > Poales > Poaceae > Miscanthus > Miscanthus lutarioriparius. The sequence goes on from CAJGYO010000006.1 coordinate 88,029,680, forward strand.
AAAAAACAAATACAATAGAAAGACACCAACCATGGTACGACGAGCCTCCGCTAGTGAGCGAGCATCAACCTGGCCAAAGTTGAACTAGAAGAGCTTCATAAATTCTTGATTGATCTCGTAACTTCTCGCGAAGACTCCCCAAGTTCTGAAGGCCCTTCAAATTCCTTCCACTCTTTTAGGCTAACGACATGCAGTCTAGCTTGCCAAGAGTCTTGCAAAGATTGGTGGCATACGAGAGTGCACCAAAATCCATAGCGCCTCCAACAAACTCTAGCAGCTTAGCAAAGTTGGCCTTTAGCCAAGTAAACACGCCATAGGCAGAGGCATCCGCCGACAGAGGGGAGGTCGCACCGCCAAAACTAGCTAGGGCTGACTGGTACATTTCGGCGACCGACGGACCAGCATCCCTTGCCTCTTCTAGCCGCTAGTTTAGTAGATCAATTTGCACGCTCAAGCCCTTGCTTGAAGACATCTCTGCATCAATCTCCTTCCAAAGACTTTCATTAACATCACTTGCCTTCTGCAAGTGGGCCAAGGCCAGCTCCTCTGCGGCCTTCAAACCAACAACCGTCTTTTCTAGGGCCCCCACTTGGATCTTTAAATCTTAAACAGTTTGATGAGCAACGCGAAGATCCGCAACTTCCCTAGCAAGTTGCTTTTTTCGTCCTCAACTTTGTCGAGCTCTTTTTGAAGGGCTTCAATGGCCTTGTCCCAATTTATAACTTCCGTGGACATGCGCTCCTCAAGAGTCTCCGCCATATGATGCCCCTAAAAACAACACACATCAAAAACAAAAGCCAATTCAAATAGAAGAAGCATACATACGAGGCCTCCACACTCACCACACAATTGTGCTGAAGGTTATAACGTAGCAACTTGTAGAAATCCACTTTCTTAAAATGCTGATGAGTATGATCTGGTAAGAAAGGAAAATATAAGAAGAAGTAAGGCAAAACTTAGCAAACACAAAAAGAATGCAACTACAACCTCCTATTTCGGTGTAAAGAGTATGCAGGTACTCCGCCCACCCACTTAGTGTGTCGGTAGAACCTTCACCTGCAACATAAGAGATCCATAAGAATCAAAGAAGAAAGACTTAAATCATAAAATAGAACAAGTCAACAAAGCCTACCTCTACCAACAGGGGGGACGCCCACCGAAGGACTAGTTCTAGTGGGTAGCGGGGCCTTCGGAGCCGCGTACAAGCCCACTCGAGCAAGATCCAAGCCAGCAGGAACATGTTTCTCCCCTGGGATAGGGGTCTCCATGGCCTTGGCCAAATTAGCTAAAGGACAAAAGAATATATCAGAACACACAACAAAAACAAGAGAAAACAAGACAACACAGTTGATGGTAGTTAACAACCATTATAAACCATCAATATAACATGTATAAGGGCATAAATATAATCATCAATGAAGGTTTAGGGGTTTAAACTAACAAATTTCATGAGTTTTGGTGAATTTGTATTTTCTGTAGGGTTTATCAAGAAAACCGTCAAGGTGGACCTACATGTTAGATTTAATCGCGCCTATCCATAGCGGAACGGACATTAGAAGACTCTAGAAGACTCAAGAGGACTCCACGCCGAGGCAGAGAGGAAGAGGCTACCGGCCGGCCCCACCTGTAGGCCGCTTGACCCCCTAGGCCCATATGTTAGCCCCTCCTTTGAATGTCGGTTCTCCATCGCCCCCTAGGTTGCATCTATGCCATCCTTTAAGTCGGTTTGATCCAAGGGCTCACATTAGATGCTCCGTCCTATATATATCAGCCTCTACCACCCCTAGGCATAACCCCAATCATCAAGTCATTTGAGAAGACAAATACTCTAATCATCCTTAGAGCTCCACCATATTCTAGGGTATAGCTAGTTAAGCTAGGTCTAGAGGGAGGCAAGCAGGCTTCGCTTGGATTCCCGATCATGTCAAGAGCATGGTTTGGTATAATATTTATACCCCTCTCTTTTGTACCTTCGTTGTTTACCTACGGATACACCCTATATTCTGGAACATGTGGTAGATCGCGGATGTGACACTCCCATTGAGTCATTTGTAGTCCACTCCCCGAATATAGGCACACGTAGGGTCCGGTTACAAAGGAAGAACAAGATATGTTCTTAATCTTCCTTTGTAATATGCCTTATGTGTAGATATGAAGATGATCTTAGCAATGACTACTAGGTATAATTGCACTAATCAATATATGCTTTGACTTATAATTAAGAATGACTTAGGAATTATTCCTCTAATATTCTACCTGACCATGCTAGTGCCATAGAAAGGAGTATTCTGAGTGATCTATCATTATCATTAGTCAATACTTGTCATATATCTTGTCCTATGACTTACCCCTATTATGAGTAGAATATTGGCTATAGTTTACTTCTCCATCAATAGTATATGTTATCAATACATGTCCATGCTAGACCTTCCCTGCGGTAAAAATATAAATAACGATACCTAGAATACTCCCGGGTGAAGTGCTACAATGGTATAATTATCTGTGCGCTTGTAGATTCCTTTCATATATTCATATCTATTCTTCCTAGTCACATAAATTAATAAAGAACTGCTTAGTATTATTCTAGTAGTAATGCTATGTAGTACCAACAAGCATTTTTGGCATCATCACTAGGGATGACAACCTAGTAAAGTAATGTTAGGGGATATATGTTTATAATAGGTGGCTATTAAAACAAGTGACAAGTTAATAAATACCAACAAGCATTTTTGGCGTTGTCGCTGGAGACTAGATTGAAAACTCCATTCTTAGTAGCAACGCTAAGAAATGTCAACAAGCATTTCTGTCGCCATTGCCAGGAAAGGTAGCTAAGAAAAGGAAGTATTGATAAACTTATACTTATTGATGTGATCAAAAATAACTATTAACCTCTGCTTAAATTGGCTTACCCTTGTTTTGCCTACTTATGTATCTTATGCAGGGTAATGTAAGACCGATTTTGACCTTCCGACAAACTACGTTGAAGATCTAGAAGCATTAATCAGGAGGACTAGAGCTAAACTGAAGAAAGTTCCAACTTTAAAGTCGGAAGATAGCCATATAAGGTGAAGCTTAACACCTGAATTTAAAGCTATGGCTAATAGGACTCTCCATGAATTCTCTGCTCTAACTATGGCCAACATCCGTACTGGACCGATAGTTAATGTCGGAGATAATAGTTTTGAGCTCAAGCCAGCTCTCATCAACATGGTGCAAGCAAGCCAGTTTTGTGGAAAGGCTCATGAAGATGCAAGTGCACATCTCCAACACTTCCTGGAGATTTGTAGCACTTTCACCATCAAAGGAGTAACCCAATATGCCATATTACTTAGCCTCTTCCCATTCTCACTCTTGGGGAAGGCAAAGCAATGGTTCTACGCCAACAAAGATAAAAATACTACATGGGATAACTGCTCCACTGCCTTCCTAGCCAAGTTTTTTCCCATAGGCAAGACCAATGCTCGGTGTGGGAGAATCTCAAGCTTTTAGCAATAACATGATGAATCTGTCCCTGAGGCATGGGAACGCTTTCAGGATTACATTGCGGAATGTCCTCATCATGGGATGGAGAATTGGCTACTCATATTGACTTTTTGCTATAGGTTAACCAATAGTACCCGTGAGACTATGGATGCTACTGCTGGAGGTGCATTCCTATCACTCACCATAACAGCTACAACAGCTCTTGTGAAGAAGGTAGCCTCCAACCAAGGTTGTGAAGAGGTGGAGGTATGCATCAACTCAAGGAGGTAGACATGTTGTCTGCTAAGATGGACCTGCTGATGAAGAAGCTTGAAGATCGAGCCAATGAGAAGCAAGAAGTCATGCACATTCATGATTCTCGCATGACATGTGAAGTGTGTGGAAACACTGGGCATTCAGGGAGCAATTGTCCTGAAACCCATGAGGATGTGAACTTTGTCAACAACAACTACAACTTTTGTCCTCAGCAGAACCGAGGATGGAATCAGCAATAGAGACCAAACTATCAAGGTAACTATCAAGGTAATAATTTTAATAATTTCAATCAACCACCCTTGAGAGAATTAATTGCTGGCCAATCCAAACTTATGGAGGGATTATCTAGAAAGGTACTAACTAATGATAAAATTCTAGAGAACATAAATAATAGAATTGATAGCTTTGCTTCTGCCATTAATAACCAGCATAGCTTTAATAAAATGATAGAATCACAAATAGCTCAGCTGGCTGCTGTTGTTCCTTCATCCGACAAAGGTAAGATTCAAGGGCAACCGAAAGTTCTAGAAACTACAAATCTTGTCGATATTCACAATGAAGCATACTATTGTATACAACCATCGACAGGAAGGTGGATAGATTATACCTTGCTAGAAAAGAAGAGCGATCTAGGGAGACCTGTCATCCCTATCACCATTGGACCTCACATTTTTCAAGAAGCTGTATGTGACTTCGGAGCAAGTGTCAACATCATGCCTAAGGTAATTTATGATCAAATTAATAGAGATACTTTGTTGTACATAAATATGCGTTTGTAGCTTGTAGATCAGTCACTCTGTTACCCCAAGGAAGTTCTTGAAGATGCCATTGTTCGAGTGGGACAATCATATGTTCCCATAGACTTTGTGGTTTTAGAAACAGGTGGAGATGTAAGGGCACCCATTATTTTGGGCCAACCTTTCCTAAGCACTACAAAATCGATCATCTATGCGAACAGTGCGAATATTTGTTTCACAATCAAGGATAGGAAGGAAAAGTTTTCTTTTAAGAACCACATCTTGTGATCTCCCGGACATCCACAAACGCCGTACCTACCCGAAGAGACAACAGTGACCAACAAGAAGAACAACAGGAGAAGGAAGAATAAGGTCAGACAACCTCAAGAAGAATCAGTTAATATGATCAACACACTTCGATTAGAGTACGACCACCTCCTCGCTTCACTATTCCTTGCTAGAAGGATGATCTAGGAGTACCCATGATCGAGTATACTATTGGACAAAGAATATTCTACAAGACCTACGACATTGGGTCTGGTGTCAATATAATGTCCAAGGTAACATATGAATACTTATTCGGTGATGAACCTTTGTTCCCTACATATATGCAATTACAGATGGCGGGCCAATCAATGAGATTCTCGAAGGAAATAGCAAAAGATGTTATGGTAAGAATACACGATCAGTTTGCCCCTGCTGATTTTATGGTTCTAGAAATGGGTGAAGAAGAAGATGATATGCCCATCATCCTTGGAAGACCGTTCCTCAACACTACCAAAGCAATCATCTACGTTGGATCTGGACAAGTCCACTTCCAATTCCTTGGAGAAAAGATACGCTGTTATTTCAATAGTTATACCACTTATGAACAGCCCAAGAAGACTCGCTCTAGGAGGAGACGTCGATCATCCCAAAACCAAAAGAATTAATCCCTAAATAAAAGTTGAGAGGAAGATGAGGAACCTAAAAAAGTTGTAAAAGATGAACCTACTCTGCTTAAGTCAAGTCCATAGACCAAGCAGGTATGGAAGAGAAAGTGACATCACCATTAGAGACACCATCACAAGATGTGTAGCCATCTGGGTCTCCATCGTTGAGACCGGATGATGCACCCAAAAAGTAAAGGACTTTTCTCTAGCCAAGTCCTGTCCGGAGGACTCAAAAATCCAAACCCTTGCCGTGAGGTAACATCGGTAGTTATCCATATTTACTTTTTAGCATTGCATTTAGAAAAGGAAGATAAAAAAGTTTCATGACTGCATTACATCATTGCATCACAAAGCCTAAGCCCCATGTGAAAAATTCTTTCGGTGTGTAAAAGCCCAAGGGAATATTCACTGTGGTAGCATAAAAAATATAAATATATATCATGCATGCATATTTTCTGTCTACATTATATAAATAAGAAAATCCAACAGTATTAAATAGACATCCTGCTAGAACTTTGTCAATTAGAAAATCCATCTAAACCCCCAAAGACAACAAATATCTGAATGGCTGACCACTAACTCCTTATCCTAATTTGTGCCATGAGTTTTTGTGTTTTTGTTGGAGTATTTTGTAGGATGATCAAGAGTAAAGCCATCCATCCGAAGTACATTTTTTCTGAACTGCTACTACACCCGCTGCACAAGGAACCCTACTTTTGAATGGATGGGAAAGACTTCTGTTGGCAGACTCACTCTAAGCAAGATCACAAAAACATCCAGCTTGGGGGAGGAGCATCCTCCATGTATATAGCTAAGTATTTCTTTCCCTTTTGGTTTCACTATTTTTAAGTTTGCTTCATATTTGCTAAAGAAATAAAAAAATGCATAACAAACTAAAAGTAAAATAAAAATTTATATTTGTATTTATCTTATATATAATAGTAAGGTGTGATCTTAAAAATGAAAAACAAAATAAATAGTGTGTGTCTAGTTTTTTGTTTTTAGGAGCTAAATAAAAGGACTCTGAGAATAATCTCTTGCAATAAAAATGATGAATAGTTGCTCTACCATAATTCCTTTCAAGTACCTAGTTTTCAGCCTTGAATTCTCCTGAGTTTTGGATACGACTGTTTTAATACAAGAATTTACTCTAAACTTGAAACTTGTGGGTAGCATATGCTTGATCTAAGTCTAGGTAATTGACGGATATGATATGAGAAGGTCTGAGCTGCTGTTTATCTTGTTTCAAGTGACACTAAAGTTCTAGAGGTTTATCTTTTGAAAAACATAAAAATGTTACATCATGAGCTCCTGTATGACAAAGATTGAATTCCTACTAGAGCCATATATGATATTTAGATTGGAAAAACTTCCACTTATATGCTACTTGTTTTGCATTGAGTTTAGTCAAGCTTTGTTGACCCTTATGAGAGGTTTGTCATGCTCTTAAAATTATGATCACGTACACTCCACCCAAATATGTACGTGAGGAGTGAACGCATCGACGCAACTCCTGATCCATTTACTAAGTTTAGCTTTGCTAAGGGACTAGCAAAGGTTAAGCTTTAGAGAGTTTGTTGATGGAGGTTAACAAGCATTATAAACTATTAATATAAACATATATAAGGGCATAAATATAATCACCAACGAAGGTTTAGGGGTTTAAATTAACAAATTCCATGAGTTTTGGTGAATTTGTATTTTCTGCAGGGTTTATCTAGAAAACTGTCAAGGTGGACCTACATGTTAGATTTAATCACGCTTATCCATAGTGAAATGGACACCAAAAGACTCTAGAAGACTCAAGAGGACTTCACGTCGAGGCAGAGAGGCAGAGGCTGCCAGGTGGGGCTGGCTAGCCCCACCTATAGGCCGCTCAGCCCCCTAGACCCACATGTCAGCCCCTCCTTTGAATGTCGGTTCTCCATCGCCTCCTAGGTTGCATCTATGCTGTATTTTAAGTCGGTTTGATCCAAGGACTCACGTTGGATGCTCCGGCCTATATATATCAGCCCCTGTCACCCCCAGGCATAATCCTAGTCATCAAGTCATTTGAGAAGATAGAAACCCTAATCATCCTTAGAGCTCCACCATATTCTAGGGCATAGCTAGTTAGGCTAGGTATTGAGGGAGGCAACCATGCTTCGCTTGGATTCCTGATCATGTCAATAGCATGGTTTGGTATAATCTTTATACCCTCTCTCTTTTGTACCTCCATTATTGTTATATGATAGATACAATTGTTATGACAATATTAGTATGCACTTTATTCATGTTTTTTGTTATAATATTCATCATCTACTTTGATTATATGCTAAGTATAGTTGGATTATCATCATGTTCATGCATAAGTTCGTATAGCGCTCACTCTAAGGTACCATGGGTGAGTGGTCGACATTATGTAAGTGTGGTGCTTATACGTTATTTACCTATAGATACACCATATATTCTAGGTCATGTGGTAGATCACAGATGTGACACTCCTGTTGAGTCCTTTGTAGTCCACTCCCCGAATATAGGCACACGTAGGGTCCAGTTACGAAGAAAGAACAAGCTCTGTTCTTAATCTTCCTTTGTAATATCCCTTATGTGTAGATATTAAGATGATCTTAGGGATGACTACTAGGTCTAATTACACTAATCAATGTATGCTTTGACTTGTAATTAAGAATAACTTAGGAATTATTCCTCTAATATTCTACCTGACCATGCTAATGTCATAGAAAGAAGTATTCTGAGTGATTTATCATTATCATTAGACAATACTTATCATATATCTTATCCTATGACTTACCCCTATTATGAGTAGAATATTGGGTATGGTTTACTTCTCCATCAATAGTATAAGTTATCAATACATGTCCATGCTAGACCTTCCCTGTGATAAAAATATAAATAACGATACCTGAAATACTCCCGGATAAAGTGCTACAATAGTATAATTATCTGTGCACTAGCAGATTCCTTTCATATATTCATATCTATTCTTCCTAGTCACATAAATTAATAAAGAACTCCTTAATATTATTCTAGTAGTAATGCTATATAGTACCAACAAGCATCTCTAGCATCATCACTAGAGATGACAACTGAGTAAAGTAATGTTAGGAGATATATGTTTATAATAGGTGGCTATTAAAACAAGTGACAAGTTAATAAATACCAACAAGCAGTTCTAGCATTGTCGCTGGGGACTAGATTTAAAACTCCGTTCTTAGTAGCAATGCTAAGAAATGTCAGCAAGCGCCAAAAATAAACATACCCAAATATAGAGTATCAGCAGAGGCATATGGACCCCTGGTATCTCTAGCAAGAGGCGCAATTGCCGGAGCCTCCGGACCCTAGGGCAGTGCCGATGGCGGCCGCTCCTCTGACACTGCCTCTGACTCTTCCAAGTGTTAGGCCTTCGCAGAGTGGCCAACCTTGCCAGAGGCAACCTCTTCACTAGCAGACGCGAAGGTAGAGTCTGACTCAGCAATGTTATCCCTAGACTCAGACAAGTCATTACTGAGAATACAAGGCAACGGTGCGACGCCAGAAGCAACAGCGCTAGAAGTGATGACTGTCGTCGGGAGGGATGAAGCCATCAGGTCTTTGTTCGGATGAACAACTGAGGCCTCCAATCGGCCAGCCTCCGTGCTCGGTCGTGCAGCATCCGACCCATCATGACTGCTCTCAGCCATCTCCTCAGTAGTGTCATCCTTAGAAATCTTCACCGACTTTCTCTTCTTTGAAACAGTCTTCGGCGCACTGCCTCTTTCCTCTTCCTTGATTCAAGCCTAGCCATAGCGATAGGGGGCACAACAAACTTTGTGGCCTTCGCCGCCATGTCCTCAATCGACCTTAAAACTTTCTCAGGAATCTTGCATTCCCCATACTTCACTTTCATTTCTTCAAAAACCCGGTTCAACCAGGGCATGGTCCCTCCGATGGCACGGCGGGATAGATACTCCCTCTCGGAGATCTCACCAATAATCATTGAGGCGGAGGTTTCAACCTCACTAACGAACTCTTCTCCCGTTTCATCCGCAGCACGATCAATATAGAAACAAGGACAAAACTCTCCATCTTCGCTACCAAACACAGGAAGCTTCATCTTCACCAACGTCATCTTGGGCCTAGACTTACCCAAAGGCCAAAAATTGGCAGCAACCATTTCCTCTACAAGGTTGCGAGCTCCGAAAATGCATCAAGCCTTCGAAAAGGCGACATCACACGCCGCACAATCCTCATCGATCTCCATCGGTGGCCTCACATGAGTCAAAGGCCTCATATCACCCATGGTAGAAGTGAAAAGGATATTTCTTGACCTTAGGCTATGACTTTGGCTTCACACCAGGGGTCTTCACATAGAACCAATAGTGAGCACAATCCTTCTCCCACTTGTTCTTTTGGGCGAAGGATATCTCCAAGCCACCATCCTTCTGCCCCCTCTTCGCCATAAAGGTGTAGCTGGCAAACTGATATTCAACCTCCACCCCTCCGACCTTCGCCTTCTTCGGTTGGCATTGGAGCTCATAATAAGCGCAAAACATGTCTAGATCGAGGGCAGTGCCATAGGTCTCACATGCATAGCAAAACTTGTTCAGTGTAAGAATTCCATTCAGTGTGAGATGATGAAGGTGTACCTTAAATGTCTCAAGGACCAGGCGAAGGAAATAGACTGGGGGACACAAAAGCCATAGGAAAAGAAATCCTTGAACACAACAGCTTCATCAACCTCCGGCTGGGGAATGGTCTCGCCATGCCGAGGACAACCTTTCCTCACCAGAAAGCAGCCCTCGTTCTCTAGTTCCTTGATCGCATCCTCCTTCATGAGCGAAGGCCCAAAATCCCAAGACTTGGCCATCGACTTCATCTCCTTCTTTCTCGGGGAAGCGAACAAGGTCTCCGACAGAAGCTTCAATATTCTCCAAGTTCTCCTGAGCCTCCGCAGATGCAGACATACACTCTTCGTACCTCTTCCACCAACCCTCAGCTCTCACACCAAGCAAGCGGGAGTAAGGACCGCTAAAAGGGGGCCAGCGGAGATCAGAGCTCGTAGGCGAAGCCACCTCTGAAACCTAAAGCAAAGCAAGCAATAGGCGGCGATGGGAGAAACCCGAGAACAAAAATGCAAAGCGAGACAGCAAGCTAAGCAAAGAAGAGTGCTTGAAAACCAAATAAGGTTACGTGGGATGGGAGTGAGTGGGGCCTCCCACAAACCCGCCCTTTATATAGGCCGCGGAAGGACGCCTCGACTTCCAAACGCCAACGGTCGTGACTGTTCACGACCGCGTCGGATCCGGAGCCACCGCAACGAATCAAACGTTGACACGTCACACCACCACCCGATACGACGCGACCCAGGGTGGAAACAGGGGAAGCCTCCGCCACTCGATATCAGCATCAGGTTTGAGGCTCACGGCCCACTCGCATCGGACCACGCCCTCAAGGGGGAACTGTTGGGACATAGATACACGAGTAGCGGAGGCTAGAGCGAGTGCGAACTAACGGCAACAAAACACTTGTGTGGTGTTGTGCAGGGATGCCAGGTGAAGCCTTCGCCTTCAACCCGCGGTTGGGGGAAGGCCCCAGAGACGGCACCAAAGGCCCCCGGAAGCAGCTAGAGGCGGAGGTCACGACGATTCGGGTGAAGACCAGGGAAACTCTGCCGACGTCGGGAAGGCCTGCATGGCATTGGGGCCCTGAGCCGGAGATGGGCCTCTCGCGGGCCTGCGGCGACGGCCCATGATGGAAAGGCGGTGCAAGGAAGGAAAGCCTATTTTGCCCGGGGCAGTTGAAACTAGAGTAGGAATATTCTTGGGATGTGCCTTAGCTGTTAAGGGGTAGAAATGTAAAAGTAGGTGATGACATACAATGTTCTATAAAAGAGGGAGCCAAACTCAATGTAAAGTTGGTTGGTGAATTCATTTATGAAACCCAGATTATGCTTGGGCTCCCCTACCACCTTCTCAGCCTTCGCCTAGGGCCTCCGCCTAGGCGAAGACTTCACCGCTTCATGATTGCTGGAAACCTAGTTTTCCAACACTTTCGGCATGGAACATGACTGTGGAGCTTATTTCGTTATGGGCTGGAGCTTACCATGTCAGGCAAATGGCAATGGAAGCAACGTGGCTGTGCCATGACTTTGCAAACTTATCCCTCATGTCAGGCTATAGCATCACGCTTCTTTCTCCGTTGCCCACCGTGTCTAAGTGTAGGGAACAGGCCATATCAGATTACTAGCGGCACTTGTCGTCGCCGAGGTAAGTAAGCCCAGGCCCGCAATGCCACGCCCTCGAGGTCGAGGCTGTAGCCGAGGCTGAGCCGGCGGCGGGAAGCGGCGCCGTGCTGCCGATGTCCCCAGGTCGCCATGCCTCTGGCGAGACCTTGGAATAAGCCTGCTCACGTGCAAGGGGAACGACGAGTCGAGGACGCTAGCTTGTTCTGGAAACACCGGACATACCCTGGCCTGAGCTGTAGTAATAGACGTTCGATCCGTTTCCTACGGCTGACAAATTTCTGTTGACGTGGCCCAATAGATGGCTAGAGCTTGGCCCTCATTTCGTCTTATAGAGATTGAGATTTAGTGGATAATAGACCCACTTTACACGTTGTAGCCTTTTTGCTGAGTTGGTCTGGTGCTCCTATTGTTTTTAGCAATGTTTACAAATCGTATAGTCCAACTTTGTCGCCATGGGACTAACTAAACGATTAATCAAGATCAGACCAATTAGTCGAGCCTGGTTGTATGATACATTTCAAGACATATACATAATATGTATACATATAATATATATACACTATACACAATAAACAAGCTTGCTTGAGAGAGTTGATTTCTGTACTGTCTAAAACTTCATATCTGTGTTCCAAGTTTCATTTCTTTGCTGCTGAAATAACAAAAAATATATAATTAGCAACACTAATGTGAGTGTTGACTATTGACTAACTTAGAAGTAGAGCAGCTCAGCAGTATCACTGCAGCATCTGATGAGAACTGAGTGTTGATCGGTGATGACGTCCAGGCTACCAAAAGAGATCTTGGTGCCCGGAGCCAAGGCATCGACGTTGTCATTGATGAAACCTATTTAATTCGTTCAGATGAATCTATACGCTAAGCCCTCTATCTGGCGCGCCAACAATCGCTGGATTTCAACATATCATGCGTAGTAAATGAGAGGGATAGCACATGGAACACAGAACCTATGTCCACTGGAGAATAGCTTTCCTGCCATGTACCCTGTGCTGGGAGCGGGGCTGCTGATTGTTCGTGGGTGAATGGCTATGACCTCGCTTGCCAAACAAGGGGACCTTGTATCTCCTTATATAGTTAAGAGGTAGTGTTTACAATAAAAAAAAAGCCTTGATAAATGACGTGCTTTCCTAGTTTGTTACGAACAGTCTGTTCGTTTGTTGGTTTCAGCTAGGGCTTATCAACTATAGTACAGTGTTTTTCTCTCACAACAACCCAGCACCAGCCGGGCTTATCAGTCCAAAAAACAACCAGTGAACAGGCTGAAAGAAAGATGATCGGATCTAGTCAGATATTTATAGTTTGATACGGTTTCTAAGCATATCTTGTATGTGCCTTGTGTGCCAAGTAGCTGGGATATCCCATTTTTGGGCTGTCCGAGTAGTCACCTCAACCTATTCCCTCCTAGTTGGGCATTTTCCCTGGGGTGAGGATATTTTCCCTAGGGCTCATGTAGGCGTTCAGTTGCTATTGCAAGTTGCAACAACTATAATGCCTAAGACCATCTCTACCAAGTTAAGAATAAGTGATCATATTTCCCTATAACCAGGAATAATGGGGATTGAAAGCAAAAATCAAGCTCTAGCAAACCCTCTTTCTCTAAATTTTATTCTCAATTGAGAAAACCACCCTCAGAATCCCTTAAAGAAAGGGAAGAACCAGAGATTTTTCTCAATCCCCCTTTCTTTCTTCACAACCACTAGGGACCCACACAGGGAGCGCTGCCGTCATAGGCCCACACCTCGCGCCATGCCGTGCCCCAAGTTGGGAGGGCCGTCGCTGCCACGCCACACCTGGCAATGCCACCATCACGCGGGCCATCACCATCGCCTCGTGCCATGCACTGCGCCACGCCTTCTACTCGTTGCTCCACATGATCCCACCATGCTGCTATAAGTAGGGAGAAACGAGAGAGGAGACAAAGAAGGAAGAAAGATTTTTTTAGCACTGACATATGGGGCCCACGTATGTAGGGGCCATTTTCTCAATCTGCTGACGCACTTATCCACTATCCACTATCCACTATAATTTAGTTTTTCCTAATCTCCTATACTATTTCAAGGAAAAGGGGAAATGAGATTTGGTGAAGTTGCTGTAAGACTGCAAGCTAGCTATCATGCCCAAGAGATGAAATCAGATGCATATTTGGTAGCATTGAAGACGAACAGAGACCTTGCTCTTAATACATGCATATGTAGTATCTAATAGTCGAATTTATTATCACCAAGACTTCTCTGTGTTTTTGTGTTGTTGAATTAATTGTATGTTGTTCCAACAAATTTATAGGTTATTTTCTGAATTTTCTAGACCTTGTTTATCAATTTTTCTTGTTTGTTTTTTGTTGGTCTGCAAGTATTTTATTGTTCCATAAATAATATCACCTATTGCTCATATGTCCCTATGAACACAAGGTACGCAAACCCTACCTCTATGAGCATCTCTGAAGGACTGAGCCGGCAGATCTTGAGATTCACGAAGTCATCACTGACGCCTCGCTGTCAATGGAGACGTCGTCTACCACTTAAAGCATAGCACCGTTAAATCCTAAAATAAATCTAGAAAAATACGAACACCCTTGCCAAATCGAGGACTTAAATTCGGGTGGTCAGATTCCACCGCAGGGAACTAACCAGCTGACCTATGATAGATTGCAGACATGTCGTCATTAGTGCTAGCGCCGTCAAACTGACACTGTCCCGCGTTGCACCAGCCCCTGCCTAGCAAAGTTAGGCGCCACAGTCCATGCTAGCAGCCAAAACAAGCCACCATGCCTGGAGCAAGGCCAGGCTGCTGAACGGCCACGCCAACAACCGCCGGACCGAGGTAGCAGTGAGCGCCGTGGTTTTGTTGTAGAACATCTGTGAACTATTGCATAGTTGCATTTGAGTTGTTTTTTTTTACCAATGTGATTCGTTGCCTACCCATGTACGCAGTTGAAGAGCTCACAATTAGATTGTCCATGATCTTTACTTCTTTGAAAAGGAAGGAGAGTAACACATTTGTTTAGGGATATACATAGTTACATACACAATCAATGGAAGCGACCACAACAACGACGAATACTGGCCTAATCATCCCGGTTTTTCAAACGACATGTGTGCATACGAAAAAAGAAAACCAAAGCAGTAAAAACGCACTAATAATGTACATGGCGAAATTCATAGACGGTGATACTGAAAGCACACACTGGCGCCTTCTCGCTCCTCCAGTCCCGACGATCGACCTGTCTTCCTAGTAGCCGTAGGGCCAGGGCCAGCTGCCGCCGCTGCACCCGCTGTAGGGGTAGCTGGGCACGGCACAGCGCGTGCAGCAGGAGCAGCAGCTGCTGCTCTCGAGCCACGCCTTGCACCTCCTCTCGCACGTCTCCTTGCACTCCTTGCAGCAGGTGATCTTGTCGCACTTCCAGCTCAATCTGGGCATTCGGTTAATCAAAATCGATCGGTTCGGTTCTCCGGTTCTTCAGCTAATTCGGTTACCTAAGAAGAAGGGACCGATCGGTTACTTTGAAAATACGGAACCGGGGAATTTTTTTCAGGTAATTCGGTTCGATTTCGGTTCTAACCGATGGAACCGAATTTTTCAGGAACCAAGAAACAACCCATTCAATTGAAAATTTCGGTAGCATTTTGCCAGATTTTCATGCAGTTAAAAAGGACAATTTAAACAGCAATGCAGCATAAAACAACAGTACAACACATATATGTTATTGTTCTCTCAAATATTCAAACATAGAGCAATATTCAAGCCTGTATTCTAGGGGCCTTTACATAGTTCGGTTATTTCAGGTCAATTTGGTTAACCGAGTGCTGGAACTGAATTAACCGTAATAATTTCGGTTCCTGGGAACCTGGAACTGAATCTGCGACCGAATATTTCGGTTTCGGTTACTTCGGTTTCGGTTCCGATTAGTTCGGTTCGGTTCTCGTTTTTTTTTCCCAGATTGACTTCTAGCTTCTCGCACGCTTCCTTGCAGGGGTCCTCCGTCTTCTCCAGGGCCAGGGGGCTTGGGCTTGTCGTCTTCGACGCTAATGATATTCACAGCGAAGCACTTCTTCTTGAGCTTCTGCCCGATGCACACCGGGTCGACGGTGCCGACCACCGTCAGCGTGCACTTCTCAGCGTCATCGTCCATCGACTTGATGCCTGGACACTACTACAGATATCATTTGTAGGGGCGGTTCATAGGCATTTGTAGGGACGATTTGGCCAGCCGCCCCTACCAAAGCGTGGCTACAAATCGCCGATTTGTAGGGGCGGCTGGTAACACCAACCGTCTCTACAAAATTAATTTGTAGGGGCGGCTGTAGTACCAGCTGTCCCTATAATACCTGTTTGTAGGGCGGTTCAGTTTAGAACCACCCCTATAGTATATTTTTCCACAAAAAAAAATTCAAATTTACAATTTAAATTCGATCAGAACATATATATATATACATATATATATATGTATATATATATAATTTAAATCTGACCACAAGCACAAGAGTATTATATAAACTACAATTACAAGTCTAATTCACAAGAATATATACAATCCATCATTAAATAGATATAATTCACAAGTCTAATTCGTTCCACTTCTCCCTCCCCCCTCTCTGGCACACGGTGCAGTGGGTGAACGGGGCTATGGCGCTCGGCGTAGGTGTCCCACAAGGTAAGATCAATGTTAAATTCCATACACATTGTTACCAATGGCCTAGAGCTAGCCTTTCAGTCTCACGAAGGTGTTGGTACTGAGGATTTTTATCTAAGACAGAATCTTGGTCATGGTAGTTGCCTTTGACGTGTACAATCTAGTCCAATATGAAGTTGCAAAGGTCGCCGACGAGCTCTAAGAGTTGGTCATCCTTGTATGGGTCTCTTTTCATTTCTTTCTCTTTTTTCCACTACAAGAAGAAAAGTTTTGGTTTAGTATTTCATACTATGTGCGAATTTTTTATACTACGGGTGAAGAGGTTCAAACTTACCCTTAAGGGGTATCTCTTGTAGACGCCGGTGTTACTCATCATAGAACATACATAGTATCCACAATGTACACTCCCAGGCTTCTGCTTGGGGCACTATGTGTTTTGCATATGCAAATGTTAAGTAATGCTTTTGATAGCCATGTAATGGAGTACTGAAGTAAGTTACACTTACCGCACATAGTGTTTTTATAGCCAACCTTTCCTTTCTTACTGGATCATGCCTTCCGTGATGTTTATTGACATAGAACCTAAATGTCCTGTTCGAATTATTTTAGCAAATACAACTTGTTAGTATCCAAAAGTGAATGTTACAAGTATGTATACAAACATATAAGCTAATGAGGATTGTCGATATGTATACGTCTTGAGAATCGATATGAAGTCTTTGTATGTCATCGGGTCCCTATCTATTGAATCAAAGACCCATGCCATGCTCCTCCCGACATTGACGCCTATACAAATCCAGTGGTTGCTGCATGGATTTAATCATAGAACTAGATAAGCTCTTTTACATCGAATAAAATATATCAAATAAAGATTTAAGTATAGAGTTGAACTTACTCGAAGTTGTATGGTAGCCATATAGTAGAGTGTTGTTGGAGATTTTTAAAAGCCAGGGCAATGTATGCCGAAACCTTAAGGGACTCTTGCCTTAGTTTCTTTGCATGAATGTCCTCTTTCTCCCGAAGGGTCTTTCCAGCAGCTAGCTCTTTGTCATCCAGTTTCCACTATCTAGGGTAATTAAAATTTGTTTGTGCTATAGCGTGAGGGTCTATATACCCGGCTTTCACACTTGGCATTTTTTTTACAATGTGCACTTGTATTCTACAAATCACAGCGTGGGTTAGTTACAACAAAATCCAAAGATTATATTCAAATCATATCGAGAGGACAAGGACTTACATGCACCACGTGCGAATTAGATTCATTTCTATTGCTCCGAGGTGAAAGCATGTACGCATGTCATTGAAGTCGAAGATAATTTTCCCGGCTGGGCTTCAAAATGTGCCGATGGGGAAGCATGCTTGTACGAGCTCTATGCTCGTTAGGAGAACACGCAAGTACCAATCATGGAACCTTCTCATTCAAGTGTTAGGCGCTGGATGTCCCGGTTTGGTAGGAAGGGCATGCCTCTTTCATATGTTTTCGGTCAATCCTTTGACCATTTGATGGCATCAACATTTGGATACTGCTTTGTTGTTTGGTGGAGTTTGCTAGTGACGGGCTCCTCAGAAGCCCATGATGGGACTTTTTAACTTGATTCTCAGGCTTGAACTGGTCATGGGAATACCACTTATGCACCGACAAGACGTCTTTCATCAGAACATAAATTGGTCTTATGTTGATTGGATGCTTCTTTCGAAGTTTCCATTCAGGCACATCCTCATCTTCTTGTGCATCACCTTCTTCAGGAGGCACTTGTTGTTCATGTATTGGCTGTGCTTGTTGAGAAGACTATGGCATCTCATCATGCACTTGCTCGGTGGAGAAGGTTGTGGCTTATCAGGCACAT
Organism: Miscanthus lutarioriparius; assembly: GCA_904845875.1. Lineage (NCBI taxonomy): Eukaryota > Viridiplantae > Streptophyta > Magnoliopsida > Poales > Poaceae > Miscanthus > Miscanthus lutarioriparius. Next base: position 88,047,805 of record CAJGYO010000006.1, read on the forward strand.
GCTCGCTAGGAGGCAGGGAAGAATGTGGCCTCTCAGGAATGTGGTGGTCACGAGATGGTGAAAATATCTCCCCGTCCTCAATAACTCGCTCCAAATTTGAGAGAGGGGGAGGCGGCGAAGAAGCAGTCAATATAATGTCCCGTTTGTGCCAGAGGATGAACTGCCCCATTATGTCTCTGAGTAACACCAGCCCCTCGGGAATTGCGTAGTCTATCCTCCACTGCATGAACTCAAGCTTCACGGTATGCACCTCGACCCAAGTGTAGTCCGGCAGTATCTTATTATTATGGTGTAAGCCACCGGGAGGATGTGCCACACCTGTTGCCACCTCCATCACAATGTTCTGCTAGCCGCTAAGAAGCACCAAGGTGCAACTAGTTGGTTCCCATATGCGATCGATGGGGGTTGTAGCTGCAGTGGAACCTTGGTTGCTAGGAACTTTCGGAGGACTGGCAACTAATGCCAGTTCTCCCGGTGGCGTCATTAATGTGCGTGGCTTCATAGACAGTACTTGCTCCTCTAGCACCTTTGCAATTAGAGCCTTCACTTAGAGCTCAAGATTAGCCTCCTGGTCTATGCCATGTTTCTTGTACATTTGCCTGTCCTCTTCGAATTCGTGTTTCCAGGCGTCCTTTTCCCTAGCCCCCTGGTGCGGCCTGTGTGCTCATTATTTCCCAAGCCAAGGCTAAGCTCGTCCCTCTCTCTGGAAGGATTGAATGAGCCCTTCTCCTTATCTTCAGCATATTTCAATATCCTTCATACTGTCTCTTGGGTCTCTGGCTTATCAAACTTAAGATTACCGTCGGATGATTTTGTACTCCTCACATATATCCAATTCCTTGAGCGTACCTTCAAATTCTTCACATCGATATTCCCAGCAGCTGTGGCCTCTTCGTCCATCTTCCTAAACTGCTCTTTCTTGGCATAGTAGCCACCGGGGCCTAGATGATGTTGGTGTTTGTTCCTCTTCGCTAGCTCGGTGTTACAGGCACTGAGCTCCAATGCCTCCGGTGATACGGCAGATACTGAAATAAGATTGATTGTTTCTTGAAAGGTACGCCTTCGACAGGAGGTGTGCTTCTATCTCTGTTCATCCCATCTGGATTCTTCTTTCCATAGACGACGCGTATGTTTTTCACCATTCTGTACACGTGTTCTCCGTTATGATGTCTCTCCGGAGGGAGTTCAATCTCTGGGGTGTTGTCATAAAATCTAAAGAATAATTTGCTATGGTACTTGTGACTTGTCTTTAAGAAGCGTCAGTTTCTTAGGTAAACTATCTTCTTGGATGCATCCAGGAACACCCATGTAGTACCATCCAAGCAAACTAAGCATCCCATCTTCCCTTTGATCTATCCAGACAAAGCAAACAACGTGGGGTAATCATTGGTAGTAACAAATAATATTGCTCTACATATGAAGTCATCCTTTTAGAATGCATCGTACATTGGCTCCCCATGCCTCCATAGCCTCTCCATTTCTTGCATCAAAGGCTCGAGGAACATGTCTATATCAATGCCTAGTTGTTTAGGGCCAGAAATAAGAATAGTGAGGAGAAGGTACTTTCTTTTCTGACACAACCACGTTGGGATGTTGTACATGGTCAAGATCACTGGGCAAGTGCTATGGTCGCTCATCCTCTCATTGAAGAGATTCATTCCATCCATTCTCAAGCCAAACCGTACATTCCTTGGGTCATCGTTGAATTCTTTATACTTCTCATCGATCCTTTTCCACTAACTACAATCAGCCGAGTGTGCAATCTTATCATCATCCACCTTGCGTTCATCATCCCACCATGTCATGAGTGTGGCTTCTTTAGGGTTTAGGAAGATACGTCTCAAGCAGTCGGTCACTGGCAGGTACCACATTAACAAGGCAGGAATTCTTCTCTACTTTGCATCGTTGCCTAATGGGGTGTCCTTTGGGGGCTGAGATTCTTGTACCATCTTTTTTGTACCATTCTTATTCCTTTTTTCCCGTGGAGGCTTCGTCCCCACCATAAAGGTCATTGTTCTTGTACCGGCTGGCCCCACACCGGGGACATTTATCCAGTGACTTGAACGTTTCGCCACGAAAAATGATACAGTGGTTGGGGCATGCATTGATTTTTTTTCAACCCCCATTTTCAATGGACTTATGACCTTCTTCGCTTAGTATGTGTTGGCAGGAACTGAGTTTGGTTGTGGCAGCACCCATGACAGGAGACACAATAGATTATTGAAACTACAGTCTGACCAGTCGTACTTAGCCTTCAGGATAAGTAGCTCAAGCACAAAACGTAGCAATGTCCAATATGTCAGACAGCCCTTTTCAACACCATACACAGTCTCCTTCGATGCTTTTGTCACCTTTTCCTAATTTTCTTGACCTTTCGGGCTCTTTAGTAAAATATCTGGTCCAAGGGCTCGAATCATGTCCTCCAAATCATCTTCATCCCCGACACGTGCTCCACCATCATTATTGGCACCACCTTCGTCGTTACCATCCCAACCACCAGCATCACCACCTTGTTCATTGCCAAACTTGGGATCCATTCGTGCATCAAGCTCTACTGAATATTGGGACAAGGATTCTAAGGTTTCGTTGTCATATTCCTCCTCATCCTCGTCGTTAACAATAATCATTTCACCATAATGAATCCACACTGTGTAGTCCTCAATAAATCCTCGCATAATTAAATATGATCTGATGATAGTCACATATGTCCATGCCATACGGTTCTTGTAATCTTTACAGGGACAAATAATTGTATCCTTATTCTCTGTCAACGTCGTTGCATGCTTCTCTACGGCTTCAATAAATTTATCCACCTCTTCATGGAAACCTGCCTTGAACCTTAACAAACCATACATCTAAGAGTTCTTGTACTCTATCTTTTACAACGACAACAAAACAAACATTAAATGACTACTTATTTATATATATATATATATAAATAAATCAAATTAATAATTACTTGAGAATAATTGTATATATTTCAGATATATATGAATATAAATCAAATATAATTACATGAAGCATACAAACACACCATGGTAGAGGAAAATTAATTAATGACCCATTTATCCATAAATAATTAAAATACATATTTGTTGATTATAAAAAGCAATTTCAAAGACAACAATTAGCAACAATTATATTTTATCCAGTATCTTTCATGCAAACCCTAGTCCAATTTCATCAAACATAAATTTACAAAAATAAAATTAATAAAAAAACCAAACCCTAGATCTAGATCTACATGCACATGAAACATCCATAAAACTAACTAATTATTCACTAAAATCAAGAAACATGGACCAAATAAGGGTATGATCTTGTTCCCCTACCTAATTTACCCTAGTACATTCAAAACTTGGGTCTAATTTGCTTCATAAGTATCTCAAGCACCATAGAAGAGAGAGAAAAACAAAACTCTAATTACTCACTAACCAACCATTAAAACTTCAAAAAAGTGTGGAATAGCATTTTCTTACCTTCTACAACCTCTCCACCAAAGAATTTGAGACCAAAACCTTTCCCCCTAAGTAGAGCAATTTTTTAGAGGTGCCAAGACCTCCTCAACTTTTTTCGTGGGTTGGAGTGAGTGGCCCGAGAAGGAAGAAGGAGCTGTAATTTTTTATACGTGGGTCATTTGTAGGGGCGGCTAGTGATTGAGCCGCCCCTACAAATCATAGGTATTTACATATGGGGCATTTATAGGGGCGGTTCAATCACTAGCCGCCCCTACAAATAGCAACACCGGGGACGGCTGGTGAGTGAGCCGCCCCTACAAATCGATCCATTTGTAGGGTCGGCTCGTATCACCAGCCGCTCATGCTGTTCTATTTGTAGGGGTGGCTGGTCTCGTGGGTCCCGAGCACGCCCACTGTAGGGCCGGCTCCATCACCAGCCGCCCAAAAAAAATTGTCCCATTGCTACAAATGTTTTTTTAGTAGTGGGAGCAGACATGTAGCGCAAGGCTATTTTAATTTGTTGGGACTTGGAAGGAATGCATGATACATTGCTTGGCAGACAGACGGATGGATACCTTGGAGCGTCGCAGCAACTGACATGATATCCCTCATGCATATCTTGCCGACGTGGTCAGCTTTGACCACTATCTTCTGCAACAAGTAATGGACAGCACAACACACTCATCAGTACAAATGGTTCGTGATCAGAAATTTCAGAATCAACATCGGGAGAGAAACAAATGTCACCACAAATTAACCTTAGACATGGTGAGCTGATGAGTGATGACAATGACACCACCCCTGGATAGACTTTGCGTGTCCTGATACGAGGTCTGTCTGCTGCTGCTGCTGCTGGAACTGAACTCTGTGCATAATCACTGCTCAATTCTATGCACTTCATATATAAGGTGGCTGGCAGCTCTGGAAGTCAACTCGACAAGACTACACTGCGCTGCTTAGCCCATTGGCTGGTCCGAAGAATATGCAGCCGGAGGTTGCAAGTATCACCTGCACTGCTTAGCTCATCGGGATTGGTCGTTTTTGGCTGGTGGTAGTGGTAGGGTTGGGAATTTTTTAGGAGTGATCAAGGGGATAATAAGGATTGTATTTGGTTGGCTCATCAACTCGGTTGTTGGTTTCTTTTAATTTTCTCGTGGATATACCTGCCCAGTGCCCACAAGTTTGTTTTATAGTTTGAATTCTTCCAACACCCGAGCAAACCGCAAAGGTTTTCAGTAATTCAATCACGAAGTCGGCATGAGCTAGCATATATGATTGTTTCAAGGTCACTGAGGTCTGAGGTAGGTGACCCTCACTACTACAGTCAGCATTTGTAGGGACGGTAGGCAATGGTTTGTAGAGACGATTTTGTCAGCTGCCCCTACCACACCGTCTCTATAAGGGTTTGTAGGGACGGTTCACAAGTTGTCCCTACAAATCGATTTGTAGAGGCGGCTGGTGTGTACATTTTTTCGAAAAAAATAAAATTGAACCATCCCTACATTACGTTTTCCAGCAAAAAAAAAAATTCAAATTTCAAAATTCAAATATAACCAGAACATATATACGCATATATAATTCAAAGATTGTATCCACAAGCACAAGAATATTATATAAACTAACATTACAAGACCAATTTACAAGAACATATATAATTCATCGTTACATAGACATAATTCACAAGTCCAATCCGTTCCACAAGTCCAAACCGTCCCACAAGGTAAGACCAATGTCATGTTCCGTACACATTGTTATCAACGGCCTAGAGCTAGTCTTTTCGTCTCACGAAGATGTTGATACTAAGGATGTCTTCCTAACTCAGATTTTCGGTCATGATAATTGCCTCTTACATGTATAATCTGGTCCAATATGAAGGCGCAAAGGTCACCGACGAGCTCCAAGAGGTTGTCATCTTTGTGTGGGTCAGCTCTCATTCCTTTCTCTTCTTGCCACTACAATAAAGTAAGTTGGGGTGTTATAACATATGCGAACATCTATAAAAACAGTGAGCATCAAATTTTAAATTCAAAATTTAGAAAATACTTGACTGTCATGTTATCTCACTACACCCTTTTTTATCATCAAGCCATAAATTAATCCGATATAACAGCAATAGATCACAAAACGAGTAAAAATAGAGGCCTCAGAAATATGTCAATCATCATTTGATCATGAACTTGGAGCATAAAGACATTATAACAGAGAAGTGCAAGAAGGTAATGTAGGGGCGGCTAGTAATGATGTCAAATTTCTCACAAGTTCTTAATCATCAGCTCATATTATAGATAATATATGGAGTTGAACAATTTCATCATAGGCAAAAACAGAGGAGAGGAGAGTTGGCCAAAAAATAAACAACTGGTGCTTGCCAAAAAAAATAGAGCAACTGCTGCCAAACATAGAGTAGAGGAAAGCAACTAGTGCTTGCCAAATAAAATAGAGCAGCCGCTACCTGCCCAAAAAAATATAGCACCTGCTGCTTGCCAAACATATAAGAGAGAAGAGGAGAGTAGGAGTAGTACAAGTAGAGGAGAGAAAAGTAGTAGTAGAAGTAGTAGGATAGGAGATGAGAGGAGATGAGAGGAGTAGTAGAAGTAGTAGTAGAGGAGAGGAGAGAAAAGGAGTAGTAGAAGTATTAGTAGTAGAGGAGAGGAGAGAAGTAGAGGGAAGTGAAAAGAGGAGAGAGGAGGAGAGTAGGACAAAAAAGCATCAGCTACTGCCATATATAGTCACAAAAACAGCAGCAACTGTTGCAAAGGATATGAGAGCAAAGGAGAGGAAAAAATAGTAAGTTAACTAAGGATATAACACATAGTAATGCATAGTATCAGGGATATAACACATAGGGATCAGGTTCACACTTAGCTGAAAATTCAGTACAAGGAAACATTGCTGCACAAACAAGATAATTAATATTTAATACACAGATAGGTGGCTAATGAGCTGAACCAATTTAAATGTCTTACTTAAAATTTTAATTTCATGACTGACTCAAAATAATTTGAACAAGGCATCAACATAGCAGTTACATGACTGACTTAAAATTTTAATTTCATGATTGCAAGATACACATGCTTAGACCTGATAGTTTAGCAACCATTTAGAAAGATTACCAATACTGCACAAGCACATACATTTAGTTGAGATAAATATAATTTGAACTAGTCATTTCTATTTTAGATATTAACCTTAAATGTACCCAAGATATTGACCACAGTAACATTCAATTATCCACTAGTGCCGAAACAGATGATACGTTTGAGGCAACAACATGCAAGAAGCTCATATTCGTCCTCTCATTGTGATCTAACTGTGTAAAAGAATGCTCTGTTCTAACTGTGATATATTCATCCACCACAAACATGCAAATAATCGACAAATTCATGCTAAGGAGCATGCTCTGTTCTTCCTCAGCGGAGCAAGAATGGTGGACCAGGGGTTGGGGAATACTTGCAGAAGACGCGGGGGAGCAAGGGGTGGCAGGCACGGGGCGGGGGAGCGCGCGCCGACACCAGACACACAGCCACCTGGGCAGGCCCGCAAGGGGGGCCGGCGGAGCTCGAGGTCGGAGAAGGCACCCGCGTCAGAAGTCAAGGTCATAGACGGGGAGAGCGGACGCCGAAGTGCACGACCACCGGGGAACGGGGCACGCGACTGCTGGGGAGGGAGTGTAACACCCTAAAATTTGCATCATTTTAAAATAGGTGAAAATGAGTTATTTATGCATTTTGTGAGCATTTAAACTTAGAAAAATAATAACTTTTGTTAAAATGAAAATCAACTATAAGATCTAGCACATGTTTGTGCATACATGATGCTACATATTCATTTTGTGATGATGGGTTTGATCAAAATTTCAAAAGAAATTAAATTAGATTTGAATTTCAATTTGAAAATATGTTCAAGAAAAAAAAGGATTTTTTTCTTTCTTTTCTTTCTCCCTCTCACGGATTCTGTCCCGCTTGGCCTAGTTTTTCCCGCACAGCCCAGTGTGCCCTGTCGGCCCATTTCTCCCTCCCGCAGCCATAGCCCGCTCCCTTTCCCTTTCTTCCGCGGGCCGCGCAAGCAGGCCGGCCTAGCAAGCGGTATGGGCGTCGCTCCCCTCTCTTTCCTCGAGGACACTGCGGTCCCACGCCCTATGTCACTGCCACCCAAGCCTGCATGTCGGCGTCGTCCCCTACCTCGCCATCATGTCCTACCTGGACTCTCTCCGCCGCCACCAGAGTCCGCACCACCCCCGACTCTGCCCGTGTGCGTGTGCTCCACGTCTCCCCGGCCTTAAATACCGACTCCCCGCACCGCGTCGCCTGTCCATCAAGTCTCGCCAAAGCCGCTACCTTGCCGAGTCGCTGCACCACCAACCCTAAGTGCCGCCGTCTACCCTGCCAAGCCACACGCTACTTCCATCCACTTCACGCCACGGTAGTTTGCCTTGGTGAGTTCGCCTTGTTCTTCTCATGCTTTCAGTGCCCACGGTTTGTTTCCACATGGCCCATAGGCTCTAGATTGGTTGCATCGGTGAGTCACGGCCATGGCGCCACCACCTAAATCTAGCCGCCAACCTCTCTTTCTCTCTCCCCCTCCCGTTTGATCTGCATCGTCAATCTTTGATCCAACGGCTCAAATCGGCTGATACCGTCTCAGTCGGCAATTTTGCCAAAGTGCCCCCGCATGTTTATATATTCGAACCTGTAGTCCAAATCGTATTTCTAGAATACGTTTTTTCTTCCAAAAAATGTAGTTACTTCGGTTAGATCCAAGATACGCTTTTATCTATTTATAGTTTTGCCACTAGTTTTATTTTGCCATAAAATCTTCGCCTTAACTCTGATTTGATCCGTTGAAGTTCCGTTAGATTCATAATTGCGTAATCTACATGTTTATACTACTGTTAAGTATGTTTTCAACTTTTGAAATTCGAGATTAGATTTAATCTATTATTTTATTAAAAGAAATCTTGATTAATTCATAATTTCTTCATTTTAGCTCCAATTTTCGTGATCTTTGCGTCTGTGTGTTCGTAGCGAGATGTAGATTCGTTTTACAAACTTTTCGTCTTGATTTTATGTTGTTGGTGTACTGTTCTAATCTATAGCCTTTGTTTGCTATGCATGATTGCTTCTGGATGCTTGTATGTTGCTGTGATTATCGAGTATAGACGGTGAGCAATCCGTGGGTGATCAAGAGTACTACTTTGACGAGTGGGATCAGCAGGAACACTTTGTTCAAGGCAAGTGTAGCATGGGATCATCCTTGTTTCCTCTTCACTTTCATATAATCAATTCATATTTGCATGTGTCACCTTGATAAGGATTTCCTAGAATTGTACTTATGCCTTGACTCCTATGGGATATGCATTGGGTAGCTTTTCTAGTGCTCAAATAAACTATGATCTTGTAACTTGACTAAAGGTATATGCAATAAACATTAAAACATGACTTTTTAGCAACTTGGAAAAAGGGGTTGGAGTGTTTAGCTACTTTCTAAATGCTCTAGATTTCTCTCCCTAAGGACTTATCTGTAAGTGATCATCCCAGACTTACAATACAGCTGTGAAGGGTCACGTGGCTCTGGCTTTAGTCAAGTATGAGGACCTTTTCTAGCTTATTAGTGGTTACCTTTATGGCATAAGAGGGGCTTGCCGAGTTGGGTATAGGACAGCCTATACTCTTATGTGTATAGCCGTGAAGGAATTGTGCCATTCGACAGGGGGTTCCTATATCTGCTTGCCAATTGGAAACCTAGTGGCCCTAACTTGTTAGACGAACCTTTGAAAGGCTTCATAGTGTACCCTACCTGCTCACCTTGTAAGTGTTTTGGGAGTTATAAACCCGGACATATGGGTATCACGACTCATAGTAAAAGTGTACAACCTCTGTAGAGTGTAAACCTGTTATAACAGCCGTGCTCATGGTCATGAGCGGCCTTGGAACCCTTATGGAATAGATGATCATTATTAAGTAATTGTTTTTTCTATATATTACTCATGTTTACATTGATCATGTGTTCTACTTTGGTATTAAAACAACTTGTTGCTACTCTTATGCTAAAATTATGACAACTAAAAGCTAAATGCTGTTAAACCTGTGTCAAGCCTTTGAGCCTCATGAACCCCATGTTACACTTATTGAGTACGAGATGTACTTATGCTTGTTTATTTTCATTATTTGGATAAAAATCCTGGATGGCTAACAGATTGCAATGGTAATGACGACTTTTCGGAGGATTACTAGACTTATGGTCAACCAGTTGACGTCCCTATGATATGGAGCTTCTGTGAGAGAGTTTTCTTTATACTTCCATTATATTTATGTGAAGACTATGTCATATTATTCGTGATGTAATAAACACTTGTGATGATACTATCTATAGTTTGTTGGCTTATGTGTGTGACTGATCTCTGGGCGCACATAAGATTATGCATCCCATTTTATCCTTAAAATCGAGTGTGATAGATTGGTATCAGAGCCATGTGACTGTAGGATGCAAGCCTAGTTAGTAATGGTCGTTTTAGCCTCTTTTGCTCCACTCATTTCAAGCTTACTACTCCACTCTTGTTAATTACTAAACTTTATGCTTCTTTTGCCTCACTCTGTTATGAAAATTGTTGCTTCTATTCTAACTAAATCTGACTTTGTAGATGCCTCGTGACAATAAGTCCACCCGCATCAGCACTAGAGGCTACTACCCGCCTTGTGGATTGTATGAGCCCATGGAGCCACATGAGGGGGAACCTTAGGAGCAGGAAGTCGACTCACCAGCACCTACGCCTAAGCCACTCCAGGAAGAGTCCAAAGTTGAGGAAGATGTGGAGGTCGTTGAATTGGAGGAGGAGGAGGAGGCCATTCAAGAAGATGAGCCGGCCCCTGCCATGGGATGGACTACAAAGTTCTATTACAAGCCCAGGTGTGAATCCTCTATTTCACACCACCGACTTAAGGGGATCCTTCAGACCTACTACGCTGATTGGGAAGTAGCTATGGAGTATGTCTGCGATGAGCATACGCACCCTCTGGAGGACACTTATTGGAAGACTAGGGTGTGCATCTACATCAGGGATGAAGAGAAGGAAGCATACCTACTAGACTCTAACTATGTACATCATGCTCATCGTGCCACCATGGAAGATAGCATAGAAGACGCAACCACTGAAGCCTACATGGGTCTTCGTGGCCGCCGCTTTGATGATATGAAAGAGGATTAGTATCGATTCCTCCCTTGGCAACACCCTGAATTGGAGTGGGCAATAATGGCACGGATCCAACTACTCAAGTGATGGTACACTTTGCCTATGAGTTAGTAGAGAAGAATCGACGACTAGAAGATCAGTTGAAGGCACAAGAAGAGTCTCTTAAGAGGTACCAACAAGTGATAGATGACCAAAGAGAGTGCCTCAGCCTGCCAAGGATTTATGAGAAGCTTCCCCATAAACATCGCCCATTGGTGTTGGAGTTTCTTTCTATGTAATAAGACGTTAGTAGCACGGGTCAAGTTGAGTCAAGTCGAGTCTAGTAGTGTGGTGTGAACTTTGGTGTGCCTAGTTGATTTATTATTATGTTTATGTATGAGTTGGATTTTTGTAATGAGTGTTGGAACTTTGTGGGCATGTCCGCAAGTTCCATTGTTAAGAATATTAAGTTTAAGTTTAATGAATAAATAGGTGGGTTTGGTACATCTTGTTCTTCAGATCTGTTTTTCAGAGCAGCCTGCCCTTATCTCAATACCCACCTAAATCTACTCAACCAAAAATTATGAAATTTTTATGGGAATAACTATACTTAAGTATCCTTCTAATTCCTCTAGAATCACCCCTATATATGATATGGTTTGAGAGATATAGCTGTTTCAAGTTGAAATTTCTGTGCAGTCTAGAATCTGGAATAGTTTCGGTTGTGTCCTATTTTTTATTAAACTAACGATAGAATTTGGGCATGTGATCTTAATAAAAGTTGTATATAATTTGTTAATATTTCCAACCATATAAAGAACGCCTCTTTTGGATATATGGAACTCGAGATATAACTATTTTACCGAGCTACAGATGTTGGAACTCGTCCAAAAAAATTTCAGAATGTATTCTTTATCTCTATAAGTGTCTATAACATGGAAATCTCTAAAAGTTTGAACATTTGTGTTGGATGTCATATGTCCGAAAGAGGAAGAGGCAGAGGTTGTGGAGGTGTTCCCCCAAATCTAGCACCACTGCCACCTACTATTGAGAAGCTTCTAGCAGTGCAGACACGGCTTATGCAAGCTTTGGTGCAGAATCAACAGAATCATCCAATTGGTGGGGCACCACGTGACAAGCGTGGTGAATTCTTGAAGGGTCGTCCCCTAGTGTTTTCTCATGCCACTGATCCACCAGAAGTAGATGATTGACTTCGAGCAGTGGAGAAGCAACTCAACATAGCGCAGTGCGACAACTAGCAGAAGGTGTTGTACGTGTCAGGACAACTCCAGGGAGAAGCCCAGGACTGGTGGGAGGCATTTGAGTATGGATGTCCCAATAATGCTCCTCCTATCACCTAGCAGGAATATAGAGGCCAAGAGAGTATATTAGTGAAGTAATGGAAGCCTCGAGAGTTTTCCAACTAGGATCTGATTTTCCTTCTCTTTATTTGCATGATTGAACAAGAGTCAACTTCTCTTTCAACCTTTTTGACTCTTGGTGGCAAGAATGGCACTCCCATCTCTTCTGTGGGCCGGTCCATCCTAGATGCATAGCTCTGGATGGAGAATTTGCTTCTGACAGTGAGGTAACTTACCATCCTTTTTTAGAAAATTATTCGATTGAGTTCTCCTGCCAACTGTTCTAACAGACCTTTTCAGGATGCTGAATTCGAACCCCCAAGATTGGATAGGAAGGGGCATTCTATAGATTATCAACCACCATGTCCAGTCTCAAGGATAGGATCAACTGCACCCACATTGAAGAAACTGACACTCAAGCTGCCCCTACAATCATAACGTATCAATCCTCAAAACATAAGACAGCCTAAGGGACAACATAGAAAACTGTTACTGGGAAAAGACTTCATAGAACGAGACCATCAGCTACCCAGGTAAAACAATTACCCCTCATCTAGAAGTGATATTCAACTTCTAATCCCGTTCCTTTCTTCATAGTTATCAACCATTGTGTCTCAACCCGCTCTAGGTGCGGAACTGCTGTCCCAGGCATTCAAGTCAGCATCAACTGATCCTTCATCGGCCGATCCTCAAAAGGAGCCAATTTCGGTTGAAACAACCGATGCTTCCAAGGCAGCAGAAGATGTAAGTCCTTCCATTTCACCCCCTGATGTTGCCAAGGCATTTTTCTTAAAATTCTTGATTTTTATTCAGTTTTCACCCTTTTTCTGATCATCTGCCATGTCAAACACCCCCTGAGGAAACATTCATGGAAGAGCAGGAGTCCAACAGTCCACCTATTGATAGTGATCCTATTAGCGCTGTCATCCAGACTGTTGACTCCCTAGTCCAGCAGGCAATTGATGATAAGAAAGTTATATGCTTGGTTTACCTTTCTGCACCAAATCTTAGCTAAAGATCTTCCTTGATGTTTGCAGATACCAATACTAAAAGTTTAGAGCTGATTCAACCAGATATCATTGGTGCATCATCAGCTGCTCCTTCCTCCCAGATAGATACCACCATAGAAAAGGTATTGTATCCACTTCACTGTTTATTTTATTATAGATTGATTCAGTCCTCCTAATCAAGAGTTTCTTATATACAGGCACTTAATCTTCTAGCTCTGAGCTACACTTTCAACCTTGAAGAGTACTTTGATGAAGATGAAATCAGCTCGTCAGCCATCTCTTCTAAAGAAGCTCTATCAGAGGAGACTAGAAATCGGCTAAGGGATATATTGCCAATGCTTGAGAGGAACATAGTCGATTTGGTCTAAGATGAAGATTCAATGCAAAGAGTCTTCTTGGCCATTAAAGATATTTCATCTCTAGATCTTATCAACATCTTGTCACCTTTATCTATTATTGAAGATTAAGCCCCAAAGGTGAAAAAGGCTTAGAGGAACCTGTCCAACCATGAAGCTTTATTGGCCAAGAAGAACTCCAACAGACAAGAGGCCAAAGAGCTGACACAGTTAATCGATAACTTGAAGAGCTCCTCCCTCAGGGTCGAACCAGAGCTGACCCAACTAGAAGCCAGGCGTGTAGAACTTGAGAAGGAACTAGAGAGTGTGAGGGCTGCCATTGATCGCCACAAGTCCAATCTAGCTCAAATACCCGATGCCATTAGGCAAAACAAACAGGAACTGTTGACTAAGGTTAGAGAAGGCAAGGTCATCTGTAGCAGCCTTGAGGATATTCCTGGTTCAGCCGAAGAAGATAAGCAACAAATCACGGAAGTCGACGCTATTCTGCTAGAAGCATTGAAAGCAATCTAGGATGTTCTAGACTTGTAATATGTGTATCAACATGTATCTTGTGTAGGATCAATGATAACCATATTTTTTGTCGCCGTGTTCTATTCCTTGTTTTGCCTAAAGAGCCGATTTGAAAATAACCGATTCTAGACTTCTAACTTTAATCTGATTAAGTCTGAAAACATGGCCTTTATTAAGAAAAACCCCTTAATCTTCTGTTCTTAGCCCCCAATGCCTCATTCTCTTCGGTATTAGTGAGGTGGCGCTTTGCCTTCTATTAATTACGGTTGCCTTTTGTATGTCCCGAGACGTCCACCACCTCGCCTCGTGGCTTCAAATACTGGCCGAGGGCTCTAGCCTTGAACACATCTACACTCGCAACCGCTCCTGTTCCTTTGCACTTCTCCACCCTCACAAACTCTATAGCGGCTTTCTTCCCCTTCTTGTAGATCTAACCAAACTTCATGGCCGGCGTGGAGAATCGAGGCAAACGCGCGGCGGAGGAGATTCCAGAGGAGGACATGCCGGTGAGCCAACGCCTTCAACGCATGAGGTGAGATCGATATCTTCTGCTCATGGCAATGAACTTTTTCTAACTTGTCTATAGGTTCATCTGGAATGACAGCCTTCGTCCTCTTCCTAGGGCCGGTGAGCCCTCCGATGCTGCATCTTCTGCACCGAACTCGTCGTCGGACTCCTCTGATTCCTATAACGGTGACGACGCCTGACGTTTGCTCTGAGAGTGGAGGGCAGCCCAGGACCGTTATTCTGAGGTAACTCGGGAAAACGGTCAACTTGAGATCTGCCTCAGGGTCTCTCAAGCCGCTCTTCACGCGCCGAGGACGAGGTCAGCGTTGCTCGAGTGTGGCTGGCCGAATCAGATGTCATGGTGGCCGGTAAGATGGACTCCAAGAACATCTTTACTTTGATGTCTACTGTCTTTATCTTGATAGTTCCTTTATTTCTGTGATCGCCAGCCCTGACGGTGCAGTTGGAGTCCCTCCAACTGGCGGCGAACGTGGCTACGGCGGCTGCCAACGCCCGAGGCCCCCTCATCAATGCCCGTCTCCATGATGTTCCGGCCCACGTCCAGGAGATCGCCCTTCATGGCGTCCATCATGGTGCATCGATGGCACTGGCCACGGTGCAGGTCCAGACCAGGTATGAGCTCCATACCAAGGAGACTGGTTTCCCGATGGGCGACGGCCCCGAGGAGCACGAGGACTTGATCATGGAGTTCGTCGATGCAGCGGAGGCCATCGTGGACATCACATCCGCTCAAGATGTGATAAACAATGTCTTTGATTAGTTTGTATTTAGGGCAAACTGATCAATGAATGAAATCTTTCGTCTATCTATGATTGTATCTATGTACTTTCTACAGTGTCATGATTTTTCCTGCATTTGTTTTTGCTCTATAGGCGATACATCTCGTATCGGATTTTCTTCCTTTTGGGGTAATTTTGAACTAAAGGCGATACCCTTCTGGTATCGGCTATTAGAGCCGATGACTAAACAAATCGGCTGTCGAGTGTTGATCCAAACGTTAGGATAATATTCCTTCAAACCTTTTCCATCAATCACTTATTGACAGTTCACACCATAACTTTTTAGACCAAAGATTAAACCAAAACGATCTTTAAATTCCCTTTAATAAATCTATCAACTCTAGCTTATACTCAGGATTTGACTTAGCGCTCACATACGTTAGCCTAGGCCTATCTCCAGGACCAATGTCTATCTCCCTTAATCCATCGGCCGACACGAAGCCATGATTATCCATCAAAACAAACTCTCAGAGCCAATTAATTGGATAGGCTGTTGGCTTTCATCACTGATCTTAATGAAGCCTCCCTCCCATAATTTGTCAGAAAAACACTCGAAGTCTTTCAACTCCCAATACACTGGATCGGTTGTTGCGATACTCACAGATTCATCAGCGTGATCCAGCTCAACATCATCTCCATGCCATTGAATCAAACATTGATGCATGGTTGATGGTACACAACAATTTACATGAATCCAGTCATGACCAAGGAGTAGACTGTATGAACCTTTTCCATCAATGACGAAGAATGTGGTGAGCAAAGTCTTACTTTTGATGGTCAATTCGATGTTCATTGCCCCCCTGGTCTTAGATGCATTACCTCCGAAATCCTTAAGCATCATATCAGTTTCAATCAAATCTCCTAGTCCCTTGCCAAGTTTGCGAAAAGTGGTATAAGGCATAAGATTGACAGAAGCACCTCCATCCACTAACATCTTGCTCATCGACTTCCTATCAACAAAACCTTTTACATATAAAGCCTTTTAAGTGTCGATGATTGATTGGCTTCTCGTATATAGCATCATATATCACCGTTAACTTGGTAACTATTTCCTCATACTCTAATTCATCGAAATCTAAATAAACTTCTTGATCTGTTGGAGCTCTAAATTCTAATGGCAATAGAAAAGCCATGTGAATATTAGCCAATGGTCGACTCCTATCGGCTGTTTGTTTAGCACGCCACACTTGAGGTCTAACAGATGCCTGAGCCTATTCCAGTTCTCTGTTCCTTAGGTGTTGTACCCTTCTTTTCTAGCTTCTTGTCCAACCTCCTAGACACCATTGCCCTTCCTACCAAACATATTCTTCTTCGCTATCTTCTTCTTCATAATCAGCCCAGTTTTGATCAACAACTTGCTTTCCAAGCCGATCATGAACACTCCTATTTTTTAAGTGCTGATCCATATTATTATGATGATACTCATCTCGAGCTTGGATAGACCAGCGGTTGGCTTGAGATTGCCTAAATTCCCAATGTTGTTCGCTGTATTCCAGGCAGTTATTTCTAATAGGCAATTTCAAACCTTCATTCCAATAATGTTTGAAGAAACGACAATTCCAATGCAATTCAGCTTGCTTTCTTTCATACCTCTCTTTTTCTTGTTGATGCTGGTATTCTTGCTCTTTTAACCAACGCTGATAATCCTTTTCCTTCTGCCGCTGCCATTTATTCAACAAATTTGAGATGTAATACACGGCCTTGTTGCCCCATCCCTTGACATCTGTCCCTGCTCATATCAGCTCTTTTGTTGGTCACATTGCCTTCTAATTTCTCAATATTCATCAGCCGATATTTGCATCTCATGATCGACTGTTCTAGTTTCTCTTGATCTAGTTGATGTTAGGACTTTAGTTTTCCCTTTGAGCAACCTAGCATCAACCATGTTCTGATCTCTTGGGAAAGGATTATCATCAACTTTTATCTTTCAAGATGTATCAAATTTGAGCCTTCCTTGCTGAATAGCCCTCTGTATATGTTGCCGGAAAACTCTGCACTCATTAGTAGAATGAGAAGTGGCATTGTGGAATTTGTAGAACTTCTTATTCCTCAACTGATCAGGAAGCAACATAACATGGTTGTCAGGCAACTTGATCTGTCCCTTCTCAAGCAGGAAATCAAAGAGCTTGCTTGATTTTATGACATCGAAATCATAGCTTTCTTCGACTCCTCTTCCCCAAGGATTTGGCACCATTACTGTCTTCTTGCCCCAATTCCATTCAGCCGCGGCAATGTCTTCTTCATCGTCCTCATAGCCGTCATCAACTGAATATGGATTATAGGTTTTGGTAATTACAGTACTTTTCTAGAATTGGGATCTCTGCGCATATTTTGAAATTGGCTATTGAGCGATGCCACTCGTTGAGCCAACTGACCTAAATTGTCAAACTCTTGTCCTAGTAGTTTCTCTCTCTATGTTGGCAACATTCCTTGAACTGCCAAAGCAGCTAGCTGATCATCAGTGAAGTTTAATGAGAAGCACAAATTTCTGGTCTCTCGAAACCTCTGAAGAAACTCGGTGCCCGATTCATTAGTTCTCTACCTTATAGTCATGAAATCGGTAATTTTCTTTTCTCCTGTCCCAGTGTAAAAATATGTATGAAACTTCCTCTCTAGGTCAGCCCAATTTGTAATGGAGTTAATTGGCAATGATGAAAACCAAGTGAAGGCTGGTCCTGATAGGGACAAGGAGATGAAATGAACTCGATGGGCCTCTTCAATGGATGCTTCACCCAACTATGTAAGATACCGATTGACATGTTCTATTGTGCTTATGCTATCTTGGCCAGTGAACTTAGCAAACTTCGGGAGCCTATAATTTGTAGGAAGAGCGATTAAATCATACCACTCTAGATATGGGCATTTGTACGAGAAGGTCTGCCCTTTTGGCTTCAAACTGAACTGATTCTTCATCATCTCGGTCACTCTAAGCAACAACTCATCAGCATTTGAATTTGGATTTCTCTGCAATTGCTAACCCATCTGTGGATTAAAATTTTGGGTACCTTGATACCCCAGATTTAGAATCATGTGAAGGGTGTTGTAATCTGTGCCATAATGATATCCTTGTGGAATCTCTATTTGCTGAGTCCTTTGCTGGTTTGCTACTTGAAGTCTCTGGTTATAGATGTTAGGATCTATATCTCTACGAATCCTTTAAACTGATGGAGCTATTTTTTGAGCAAACGACGGTATCTAGCCTGATGTGCCAAAATTGACCATTTGATCCTGAACTTGCCCCATCGGCTATTGCACATGCTGCACTGACGATCTAGGATTATACTATATCTGATTAGTAGTAGCACCTTGAACTTGCTCAGATGAACTCTGAACTGCCTAAACATCATCATTACTAGCTGGTGCTGCTTCTTGATGGCTAGTACTAGCTTGATTAGTCCCCTGAGTTGATGGATGTGGAATATTGTAGTAAGACAGCCCAACCTGATCAATTGGAAATCCATAAAACACCTCTTTCATGATGTTGTGGAATGTGTTCAAGAAAATTATATTATGGTTCAATATGGCATCATGAATAGATTTGTTTATAGCTTCTACAAAGAAACGCATGTGTTCAGCTTCATCTGTATCTGTTTGCCCCCGCAACAGAACTCTTGGTACTAGATATTTCTAAAAAACTTTATTATCATGTGTCTCGGTGGAAGACAACAAACACTTGTCCTGAAATTCTTCTATGACTTTACTAATGACATCTTTATCTTCATTAGGTAAGTCTTCATAAGGCACCATAAGGATGTCACTATTGTTGTAAGTCGCCATGACGATTGTGGGGTCCCACCGGGCATGCCACAACGTGTGTCGGCGCAAAAACATGTCGATGCACCGAGCACATAGCAAGCTAAAAGGATCTGCTTGACGGAGCAAGGCTGGAGATCCATTTGGCTTCAACGCAGGACCAGTCGACCCTGCGAATTCCTCCCGAGGGCGTGCCAGTCAATTTGACCTACAATTGATAAGGAGAGAAAGTTTATTAGTAATTTAAGGCGGAACATGCCGGTCTTGCCCAGACAGTTCCAAGTGTGTCGCTTTGGGAGCAGCCAGTGTTAGCCCACTGGATCTTTAGCACGGAGATGTCCGACCACTCACTAATGTTGCCGAGCATGTACTAGTGATGCTGACCACGAACTATCATTGTCCTCCCTCTAGTCTTAGTGTGTGGTCGGACAACGTTAGTCGTGGTCGGCAGCGCTGGTGAGTGGTCAGCAACACCGGTAATCCAGTCGGCCAACAACCAAACGGGAAAAATCGATCGAATAGCCAATACGAGAAGAAAATCAGCTGTTAAGGACTGTAACACTCGCAGGTTGTGATTATTTTTATGATGACGAATATGATGCACACAGATGTAAGTAAAATCATCAACTAGACAAGATATAACCAGTATAAAGCATTGAGCCAATGAGCCTGGCAAGAAAGGATATAACATGCAAACAAATTGACTGTCTAGTACGAACAGTTCTACAAATGCTCCGAATCTAATCTGCTATCAGCAACAGTGAGGTTCGACCGGATCGATGCAGCTATGATGATAACAACAAACTAAACCCAAAGAATTCACAAAACCATCCATACCAAGATAGATTTCTGAAAGACATGCTATATCTGTGAAGGCGCAGGTGAATCGGCTAAAAGAGCCGATTCCGATAGAAAAAGGGTCACAACATGTGAACAATCGACTATTCAATACGAGTAGACCTATCAACTCCTCAAACCTAACCTATCATCTTTAATAGTGGGGTTCGACTGGATCGATGGCAGCCATAATAAAGATAACAGATTAAATCTTTAAAGAAAACGGATCTACTCATATTTAACAGGATCATGAAGACATACTATAAGCATTAAAGTGTAGGCGATCGGCTATTTAGCCGATGCAGGCATAGCAAATAGCTAAGGTCACGCCTGATCAGGAACAAATCTACCAACTAGCATCATCCAATCTAAAGTGCCATCTGTGGGGATTGATTAGATCGTTGCAGCCATAATAGCGAACTATAGACCAGATTTAACTAGCCAGCAAACCTCTTCAAGATCATACGTGCCTTAACCGCGTACTATGCATGATCAGGATCAAGATATAATAGCCAATAAAGCGTAACCTGTCACTCAAAGTAAGAAATATCGTATTGTCACAAAGCAAACGATGGACTAAAAGGATATGAGGCCGCTCTAGTTCGATCTTGATCGGGCAGGTTGATGTTGCTGAAAAACTATTGACAGTAAAAACATCAGCAAGATCGGTAACTTAATGAATCTACCTGAAGGATGCCACCCATAGGTAGAGCCGATAACTTAACCTTAGTATAATTCGAGCAGTGGAGGTCAAACTTAACCGATGCAGCCATACTTGAACTAGATAAAGATCGATAACTAGCTTATACTAGAGCTCGCAGTGAAGGTCAAACTTAACCGATGTAGCCTTACAAACCAAAGTATAAGCCATGATGGTACTTACAGATAAGCCGGAGGTTGGCTGGACCGATGCAGTCCTGCTTGTTGAAGAACTCACCGAGATCTACACTACTCCTACTCCTAAGGGTTGGTACAGAGCCGAAAAAAGTAATTTATATTGATTGATTGGATGTTGTCTTTTTTACAATAGTCGGGGTCCAATATTTATACCCGGAGACTAAGTATGAATCCTACTCAAGTACGACACATTACAATCTTTGGTATAAAAGAAAACATTCCTAACTTAAGATAACTTGGACCCTTATCTTTCCCTTTTTGTAGAGTCCAACATGTATTTCCCGACGCCAACCGTAGCTCATTGTCGTTATCTGCTGACGTCATTCGAAGAGAGCCGATTCTAGTGTCGTATCTGAATCAGTAGATATTGATCGTTATTCAATCGATTCCTTGATTGACACAATCTTGGAAGCTTCGAGTTCCCCCATTCTTCTTCCCAAATTTTAGTGTAAACAATACTTTATGTACTTGTTGAATAAGGTGTTCATGGAGTTTTTGGATAAGTTTGTGGTGGTATTTATCGATGATATATTGGTATTCTCTAAAATGGAAGAAGAGCACGCTGAACATCTAAGGTTGGTCTTACAGAAGCTTAGGGAACACAAGTTGTATGCTAAGCAAAGCAAGTATGAGTTTTGGTTGAAGGAAGTTTCTCTCTTAGGCCATGTTGTCTCTAATGGTGGAATAGCAGTAGATCCAAGCAAGGTGAGAGATGTGTTGAACTGGAAGCCACTGATAGATGTGGGAGAGATTCGTAGTTTCTTGGATTTGGCTAGATACTACATAAGGTTCAAAGAAGGCTTTTCTAAACTTGCCAAGCCTATGACAGCTCTATTGGAGAAGAATGCTAAGTTTGTGTGATCTGAGAAGTGCCTGGCTAACTTTGAGGAATTGAAGAAGAGGTTGACTACAACTCTAGTATTGGTTTTGCCAGATTTGAGCAAGACCTTTTCTATCTATTGTGATGCATCTCGTCAAGGTCTTGGATGTGTTTTTATGCAAGAAGGAAGAGTAGTCGTCTATGCATCCCGACAGTTGAGAAAGCATGAGCTAAACTATCCTACTCATGATTTAGAATTAGCAGCAGTGGTTCATGTGTTGAAAATATGGAGGCATTATCTTATCGAACATAAGAGTGGTATCTATACTGATCACAAGAGTTTGAAGTACATTTTCACTTAGACAGATCTAAACTTGAGACAGCGTCGATGGTTGGAGTTGATTAAGGATTACGATCTAGAAATACACTGTCATCCTAGAAAGGCGAACGTTGTTGTCGATGCTCTTAGCAGGAAGAGTTACGCCAATGAGGTGCAAGTGGCATCTATGTCAAGTGAGTTGTGTGCTGAACTTAAGCAACTAAACTTGGATTTTGTCACTAATGCAGTAGAGTTGGTGATAGAACCCACATTGGAGCTAGAAATACGCAAGGGTCAGTTATAGGATAAGAGGTTAAAAGAGATAGCGGAGAACATAGTGATTGGAAAGGCACCAGGTTTCCTTATGGATGATAATGGAACTCTGTGGTTTGGGAAAAGACTATGTGTGCCTAAGAATAAGGTTATACGAGATGTAATTCTTTGTGAGGCACATGAGTCTGCTTATTCTATTCATCCCAGGAGTACCAAGATGTACTTGGATCTAAAAGAGAAGTATTGGTGATATGGACTAAAGAGGGATGTTGATGAATATGTTGCTATATGTGATACATGTCAAAGAGTTAAAGCTAAACACCAAAGACCTATAGGATTATTACAACCAATGAAGATACCTGAGTGGAAATGGGAAGAAGTTGGTATGGATTTCATTGTTGGGTTACCATGCACTCAGGGAGGTTATGATTCAATATGGGTGATAGTTGATCGGTTAACTAAAGTTACTCACTTTATACCAATCAAGACTACTTATAATGGACCGAAGTTGGCCCAATTATATATGGAGAAGATAGTGTGTCTGCATGGAGTTCCCAAGAAAAGTGTGTCTGATCGGGGTACTCAATTTACATCTCATTTTTGGCAGCAAGTACATAGTTCATTGGGGACAAAGTTGAATTTTAGTACAGCATATCACCCTCAGATGGATGGACAAACCGAGAGAACTAATCAGATATTGGAGGATATGTTGAAAGCTTGTGTGTTGTAGTACGGTACAAGTTGGGACAAGAGTTTGCCTTATATAAAGTTCTCATATAACAACAATTATCAAAAGAGTCTCAATATGGCACCTTTCGAAGCTTTGTATGGACGAAAGTATAGAACCCTGTTGTTTTGGAATCAAACGGAAGAAACTCAAGTGTTTGGACTGGATGTTTTAAGAGATGTATAGGAGCAAGTAAGGATGATTAGAGATAACTTGAGAGTGGCGCAGTCTCGACAGAAGAGTTATGCTGACACTCAGAGAAGAGAATTGGTTTTTAAAATAGGGGATTATGTTTACCTAAAAGTGTCACCAATGAGAAGTGTGAGAAAGTTTAATATGAAAGGAAAATTAGCACCAAGGTATATTGGGCCTTTCAAAATTATGGAGAGACGTGGAGAAGTGGCTTATCAGTTAGAATTGCCTGAGAGTTTGTCAGGTGTACATGATGTGTTCCATGTTTCTTAATTAAAGAAGTGTTTACGTATACCTGAAGAGCAGATACCGTTAGAGGAGCTTACAGTTAAGGAAGATATCACCTATGAGGAATTTCCGGTAAAGATTTTGGAGACGGCGGAAAGGGTTATGAAGATCCGAGTTACAAAGATGTGTAAGGTTCAGTGAAATCGGTATACAGAAGATGATGCTACTTGGGAGAGAGAAGAGGATCTGAGGAAAACATACCTGCATCTTTTTGAGTAAGCATCGTCTGAATCTTGGGGACGAGATTCATTTTAAGGGGGTAGAATTGTAACACCCAAAAATTTGCATCATTTTAAAATAGGTGAAAATGAGTTATTTATGCATTTCGTGAGCATTTAAACTTAGAAAAATTCTAACTTTTGTTAAAATTAAAATCAACTATAAGGTCTAGCTACATGTTTGTGCATACATGATGCTGCATATTCATTTTGTGATAATTGAGTTTAATCAAAATTTCAAAAGAAATTAAATTAGATTTGAATTTGGATTTGAAAATATGTTCAAGAAAAAGAAAAGGAATTTTTTCTTTCTTTTCTTTCTCCCTCTCACGGATTCTGTCCCACTCGGCCTTGTTTTTCCCACTCGGCCTTGTTTTTCCGACGCAGCCCAGTGTGCCCCGCCAGCCCATTTCTCCCTCCCACAGCCGCAGCCGGCTCCCTTTCCCTTTCTTCCGCGGGCCGCGCAAGCAGACCGGCCCAGCCAGGAGTATGGCCACCGCTCCCCTCTCTTCCCTCGCTGACACCGCGGTCCCGCACCCTGTGTCACTGCCACCTGAGCCTGCATGTCGACATCATCCCCTACCTCGCCATCGTGTCCGACCCGGACTCTCTCCGTGTAACACCCTAAAATATGCATGGTTTTAAAATAAGAGAAAATAATTTAATTATGCATTTTGTGAGCATTTAAATTTAGAAAAATAATAACTTTGTTAAAAATAAAATCAAATATAGGACTACATACATGTATGTGCACACATGCTGCATATTTATTTTGTGATGCTTTGGTTTGATTGAAATTTGCAAAAGAATTTGAATTTGAGTTTAAATTGGATTTGAAAATGTGTTAAGAAAAATAGGAAAAAGGATTTTATTTTCTTCTTCTTCCTTTCTCGGCTTTCGGACTGAGCAGCCCAGCTTCCGCTCAGCCTTCTCTCCCTTCACTAGCTAGCTCGGCCTTACCTCCATGCCCACGTGGCCCGCTTTCCCCGCGGCCCATCCCGCTGGCCGGCCCAGCAGCAGCCGCGCCCGCGTCGTTCCCCTCTTCCCCGTGTGTCGCTGCTAGTCTGGCCCCACGCGTCAGTGGTGCCTTCTTCCTCCCGCGCGTATCCCCATCGGACACTGCCGCTACCGCCCGACTCTGCTCCGCCCACGCCTCACCGCCTTGCCATGTAGCCCAAGGTTCCCCGGGCCTTAAATACCAACCGCCCGCGGTCGTGCCTCCCCATCCCAAGCCTCGAAGCCGTAGCCACCTTGCCGAATTGCCGTGCTGCCATGAAACCTAGCGCCGCCGTGCTCGTCGTCTGCTCCACCGCTTCTCGCGTCGCCTCCATGCCGTCTCCGACCGTGAAAACTACTTGGGTGAGTTCGCCATCTCCTCCTCTTGCTTTCCTGAGCTCTTGGTTTACTCTGTCGTGGGCTCTAGGGCCCTAACCATGTGCGCCAATAAGTTTCTTCACCACCATCCATGGAAGCCGCCATGGCCGGCACTATTTCGGCTGACCGGTCCGCTCTCTCTCTCTCCCTCGTCTAATCTGAGCCATCCAGATTACATCCAACGACTCATATCTCACCATACCCCTTCGGCCGGCCTTTTTGTAGACAAGCCCCTAAAGTTTTCTATGTGTTAAACCGCGGTCCAAAGTGTATTCCTAAAATACGTTTTCTTCTTATGAAAACGTAGTTTCTTCGATTAGATCCAAAATTCATTTTCATCTATTTACTGTTTTGCCACTAATCTTGTTTTAGCCATAAAATCTTTGTTTTAACTCTGATTTGATCCGTTCAAGTTGCGTTAGGTTCGTAATTGAGTAATCTACATGTTCATACTACTGTTAAGTATATTTTCAACTTTTCAAATTCAAGGTTAGATTTAATCTATTATTTTAATAAAGGAAATCTTGTTTAATTCATAACTTTTTCGTTTTAGCTCCGATTTTCATGATTTTCGCGTCTGTGTGTTCCTAGCGAGATGTAGATTCGTTTTACAAACTTTTCATCTTGATTTTATGCTGTTGGTATACTATTCTAATCTATAGTCATTGTTTGCTTTGCATGATTGCTTCTAGATGTTTGTATGTTGCCATGATTATCGAGTATAGATGGTGAGCAATTTGTGGGTGATCAAGAGTACTACTTTGACAAGCAGGATCAGCAAGAACACTTTGTTCAAGGCAAGTATAGCATGGGATCATCCTTGTTTCCTATCAACTTTAATACATTTAATTCATGTTGCATGTGTCACCTTGATAGGCATTCCCTAGAATTGAACTTATACCTTGTCTCCCATGGGATATGCATTGGGTAGCTTTGCTAGTGCTCAACTAAAACATGATCTTGTAACTTGACTAATGGTATATGCAATAAACATTAAAATATAACTTTTAGCAACTTAGAAACAGGGGGCTGGAGTGTTTAGCTACTTTCTAAATGCTTCAGATTCCTCTCTCTAAGGACTTATTTGTAAGCGAACATCTGGGACTTACAATACAGCTGTGAGGGATATATGGCTCTAGCTTTAGCTCAATATGAGGACATTTTTCTAGCTTGTTAGAGGTTACTTTTATAGCGTAAGAATGGCTTGCTAAATCAGGTATAGGACAACCTCTACTCTTATGTGTATAGCCGTGATGGAATTGTGCCATTCAACAGGGGGTCCTATATCTGTTTTCTGAGTGAATCTAATGGCCCTAACTTGTTAGATGAACCTTTGAAAGGCTTCATAGTGAACCCTTCCTGCTCACCTTGGAAGTGTTTTGGGAGTAATTAACCTGGGCATATGGGTATTATGACTTATAGTGAAAGTGTACAACCTCTGTAGAGTGTAAAACTGGTATATCAACCGTGCTCATGGTCATGAGCGGCCTTAGACCCTTATGAAATAGATGATCACTAAGAATTATTCATTTATGCTATTCATTATTCTTGTTTATATTGATCATGTGTTTACTATGGGATTAAAACAACTTGTTGCTACTCTTATGCTAAAATTGTGACAACTAAAAGATGAATGTTGTTAAACCTATGTCAAGCCTTTTGAGCCTCATGAACCCCATGTTACACTTATTGAGTACGACACATACTTACGCTTGTTTATTTTTATTATTTGGATAAAAATCCCGGATGGATAATAGATGGCTATGATAATGACAACTTTCCTGAGGATTACTAGACTTGTGGTCAACCAGTTGACGTCCCTGTGATTTGGAGCTTCACCGAGAGATTTTTCTTTATACTTCTGCAATATTTATGTGAGACTGTCTTATTATTCGTGATGTAATAAACACTTGTGATGGTACTATCCATAATTTGTCGGCTTATGTGTGTGACTGATCTCTGGTCGCACATAAAATTATGCATCTCATTTTATCCTTAAAATCGGGGGTGACACTCCGCCGCCATCGGAGTCCGTGCTGCCCCCGACTCCACCGGTGTGCGTGCGCTCCACATCTCCCCGGCCTTAAATACCGACTCCCCACACCGTGTCGCCTCTCCATCAAGTCTCGCCAAAGCCGCTACCTCACTGAGTCACCGCACCGTGAACCCTAAGCGCCGCCGTCCGCCGTCCACCCTTCCAAGCCGCACGCCACTTCCATCTGCTTCACGCCGTGGTAGTTTGCCTTGGTGAGTTCGCCTTGTTCTTCTCGTGCTTCCGGTGCCCACGGTTTGTTTCCCCGTGGCCCGTAGGCCCTAGATTGGTTGCATCAGCGAGTCACGGCCATGGTGCCACCACCTAAATCTAGCCGCCAGCCTCTCTTTCTCTCTCCCCCTCCCATCTGATCTGCATCGTCCATCTTTGATCCAACGGCTCAGATTGGCTGATACCATTTCGGCCGGCAATTTTGCCAAAGAGCCCCTGCACGTTTATATATTCGAATCTGCAGTCCAAAGCGTATTTGTAGAATACATTCTCTCTTCCAGAAAACGTAGTTACATCAGTTAGATCCAAAATACGCTTTCATCTATTTATAGTTTTGTCACTAGTTTTATTTAGGCCATAAAATCTTCGCCTTAACTCCGATTTGATCCGTTCAAGTTCCGTTAGATTCGTAATTGCGTAATCTACATGTTTATACTACTGTTAAGTATGTTTTCAACTTTTAAAATTCAAGTTTAGATTTAATATATTATTTTATTAAAGGAAATCTTGATTAATTCATAATTTCTTCGTTTTAGCTCTGATTTTCGTGATCTTCGTGTCTGTGTGTTCGTAGCGAGACATAGATTCATTTTACATACTTTTCATCTTGATTTTATGTTGTTGGTGTACTATTCTAATCTATTTTATGTTTAAACGGCTGTTTAGGCGAACACGAGGTAAATCTTGTTCAGTTTTATATTGATAAATTTGTATACTTGAGTTTATTATATTTATAAATGTGTACACTTGATATGTTACATGCATAAATATCTATATTTGGTTCTTTTCACATGCATAAATATATATACATACCAAAATAATTAATTTTTACTCGGATAACTATGTATAAATGCTAAAATACTTGATTTTTCACTTGCACATATATAATTATATGTATTTTTTTAAAGTACAAAACCGTTTAGACCGTTTAACTTCGTTTAAACACTGTGTAAACAGCCTAAACGCTAAACAAAGGGCGACCGTGTAAAGACCGTTTACCGTTTAGGAAAACTTTGTCTGTAAGTGATCATCCGAGATTTATAGTACAGTTGTGAAGGGTCACATGGCTCAGGCTTTAATTAAGTATGAGGACCTTTTCTAGCTTGTTAGTGGTTACCTTTATGGCATAAGAGGGGCTTGCCGAGTCAGGTATAGGACAGCATCTACTCTTATGTGTATAGCCGTGAAGGAATTATACCATTCGGTGGGGAGGGTTCCTATATCTGCTTGCCAATTGGAAACCTAGCGGCCCTAACTTGTTTGATGAACCTTTCAAAGGCTTCATAGTGTACCCTGCCTGCTCACCTTGGCAGTGTTTTGGGAGTTATAAACTCTGGCATATGGGTATCACGACTCACAGTGAAAGTGTACAACCTCTAGAGAGTGTAAAATTGTTATAACAACCATGCTCACGGTCACGAGCGGCCTTAGAACCCTTATGGAATAGATGATCACTGTTAAGTAATTGTTTTTGCTATATATTACTCATGTTTACATGGATCATGTGTTCTACTTTGGGATTAAAACAACTTGTTACTCTTATGCTAAAATTATGACAACTAAAAGCTAAATGTTGTTAAACCTGTGTCAAGCCTTTGAGCCTCATGAACCCCATGTTACACTTGTTGAGTACGAGATGTACTTACGCTTGTTTATTTTCATTATTTGGATAAAAATCCTGGATGGGTAACAGATTGCAATGGTAATGATGACTTTTCTGAGGATTACTAGACTTATAGTCAACCAGTTGATGTCCCTGTGCTATGGAGCTTTCACGAGAGAGTTTTCTTTATACTTCCGCGATATTTATATGAAGACTATATCATATTATTTGTGATGTAATAAACACTTGTAATGATACTATCTATAATTTGTCGGCTTATGTGTGTGACTGATCTCTAGATGCACATAAGATTATGCATCTCATTTTATCCTTAAAATCGGGTGTGCCAGATTGGTATCAGAGCCATGTGACTGTAGGACGCAAGCCTAGTTAGTAATGATCGTTTTAGCCTCTTTTGCTTCACTCATTTCATGCTTACTACTCCACTCTTGTTAATTGCTAAACTTTATGCTTCTTTTGCCTCACTTTGTTATGAAAATTATTGCTTCTATTCTAACTAAATCTAACTCTGCAGATGTCTCATGACAATAAGACCGCCCACATCAGCCTAGGAGGCTACTACCCGCCTTGTAGATTATATGAGCCCATGGAGCCACGTGAGGGGGAACCTCAGGAGTAGGAAGTCAACTCACCAGCACCTACGCCTAAGCCACTCCAGGAAGGGTCCAAAGTTGATTAAGATGTGGAGGTCGTTGAATTGGAGGATGAGGAGGAGGACGACGTCGTTCAAGAAGATGAGCCGACCCCTGCCATGGGATGGACTACAAAGTTCTATTACAAGCCAGGGTGTGAATCCTTCATTTCGCACCACTGACTTAAGGGGATCCTTCAGACCTACCATGCTAATTGGGATGCAGCTGTGGAGTATGTCTGCGATGAGCATACCGGACGTGTCCGGTATTGCAACGGCTAGAAAACGGCTAGTTTTTCAAAGGGGCTATAAATACCCCCAAGCCTCCACCTTTGGAGGTTGCTGGTTCTGCTGGTTACAATACATGTTTTTGAGCTTTGCCAACTCTCCTAAACCCTCTCTTAGTGAGTGTATGATCCAAATTGTCAAATACATTAGTGGGTTGAGAGAAATTCAAAACGAGAGCAATCCAACCACTTGAGCACTTGTGCATATTGTCTATTTCTTGATTCGCATTTGTTACTCTTGGACTCTTTGGTCCTAGATGGTTAGGCATCACCGGAGAGCACCCAAGAGATTATGGTGTGCCTCGGAAAGTTTGTAACAGTCAATTTCGCCGCCTCGGAATCAACTTGTGGAAGGAGGAAAAGGAGTTGGAAAAGACTCCAGCTAGAGTGACCTTCGTGGTACCCTCTAGGGCTAACCTTCGCTAGGTCGCCCGTAGCCCCCTCAACAGAGAGTAGGACTCGAACGAGTCCGAACTTCAGTAAAACAAATATCGTGTCTCAATTTATATTTCTTTTGATATTTGTGTTGCTCTAGCTCTTGTGTAGGTTCTCTGTGTATCTTGTCATCTTTAGTAGGTATCTACAGTTTGGTTTGAAGATAGAAATCAAAAGGAGCAAGTTTGGGGCTGTTCCACTGAAACTGTGTATACCGGACACGTCCAGTATTGATTCCTGTGCCAAACTTAATTGCATTTTGATTTAACTCTTTGGTTGCAGTTGTTTGGCTCCATAAACTTATTTAGTATCTTTTATATACTCTGTGGCTAACTTGTGAGGGGTGGTATTACTTTGATTTGGAGTTTTCACTTGGAAACTCCCATTACTAAATCATTTCCGCATTTAAAGGTGTTAATTTTCAGAAACGCGTATTCACCCCCCACTAGGCGACATCCTAGGTCCTTTTAGTTTGCTAACATTTTATCAAATGAAGAATTGACCAAAATAAAAGTTGTAGATCTTGATGAGTTCTACAAGTTTTATATTGATGACTTTTTCAACTAAGATCATTTAGTGTTTTAAAACCTATTTTGAAGTTATAGTTTTTTGGAATTCAAAATTTGAATTGTTCAAACAAAGTCAAACGAAAAAATGAACAAACTAATAGCAGTAAGAACACAACAAATGGTGAGAGAATGATTTTACAAAAGTTTAAGAAAAAAACATCCCATTTGGAGTTAGTATGAGGGAGAAAGACTGGTCACAAGTTTTAGCCAGGATTAAAAAGAGAAATCACACTTGTGTTCATCGTAACCTGTGATGAACAAGTGTGATTTCTCTTTTTAATCTGTAGCTAAAACTTGTAACTAGTCTTTCTTCCATATAATAACTCCAAATGTGATGATTTTTTACTAATTTTTTTTCTAAAATCATGCTCTATAAAATTATTGTGGTCATCTTCTCATGTGACTTTGTTTGAAAAAAATTAAATTTTAAATTTCAAAAATATGGAAACATGGAACAATAAATTGAAGGAGCATATGGTTTTCAATAAAAATTCATGAACATAAAAGTTGTAGAACTCATCAATCTCTACAACTTTTGTTTTTGTCATATTTTCATGTAACTAAATTTGAATGATTGAAATTTTGAATTTCAATAAATGATATATTCAAACAAAATTTTGAGACACCAAATGATTTAAACTTAAAAACTCATGAACATAAAAGTTGTAGAATTCATCAAGACCTACAACTTTATTTTGGTCATTTCTTCATCCGACAAAGTGATAGTAACATTGTTCACAATACTTATATATCTCTCATATACTTTATGAAACCATATGAGAGATATGTAAAATTTGTGAACAATGTTCTGATCACTTTGTCGGATGAACAAATGATCAAAATAAAAGTTGTTAGATCTTGATGAGTTATACAACTTTTATATTCATGACTTTTCCTGCTGAAATCATTTACTCTTTGAAAATATTGTTAGAAGTTGCCATTTTATGAAATTCAAAATTTGAACTTTTCAAATTAAGTCACATGAAAAGATGACCAAAATAAAAGTTGTAAATCTTGATGAGTTTTGCAACTTTGATGTTTACAACATTTTTATTTTAGGTCATTTTCTGTCTTAAAATTCAATTCAAAGTTCACAAATTCAAATTTTTAATTTTTAAATATAATTTTCTTTTTTTGAAAAAAGAAAATGTATCATTATATATATATATATATATATATATCAGTAAGTTGTTTTTTAGGTGTACGGTTAAAGATAGCAAATTGTTTTTAATATATTTATATATACATTTATAAAAAAAAATTATGCAGAACTAATATTTAAAAAAATACGAAAATATTCGTAGGGGCGGCTGGTGATTGAGCCGCCCCTACAAATCGCAACAGTGAGAGTGGCTGGTGACTGAGCCGCCCCTTCAAATCAACCCATTTGTAGGGGCGGCTTCTACTGTGCTATTTATAGGGTTGGATAGTCTCGTGGGTCCCGAGCATGTCCACTGAAAAGGGTGGCTCTACCACCGACTGTCCCTATAAAAAATTATGCCGTTGCTACAAACGTTTTATGTAGTAGTGCCTTATGATCGTGAATTGGCAACACCTTCCCTAGCAGAATACTTGGGAACAGTTGGAACAAAATCTCTGTCTGTTCACTTGGTCTCGCTTTGTTGTTTTTACTCGAAGGACTTGTTTGTACAAAGGAAAAAAAATGCGGCGCAGTTTACAGGCCCGGTTGATTTGAAAATGGTAGGCGTATATTCTTGCTACCACTAATAGAGCGCACGTGCTCGTTGTTCGCAGCTGTCGTAACAAAAAAAAATTGCTCTACGTTGAGGATAGCAGCTTTACTAAGTAGTATGTTTTTTTTTCAAAAAAAAATAAGTAGGCCTGGTTGCAAGCTAGCACGTGTACTCAATGCAGTGCGGCAGGATACAGTGTTAAAATGACACTATAAAATCATCCATACAACCATTTAAATATTATTAGATGTTTTAAGGGCTACAGTATAGTTGTATAGTTGAGGGACCATGTATTCAATCATTGATATGCTAAGGGTTATATAAACGTTCCAACTTTTACTGACTCACCACTATGTCAGCGCCCATGTAATATGCCACTAACAGAAATCACCTTCAAAACTGTCTCAGAGAGTTATTTCGATGGTTTTTAATACTTTAATGTGTAGAATATCTGATTTTATATAGGTAAGAGGTGAAGTAGACAACCACCAATAATAACTAGGATTAATGACATGTTTGGATGTATAGGGCTAATTGCTAGCCAGCTTTTTTTTTAGCTCTAGTGCATCCAAACATGAAGCTAATAGATGGGCTAGCTAATTTGTTAGCCAAGCCTATAACTAGTTGTTAGTCAACTAGCTAGTCAATCTCAGCTAATTTGTATTAATTTTTAGCACCAACTAGTAACTACCACAGGCTGATCTAAACATGCCAAAAGTAGACATTTTTCTAAGCAAAATGACAATGTAGCATTAGACGTAAGGAGTAGAGAAGGAAATATTTTGTCACACGAGAACATTTTTTCGAAGAGCCAACAACAAGAGCATCTCGGGCATATAGTAGTAGATAAGAAGTATTTTACAATAATAAAAAAAGGCAAAACAAAACAACAACCTCACCAAAGAGGCAACAACAAAACTACCGTGCAAGAAACACAATATCAATGATCCTCAAAAGCATTCGCTATCAAACTTCACTCTGCATGTCACAGAGAACCAGCGGGAGTATGTTTTCCACAATGATGCGTACAAGGAGGGGAACGATGTCTAAAGATGCCATCAACGCCGAATAGAGAACCAATGTTTTTCAACCAAATTGCTAGAGGGTAAGGGGGCCCTTGACAATGCCTCCAACGAGGGGCGTGCCACCAAAAATGTCACCATTGTCGGTCAAAACCAAGGGCATAGAAGAGCCTTCTCCCGACAACCCTCGACACACAGGCCCAAACCAGCCACATCGTGGATGACCATAGCAAACCACCAGTAGTAGGAGATCGTGCGACACCGATGAGGTCACAGGCCTGTGTGACCTGCTACTGCCATGCCAACCCATCCTGCATGGCACCAGGCATCATGGGAAAGCCACAACTTTTTCCTGCACCATGCAAAGAGTGCCAATGTTGTTGCACATCGATGCCCCTCAAGTTTATAGAGAAGCTACGAGCATCCCCGCATAAGTTGTCGTCTACAATAAGTCACCATTCGACCTTGGCTCCTGCTCGGCTAACGACGCCAGCCAAGGCCCGGGTGCAGGAAGACAAGCCCTGGGCTACCGATGCTCAAGGGCTCCCTGGCGCCGCTCC
Organism: Miscanthus lutarioriparius; assembly: GCA_904845875.1. Classification (NCBI taxonomy): domain Eukaryota; kingdom Viridiplantae; phylum Streptophyta; class Magnoliopsida; order Poales; family Poaceae; genus Miscanthus; species Miscanthus lutarioriparius. The sequence continues at coordinate 88,081,761 of CAJGYO010000006.1, forward strand.
CAGGCGTGGCCCTACCAACTGCTCCCCCGATAGGGTCATGTCCGGGGCACGACACAAGAAGACAAAGCTTTCACTCGGCCTCCCGGGGGCTCGGGGGCTTTGGGCCCGCATGTGAGCCCCTGAAGCCGACTTCCTTCGCCACCAAGAAAACTCTAGAAGGTCCACCCAGGGGAGGCCAGTCCAAGCCGACACAACCTGACATGCAGAGTGTCAGAACAGAGCAATCGGACGATGCCCAAGGCTTCTTCGGCACCAAGACATCGCCACGGTCCACGCCGCACCACTGCAAGACCCTCCTAGACTCCAGCGCATGTAGACCATACACTAGTTCACCCAAACCGCTATGTACCCGAGCTATCTTATTATATAAGGGATAAGGCCAAACCTCGGAGGGAGGGAGGATCGTAGATCGATCACCAAACACTCCATTCTATTCCATCCGCCTCCGCTCCGCACAGGGAGCAGGGAAACCCAGAGAGGGGCACCGAGAGCTCCTCCTCCGCATCCCGTCGTCTTCCTCCTCTCCGACGAGGGGGAAGGCTCCACCTGCAGCGAGGCAACCTTAGGATTAGCACCGAGCTAACCTCCTACCAAATCTCTCTCTACACTCTGTTGTAACCCCCCGATTTGGGGTGCTCTTGAGTATAAGGATCACCAGCTGCTGGACGTAGGGACCGAATTGGCCCCAACTAGGATAAACCGCTATGTCTTCTCTGCGTGATTCTTGTTTTCCTGGGTCCACCCAAGCCACCGGAGACCCATACTCTGACACCGACTTGGACAACAATGCTTGCCGCGGTTTCGACCCCGCGACAGCTTGCCAAATGTATGTCAATTTTTTTGCCCAACTTTTCCTTGCCCAATCTTTGGCACGGCAAAATTTGTCCACAAACCAAGCAGGCCCTAATTTTCTTCAAAAAATGTAGTCTATATGCTGGTGTTCTATTAGGAGTTATTTGGATCTTATCAATAAGCACAACTACGAGCAATAAAGTAATAGGAACATAAATAAACAAGTTTAAAATAACTCTAAATAGATCACAAACAAATAGATAGCACTTTAGAGAAATGGGTACTAGTTTGATATTTTTCTAAATTTAAAGAAAGTAGTTATGAATTTAGAATTTTTGGAGATAAAGCTATATTTTAATTATCTTTTTAGAAAATAGAAAACCACATTTAAGAATAGGAAGAGGACTAAATTTTTCTGGTTTTGATAGTTGGTTATCTGATTTCATAATTCCTACAGTGAAAGTTGAAGGTTGAAGAATAGACTTTACCCTAAAATTTTTGATTGGTTTTGCATAGAAACTTAAAAAGAAAAAGAAAGAAAGAAAGAGACCCAGGATATATCTTGTGATATATCTTGTGTTGGATACCCAAGACTAGAAGAAAACCATACTGACATTTTGAGCTCCACTCTTATAGACACGGACGCAAATAAATAATTGTCTATTCATTAGGAAATATCACAACGTACAAATGCATTTTAAGGATTGTTTTTACGCCTCAACTTAATGCTACTATAGCGACATGACAGAATAACATTAGGGTTTATTTGGTTCAGCTGTAAGTTATGAAAAAGCTACTGTGAGCTTTGTAAAAGCTACTACGAGCTATATGTTGTGCAAAAGTTGCAAATTGTTTGGTTGAAACAACTATGAAACCACCTCTATTTGTATCTCTCTCAACATGGTTGTGAAATATCTTACTATTTCCACCCATTTGGAAAAGCAGAAAGCCAAAAGTGAAAAGAAAGGTCCAAGATGCTTCAAAAATTGTACTACGTGAAAGAAGCAGGTTCTGAAAAAATACCTTCAGGTTCCACCCATTTGTTTGACATTATGCTTTTTTGCATTGGTCACATTTAGTATCATTGTTTGGATTGCCCCTTGAAAAAAGAAATCACTGCACCTTGTCTTCTATGGACATAGAGAAACTTTCTTCTTATGCTTGACATGTTCACAGTGTCGGTACAGAAAGTGACCAACTAGTGAATATTTGTAGTTTTGTTGTACGTTGCGATCGGAGGTGGCCTAGCACTCAATGACACAAGATTTATACTAGTTTAGGCAACGTGCCCTACGTCCAGTGTGGGTCGGTCGGTGACTTTATTCCTGAGCCCAGGTGCTCGAAGTCTGTAGTGGGGTTACAAACGAGAAGGAGAAAAGAGGGGTGTACGAGAGGCCCGATCGGGTCCGACCGGAAGGGCCGAGGGTGACCGGAACTCCGCTATGAGCTAGGTGTTCAACGTGTGCTTGAGGGGTTTTTGAGCTATCGATCTAGTGAGTCTGAACTTGAAGAAGTGGACCTCCTTTGTTGGAGGGAGCACATCCCTTTTTTATAGATAAAGGGGATGGCTTTACATGTGAGAGGGAGAGAGTACGGATGTTTCTAAGCCTTGTTGCCCACGCCGATGAGGGTAGCGATGATGGTAGGCACCCACAATACTGTAGATGTCACTGTAGAATGTCAGGTGCACATGGGAGGTTGCGTTGGCTTCTTCAGGAAGGGTGGATGTCGGTACCTGCAAAATACTATTGGTATGTGAGGAGCCCTACCCTGTGTACCAGGTATAGTGAAACCTGGCGCCCACTATCGATGCCCAGAGGTATGTGGGAGGTTTTTTGTCGTATGGGAGCCCAATGGCGCCTACAATACTGTAGACACAAATGTCGGCGCCCACAATATTGTTTGTGTCAGGGCGGTTGAGGAGCACTGTTCCCGCAGGTGTACAGGGTATAGTCCTGGTATCGTGGTTTGACTTTGTGCACTGCCTTCTCCATTTGCCCCTGGTCCCTTCTGAGCGGGTGTCCCCGGTCGGATGGCCCCAGTCGGTACCTGCCGTGCTAGTCGGAGAAGGGTGGAAAGCAAACTTCCTACGGGTCCTCGGTCGGAGTCACAGGGTCAGAGTAGGAGGCGCGCATTCTAGGCCAGGCCTTTCTGATTGGAGAGACCGTCCGAAGGCGGCTGGCGTCCGAAGCGAGTGCTCTGGTCGGAGAGGAGGGCCGAAGAAGTTGACGAGCGGACGTTTTGTTCTTTCGGGCAGACCTTCCGGTCGACGACCGGACTGTCCTTCTGGCCCGTCGTGTTTTTAGACTCTTGGGTCGGCCCACGGACAACATGCTGTTCTCCTAGGCCGAGCTCTGGCGTGGAAGCCGATCCCCGAGGGACCCCGAGTTTATGAACCCGATAGGAGCTCCCGAGCCCCTGGGCGATTTGAGCCGAATCGTTCGAGGGATTTTTTGTCTTGATGGCGGGTGCGCGCGAGCGCACCCGCGGGTGTAGCCCCCGAGCCCCCGGGCGGTTCGGGCAGAATCTGCTAGGGGGTTTTCTGCGTTGTCAGCGGGGGAGGTTTTTCTGTCGTGTCGGCGGGTGCGCGCGAGCGCACCCGCGGGTGTAGCCCCCGAGCCCCCCGGTGGTTCGGGTAGAACCGTCTGGGGGGTGTTGTTTCAGTGGGCGTGCATGTTTGTTTTTAGTTTGAGACGGAATTTTATTTAACCACAGCGTCGCTGTGCAGCCGAGGGTATTTTTAGGCGTGGGGATGAGACAGACCTTATTGATCCTGGCGTCGGTGCGCGCCATGGATGGAGATAGCTTGGTTTGGACGTGTCAGAGCTCACTGATCTTTGGTGTCGATGGGCGCCATGGGATCGAGCGAGGTAGGACCACGAACGGACCCAGGCGTCGATGCGTGCCGTGGATCGTGGGAGTTAGTTTAGTTAGTTCAGGAATCGGACGAGCCAAAGCTCGTGGATCCTAAGTGAAGCCGTTATGCGAGTTTAGGAGTCGCGGTCCCAGGTTGATTGGAGTGCAGTCGGAAGTGAAGCCGTTACGTGAGTTTAGGAGTCGCGGTCCCAGGAGCCGTAGCCGGATGTCATAGATCCTGTCGACGCGAGTTTGGGGTCGCAGTCCCAAGAACCATAGCCGGATGTCATAGATCCTATCGACGCGAGTTCGGGGTCACGGTCCCAAGTGCAGTCGGAAGTGAAGCCGTTTTGAAGCCGAAGCGTAGTTAGTTTGGTTAAAGATTGGACGAGGTGATACTCGCGGATCCTGGCGTCGGTGCGCGCCGCGGGACTAGGCGAGTCGGAGTCATGGATCTAGCGAGTTCGAGGTCGCCATCCTTGGCATTTTATCTTGAGCCCCTGAGCCCTATCGGGCCTTTCGTGGGGGTCGATGTGAGTATTGTGCGTTACCCCATCCTCGGTTCCTCACAATCGGAGGGGTGAGTTTTGTCGCCTGTCCCGATCGCTCGGGCTCGAAGACTAGCTCGATGAGTTCGCTAACAGGTATGATCGAGTGGAATCCGGGTCTGTCATTCATGACGGGGTCGGCATAGCCCTCTTGTGATATTCCACTACTCCTTTACCTACAACCCGACAGATGCCTAGGTCGTTCCGGAGACCGACCCGGGTGGCCTATCGGCCTCCCCTCAATGGAGATTTTGTGGGCCTAGCGAGAGGTTTAGGATCGAACGAGAAGGTTGAGATGACCCAGTCTGCCGGACTGGGCAAGGGCCGCACGGTGCCCATCTACGGTTTTCTCCCCTGGCTCTGTTGGTTGCCCATATCGAATGAGGCAATCGCCGCTTCGTGACGCAGCACAAAGCGTTCTGATGCATTTCACTGCACGTGCGATGCTTAGTTCCCGAGCCCCTAGGCGGTTTAGGGCCTGAATCATCCGGGAGGCGTGGGCGTATGGAATGAAATGCGCGTATGGATGTATGAAATGATTTTATAATGAAATAGAGGGGGGTTTTGATAGTATTTACCTTGGTGACTGGAGTGACGGGGCTCGGAGAGCTTCAGTCGGAAATGTCCGACCGAGACCCGTGCTCGTCGTTCGTGACGGAGTCGGCATGGCCTGCATGGGGCGTCCCTTTGCTTCCTACTTGTGTCCTAGTGTGGATACTGAACGACTCAATCGACTCAGGGGGCCAGTTGATCACCCGGCGGAGATTTCGTTTTAGGTCTCCCTTGGCCTGGGGGAGCGGGGAGCTGTCTGTGTGTGGTGATGCTTTGGTTTTCACGCCCAGTCGTGCGATAGTGGTGGGCCATACCCAGGCCACGTCTCGCTTTGCCAGGCGACGTTCCGTCTGACCCGGCGTTGCTCCGTCAGTCAATGTGCATCCCTTCGGCCAGGGCGTGTCCCGTCGTTTCCCATCCGCATTGAATGGGGGCAGAGTTTTGCGCTCTGATCGTCTGCTTTTCTTCTTTAAATAGGGGGAGGGAGAGGGCTCTCTGTCGCAGTCCTTTTGCTTGTTCTCCAACTATTGTCTCTCTTCCTCCTTCCTTCTCACTGAGAGTGCCTGTATGCTGTGGTGGTTCCTAAGTGGGAGAGAGTGAGCAAGGGGGAGAACTTACAAATCCTTTTGTGAACCTAGAGCGTGATGTCGGACTGGAGGTGATGCCGGATCTGATCTGCGAGGCCTTCTTTGGGATGGAGCCATGGGTAGATTTTCTCTGGTGGATCTTTTCCGGGCAAGCTTCGTCGGAGGGGAGGTTACTCATGATTGTGCCGGTGGAGGGTTCCGTGCCTACAGCTGCTCAAGTCGGCCAGTTCATAAAGTTTGATGAGATTTTTTCTAGCCATGGCGGCCATACCTTGGTAGCGGCGCCCCCACCCAGGAGCTGCCTCAACTGCATGAGAAGGTCAGGAGCTCCATGTTCTTCTACTGAGCATCTATAGGTGCAACGCCCTGGAGGTATCTATTGCGTTTTGCTGAAGTCGAAGGAGCGGAGCCGAGCGGGTCCTGGTGGTTGCATCCAGTTTCTTCTTTGGTCAATATTTGTACCCCACCCAGGAGCTGCCTCGACTGCATGAGAAGGTCAGGAGCTCCATGTTCTTCTGCTGAGTATCTATAGGTGCGACGCCCTGGAAGTATCTATTGCGTTTTGCTGAAGTCGAAGGAGCGGAGCCGAGCGGGTCCTGGTGGTTGCATCTGATTTCTTCTTTGGCTTCCAAGCGATGTCGTTCGAGCGGCCGCAGTAGTATTTGTAGCAGTAGAAAAGTGTAATAGTTAAGTTTTGTGGGTATGTCCCCGTGTAAATAGTTTCTTTGCATCAATAAATATAATCGTACTGCCCCTGTGACGAAACCACCATATCTGCTTCATTGTTTCTATCCAAGCATAACATTTGTTTTTGTCCTTTCTTTTCATACCTCCCCGTTTTGTCCTGTAGGGTGCGATCTTGGGAGCCCGGGGCGTGGCCCGTGAGGCTCGGTTGCTCGCATCTGTAGAGAAAGGCAGGGTGCGTTCAGTTTGGGAGTAAGAACAGGGTTACGTAGGGTAATCAAAGGAATGGATTGTGTTTCCATTCGGGAAGAAAGTTGTATACCATGTGATAGTAAAGAGAAAGAGAGGTAATACTCAATATTTGTACACTTATGGAGCCCCCGAGTGACCCGGGTTGAAAATGTTTCAGGCGAGGGCGCTCTTACGGGAGCATGTGTTCTAACCGAAAGTGCTTAGGCAAAGTTTTAAGGGAAAAAATGACGTAGCTGCTCAATGTTCCAAGTGTTGTTGAGAACATTGCCGTTGTTGTCCTCCAGTCGGTAGGTGCCCGGTCGGATTACTTCAGTTACTGTATAGGGTCCTTCCCAGGGTGGAGAGAGCTTGTGTTTTTCCTTCGTCCATTGGGTCCTTCGGAGCACGAGATCGCCGACTTCAAGTATCCTTCCTCTGATCTTCCTTTCGTGGTACCTACGGAGGGTTTGTTGATAGCGAGCGGAGCGGATGACGGTTGTCTTGTGGGCCTCTTCGAGTAGGTTGACGGCGTCTTGTTGAGCCTCCGCGGCTCAGTTGCGGTCGAAAGCTTTTACTCTTGGTGCGCCGTGGTCGAGGTCGGAGGGCAACACGGCTTCTGCTCCGTAGGCCAGGAAGAAAGGTGTGAATCCTGTGGATCGGTTTGGGGTCGTTCTCAGGCTCCAAAGGATCGCTGGGACCTCAGCAACCCATCGCCCGGCTTGTTTGTTGAGTCGGTCGAAGATGCGCGACTTGAGTCCTTGGAGGACCATGCCATTGGCACGTTTGACCTGACTGTTAGTTCGTGGATGTCCGACCGAAGCCCAGTCGATTATGATGCCATATCCATCACTGAAGTCTAGGAAGTTCTTTTCGGTGAAGTTGGTCCTGTGGTCAGTGATAATACAGTTAGCAACGCCGAATCGGTAGATGATGTCGAGGAAGAATTTGACCGCCTTTTCCGAGCGGAGATTGGTGATGGGCTTGGCCTCTATCCACTTGGTAAACTTGTTGACTGCTACGAGTAGGTGAGTGAAGCCGCCTGGGCCTTTTTTGAGGGGTCCTACCAAGTCGAGGCCCCAGACTGCGAATGGCTAGGTGATTGGGATGGTTTGGAGCTCTTGTGTCGGTAAATGGGTTTGCTGAGCGTAGAACTGGCATCCTTCGCACCTGCGGACGACCTCCTCCGTATCTCGTAGCGCGGTGGGCCAATAAAAACCTTAGCAAAAGGTTTTTCCAACCAGAGACCTTGGGGCCGCGTGATGCCCACAGATCCTGGCATGGACCTCGAGGAGGATTTGCTTCCCCCGGCTGGTGGGGACGCACTTCATGAGCACCCCTGACGGACTCCATTTGTAGAGTTCATTACCAAGCACGACGAAGGTCTTGGCGCGTCAAGCGATTCATCGGGCTTCAATCCTTTCGGGTGGGATGACCTCCTCGAGGAGGTAGGCGAGTAGCGGTACCCGCCAATCGGTTTCATCGAGTGCTAGTACGGCGACGTCCGCAGGTGTCGGAGAGCTACTGGGGTCGGAGCCCCCGGGCGCTGGCTGGGCGTCGGGGTTGGAGCCCCCGATCGCCGGTTGGCTGCCAGGGCGTGTCTGGGTCGGACCTTCTAGGATGCGGGCAGATGGCTCGTGGACATTGTTGATGAAGACCCCGCTCGGGGATGGATCCCGCCTGGCGGCCAGTTTTGCGAGGAAATCGGCGGCATCGTTGTCCCTTCGAGGGACGTGATGCAGCTCAATTCCCTAGAACTTGTCTTCAAGCTTGCACACCTCTTGGCAGTATGCTATCATGAGGGGGCTTTTTGCAGGAGGACTCCTTCATGACCTGATCAACGACTAGCTCTGAGTCACCATAGACGTAGAGTCGCGTAGCACCGAGCTCGATGGCGATGCGTAGTCCGTTGATAAGGGCCTCGTATTCCGTGGCGTTGTTTGAAGCCGAAAAGTGGAGGCGGATGGCGTAGCGGAGCCTACTCCCATCTGGGGAGATCAGAACCACTCCAGCCCCCGAGCCAGGCGCCATTACAGATCCATCGAACTACATTGTCCAGTACTCGTGGGAGACGTCTAGGACCGGTAGCTGGACCTCCGTCCATTCGGCGATAAAATCTGCGAGAGCTTGAGACTTAATAGCGGTGCGGGGGGTATACCTGATGTCATGGCCCATGAGCTCAAGGGCCCATTTAGAGATTCATCCCACGGCGTCGCGGTTGCGGATGATGTCTCCGAGTGGGTATGAAGTGACGACTGTGACTTCGTGATCGGTGAAGTAGTGTAGGAGCTTCCTAGTGGCCATTAGCACGACGTATAGGAGTTTCTGCACCTAGGGGTACTGGACCTTGGGGTCGGTGAGTACTTCTCCAATGAAGTATACGGGTCGCTGTACCTTGAGCTGGTGTCCTGGTTCCACCCTTTCGACGATCAGGGTGGCACTCACCACATGGTAACTTGCCGCAACGTAGAGGAGGAGGGGTTCTCCCCGTTCGGGAGCGATGAGGATCGGGTCTAACATCAGGGATGTTTTGAGGCTTTCAAGAGCCTGCTGGGCTTCCTCAGTCCAGACGAAGGCATCCGTCTTTTTGAGGAGCTTGTAGAGTGGCATCCCCCGTTCGCCGAGTCGGGAGATGAAGCAGCTTAGGGCCACCAGATAGCCGGTGAGCCTTTGTACGCCCTTCACGTTGCGTATAGGGCCATGTTGGAGATGGCCGCGATCTTTATGGGGTTGGCCTCGATGCCGCGCTCGGATATGATGTATCCAAGCAGCTTCCCCTTCGGGGCCCCGAAAACACATTTTTCGGGATTCAGTTTGATGTTGAACCTTCGGAGGTTTGCGAACGTCGCGGCCAAGTTTGCGATCAGGTCACACGCTCGGGCTGTTTTGACCACTATGTCGTTATCATAGACGGCGATTGTTGGTTTCGGTCGTTTGGCCTGATCAGGCTGATTGGGCGGGTCGATTTGGTCGGTGAAGCACTGCTGCATGAATCTTTGGTAGGTGGCACCAGCGTTCTTTAAGCCAAAAGGCATGGTCACGTAGCAGTATGAACCATATGGGGTGATGAAGGACATCGCGAGATGATCGGACTCTTTCATCGTGATCTGGTTATAGCCTGAGTAGTCGTCTAGAAAGGAGAGGATCTCGCAACCCGAGGTGGAGTCGATTATCTGGTCTATGCGTGGTAAAGGAAAGTAATCCTTAGGACACGCCTTGTTGAGTCCAGTATAATCAACGCACATTCTCCATTTACCAATCTTTTTTCTAACAAGGACGGGATTGGCGAGCCAGTCAGAGTGAAAACCTCCCTGATGAATCCGACCGTCAGGAGCTTGGTGATTTCTTCGCCAATGGCCCTGCGCCTCTCATCATCGAAACGACGCAGGCGTTGCTTGGTGGGCTTCGAGCCCAGGATAAGGCATAGTGCGTGCTCGATGACCTCCCATGGTATCCCCAGCATGTCAGAAGGTTGCCATGCGAAGACATCGTGATTGTCGTGCAGGAAGTCGACGAGCTTGCATTCCTATTTGGCCAGGAGCTAGGTCCCGATTCATACCGTTTTGGCTGGATCTGCGGGGTCGACACCCACTGCCTTGGTTTCCTCAAGCGGGCGAAAGGCCATCGAGGAGGTTGGTTTGTTGCAGTCTGGGACTGCTGGGGTTGACGACTCCTCGAGCCGCGGGAGCTCAGATGAGTTGACGACCGTGGTGGCGAGCTCGTAGTGCTCGCGGTCGCACATGAAGGCATGCGAGAAGGCGCTACTTACGGTGATGACGCCGTTCGGCCCTGGCATCTTCAGCTTGAGGTAGGTGTAGTTGGGGATGGCCATGAACCTTGCGTAGCAAGGCTGCCCCAAGATGGCATGGTAGGACCCTAGAAAGTCCACCACCTCAAAGGTGAGGACCTCCGAGCGGAAATTGGCCCGGCTACCGAACGTGATGGGCAGATCGATCTGTACGAGCGGGTACGCCTGCGCTCCCGAGATCACCCCGTGGAAGGGGGAGCCCGCCGGGCAGAGCTCTGACTAGGGGATGCACATGGCATCGAGGGTGTCGATGTATAGGATGTTGAGGCCGTTCCCTCCGTCCATCAGCACCTTGGTGAGGCGCTTCTTGAGGACGATGGGGTCGACGATGAGCGGGTAGCATCCTGGTCTCGCGATGCAGGAGGGATGGTCCCTCTGATCAAAGATGATCGGGGACTCCGACCAGCTGAGGAAGGAGGGGACAGCCGTCTCGGCAGCGCACGCCTCCCTGTAGCGTACCTTATGCTGGCGTTTAGTCCAAATGGCGTCGGACCCTCCGAAGATCATGATGCACTCCTCAGGTTTGGGGAAACCGTCTCCGTCCTTGCTTGCCGCGCCTCCTCTCTTGGCTGCCGGGTCCTTGCCGTCTCCCTCCTTTGACCCACCGGCCTATTAGAGGAAGCATTTGAGGAGCTCACACTCCTTGTAGAGGTGTTTGATGGGGTAAGCGTGGTTTGGGCATGGACCATCCATGAGTTTGTTGAAGTGGTCAGGTAGTCCCTATTGGAGCTACCTGGGTGTGCGATCAGTCACGGTGACCAACGCGGTGCTGTCCGACCGGCGCCGATCCTTCTTGTTCTTCTTGCCCCTCTGAGTGGAGGGGCCTTCGTCCGGATCCACGTGCTTGGGCTTGCTTTTGTCCCAGCCTCCACTAAAGACCGCTCCGACCGCCTCCTCGCCAGAGGCATGGTTGGTAGCAACATCGAGAAGATCACGGGTGGTACGGGGTTTTAGGCAGCCAAGCTTGTGGATCAGGGACTCACAGTTTGTCCCGGAGAGGAATGCGCTGATGATGTCTGCGTCGACGACATCAGGGAGGGAGTTGCATCGTTGAGAAAACCTGCGGATATAATCCTGCAGGGATTCGCTGGGCTCCTGCTGACAGCTCTTGAGGTCCCAGGAGTTTCCCAGGTGGACGTACGTCCCCTGGAAATTCCCGACGAAGACCCTCTTGAGGTCCGCCCAGTCGCGGATGCTGTCGTGTGGAAGGAATTCGAGCCATGCCCGAACATATTCCCCCACGCAAATGGGAAGATATTGGATGATGAAGTAGTCATCATCCACTCCTCCGGCTCGACAGGTGAGCCAGAAGTCTTTGAGCCAAATGCCTGGGTTCGTCTCCCTAGTGTATTTGGTGATGTTGGAGGGAGGCCGGAAACGCTGTGGAATGGTGCTCTTCGGATGCGCCGGCTGAAGGCCTGTGGCCCCGGGCCCTCAGGGCTGGGGCTCCGGTCGTCTGGCCGGTGACCGCGCTTGTGGCACGTTTTACCGCTTCCCTCGATGGTTTGGCCAGGATCCGTGTCGCCTGCCACCGTACGGCGGATATTGTTATCGTGTCAGGCCCGATGCCGGTCGCTGATGACGCTACGGGCGTCCTGGTGTGGATCGGGCCACTCGCGTGTTGGAGGTCGATGTGGAGCAGGCGCTCGGTCGGATCGTGGTGCGGCTACCGCACCCCGAGCTGAGCCTGATGGCTGTGGCGGCGAGCGAACGGAGAGATCCGGTTGGCGCATCCCCGTCCCCCCGGAGAGGAGAGAGGGCACGGGTCGGAGTCACGACGCGGAGCTTTCCGCCTGCTGGACGGCGGTGGCCTCTACTAGAACCCGGAGGTTCCGGTAGACGGCCCGTTCCTGAGGATCGATGGGCTCGGGAACGCCGCGTAGAAGCATTGCTGCAGCAGCGATGTTCTGGACGGCTCGGGCGAATTGTGGGACATCGTTCCCCTCATTCGAAATGTCGCGCTGGACCTGACGAGCGCAACCCTGGGCGCCACCCACCGGGCCACGCACATGGGGCGCAACATGTCGCACCGATCATGCTAGCGCAGGTGGCGGGTTCTGCCGTCATTGTCGTAGTTCCTCGGCGTGTGCTTGCGCAGACGCGAGGGCCTCTACACGCGTGTCTGGAGGGGTGTGAGTTTGCGCGGACTCAGCAACCACCGGCGGTTGTGCTGGACCATCCGCCATAGCGTATTCTCAGGATGGATGGTGGCGGGATGCCACATCACCGATGCTAGAACCATCGCTCTCGCCCTCATTATCTAGGAGTTCATGGGAAACGACAGGAGTGGAGCCTGCCATTCCTACGAATTCGAACGCGAGGGGGGATGGTGCCAGCGTTCTTTGGAGCCCCCGAGCGTAAGCGTCTGTGGAGGACGCGAGGACGTGAATAAAGGTACGCGTATTACTTATAGTGGGGTTTGAGTAGAGAGTTTGCTCGGAATGAAGCGTAGATGCCGTGCCATTGAGGTCGCGCGTCCCAGAGTCGATGGAGAACGTCTCTCCGATGGGTGCCGGGTCACGAGTCTCCTCACGGAGGTGGAGTACGCCGAGCCAGTCAGCGATGAAGTCCAGGCTTCCAAAGAGGAAGGCCTGGGATGGCTCGAAAACAAGTGGAACCCGCATCCCCGCAGGCGAGAGTACGGGATACTCCAGTGAGCCGAGGCGAATCATATCGCCCGAGCCCACCGCGGTGGGGGTGGCAGAAAAATGGGCCATCCGATGACCAAAAAGTGTTGAACGTACAGCGTCTTCCCCACGGATGGTGCCAACTGTCGGTACAGAAAGTGACCAACTAGTGAATATTTGTAGTTTTGCTGTACGTTGCGATCGGAGGTGGCCTAGCACTCAATGACACAAGATTTATACTGGTTCAGGCAACATGCCCTACATCCAGTGTGGGTCGGTCGGTGACTTTATTCCTGAGCCTAGGTGCTCGAAGTCTGTAGTGGGGTTACAAACGAGAAGGAGAAAGGAGGGGTGTACGAGAGGCCCGGTTGGGTCCGACCGGAAGGGCCAAGGGTGACCAGAACTCCGCTATGAGCTAGGTGTTCAAGCGTGTGCTTGAGGGGGTTTTGAGCTATCAATCTAGTGAGTCTGAACTTGAAGAAGTGGACCTCCTTCATTGGAGGGAGCGCATCCCATTTTATAGATAAAGGGGATGGCTTTACAGGTGACAGGGAGAGAGTACGGATGTTTCTAAGCCTTGTTGCCCACGCCGATGAGGGTAGCGATGATGGTAGGCACCCACAATACTGTAGATGTCACTGTAGAATATCAGGTGCACATGGGAGGTTGCGTTGGCTTCTTCAGGAAGGGTGGATGTCGGTACCTACAAAATACTATTGGTATGTGAGGAGCCCTACCCTATGTACCAGGTATGGTGAACCCTGGCGCCCACTATCGATGCCCAGAGGTATGTGGGAGGCTTTTTGCCGTATGGGAGCCCAATGGCGCCTACAATACTGTAGACACAAATGTCGGCGCCTACAATACTGTTTGTGTCAAGGCAGTTGAGGAGCACTGTTTCCGCAGGTGTACAGGGTATGGTCCCGGTATCGTGGTTTGACTTTGTGCACTGCCTTCTCTGTTTGCCCCTGGTCCCTTCTGAGCTGGTGTCCCCGGTCGGATGGCTCCAATCGGTACCTGCCGTGCCAGTCGGAGAAGGGCGGCAAGCAGACTTCCTACGGGTCCCCGGTCGGAGTCACGGGGTCAGAGTAGGAGGCAGCGTTCTAGGTCAGGCCTTTCCGATTGGAGAGACCGTTCGGAGGCAGCTGGCGTCCGAAGCGAGTGCTCCGGACAGAGAGGAGGGCCGAAGAAGTTGACGAGCGGGCGTTTTGTTCCTTCGGGTAGACCTTCCGGTCGGCGACCGGACTGTCCTTCTGGCCCGTCATGTTTTTAGACTCTTGGGTCGGCCCACGAACTACATGTTGTTCTCCTGGGCCGAGCCCTGGCGTGGAAGCTGGTCCCCGAGGGACCCTGGGTTTATGAACCTGACACACAGGTTATGGCTTGATTAGTTTTACCCTCCTTTGTTTTGAAAGTTTTGTATGTGAACGACCAAGCATGTGGCCATAGAGGGGTGAGGAGGTGAATGGGATCTAAATAAAAATTCTCATCAAGAACTTAGCCTATATCCAAAAATCAACCCTGAGCGCTTTCTTACCCCAACCCTAGATCACACAAGCCAACAGATGACAAGATAACCTAGAGAAGTTCATAGATGGCAGAGAAACAACACGAAGGCAATACGAGTAAGAAATGAGACAAAACCTGCACGCTCTATGAAATCCAGCCAAGTTGTTTTGCAACATGGCTAGACACACCATTTGTGAAATCTGGCTATGCTGGTTCTGCAACATGGCCAGGCCGGTTCTATAGTTTTCTACCGCCCGAGCCAAGGAAGAAAAATGCAAAACTCTATCAAACGAAGTCCAATTGAGTTGAAACTTTGCACACACCTTCTCTATGAGGAAGTGAAGATATCTGCAAAGTTTCAGCTCCAAAAGATCAAAACTTGGGTATCATATCTAAAAAGAGGCTCTCAAAAATGGGGTTTTCTCCAATTTCAAACAAAGTTGTTTTCTTGGTGCTCGTGCTAAAACTAGTTGAACAAGTGGCTAGATGTGTGAAATGTCTTTGTTTGGTTTTAGTAATTGAGTGACAACCTAGGTAGACTAATATGTGTTTATGTGAGATACACAGGTAATTAGTCCATAGGTACACTTGTGTGAGCAATTCATGCCATAGAGGTGAAATGGCTTGGAAATGTTGCTAGGCTCACACATATGATGAAGGAGCTCATTGCATATGAGATATGACATTGAGTCATGTGACTAAGGTGGAGAAGATCAAGACAAGACTTGGCTTGATGGATCGGTTGCAAGCGTGAAGGGCAAGTTGGAGGCTTTGGAGCGATGGACCGCATGACAGTGAAGCTTGAGCAAGACTTGGCACTGATGGACGAAGGCAACAGGGTGAAAAGCAAGTGAAGTCAAGATTGATGAACCAATAAGGTCATGTGATGATATGAAGTGGATCATATCATTTGTGATATGGTTGGTGCATGTGTTGCATCAACACCGGAGGAGATGTAATGGAATACGCAAGACAAAGGTATAACCTATAGGGAATTTCATTTCACCGATCAAAGGTTATGTAGAGAAGTGCATTACCGGATTTAGGATAGATGGCCATAGTATCAAGAGGGGCAAACCTATTTGCATATTGGTCATCTAGTGCTACTTGAGCGATCTAACTTTGCATACGTGTTAGGATCGAGTGGCGTGGTAAGAGAAAGTGAAAATCCCTTGAAAATACTTTGGAAAATGCTAACGCATGTACACATATGTTGGGACACAATGGTGTTAGCACATGGAAGCAAGGGTGTTGAAGTTGGGCTTGAAAAGATGAAAAACGAGCTCAGAACCCTACTGTTCATGGTCCTAAGGATGGTTCTGAGGCTGAGTGCAGAGCTCAGGACTTGGTCCAGAGCTAGGGTTTGAACCATGTCCTCTGGGTCTAGAGCTAGGGTCTAGACCATGTCCTCTGAGTCCAAAGCTTAGGACTTTGGCTCAGGACTTGGTCCGGAGCTAGGGTCCGGACCATGTCCTCTAGGTCCGATTGAACATTTTTACACTTGTTTGGTGGGCTCAGGATGATGTGATGGTCCAGACCAAAGCTCAAGACCCGGTCCGGAGCACTTTGGTGCTCTTGAGAGCTCTCTGGAGTGCTACAGACTCTAACAAGCATTGGTCTGGACCCTCGGTCCGGAGCTCGATACGGAGGTGCTGAAGCGCGTAAGAAGTTACCATTGAGCTCCAATGGTCGGCATTCGAATGAGGGGGGCACATGGTGAGGATCCATGGTCTAAAACCTATTGTTCATGGTCCATGCCCTAGGTCTGGAACCATAGTCTAGAGCCCTCGTGGCTATGTTTTGAGCAACAGCTCTATTTGGCCTTTGGGCTATAAATAGAGGTGGTGCTTGGCCATGGCTGAGGTTGAGCACCTTGGGGGACTTTGTGTCCATGCTTGAGAGTGCTTGGGAGCCCTTTAACTCACTTGTGCATGCTCGAGTGCAAATCAATTTCTAGTGAGTGATTCTAGTGCATTACATTGAGAGATTACAAGAGTGGCACTAGGTGTTCGAGTTACAAGCCGATGGTGCTTGTTACTCTTGGAGGTTGCCACCTCCTAGATAGCTTGGTGGCGAGTTCTCTGTCATGAAGCACGCAAAAAGATTGTGTGGTGCTATAGAGAAAGATTTGTGAGGGGTGTTGTGGTCGCCCCGCGGGAGCCGTAAAGAGCAACTCTAGTAGAGCGAGACACGACGGGCGACAAGTGGTCCGGCCAGGTCAAGTGCTAGAGCTTGTGGTAAGCACTCCACGAGGGAGAGTGTAACTTGTAGCCACCACTAGCAAGAGGACCTACGGCAACCTTGGAGCTTATCTCAAGAGGGACTGAACCTCAGGATAAAAATCACTATGTCATCATCTTTCCGTTGGTTTGTGATTCCCATACACAAGCTTGTATTTACTGTCATATATATTGTTCTTGTGTAGTTGCTCTTGTAATTAGTTAGCTTGTGTAGCTTGCTAGTTATCTTCTTGCTTGTGTAGCATAGAAGTAGCTCTCTTGTATGACTAATTGGGTTGAGTAGCCTTGTTAGTCACATTGCTTAGTCTATGTAGCTAAGTAATTTGAGCTCTCTAATTTGGCTTGTGTAGCCTTGCTATTGAGCATTGCTAGTGAGCTTAGAAGCTTTTTGCTTTTGCTTACTAGTTTGTGTAGGAGCTCCTCCGGTTGCTTGAGTATTAGTTGCATAGGTTTGTGTGACCTTGCTACTAAAAATTAATTAGGTGAGCTCTAGATAGCACGGCACATTTGTTGCTTAATTAGGATCTTTTTAAGGTGCTTGTGAACTTAGATAGAGGGGGTGTAGTCTTGGCTAGACCGATAGTTTTAATTCCGTATTTGTTTCGGTTAGCCAACGCGTTTAATTTTAGAAAGGACTATTCACCCTCTCTAGTCCACCATCTCGACCCTACAATGTGTTCCCAGGGGATCATAGCACCAAAAGATCAACTCAAAACAGTCCCCAAAACCTCAGATCAAAGAACTCCCAAAAGGATCACAAAAACCAACTGAAATCGGAGAAAAATAAAGGAGATTCAAAAGATGAACTCGAAATTTCAGAGGACAACTTGATTGATTCATCACGAAAACATCTTTACAAGATTAAGTCTAGCCTCCTCTCTTCGTCACAAAAACATCTCTGCTTCTAATTTTCTCTAAGCGAGATCTACTTGGCTAGCCTAAGGAAATAAATTTAGGTGGGAGAGATGGCTATTTTGGGCAGCCACTATCCTTATTTATAGGGCTATTACACATTCTAAGATGACTACCTCTAGGTATTTACCTTGAACCACTTAGCCACGAGGGAAAAATGGTCAAAAATGGATTCCATGCATCAGCGGCCATGAGCCCTTCACGAAGTTGCTTCGCCTCAACGCAAGCTCTCCAATGATGCCATGTGCCACCCTGAGATCCTCACCTGGAGTTTTGAGGCACGAACCTGGCAAACCTACCACCCGCGGTTGTGAGGCCTAAACCGCCAAACCCACTTGGAGTCGCGCTACGCCTCTCCATGGTGTCGACGCGTGTCCCGCTCGTCCTTGACCGTCCGAACACCAAGTGCTTGCGCATCTACCTTGACTTGATCCAATCACCGTCTTGACTTCGATCAATACCATCTTCATCACCATCCTCGCATGTACACTAGCTTGCTTGTCAACATGTCTAAGCGCTAGCTGTCCACGGTCCATCCTCCGGCCCTCGGTTCCTCGGTCCAAGACTTCACGTCCACCCTTCACCGCTCCCGGTCCATTGCATATGGACTCCTGGTTTACCTTCTCCATTGCCGTCAACCGTCTCAACTCTCAACACCTGCACATCACAAGCCAAGAGACATATTGCACAACAACTCACACAATGGTTAGTCTCAAGCACACTGAACTGAAGCTTCAATCCCTCTTGACAACCACTCATGACTCACACATGGGCACATATCCACCATGTGTTTGCGGTATGCATTTGTGGTGCTATCATCAACTTTGGTACATTTCTTCGTGATAATAAAATCTACAATTTTTTAAATTAACTAGTAGTAAATAAGAAACGTTGGCTAACATGCATGTTTGACCCATTCTCCACGACGGAGACGATTCATCTTCCTACACCAGTTATGGATCGGAGCGAAATCTGGCAATCCATTATCTTTAGGCCTTATTTGGTTCCAATTAATTGAGAGGAATCAGAAAACAATCCAATAATAAAATGAAAAGCACTTTCTAGATATTAGTTTCAATTCATGAGATCTAAATAGACCCTTAGAGATGAAATATATATATATAACAAAGCCACAACAGCGGTTGAGTACAACAGTCTTGCAGTGGCCGGAATAAAATTTTCTTTTTCTAAAATATAATCTTACGTTTAGTGAGAGAAAACCATCCAAAATCTCAAGCAACTTTGCATATATAGTAGGAGTATAATGAAAAAAAAAACAATGAACACAAACTATAAAGATACAGGGTGGATCCTTATAACCATATAAACGACGTGCCATAGGAAGACAACTCCCCACTCCGATCCCGTGGCCGAGACCACGCACATTTGGCATGCAGGAGTCGCATGCTGAGCAGAACACTACTGGATGGTGCACCCTCCTTCATGTGACCTTTCTTCGTATCAGCCGTAGTAGGGGTACCTGCTGGGGCACCCGTTGTAGTAGCCGTAGGGGTAGTAGCTAGGCACGGTGCAGGGGTCGTAGTAGCAGCCAGGGCTGGGCTTGCAGCGGCTGCAGGAGCAGCAGCCCTTGCCGAGCCACGCCTCGCAGGCCTTCTCGCACTTGTCCTTGCACTTCTTCTCGCACTTGTCCTTGCACTCCTTGCAGCAGGCGATCTTGTCGCACTTCTCCTTGCACAGCTTCTCGCACGCCTCCTTGCAGGGGTCCTTCTTCTCCTTGGGCTTGTCGTCCTCCACGCTGACGATGGTCGCCTCGAAGCACTTCTTCTTGAGCCTCTGCACGATGCGGACCGGGTCGACCGTCCCGACCACCGTCAGCGTGCACTTCTCGGTGTCGATCTCCATGGACTTGATTCCTGGATGCATGGTGGTCATATCGTCATACATGGCATAAGCCTAGCTAGCAGCTAGCTCCTCTGTCATTAATCCGTGGACAGGTATATATACATTGTTCATTAGATAGAAAGATAGATTGGTACCTTGGTTCTTGGAAACAATTGCTAGGATCTCACTCTTGCATTTTGCGCCAATGAGGTCAGCTTTGAGAACTATCTTCTGCAACAATATAATTAGCAACCAGCAACAGCAAAACATTCAATACGAATAATGATCCATGGCACAAATTCGGAGTTGATCTGCAGCAGAAAATAAAGATATTACTATCACAAGAACGGAACCTTAGACATTGTGATCGAGATGATGACACCCACACCCCTGGGTTGGAAGGGATAGCAGACTGCTGCGTGTGTGTCGGGAGGAGACGGCTCTGCTGGTAGGGCGTAGCACTGAATGTTCTCTGCGAAATCTATGTCCAATCCTAAGCTGTTTATAGGCGGCAATCCTGGAAGTCAACTCGGCGAGACAGCTGCTACTGTCAACACGCCATTGGATGGGACCTGGTCGTAGGATTGTAGGAATGATATACGCACACTTGTGATCCACAATTGCAGTGCAGGAGTTATCATAATGCTGTTTCTGAATGCAGGAGGTTGCAACTGTCTGCTGCACTGGTTAGTCAATTCCCTTGCACTGAGATGTCACTGACTTAGCTCATAAGGATTGGTCGGCTTTTGCTGGTACACATTTTTAGGGAGTAAATAATATGGTTCCCTCATCAAACCGGGTCCGTCTACACGTTGTTTCTTGTTTGTGGAAATGTCAGCCCAATGCAAAGGGTTGTTTTAGTTTGAGTTCACCCAACAACACCCCAACAGACATTTTTAGTTATCAGAAAGTTGGGGGATCGGACACGCATATCCTCCAGTTTACTAAAATATGTGATCCTGATCACACCTTCCCTGGAAGCGTACTTGCAAAGACTAGGAATAATTTCTAAACTTGTTCGCTCGGTCATGGTCACACACTTGTTTCATTTTATAAAAAAAGACTAATAAATTCTTCCCTAGAAGAGGTAAAACTATATTTCATTTTTTTGGAAACATCAAGGCAACCAAACTAAGCTATTTTCTATTATTTCTCTTTCAGGATATGTATAACTCAATAAAATCCCAAAGACAAAGAGGTTGACATGATCTTTTGGTAAGAACTCTAAAATGGTTGCATCCAGTGGAGCATATAAGAAATAAGATCTAACAAAGCACACCCCTGCCCCTATCATATACGCAGATCTTTTATGTGATTTAGGGCTTGTTTGAGATTTCTCCACAAACTTAATTGTGGAGAAGCTCCACAAATTAAAAAAGCTAAAGTTTCTAGAGCACCGTTTAGATGCTCTCATAACTTCACCTTTTTTTTCCTGGAGCAGAATTGTGTGGAGCTACATTTGTTTGGTAGAAAAATATGAAATGGACGTGAAAAATATGGAGCAGAGCAGTACCAGACAGAGCTTTAACTAAGCACACCTCTGCCCAGCATCAATGATTGGTAGATGGTGGTCAAACTTCACTGGCAACAGCGTTAGTTTGAATATAGTATTCATATGGAAACTAACGCATTACTCGTTAGTTTGCTCGTGGACAGGGGCGGATCAGGGTATGCCAGGTATGCACCGGCATACCCTGTAGTTCCAGTAGAGGACGTATACATGTATTTTTGTAAAAAAGAAAACAAGAAAAACATACCGGAGAAGATGATAACGTGGTGGCCGCTGCTACGGCCTTGCCGAGACGGCCTTTTTCAGCCCCCCGCAGCCACACAATGGGAGGTCCACGTAGTCACGCCTTGGAGGATCCTGATACGTACGTATTTGATTCTAGGCTCCACCGCTCCAGGCTCCAACCATCATTCATTGATCCACCCAAATTGCTCTTTTGCTACCTTTTTTTGAGGGGATGCTCTTTTGCTACCTGCTGGCTCTACGTGCACGCAAAACCTAACTGCCTGCAGATTACAATGATTAAAGGGTTTTTTCTACAATGCTTTCCGTTTAGTAAAAATAAATTTAAAAAATAAGATGGGTAATCTTTTAAATGATTGTCTAGTCGATAAATGACACATTTTCTTTGTAGTGGATAAAAATGATATAATCGAAACATTTATTGTAAGATAAATAGTATTGTAAGCCTCTTACTCTCTTTTTATGCCTATTTTACATTTTGAATTATTAGTTTGGCGTTTGAACTATTTATATTATAATTTGTAAATGTTTTTAATTTACTCTTCAAATTTAAGATTTATCATGTTATTTAGTTGACAACGTTTTCATTTGAATTCGTTTAGGAGCCTAAATATTCATTTCGAACCAAAGTGATATAAAATGGGGAGGACGAATATCACAAATGTACACAAGTGTCTTACAGGTGGAGTGGTTAGGTGATGAGCATGCGAAGCAAAAGGTTTGGGGTTCTAGTGTTGGTGGCCGCATGTGTTTCTTGTGCAAAAAATTGCATGACTGTGTGTGGGGTCTCTCTTGGTATTTTTTAAAAATAATTCCCTATTTTTAGCCCATTTTTTTAGGTTTTCTGGAAACCACATCGCTGTTGGTTTTTTAGAATCGGCACTGATGAGCGTCATCATCAGTGCCGCTTTAGTTGTGCCGGTTTAAAAACCGACACTGATGGCCTTTTTGAACCGACAGTGATTTCGAAATCTGTACTAGTGTTCTAGCTTAATCGCTGAATTTAAGGCTTATCATGTTATTAATGCATGTCGTTTTACCGAACTGGAATATGGCTTACCGATGTGAAAATGGTTTTACCAAATTGCATAAGAATTTTTTTGGTGCGGCATACCGTGTGCTAAAATCCTAGATCCGCCACTGCTTGTGGAATATATGTGGCAAAAGTGACGTGTAGCATTCTTGTCGTTCAACTCTAGTTAAGATTTCGTAAAAGGACCACGGTCCATACAATATGCTTATGACAGCATGTGGGGAATTCGGTTGAACAAAATCAATATTCAAACAAAGTAATGACTAGAACACACAATTAATCAAGTGACAGAATGAAACTGAAGCATATATGAAATTGAAAACAATGTTCAAACGAAGCCAAATAAAATCATGTATGAGGCATGACAAGCTACTCCACAAAAAGTTCAAATTCATCTGTGTCACTGAAAGTGGGACAGTGGCAAAATGTTCAAATCCCCATACTATGTACACCAAAACTTTGTGAAACTAGATTTGTTGCATAAGTGTAGAACCGTACATATGAAGAACTTCATAAACTGGGTTCTTGCCTGAGACCTCTTCATCTCTTTTTTTTTAGATAATGAGACATCTTCTTCTCTCTTCTTTT
Source organism: Miscanthus lutarioriparius (assembly GCA_904845875.1). NCBI lineage: Eukaryota > Viridiplantae > Streptophyta > Magnoliopsida > Poales > Poaceae > Miscanthus > Miscanthus lutarioriparius. Next base: position 88,104,320 of record CAJGYO010000006.1, read on the forward strand.
TTTTTACATAATGAAACCTCTTCTCTAACTATGAACCCTTGATTCAGCATTCGGCAACATTGGTGATTGTTGTTGTCATCGTGCATGACGAGGCAAGTAAGAATACTCATGACGCGAGATTAGAACGCTGGAGTGGCTCTGGTAGTTGAAAACTCAGCTCTTTCATTCTAGCTTGGTGACGGTTCAAATATAGCAGCAGCAGTCCAGCATTTCCTGCCTATGAGATCAGCTCTACTCACTGTATTCTGCGTAGCTCCAAGAGAAGGCAATAAGTTTAGCAGTAATTGCAGGGGCGGAGCCAGGATTCAGATATGGGGGGCCGAACACTCACTAAGTGTCGACAAAAAATATATGGTGCCCTCGCTAAATGTTGATGTCGGATTAAAAATTGCGGAATTTGATGTTGGTTTAACCTCTTCATCTTAGAAAATGATATTCCCTCCCTCCTGGAATATGTAGTGCATTATAAATTTTAAAATTTCTACTAAAATATAATGCATTCTACATGGTGTCAATGCTTAGATTGGATAAAGATTGTTAAAAAGAATACCAATTTGAGAAGAAACATCTTAATTGGGGACCTTTATTGAGTTAAATCTATAGCTTTGCACCATTTAAGCTTGTTTATTTATAATCTCTAGTGAATAGGGAGAACTAATAAAAAGTACTAGTGAAAACTATGCAACATTGGGGGGGGGGCCTGCCCGCCCAGTTACTTAACCAAGAATTATGCCTTTAAGTTTCTCTTGTAGAGGCATAAACAATGTTACTGCCTTACACATTGTGTGCTGAGAAAGTCTGAAACAGCGGAAGAATGCAGGAGGACCTTGTTGGAACCTTTGAGAAATAACTGCCAAACCAAATGTCAACTTGAGTACCATGTAACATTGGGTAGGAACTGGTCTTATGATTGACCAATAATGCTTGTATTCGATGTAACGAGATGATTTAGATATAGGTCATATTATTAACCCCTCTCTTTATTACTACCCCCCCCTTGCTCAATGAACCGCGTTCTCAGCAGGTAGCCTCAATGTAGAATTAGGGATACCTGGTTGGTCAGAACGCCATACAAAAGAACTGGAGGGAGTATTTTGCAAGGAGCTACTCCTCCATGTTTGTAAAGGAGGTCCTTTTTAGGCTGTCTTAAGTCAAACATTTTAAATTTTGACTACAAATAATTTTTTTTGGCTGAGTTTGAAAATATGAAAGTGATGTAAGTAGATGCATCTCGAAACGTAGTTTTATAAAAGTATACATTGGCTATATTTTATAAATATTTTATAGAAAAAGTCACGGTCAAAGTTGTTTTTGGACACCGTGTCGATGTCCAAAACAACTTCTTTTAGGGACATGGAGGTAGTTTATATTAATATATAATAATGTGGAATGGAAAATATTCAAGGATGCAGTCTTAAGTACTTCTTTGGCGTAGTTGATTGGTGCACCAGTAACTTCTGCAAGTAGAAATGATAATAAGAAATGTCAACGCATTGCAGCAATGACATAATGTCGAAGAGTTCTATATGTTCAATTGTTTTGCACAAAAACAAAAGCGACTACACATACATTTTAATGTTTTTTTAAAAGAACTTCTAAGGAGTCTATCCATACTGTTTCTTGAAAGGGAAGAAGATTCCATGCAAATCCCTAATCAATAGAATCCTGAAACCCCCTAAGAGGACATACTTGAAAGTTTGAAATTTTCTGAAACGGCAGTGAAACACATGCATGTAAAATTTGAAAACCAAAGTATATTCGCGAGTTATGAAATGGAGAGTACTGTTATAAAAAAATAAACTAAAATATTTCTCAAATCTATGTATAAATACCATTATAAATTAGTATAGAAATAATTCAATAAAAGTGCACTATATGTATTTCTAATTACCCACTTCTACGAGTACTAATTTAAAAATAAACACACTGATACGTGACACCATGTAGATCAAGTAAACATTCGATAAATATTTATTTAATGGTTTATCAAGTGTGGACAAATGTTCTCTTATCAAACCATGTATTAATGACACTGATAGTCCACTTTAAAAGTTTAAATTGTATTAATACTCCATGGCAATAAATTTTATATGTTGCTATTCCAAATAATTTTATATATTTCGACTAAAATAATATATCATTTTAATATTTGTAATTTATTTTAAGCAGTTTATGTTTTTGAAAATAATCAATACTACTATACATATAATTCTTCAATACAGCCAATTCAACATCTTGAGTGCCAAGGTATAGGCTGAAAAGACTATTTATGGTATTATAGTAACTAATAAAAGTGTAGCCTAAACCAAAAATCTTTCTTAATAAAATAAAAAATGACAAAATACTATTAGTACTAGAGTTTCTAACTTAACACATGGATAAAAAATTACATCAACTAATAAGATCAAAAGGGTCAAAGCTAAAATGTAGATTCATGATGTCATAGAAATAGATGCAACAAGAGCTTATATAATTAAGCTTAGATTTCAACTAAATAGAAGTCACGCTAGAAACAAAAATGAGAAATCCTAAAATTATAACAAATTTTTACCCATGGGGCCTCTAATCAATCATCACAATACGAGTTAGAACAGAAACATGAATCCTAAAACTTCTCAAAAAATCATATGGCTATGAATTCAGTTCACTCTAATGTCTAATCACCATTGATAATAATAGCCACAAAATCTATGGATAACCATTGGATTATTATAATCTAGATTATGTATAGGATTATTATAATCAGGATTATGGGTTATAATAATTAGAATATTTGGATCCCTAGATTATGGTGATCGACTATGGTTAGTTAAAGTGCAAAATTCCTATCTTATCCTTTAGTTTGGCACGTTGGACAATAGATTAGGGGCAAGTTAGACTTTTAACACCTATAATCCTGTAAAATCTGGTCTCACCTAGATTATGGGGTTATGGTAATAAAGAGTTTAGATTATAATAATCCGTCATATAATCAATCCAGTTTAGATCAAAATTTGATTATAATAATACGTTATTTAATCAATCATGTTTGGATCAAAATTTAATTATATAATTTGATTATTATAATCACAGATATCCAAACAGGACCTAAGATGTGATTTTGTTTCAGTTTGGGTAAGCTGCCATGCATGCACTTGGAGCCTCTACTTACTTCCCTCGGAATAGTTGTTAAGTTACTTACTCCCTCTTGTCCAAATTATAGCTAACTTTATCTTTTGTCTTAAATAAAAATTTTAACTTTAAGTTTATAGAAAAATACACCAACATCTACAACATCAAATTAGTTTTATTAAGTTAATTACGAAATACTCCCTCCGTCCATGAAATAATGTAATTCTAGCACAGTGATATGGTTTAGTATCTTAAGTTTGATCAATTATAGATAAAAAATATCAATATTTATGATATCAAATAAATACCATTAGATTGATTACGAAATATATTTTCATAAAAAAATAATTTGGAGTCATAAATATAAATAGTATTCACTAGAAATTTGGTTAAACATGAACTACTTTTGTTGGCACGTAATCCGTAGTTGTATTCTTTCTTGGACGGAGGTAGTATGTCTAGAAGGTATGTTTATTTGAGCTTGTACATGTTTATATATTTTTATATAAACTTGATGCAAGTTAGAGAAATATGACTTAGAATAAAGCTAAGTAAATTATAATTTGGAACAAAGGGAGTAAAATTTATTACTGGTGTTGTGGGACGTGATAAAATTGATAGCAACCACTCGATCAACTGTTTGGGTAGAGATCTCATAAAGGAACTACTCCATGCCGTGAGGACTGATGACAGCAGCCGAAGATATGATTGATTAATTCCTCCTCCCACGCATGCGCACGTATCAATTTGACATGAGTGCTCGTATTATTCAGGGGGGGAAAGTGAAATCGTATCATAAAGATGATTAGATCGATGACGGAATGCCAAAATTTGGTGGATCAATATCCGATACGAGTGATATCCTAAACCCTGGGTACTGAACTGGATGGTGCATTCTCCTCCGGGGGGCTTCGGCAGGCTTTCTTTTAGTACGCAGTGATATCAGTTGAAGATCGCTGTCTCTCAATTCAGAGCTCCCACATAGTACCTTGGACTTTGGCCACAGTTGAGTTGACAGGATAGATAGAGCTGAGGTCGTGCCTGTGCTACCGACGAGATTAGCTAGCTCGGTACATTTATGATATGCCATATTGCCAAACAACAGGTGTTAACGTCCAAGCAATTACCTCTATGCAGCAAATCGTGGAATTTGTGACGCTTTGGGACTTGGGAGTAAGTACATGCCATCCAACTAACACAAGTTAAGACTAAGTCACTTGGAGACTCAGTGCTGATGGAGAGTCTTCGGCTCAATTGGTATAGTTGGTACATTTTGTAGGCTCGGTCAACACTTACCTTTGTTGTAAAAAAAAACACTTACCTTCATACCTTGATGTGGCACAGTTGGGCACCACATATATAAAGTGTTTTTTTTTGCATGGTTAATTAACTACCATTCTAGAATCGGTTCTGGATTGCCGGTGTGTGTCGCGAGGGGATCTCCGAATCAACAAGTTTGGGCGCCCTCCTGAACACAAGACGATGCCAAAGCCTTCAAATGGTCAAAGGTGTGGCAGCGGATTGTAGGAAAAAGCTGCAGGAGCACCAACCAAAGGGGTGAAATCGCCAATAGCTCAATACTCTTGCATTGGTAGTTTGGGACATTCGGAAGGAGCAAAATGCACGGTTGTCTTTGAACGCCGACGGTCCGTGCTGGAACTCGAAACGCCATTATTGATGAAAATCAAGGAAGATGCGTCGCTTTGGTGCATGACAATTGACAGGAGTAAATTAAGGGACGACATTGCTTTTTAATCTTCTTCAGTACTGTAGAGAGAGAAAATTGTGATATAGGGCCATAGGGGTGCAATCAAAGAATATGACCTGACCTTATTCTGAGATATATAAACTTCTATTACTGGGTGCTGAGTCACCCTTGGGATCGAAGAAAAATCAGCTGGGTGGTGACAGGCTGACAGCAGAAGAAAGTGACCTCGTTGGAAGACTCTTTTATTTTTTTTCTTCTATTATTAATATTACTGTAATATACAACGATACTACGCAGAAAAAAAGAGAGAAGAAAGCGACCTCGTTGAGCGCTCCAGAAAAGAATATTCTTGTCGACTGCTAACTTAGAAGTCAAGTCGACTGTTGAAGGCTGAAGCGCCACTTCAGGCGCTAGAACGTGAAATGGCTGAAAGGACGTGGTCGTACTGTCTTTGCCCTAGTTGGTTGCAGTGGTAACCCGGGATTGGCTATTTTGGTTAGGTCTGCCAGTAGGCATCAGGTCGTAGGTATGCAAATTGCAAGGCAGGGCCAGTGCATGGACTGAATTGGTAAACCAACTTCTTGTTTTCTAATCGAATGTATCCAGCCTAACTCTATAATTAAGGAGAGGCTTCGATCTCGGTTTGTTTAGTTTGATCAAAGCAGTGCCGACTTCACATAGTACCATCCACCACTGGACTTCAGAAAAAGGATATATACCAGTTGCTCTAAAAAATCATTACGATGAAAAAAATAAATAAAATGCACGATGTGTACGGTGGAAGTGCAGCCAGTTGACTACGAAAATGTCAGCAACGAACTAAGAGTGGATACCTGCTAGGGGCTGGGGGAGCAGGGTTTTTTTAGGGATAAAAAAAGAATTATATTAGATAATAGCTGGGTACATCAACACGTTACAAGCACTCTGGATTACACAAATATCTATAAACTGATTTTCATCTAAATTGTACCCACGCTGTGAATAGCTCTCAAAACTCAGCAGCTAATTTGTGTCAGAAACCGTCAAAAGCAGTGATGCGTTCATCCTCATTTTTCAATACATTTCAATATTTTATATACTGACGGTTCACGTCGTTTAGGATGCAAGATAAGTTGTTCCTAAATCAGCAAATAGGCTAAATGGATTTGTTCCCTTGGAGTTGGGTTGAAAGTTAATTAGAAAGGGGAGCCGTCACGCCTTAGTGTTGTCCTTATTAAAAAAAATTATCTTGTCAATCTACAATACAACAAATCAAATTTAGACTAAAAATCAAGGACAAAATAAAATTATACTCGGAAAAAATTATCTTGTCAATCTACAATACAACAAATCAAATTTAGACTAAAAATCAAGGACAAAATAAAATTATACTCGGATATCCTGCCCACCTAGGTTCAAATCCTCAACTTGGCACGTGTGCTCGCATTTTTCTGAATTTATTCCAGGATTTAACGGCGCTATGTTTTCAGTGGTAGGCGACGTCCCGTCGACAGCGAGACACCTATGATGACTTCGTGAATCTCAAGATTTACCGGCTCAATCCTTCGGAGGTGCTCATAGAAGTAGGGTTTGCATACATGTGTTCATTGGAGTAAGTATGTGTGCGTGTTGTGGGCGTCTATGTTGTGCTGTGTAATTCTCAAAAAACATGAAATAATTAAAATGGCATCCATACATAACCCGTGGCCCAAAGCAAACAAAAATACTGAACTGTGTCCGTGCACATATGCCGGCTCAATTTTTCAAAGATACTCATAAAGATAAAGTATATATGTGTGAGTATATGTACGAGTGTCTGCTTCTATACTCAGATTCGTAAAAGAAAACATAGCATAATAATAAAAAAAACTAAATACAATGCAGAAAGCACACAATGCAACAAGCTACACTAAAAATATTGAAAACACATAAATAAAAGAATACCTTTAGCAATTACTCGTAGCAACGCACAAGTATATTTTCTAGTATTAGAAATATAATATTTGATTTAACTCATGGGCTGTGTAAAAATGGACCCCTGCTACTGAACCCGTGGGCTGGCCCAACTGCACCTCTCCAATCAGTCAGGCTACACCTCGGGATGGGCTGTATTGACTGTAGTACTACATCCAGAAAAGGCCCTTGCTGTGCTTTTCATTTTTCATCGTATAATAACAACAGGACATAAGTCAAACGTTGAGGGTGTGATGCAACGGATCACTCGGCACAAGAAGAAATGGAACTGATGTTCGGTCAAATAAATCACACGTAGAATCAGACGGTAAAGTGTGATCGGTGGATCAGACAAGAACAGCTGCAGAAAACTGGCTACTGCTGGATGCTGCACTCTCCTCTGGCGGTCTCTTATCCCACCAAAGCTACTAGTAGTACCAGCCATAGCCATACGGCGCAGGCCTGAATACTGTGTAGTAGCAGCAGTTCGGCTGCACGCATGGTGAGCAGTATCATCCAGGCACGCACCCCTTTTCGCAGGCTTCAACGCAGGCCTGCACACATGCCTCTCGGCACTGGCAGGATCCTCGTCCTCCTTGGGCGGCTCGGGCTCCGGCTCGGCTTGTCGTCCTCGACGCTGACGATCGCCGCCGCCAGGCACGCCTTCTTGAGCTCCTGCACGATGGCCACCGGGTCCACCGTCCTGACCACCGTCAGTTCTCGTCGTTAATGTCCATGGACTTGATCCATGAAGCAAGGAGGACAATGCAAGAGGATGGCATGCACGCACGCATAATTATGACTGAAAGGTGGAGCCTGTTACAGTTGATAGTTCATAGCGATTTCATGTACTATCTCCGTCAAAAAAAAATTATAATTCTAGCACAGTGTTATGTTTTAGTACTAAGTTTGATCAATTATAAATAAAAAGTATCTATGTTTATAATACCAAATAAATACCATTAGATTAATTACAAAATATATTTATAATAAATTAATTTAAAGACATAACAGTGAATATTATTCACTAAAACTTGTCCGTGGCACGTAACCCATAGTGTATTCTTCTCAGGACAGAGCTATACCTTCTAGCTTGGCAACGGCCGACAATATGGCCGTCTTGCATTTGCTGCCGATCCGATGAGATCAGCTCTGACCACTGTCTTCTGAAGATGTACGCCGAAGTGCCGATTACAAAATGATAAGAAGGATCAGCTACTTGATAACTGAAAACAGTTGGTAAATAATCGAGCAAAATAACATGCCTAACCTTAGACATACTCATCGCCCTTGGTGTCGAGCAAGTCTTATAACCCTTGTGTGAACCCTTGGGTGACAGGAGACTAGAAAGAGACAGTGTTGAAAGCTCTGAAAAATGCTTGTTCAATTCTGGGCCATTTTATACACAGATAGCTAGCGGAGAACCAAGAGGGCAACTGTCAATATTAGTAGTAAGGAATGGTCACATCATCAACAATAATCATTGCGTACGACATAATGATATGAATATGATTGTACTATCAATTCATTTTTTTTCTGTAGTGCTAGAATGTGGAATGGTTCAAAAGGACGTGGCCGTACATCCTCTTTTGCCGTTGCTAGTTGTAGTTTTGCTAAGCTAGGATTGTCTACCAGTTCAGCAAGTAGCAGGCATGTTTGCATTGCATGAGATGCAGAGGGAATGCATCGACAGAACTGGTAAACCAATTCATTTTTCTAATCAATCATATCCAGCCAAGCTCTTAGAGAATTCTTTCATTGTTTGTTAGTTTCTAGTACATGATATAAATTACTCCATCTATTCCTAATTATAAGTGGTTTTGACTTTTTCAGGTCTATAATTTTTGTTATGCATCTAATTAAACGTAGTGTATATCTAAGTGCTAAGTAAAATTTTATGTACATAGAAAATTTAAAACGACTTATAATTTGGAACCGAGAGAGTATCTCTCAAAACAATCGAGGTTAATTAGGCATGTGCATCCACTATTTTTGAGGACAAGGGAATCGAACCACTAGAGCTTGCCGTGGTATACATTCACTTGGTTTTGCAAAGTACTAGCTTATGGCATTTTATGGAGAAAAACTAGTTGCCAGTTGAGGAAAAAAAACAATTGACCAAGAAAAATTCTGCAACCGAGACAGCAAGACACCACAAGAAGCAAGGCTCTCTAATGAATCTTCCAATGATTGCATCGCGGAAACCGTCAGCAGTTGCGACCGATTCATGATTCGTGCTCATGGCCATTCCATGCTAACGCATTTAATGTATTATTTTCATGACAAAATACATGTAGCACCACCCGCCAATAGTTTACTGCTTTACATGACCAAGACATGCTGGGCGGACATAGCGCACGTCTCTACATTTGAATGTGCACAAGTGTACTCGGGAAGCACAGCTACTGACGACGTTGTTCATCATTTCAAGCAAAGAAACATACTAGTGCTTGCGTAATAATAAGGAATTTTCAAAATGTATGCTATTACCATTTGATTTTATTTTCCTATCATTTATGTTCTTTTTCAGAGATCAATGGACTAGGGGCCTAGGCCTCTGTTCGTTCTCAAGGTCCAGAGATGGCGCTTCTCCATTATTAAAAAATGATGAAAGCAAGTGTAAGAAGAAAAGACAACATAATTTAATTAAGCCATAAGTGCAAGGCCCAGTGTATGTATATATAAGGGCATATACACCCCACAGACAGGTCCGTCTCTAAGTGTCTCGAATTTATCATACAGACAGACGAGATTATGTCTCTAACCTGTTTAATGCTCTGCATGTAGCTAGGATCAACTATAAATAAATATTTGTATATCATTGTATGGCTATTTGATAGAAAATGTATCAAGGATAAATAAAAGCAACATGATTACAATAATTTTTAGAAACCATCAATATAATAATTATATTATATATAGTTGCAACGCCTTTTTGTCTAATTTTCTTTGTTTTCATAGCATTGCCATATGCACTCGATTAGATCTTTTTGAGTTTCCTATATTTTGGCCGAGCTTTGATAGCGGAATTTCCTATGCGTTGCTTGTTGTTCATAAAAGGATCCAGCATAAATAAGATGATCATGGTTACAATATTTTTTGGAACAATTAATATAATATAATATAATATAATATAATATAATATAATATAATATAATATAATATAATAATATTTTCATAAATCAAATAAACAAGGAAATGCTACAAACTCTCAACTTTTTAGGAAAAAATTGCAAACACACACTAGCCTGCTACTCCTACAATAGTACTTTTTTTTAGCAGATCCTAGTATAGTAGTACTTCGTTGCTTGCTCTCTCCACTGTAGTATGTAGAAACTGAAAAGCTGTATGGCACTATGCACTTCACATGCTCCTCCTTTGCTCACCGCAGTACTGCGCTGCGCTGCACATGCTTATCCTTTGAATACTCAACTTCAACTGCAAAAACACTTCTCTTCTTCAACGCCTCCTTTTTTTAGAATCAGGAGGAGCCAGCGGTTCCTAATGTAAATTTATTAAAATAAAAAACAACCAAGTATAGGCATTACAGAGAAAGGAGAAACATGGGGGAGAAGAGGAGAAGGATTCAGGATACATAAAACGAAACAAAGAAAAATAGAAAGATTACAGGTGAGACTGAATCCATGATTCTAAAATGGGGGTAATTGTAGCTTTGGTTCTGTGCAGCAACATGAGAGACTCCACTATTAAAGTTCTTCTGCAATCTTCGACAGAGGGATTTTTGTTTCTGAAAATGACATCATTTCTCATCATCCAAATACCCCAGCAAAGGAGTATGAATATATCTAATGAGAAAGAAACATTGAGGAGAGTTCTCCAAGCTTGAAAGATTTGTGGTATTGAGAGGTTGTCTGCAAAGTGAAAGTTCATGATCCCCCAGCTGTCTTTTGCAAAAGGACAATAGAAGAGCAGGTGCATTACTGTTTCTTCAGAGGTTTGCTGACAGAGAACACAATTGTAATCCTCTAAATGCATTCTTCTTCTTCTTAGCATGTTTCTTGTGCCCAATCTATCTTTCAGGAACAACCAAAAGAACACCTTGTGCTTGCTTTGACATGAAGTTTTCCACAACCACTTGAAGATGGGATCAGCCTGTGTATGACCAGTTAACAATATGTAGGCTTTTGAAGAAAAGAATTAGGCCAAGCCCCAAATGTAAACCCAATTGTCATTTGATGTGTCCAGTATTAAATTTGATAGTTCTAACTAAAGTTCTTGCATCTGGGCATAAGCTTCTACTGATACAGAGGCATGGGCTCTACTTAAGCTTATCCTCTTGTGTTTTGCAAAAGAGTATAGTTCTGGGAACTGAAGTTTTCTCACTTGTCCATTCCAAAGATCCTCCCACACCAGACATGATTTCCCATCAGAAATCAGAACACTTGCCATGCCCTTGTATTTGTCTAGTAATTTCAGCATATCACGCCACCAGAATGAACCTTTTGGAGCTACATAGTTTGGTAATCTATCATTTCTATAGTGCTTTTCCCAAATCAGTTTCACCCAAGGTAGAACTTATGTAGATGCTTGAGTAAAAGGGCCTCATTTTGGGTTTGCAGGTTAAGAACACCTAACCCACCTTCATCTTTTGGAATGCAGACCATGGGCCATGCTGCCTTTGCAACTTTCCTAGTATTTACATCTGCACCCCTCCAGAGACAATACTTTCTGAACTTGTCGATCTGTTTTATTACTGTTTTGGGCAAAGCAATAGAGCACATGGAATAGGTTGGGAGAGTTGTCAAAACTGAATTAGTTAATTTCAATCTGCCAGCTTGACTAAGAAAAGGGGAGACATATCTTAATCTTCTTTCACATTTGTTAATGAGAGGAAGGAAATCATCAACTTTTGGTTTACTCAACCCCATGGGTAAGCCTAGATAAGTGAAAGGAAAGGAACCAGTTGCACAACCAAAAGTTCTTGAAAGGTTACTCAATTTTTCATTACTGACATTAATTGGAAACCATCATAGATTTGGAAAAATTGATCTTCAGACCAGTGGAATCACTGAAGGATTGAAGGATACCTTTCAAGAAAAAAAAAAGTTGGGTGGCAGAGGCTTCCAGGATGATCAAGGTGTCATCTGCATAATGGATAATAGGGAAGTCCAGAATTGGAGCTGAGATTGGCAGCCTCAAGTGTCCCAGTTGTGCAGCCTTGTTTTTTAATGGATTGGAGGAGGTCTGCTGCCAAAACAAACAGAAGAGGAGATAAGGAATCACCCTGCCTTACCCCTCTCCTACAGTGAAATGTCATGCCTAGGACCCCATTTAGCAAAACTGCTGAGGTGCCCAAGCTTAGGATGGAATCAATCCATGATCTCCATTTCAAGCTAAAACCCTTCTGAGCCATTACTTCTAAGATTGTCTTGTGCTCAATCTTATCGAAGGCTTTTTCAAAATCCAGCTTCAATACAACAATCTCCTTCTTTGATTGGTGGCAAAGGTGGAGGTGGAGGTACTCAAAAGACCAAGCAATGCAGTCTTGGATGGTTCTGGACTTGATGAAACCATACTGGTTTTGGTGCACTAATTGAAGGATTACACTCTTCAATCTGTTGGCCAAAAGTTTTGTGAGCAGCTTGATAGAGCAATTTAGCAAGGAAATTGGCCTGAAATCTCCAACCTGCTACGCTCCATCAATTTTGGGGATCAGAGTGATAAACGAGTCATTTATGCTTTGGAGGCAAACTAAATTTTCCTGAAAATCAGTGCAAAGAGCATAGAAGTCATCCTTGATGAAGTGCCAGCAGCTTTTGATGAAATTGTTATTGAAGCCATCAGGCCCAGGAGCTTTGTCATTTGGCAAGTTTCTGACTACTGCATCAATTTCATCTTTGGTAAATGGTTCATCTAGCCATGAGAGATCTGAGTTACTTTCCAAAAAGAAACTGAGGTTGAAGGTGATAGAGGTGAATTCAGGTTGCCCAATTCTGTCCTTGAATGCCTCCCAGAGAACAGCAGCCTTGTCAAAATGATTGTGGACCACTTAACCATTTTGTTTCTGTATTTGGGTAATCAGGTTATTCATATGCCTGATGGTTGGGGTAGCATGAAATAATTTGGTTCCAGCATCCCCATCCTTGTGAAGCTCGGCGGCGAAGCTCGCCGGCGCGGCTCGCAGCAGTCAGGCGGAGCTCGCCTGTGCGAAGCCAACGACAGATCTCCGGCGTAGCTCGCGGTGGCAGGGCGGAGCTCGCCTGCGTGCAGATCACGGCTGGTCGAAGGTCGTCTGCGTGCTTGCGGCAGCCAGTGAACAAAACGAGAAAGGAGCAGTTTGGTGCGGAAGATTGGCGCCATCGTCGCTAGTCACTACCTCCTGCCGCACGAGATCGAGGCCTTTTACTCCAGGCGAAAATTTCTTCTCAGAGCACGAGCTAGGGTCATCCTCTCGTGAGATGACGACCTGCCTGTCTCTTGGCTCCGCTGGGGTCTTTCTGTAAAACTGATGGCATAGAGACGGCACGAACAGACCCGTTGTACGTGCCCTAAGAGATTGATGTTAATTACCATTCAAATGGTATTTCGATGTAAAATTCAATAAGAGAATAGAACTGTATAGGTTCAACAAAAATAAAGGAGATAATATCCAATAGAAGAGTATGGCTAATCTATTTTTTAATCATAAAAAGGTAAGTATCCACCCAAAGAAAAAAATATAACATATTCTCTATCTCCCTCTCTTTCCCTCCCGACATAGATTGTCCGATATTATATGTGCACTCTGCGGTAACCAAAGGTATGGTTTGTAGCGAGGGAACATTGATACGTTGATGCCAAGAGTGCATGTCACGAAGTATAATGTCCAGAGTCCAAATAGCTCAGTTTCACTATACATGTTAAATCCCACTAAACAAACTTATGTTTCCATTCTTTTGTTCTCACTTGCTTTATGTAAAAGGTTAACCTGAGGTTGGTAGTACAGATTCTAGAAGGCTTATATATATGTTGGTCTAACCCACACTTGGTAGCTAGACAAGGTGTGACTCTTATATCTCAACACATAACATACAACATGGCTACTGTAGACCAAATTTAAATTGGACTGGATGTCAAACGAAGTGTAGAAAGATTAGAATCTATATAAAATGTTACTGCCTTCGTTCTAAATTGTAAGTTGTTTTTTCAGATACATAGCTTGTACTACGCACCTAGATATTCATTATGTCTAGATATAGTAAAAGTTGTGTATCTCAAAAAGCCCAAACGATTTACGATTTGGAACAGAGAGAGAATTACATTATGGCCAGGTTCAAATCATGTCTATCAAAAGCAAGCAAAATAAGAGCGGTAAACGGGTAAAGTACAAACTTGATGATTGAAGCTAGAATGAAGCAACACTAAAATACTCTTAATACTAGTCACGCAATTGCGCTTGTTGCCACCCATATATAATTAAACTTATTATGATGTGTCCTGTCCAATTTTTGTAGGCCCATTGATATTTTGGAGAAAGATGGGTGGAACATCCTTTCAGATGGGCCCGAAGGCCGGCCCATTGTAAACACACCATTGGTCACTGATGACTACATGTGAATCCAGGTGTGATGTAGCGTGGTCATGCATGCATGGACCGTAACGGAGTGATGATCTGATCCATGCTTAATTAGCACTAACTATTGATGGTTGTGCACTAAGGATGCATGATGGATCAATCGGTGGTAGGTTGAGAAAGAGATTTTCTTGGAAGTAGGAAGGGGGTTTCCTTGCTGTCCAATCTGCGTCTGATCTCGATAGTGATGATTCCTTTCCTTCCATTTCGTTTTCCTTGTTACTTTGTTAGGTCCTGACCTAGCTGCCCTGTGATGTAACTCACTTTGTTTGTTGAACATAATAAGATGATAGAGTCTCTATCTTGGCTTTCCTACTATAAAACAAGGATACTGTATCACTTTCTTGTAACATATTCATCAATGTGTTCTAGCGAAATTTCATAGTAACACAAAATAGTGTGTTACAGACTTCAGTTGTAACACAAAACACTTTTTTATAAAAATATGTTACTAATAATAATTACAGTAACACAAAATTAATGTTACAAGCAAAATGTTACAAAAAACGTACTATGTTGTAACACATAAATGGAACATATAAAATATGTTACAAATATATGTCATGTAGTAACACAAAATAATATTACAGTCCAAGTGTTACAAATAAACATATACATGTGGACCTTCCTATTCATAGGTGACACGAACATCGCACCTAGGTGCCATCAAGGCTGTTAGGCAATCACGTCGTGGTCATCACATGAGAACTAAGTAGCAATGAGTAAGCGATTAAAAAGGTTAGTCCAATGCCAGAGTCCGTTGTCAATTTAGTAGGCCAAACTCAAGACACTCTAGATGCCAGATCACAAGAAGAACAAGTACAATAGAGAAGGAAAAAACTGAAAAACAAAAAAAAACAAAAATGTGTAAATAAATGTGCGTAATTTTTATGTTGTTGCGCAAATCTACTAATCTATCACTGTATAGGTTGCAATTGTTAGGTACTTATTGCAACTACAATCCTTAGTTGATGCAATATCATGTTACTATTGCCACGGTTTTTTTTGTTGCTATAGACTAATGTATTTGGTGAGCCTTTCTTTATCTAGAGCCCAACAACGTTAACACATACGCGAGCATCCCTTCTTTGCTCGATCGCCACGAGACACTTTGTTCGATATGTAAGACTGTCTCCAACAACCGTTACCTAAAATACAAGACACATTTCACGTTTGGATAGCGCTACAGGTAAATGGTTCAATACCCATTTTTGGTCTTCTCCAACAACGAGACCCAAAAAAGAACCCTTTCTGCAAATAGATCTTCAGGAGAGAGGATACTCAGATTTGGGTTATACCTCTCCTGATACCCAAAATAAGTCTTCCATATAGTTACCCTATTAGAGACTATAGGTATTCTGTTGAAGACCTATTATGGGTTTGGGTCTCCTGATGGAGATGGCCTAAGGCCCAGCAACATTAGCACATACGTGAGCATCCCTTCTTCGTTGGATCACCAAGAGGCACCGTTGCAATTCTACCAATTTGGTTGCAATGGGTAGAACACCATTGCACATAAGTTTTTATATTTTCCTTCGGTACATACATATACGGCTATGGATTGTCTCGATTGCTATATGGCTACGGATTGTCTCGTTTGCTATGGAACCAGTCAGGTGCGGATAATGTTGGTAACAAATATCTCTTCAGATATCTAAGTAAAACAACATGCATATGTATCACTTAAAGTAATCATTTGATCGCTCCAAAAAAGCCCAAATTCCAACTCAAAGTACTTAAAAGAAGCAGCACATGGCACAGACACATTTTTGGGCAGTCAGTCACAGAACATAAATAGACCAGTCATATCATCATTAATTTATTTGCATTTCCTCAGGTTGGCTCACCTCATTGTTCTAGTGGTGCTTAGCTTTCAAGTGGTTCCAAAACATGAAGGTGTCACGTTCAGTAGAGTATACATACAATGCAGTGACTAGTGAGGCACAACTAAAAAAATCATAAGTAATATATATAATGCACGTGCACCCACACAATAGCAAAAATTCCATTAACAAGTTAACAGATATATCACATAGACTAAATTACTTGCAACATACATAACATCAGCATGGTCTTACTAAGCTGAACTAATACTACTTTACTAGCATTTTGATTCAGACTCTCAAAGCCATGAACTGCAGCAGCCAGTAAGCCATCCTGTCATGTCCAAAATGAGAACCATATCATAATCAAATAACAAAAGAAAGTGATGCAGGACTCTGTCAGCAACTGGTTAGGAAGTTCATAGTGAAGTAGTACATGGTTAAGAAGAGGAAAACTCAGAGGAGCTATCTTTCCTTAAAAAAGCACACCACGTTCTAGCTCCTTCCTGCACACACGCCATTCAAAAGGGAACACTCCATGTCACAAGAGGAATACATAGTGCAGGAATTTCTCTCTCTAGCAGTAGCACTACTTCTATGCATAATCCTACATGAGCACAACCAATTCAGAGCTGATTCCTGTAGCCACAACGCCCCAAAGAAGATAATTACCTACTCTGTTCCAAACCGGTCAAGCAATGCCAGGAGCATCATGGGAGGCAATGTAAGCACTTCTTGCGTGGAAATCTGTTCAAAGTGAGGTAGGCAGGTTATCAGGGGTTCGCGTTCTCCGGTGCAGCCCTTCTCCATGCTGCATATGATGGGAGGCAATGTAAGCACCTATGCCTTCAGACATCACTTGCGGCTCAGACATTTCATCGTCTAGCAGCTCCAACACAAGTTGATAGCACATAAAAAAATAAAGGCGATAAAACTGTTAAGTATGAAGTAGTAAGGATTATACAATACCATATGTACTATTTTTGTTAAAAGGATGGTCAAATGTGTGGAAATGATTTGATAGATTATATTCAAAGCATGCCTGATAAGAAATTTCTTTTTTTTTTCAATCCTCGGTTGAGGAAGCTAACAAATATGTGGACATGATTGATAGAATATATTCAAAGCTGAATATAATCAGTTTGATAAACATGCTTTGATTCTGCACTGCCACCTACTTATTCAGTGTCTTGTCAGTCATTGCTAGTGATAATTCGAGTACCAATAAAACTTCACTGGGTACTAATAATTCGAGTAGAACCTGTAGGCTGGAGTGGTGCATCCTGAGGAGGGAGGTTGTGCCTTGTCAAAGACTGGGAAGGAGAAAAAACAGAGTCCATTCATTGTTCATTCAGTTGAGCACATGGACTGAAAAATAGAGAACTTGAGAAAGAGTCAGGACCAAAAAATAACTAATGATGGTGACGAAGGACCGGAAACGGCGACCAGAGGGGGTGAATGGGAGCCTTAAATTCCTTTCGAAATATTTGACCGATGTCCCAAAATCAAACCCCAAAAACAAACGCAAGCAAGATCAATTTGTTCACAAGCCAACTGGTGGCTGGATACCTCTGGTGACGACCAAGAAGTACAGCGGAGCGAGAACCAACGAAAAAGAGCACGCGAAGAAACAAGTGAAAACAACCAACTTTAGACGGGGGCGGACTGTCTGCGGATCAGAGCCGGACTGTCTGCAGTCCGAACCCCGGACAGTCTGGAGTCCAACCCCGGACTGTCCGCGGCCTGAAGAACGTGCAGATGCAGAACTGAAACGAGCAGAGGCAAATCGAGCGATAGCAGGCGAGCAGCTCCGGGCAGGGGCGTACACCGCTTGGCTGAGCGGGATGGACGAGATGCTCGACGCCTGAGGCCTGCTGCTGAACGCGCGGCCACTGGTGAGTGCTCCCTGCTTGCTGGTGGTGACCGGAGACAATTCCGGTGGCCTGAATCAAGACCTGGTGCAGCACGATGTCAAGCACAGGGCAGAACAGGAGGGAGAGAGGCTAGCTGCCAGCCACGAGCACCCACAGCAAGAACCGCTCAAGTGAGCTCGCTTGGTGCCTGAGCACTTAGCGCTGGTAGTGCTGCCGCTGGGCTGCTGGACAGCTGCTCCTGCTCGATACAGTCACGAACACACTAACAGAGAAGAAGCAAGAACGAACAGAAGAAAAAGGAGCGACCAAAAATCTGATGAAAACCAAGCTAAACCTCCATAAAACGCTCCCAAATTTTGCACAGATGCAATTCAACCTAGCACGAACCTATTCCCCAAAAATCATTGCCTGGGATTGAGCCAAACTCCGGGAAATTGAGATCGAACTCAAGAACGAAAAAGGGGAAAAATTGGAAACACAGTGAACGAATTTCATAGCTTCGATTTAGGAATCCCGAAGGACAACTGGAGGATTCGGGCCTCCATTCCCAATCCAAAATCACAGGTTTGTTACACAAATTTGGAATTTGTAGATATCTCTCACAAGAAAACCTAAGGGTAGGGAAAACATAGGGATCGCTCGGTCTAGGGTTCAAATGCATGCAACATGAACTTGAATTTATTCGGATCAGATAGCATCATCAGATCAGGAGTTGATGACGACGTACCTTCAAGCAGCGATCCACGAGGGAGTGGCGGAGTCAGTCGAGAGTTTCAGCTCGATCTCCACCAGTCCACCTTGCCGAGCGCCAAACTGCCCGCTTCGCCTTGTGAGGAGGAATAAAAACGACAGAAAAAAAAGTGGGTCATCCGGCTCCGCTTATATCCCTTCTATTTCGGTAATGGGCCGTGGAAAATCTGTGTGCGAACAATTCCAGAAACTGGAGGGAAACAGTCCCCGCCAATAAAGAAATGGTAATTCGGTCACACTGTTTGATAGGTAATTTGAGTTAGATGGATTTCTTGGAGGGAAGATTTGGTGGAAATACTTTCGGTCATATTTTAGGAGGGAAGCTAAGATTCTTGTTTTAGGTGGAAATACATAGCATTTTTTACAAGAATAATGTACGGATCAAATTAACTTGGCCTGCGAGAAAACATTGCAAGATAAATTTAAGGATGTCCAAAACATATTCTAAAATAATTTTAAGAAAATCAAATTATTTCAATTTTCAGCATAATAAACTGACATATCCAAAACTGATTTCCATTATTTTTACCTATCTGATTCCAGATCTGAATTAAAAAAAATAGAATGGATATCCTATAGGATCTATGTCTCTATATAGAAGGTAAACGTGACTAATTATATTGATTTTGTAACATTAATAATGTATAAAGAAAAGAAAATTTAATTAATTTCTATATAACTAAGAAAGTAATTTGACATTTCTAATTAAGTTAACATAACCAATGATAAATAATATCATTTTAATTTAATATGTCGAGAGAGTTTATAGTATACTTATATTTTCATATCTTATTAGATATATATGCTCGTGCATTGCATCGGGACCATTCTCAATTCACTACTACAGCGCAGTAAAGCGGTGGAGAGCGGGTTTTTTTAGTTCCCAGCTCGTAGTGTAAATAGAGAAGTGATTCTGGTCAGCTCCTCACCAGAATCCAGTTGTATGCACTACTACACATAAATTTGTAGGGGCGACTCCTGATGATTTGTAGGGGCGGTTTTACCAACCGCCCCTACCAAAGGGTGGCTACAAATAGCCGATTTGTAGGGGGTGGTTGGCCAGTTGTCGGGCGGCTCACTATTTGTAGGCGCGGCTGGATATTGAGCCGCCCCCACAAATCCGTTTCACAAAATTCACAAATCTGGGCCAAAAAAATAGAATTTTTTTTTAATATGGGAAGGCCCCCACCGATCAGCCGTAAGTGCCAAAGTGGTCCTAAGTGTTTGGTAGGGCTCCGCGAAAGCTAAGGGGCCATTTGGTAGAGTTCAAGATTCTTGTAGAAACGTTTCAGACGTAGATTATCTGAAGAAACGTTTCTAGTTGTGAATGAGAAGCACATCATGAAACAATTTGGCTGTTAGGCTGGGTTCTGTTTCCTAAGTAAATGTTTTTTAAAAAAATCATATAAAATAGAAATATGCTTCACAAAATCTTGATTATTTATTGGAAAATAACAACCTAAATGCAAGCCATTTTAAAATTGTTGCAATAAAAAAGAATAAGGAAAAAACAATCTCTAGTGCATATGGGGGAGAGTATAATCGGAAACAACGAAACCAGCCTACTCCCATTTCTCTCCGTAGGCAAAAAAAAAAATCACGAAACCAGTGGAACATTTCACGTCTAGAGCGTTTGGGTTCGATTCTTTCGTTTCTTGCGAGAAACAGAATCAGTTCGACTAGCCAAAGAGTGAAGTTGGTGTTAGGAGCTACGCCAAAAGGGCCCTAAAAGTGTCCCTTCTCACCGGTCACTACTAGATTCAAAGGTGATTAATACATAAATCTATCTTTCTTACATATGTGAAAATCAAATTAAACTTTTGTTTCACATGTTCGTTTATAATAAATTAAATACAATAATTCTTTCACAATGATGTAACTTTTAATGAATACATTTCTACTTATTATTAAAATGACCTCACAGTTGATCTAAGTGTGATAAATAATACATTGAACTATAAACTAAATTCGAGGACCAAGCAATATATTCAAATAATTTTTTATTAAATAAAATCATAAAAATCAAATTGACACCGGCTCCCACGCAGAATGCCAAAAATTTTCAAAGTACCTATAGCCGCGTGCTCCTCACAAGACCACGAACTCCTCTCGTCTCGCAGATTGAAAGTATTATAGCTTCGCGCTGCTCGGAACCCTAATCTATTCATCTCTTTTCCTCGCACTCCTCAGCTCATCCCGCCGCCTCCTCCTCAGGCCTTCACCTGTTCCCACAGATCTAGAAGGAAGATGCCAGCAACTCATTCCTCTATCGTTCCAATCCTCCCACCCTCGACACAGCGTGCCACTGCCCCCCCAACTTCGTCTAAACGATCCATGCCGGCAGCCGACATCCGAAGAATTGGCGAAGGGACGTGCAGATCCGTACAAGTCCCACGCAGATCCGGCCACACGCGGAGCGCCGGGGGCTGGTGCTGCACGTCATCGAGGCCCGCGGCCTCCGGGAGCTAACAAATCGGCGGTGAGCTCTCCCCTCCTTGTCCCACGCCCTCAGGTACACCGCACGCACCATCGTCCACCGCCCGGCGCCCACCACACGTTGCCTACTTCGATACAGTTGTCTCTGCCACCAAGTGGTCTCGACGTGGCCTGGATCCGGCGTGCCGCGGCCGGGGTCTGTAGACCGCGGTGGGTGTGTGAACTGGGCCAGAGCATCTCGGCCTCCGTCTCCGATCGAGATGGGGAGGCACGGGTGGGCGGCTCCGTGTTTGCGGTGCGGATGCGGCGGCTAGCCAGCGGAGGGAAGTGGCGCTGGCTGCCTGGCTCGGGCCTGGGCGGAGCGGATGCGGCGAGCTGGCGATGCAAGCTCAGACCAGGGAGACGCGGATGCAGCAGCAATTTCTCCGGCCAGGGAGGAGCAGATGTGGTGGCGGGGTACCTCCGATTCCTCGTCGACAGCAAAGCACATCTTCCAGATGCTCGACGCCATCGTTGGACGCGTCATCGTCCTATGGCGTCAGTGATCGCTCTCCGCTTTTTTAATTTCTCTTCTATTATTGTCTTGATTGGTGGAAAATTAAAGGTGCGGCCCTTATGTGATGCTAGCAAGTGCATGGCGGTGTTTCGTGTGCCTCTATTGAATCGGTGAAATTTGATTGGTTCGCAGCAAGGAAAAATACGCCTTCTCTACTCTTGTACGGATTTTGCATCTCATAAATCCCTAGACATTAGCAATGTCGATTCAGTGTCATATGATCATACCATATTGTATTACTGTTTTTGGTCTAAATGAAGAAACTCAAACTTGACAGTTCAAAACCATTGGTTCTTCTGAACTGTACTGCACTCCATTCTGAGCTGTGGTTCCACTGTTTATGTAGTTTTTTTTTAAAAAAAAACTTTAGCAGCAGTAGTACTGCACTTCTGCTATTTCATTAGAGTAGAGTGCCAGGTAACAGATTGTAGTGACTGAAAATACAAATAGAGATCGTTGGCACTTGCTGAAAATACAAACTCTGACAAATGCTAATGACAGAAAATACAAGAAGCTAACATATGCTAGTGACCAAAAAATTCAAGAAGCTAACAGATTCTAGTGACTGAAAATACTGATCGATAGCACTTGAAAATAGTAAAATACAAAGAAGCTAACTGATGCTAGTGATGGAAAATACAAGAAGCTAACAGATGTTTGTGACCGAAAATTCATGTGTGATTAGAAGTGTTGTGCAGGTAAGAGATGTGATTAGAAGAGATGTCCTTGGGTCTAGAGTAGTAGAGTTTAAATTGTAGGTCATAGGGGATTGACAACTTCGGTGAGCTTTACTGTAAAATGGTATTTGTAACTGCATATGAAAGGAATATGTAAACAATATGGGTCAAATTAAATTTGTGCCTTTGTACTGTCCCTCTACTGAACAACATATGGCTGTATATACTAAAAAAAGGTTTATCTAGATTGTACTGCACTGTTCCAATGGGAACTTTTTACTGAGTTCCATGTCCTCTTTGTTCAAATACATTCCATGTTTAGCATCATGTCTTAAGATCGGGTGTTGAGAGAAGAGAAAGCTGGACAAGTGCACGGCATGGGATTGCTTTCAGTTCCTAAACAAGTTTATGGTCGAAGAACACACCATTTTAAGGACATTAATATAGTTTCACTAGATGGCTCATCATCTGATGTAGAGACTCACATGTTGGAGGAAATAAGGCAACTTAAAGAACATTCTAGAATGCAAGACAAAGTTATTGAAAAACTAAAAAAACAATCAAAGGCACCATGAGAACCAAGAAGCAACAATGGTAACAATGTACATTTTAATTTGTAACTTCGTATTGAAATGTGTTACTCAAACTTTATTTATTTTCCAGGGAAATTGTGCTAGGAGTGATCATAACAATTCTCAGAATCAAGCGGTGCTTTCTAAAAAAAAGGTATTTGCTCTATTTTCCATGTTTTCACCTAATTTAGTCTTTTGGCTTTAATATTGTTTCAAATTTTTAGAGAGTTCACTGTGTTGCACCTAACTAGAATGATGGATTCCTTGAACACAGGGATGAATTGGTAAAGCCACTTTCTTGTGAATTTAATACTATTTTATTCACAAAGGATTTTTTTATATTAACTCATACTACTGTCTTTTTTCTCTTTACTAGAATAAAGAAACATGTGAGTCTGAATATAGAGATGATGACCGTCTACTTTTATCCACCACAAGTAAAACAACAAAGAAACAAAAGGTATCTATGAACCACACTTTGTTGTATTTATAGAGGAATTTTTGTCTTAATATTTCATACTTCATTTTATACGTGTAAGGGTCATCATGGAGGGCCTGGAGAGACTACGACCATTGCACACCAGGAGGTGGCTCATGACAAGGTTACATGCATCAAGCGTCAAGCACCTAAACAACTTCCTGTAGTGAAGGTAGATGAACATAATACACTTGTTCTAATTGCATGATCTTGATGTACAACTAAGGGTTGTTGGTCACTAAGAGATTATGTCAAATTAATGTAGGTTAGGTCCATGGTGCTACTAATGACTTCAAAATATCCTAATAAGGCTAATGTGGCCTATGCAACTCTCTTGAGCACTGATCCAGAAGCCATTGTTGGTGGAGTTAAGACAAGAAGTCAATTCTACAAAGTGCGTATCGATCATGCTATAGCAAAAGATGAGCCATTAGTGAGGCCTAGGCCTGGGTGCAACAATATTGGTGATGCTCAAGCCAAAGGAGTCTCAATTGCTTGGCCTTCGATGTTTGTATGTTCAAACTAGCTTTTTTAACTTACATTATTGTACATATGCGGCCTAATTTGTAATCTTACAACTTACATTTTCTTTGCAGGTTCAAATGATTAATGGTTGAATTCCTACATCGATGTGTACAAAGAATAATGGAAGAAGAAGCAATGGACTTTATGAATCCTAGCTAGTTCTTAAATTTTTCTTTCTAGTATGGACTATGTGTGTTTGCTCTCTAGAGCCATATCGTTATGTACAAATACTATGATTTAATCTAAACAAGCACTATGTTTGAAATCATCCTACTATATGTGGATCTTGTTATGATTATTGAAATTTGTGGTTTATATGATTTTGCAATGTGTCATATTTGTGTGATTCTATAATAATCCGTGTGCCACATATATAGGCGAAACAAATATTTGTTTCCTAATCTGAATATGTTACAATTGATATAAACAAGTGTTACAAACCATGTGTTCCTTTGTTCCATACTGTGCTCTACCATAATGTAGAAGTGTTACTAGAACTAAAAAAAGTGTTATGGCAGGCAATCACTATAACACTAAGCAAATGTTCCCATAGATAAATAAATGTGTTACAAACTATGTATTCCACCATAATGTGAAGTGTTAATAGAGGAAAAAAAGTGTTACAACAAAAATCATTGTAACACTAGACAAATGTTCCTATAGACAAGTAAATGTGTTACGATAAATCAGTCTACAGTAACATGGCCAATTGGAACACACAAAAAAATATGTTACTTAAAGAGTTAGTAACACTTTTTCCAACCTATTATAACACAAGTTGGTGTTACTATATCCGTGCGCTGTAGTAGTAGTCCTCAATGCTTGAGCATTTTCTAGTAGGAGCATAAAGGTTAGCTGGGCACACAGCCAAAAAGCAGCCCACCAGTACGACGAGTGACTACCCAGCTAACTGTTTTTATGGCTTGTCCTGGTGCTCGAACCATTGATGAAATGAAGCGGAAACTAGAGGACGATAATGTCGGTGGTAGCATCAGGACATGCATGCACACAGAGCAGAAGAATTTTGCATCATCTTTGCATCAGCAAGTGAGGCGTCCTCAAACTGAGCGGCATGCACGTACAAAATTGCTGCGTGTAGTTGTACTTGTCCTCAATTCTGTAGTCTAAGCTTCTCCAGACCAAAGAGGGTCTCCGATACGACGCAGCTCCACATGGAGATAGAAGGGTTTCCTCCTAGAAAGCCTCCACGCCTGCTTCATCGAAAGGTCATAGTTACTTTAAGCGCTCCGAGTCACCAAGATACTATGGCAAAATGGCTCTACCTCACAAAGCTCTCAAGATCTAAGGCTTAACACTCGATCACAAGGGTTAACTATGGTGTCTATCCTAGTCTTGGATGTGATCTTGGTATTTTTAAGAGTGTAGATGGTGTAAGCGCAAAGGGGCAGAAGCATCAACATTATCAAGCTAATTACTCATAAGCATTACACGAACACCTTATGTGCATTCTAGAAACAGCCCCATAGTATCAA
The DNA here is from genome assembly GCA_904845875.1 of Miscanthus lutarioriparius. Taxonomy (NCBI): domain Eukaryota; kingdom Viridiplantae; phylum Streptophyta; class Magnoliopsida; order Poales; family Poaceae; genus Miscanthus; species Miscanthus lutarioriparius. The sequence continues at coordinate 88,129,828 of CAJGYO010000006.1, forward strand.
TTATTCTAACATGGTGCTATCCAAACTTCAAAAATAAGGAATATACTTGCAAAGAAGGGATCGAGTTCGGAACGATGATATACGTGAGAGATTAGGGGTAGCGCCAATTGAAGAAAAGCTTGTCCAACACCGGTTGAGATGGTTTGGACATGTGCAACGGAGACCTTCAGATGCACCGGTGCGTAGTGGAATCCTAAGTCAGGATAGTAACGTGAAGAGAGGCAGAGGAAGATCGAAGTTGACTTGGGTAGAGGCAATAAAAGGAGACTTGAAAGGATGGAATATACCCAAAGACTTAGCCTTAGATAGGAATGCTTGGAAGACAGCTATTCACATGCCTGAACCTTGATTGTTTCTGTTGGGTTTCAACTCTAGCCTACCCCAACTTGTTTGGGACTTAAAGGCTTTGTTGTTGTTGTTGTTGTTGTTGTTGATACTTGCAAAGATCAGCTCACTAATACATCAATCCCCATCATCAACATATCAAAGAACCCATACATGTCTCATATGCCAACTCAATCATACACTATGAACTTGAACGAATATCAGCAATAGCAAGCAAGATAGTGAGCAATCAACATGTATGGCAAGAGAAATACCTAATCACAAGTAGACACCAAGATTTACGTCGAAATCCCTTGCAGAAAAACCACGGACGGCGACGAGCAAGCAATGCACTATGAAAATGAAGATACATGGTGGTAGCCAACAAATAGAGGAGAGGCTCCAAATCCCCCACACAAATTGCACTAGGGCATTCTCTATTCAGTGGATTTAGAGGGAAATATACGGTTCTCTCACTCTCTCAAGTGCTATGTAACCCTAGCACTCAAGGTGGAAGAACAAGCCCCTCTCTTTTGTGCAAGGAACTCCTATTTTCGAGCAGGAGACACACTAGCGATTTTAATGGCCATAACCGCGCCCCAATCTCACATTGGTTTTTGTGGACAGGTCCACAACCTCCTTAGTTGGGTGCTGCTTTCATCTGTTTCAGTAGTTCTGCCCTAGTTCTAGTAGTTGGTGTTTCTACTTTAGGGGGGGAGGGCCTTGTGTGGCCGTTCCTTTTGGGTTGAGCTCTGTAAATTCTTGTACAACTTTTTTTTTCTTTTATCTCGTCTAATAAAATTTATGGCAAAGCTTTTGCCGTCCTTTAAAAAAAAATCTCACGTGAGATATACCAAAATGCCCCTAGAGCAACGCTACAAAAGTGGGCCTCCATTTAGCAACAATGAGTATCAACTTTGAGCCCAAAATAACCTTCAAAAGTGTGTGTCTAAATCTAAGTCATCATCACACATAGGGTGTGGAAGCACTTTCTGTAATTTATCTCGGTCTTTTTTTTACAGGTGTACGCACGGGAGATTTTTGCATTGCACGCCAGCTCAAGACAGAAAATGAGTCCTTTCCTTGCAGGAACACGTCAGTTTCTTTCTTCACAGGATCGACCACGGACGTCTCAGAAAAGACAGGTCTGTTACGTACGTTAAAAGGGCCAACAGCGTAAAGCTACTCTGAAAACTGCAATAGAGCGATGCGCCGGTTGCCGTTGGACAACGCAGCAGCAGCAGCAAGCAGCTTGTGTCCCGGAGCAAGGAGGTCCGCCGTCGCTGTCTTGTCGAGATCACGGCAGGCCCGTTTTCCCCGTACGTGATTACAACTTCGTCTTACCACCGTCAGCAGTTACGCTTGAGCTGCACACATCACCTGATCATCTCCACGTCACTTTTGTTAGAAATTTACGCATTTTTATTATCAGTTTAATCCAGAAAAATAGCATCAGCAGGTTCGTGGCGACATATATATGCATATGCATGTCTCTAATGAACGCTACAGTATGCAAAGATGACATACAGATAAATACAGTAAAAGCACATATTACAGTAATCAGAAAGATTAGACTGTACCCAGCGAAGGTCCCATGCCGAGGGCATCGGAGGCTCCATTCGTACTAGTCGACATAGTACGTTGCTTGAAGTCGCAGACCACAGTCGGTGCAGGACGATGTTCGTAGTGCAGTCCCACGAACGGATCACCAAGAAGAAGACGCCTTGCTGTTCCGCAGACAATCACCGGGAAGAAGACGGGTTCCAAGAGCGATCACCACCAGGAAGAAGGCGTACGTAGATGAGCAGTTGCGGATCGCTCCCCAAAAACCTAATCGCCGCATACCCCATGCAAGGTTCTCAAGCAGGCGAGGGTTCCGAAGGCACGCGGATCGCTCTCAAAAAACCTAATCGCCGCACACCCCGTGCAAGGTTCTCAAGCGGGGCGAGGGTTCTGGAGGCACCTGCTCTCCCGCTGCTCCGTGCGCGCAGAGGTACGGGACGGGGAAGCCAGAAGGTTGCTGAGATGTGGTTTCTCTCGGGAGCGGTTGCGGAAGATGGAGATCTGGACTAATGGAGGACTGCGACGGGAAGGAAGAGAGGCAGCGGAGAATCCCAAGAGACGGAGAAACGGAAGCGGAAAGGATGGTAACTGACGCAATCAGTTCGCCTCCATCATCAAATGGAGTAACTCCCGTGATTATGTGGATTAAGTGGCAAAAAGACTGGCCGCGCCCACGGCCTGACCGGTGGCGGCGGTGGCGCGCGCACGTGTGGCATGCTTTTGTCATTTTTTCAGCTTCTTAATTTAGATGAATAATTTCCAACCATATAAGCTGAGTCAACGTTCAGTCAAAATCCCATATAATATTAAACCATACAACATTTAATATTACGTACGAATTTTATTTGATTTATAAATATTATATGGGCCAAGCCCATGTTATATTCAACAGCTTTGCTTGCGCTCAACTGAAAGGCCTCGCACTCGCACGCACTGAGTTGACGCCGGGCGCACCACCGGCTCCGCTTCCAGCCGAATTTTCTTTCGTTTCGTTGCGTTTCATTTTCCCCTCGTCTCAGCTCATCAGCCTAACTCCCTCGGCTCACTCCCCAGTACCCTGCATCCCGCTATAACTCCTATAAGTACTCTGCCTGCCTGCCGACTGCCGAGCAGCAGCAGCAGCAGCATGGGGCGAGACCAAGAGCCGCGCGCGTGCACAGCTGCAACTGCACCATGGCCCGTCCTTGCTCGTCCCTGCTTCTTGGAGCGGTCGCGGTGGCGCTAGTCCTTGCCGCTGCGCCGTCGGCGCTCGCCGGCGACCCCGACTACCTCCAGGACCTCTGCGTCACCGACCTCAACTCCGGTAAGCTCCTCACTTAAATTCGCCCAGTAGCTATATATTCAGGGTACCGCGAGCACCTACGGGCCTGTTTGTCTGGTATTAAAGCCGACTGATAAGCCGGCTGAAACTGTTTTGTTGTGAGAGAAAAATATTGTAGATTCTAGCTGATAAATTGACTAATAAGTTCAAGCGAACATCCCGTCAAGATTTTGAAGGACGGATCCACTTACATTTCAAAAAAAAAAGCTCTACCGGCCGGTGCCGCCGGTGATTTCTTGTCATGAACACAAGATTGTAGCTTGCTAAAATGGGCGTGCATTTCAGATGCCAAACTGAATGCAGGATTTGCACAGTTGGCTGGGCACTGTCGCATTGAACATTGAAGCCGTACTACCCAGTGGTGCATTTCTGTTATGCGCTTTTTTGTCCTCGTGCTTTGGCGTAGGATGGAATCCACGTTTGGTGGAGGTTAGTGCACAAGGATCCATCGGCACCAATGGTCCTGGTCCACACGGAGGGTAGAGAAATGGATTCTCAGTTCCAATATAGTTTCCTCCCAACTTTGTTTTATTAGATTCGCTACTTCTTAGATTAGGTGAGACAGCTTTTCTTTAAAACATCTTTCGTTTGAAAAGCTGAGTAAGATGCACATGTAGTTTCCAGTTAAACTTGTTCGACAATGTCACGTAGTAGGTTTAATTAATTATTTGTACTTTTCATGTCCATGAACTTACTAGGTGGTTCAATTGCTGGGTGGTCTAATCAGTATTCAACTGTTCATACTCATATTTGACATCTTCATGACATGTCAACTACTCCCAAAATATAGGTGATTTTATTTCTATGGTAGGAAGTCAAACATTTCTAATATTGACTAGACTGTTCGGCTGATGGTTTCTGTGGTTGATAAGTCGGCTGATGCTGTTTTGTTGTGAGTGAAAATACTCTACTATGGCTGATATGCCAGGCTGATAAGATCGAGCGCACAGGTATGTTTGTAGCAAAATGCAACAACATATATAGCATCAAATTACTTTTATTGTATCCATCATGAAATATGTCTTCATGCTGTGTTTATTTGGTATTGTAGCCACCAATATATGTTTGTGTAAATTTGATCAAAATTAGAGAAATTTGACTTAGGCCAAAACTAAAATAATGTACATAGTTTGAAGCGGAGGGAGTAGATTTTACAGCTCAATCAGTCATCGATGTCCAGCACTCACGTGACAGTTAATAATGAACAAACAAAAATTGGATGAGATCAACCCACGGCAGAAATTAAAGAAGACGAAGGCGGTGTTTGGCACAGAATTTGTACCCGCTTTTGAAGCTTTTTGCTTCTCTCGTAACTTCAATTTGAAGTCCCGAAAAAACAGCTCTCACATGGGGTGCGTGTGGTGAAGATGAAAGAAACCAGCTTCCGCTTCACGAGCTCACGAATGTGGGCTCTCACATTATTCCTTTTTTCTACCAGGTGAAAGTTGTTTTATCAAATAATTCACCAGTACAACATTAACTCTACCAGTAAAGCTACTCATACAACCAAAGCCATCAAAAGCTACTTTACCACTGAAGCCGAGCTATGCCAAATAGGCCTAAAGGTAGAGAAAACGATAGTAGAAGCCAACACGAGTGGGTTTCCGGAGGCCACTCGTATCAGAAATTTTTACCACTCTCCTACACACACATCAACGACACATTTGGTAGATTTGATTGCGAGCCGTTGCGAAGCACACTGATTAGCTGCAAACTAATTAAAGTAAAGCCTGTATTTTTTTTTTCACTACTAGATGGCATACAGAACCCTACGCAAGCATACTGGTTTTAACATAAGGCCAGACCTAGCAGATCTCTTCATGTGCCGCCATCCATATCATGGTGCAGAGTTCCTGTGGCTGTGGGCGCATCTGCAAAAGCGTCCTCGCCGCGCACTGCAGTTTACACACCGCTAAACGGCAATGGCATAGAACCGGCACGGATCATGCATGTGCATGTCCTCATTACTATATTTCTGCTGCTCCGAATCCGATCCTTTTGCACTTCACCAATAATTCAAAATTTAAAATCCACTGGTCCACAATGATTGATCAAATGCACAGTGCATTGGCGCTTTGTTTGCAGAGGTGAAGGTGAACGGGTTCCCGTGCAAGGCGGCGGCCGCCACCGCCCACGACTTCTTCTCGAGCATCCTAGCGAAGCCGGTCGCCACCAACACCACGTCCGGCTCCATCGTAATGGGCGCCAACGTGGAGAAGGTCCCGGGGCTGAACACGCTGGGCGTGTCGCTCTCCCGCATCGACTACGCGCCGGGCCCCCGCCGCACACGCACCTGCGCGCCACCAAGCTCATCTTCGTGCTCTACGGCATGCTCGACGTCCGCTTCGTCAGCACCGCCAACAAGCTCGTCTCCAAGACCATCGCGCAGGGCGACGTGTTCGCCTTCCCGCGGGGGCTCGTGCACTTCCGGAGGAACACTGGCACCCGAGCCCGCCGCCGTCATCTCCGCATTCAACAGCCAGCTCCCCGGCATGCAGTCCGTCGCCACGACGCTCTTCGGGGCCTCGATCGAGCTGCCCGACGAGAAATTTTTTTTATTTTTAACACTTTTTTAAACTATTTTTAATTCTCACACTGTTTTTTTCTTCAAAAGTAACACTTTTAGCTGCGCCTAATTCCAGGGCGCGGCGAAACAATGCTGCCGCGCCATGCATGGCGTCGCAGCAGGGGTGCGTACGTGGCAACGTCCTGACCTGCTGGTCACTGATGTGGCAGGTCTTGCCGCGCCACTGATCAGGGCGCGGCTGTGGCGCGCCAACCGTCAGGGCACGGCAGAGCAAAATAGAGGCCCGCGGCTCCGTCCCTTTCCTCCCTTTCTGTTTCACTCCGCGCCGCCCAGCCGCCGCACAGCAGCTTCCTCCATGCCGCCCAGCCTCCGCCGTCGCGCCTCCCAGTCTGCATCGCCGCGCCATTGCCTCCCGGCTTCCCCACGGCTGGCCGTCAACTTTCCCTCCCTTGTTGGCTCCCTCCCTACCTTCCCCGAAGCTCCTCCTCGACCTTGTGAAGGTAATGAAGCTCCTCCTCGGCCTCCACGATGGGTCGAAGGATTTGAATGATTAGCTAGGGTATGGAGGAAAATATGAGTTCATTAGAACGTGGGATCGAAGGATTATGATTAGGATTGCCAATGTTAAAGTTAATTGGTTAGTTAGAATTATGATTACCATATATTATAAGGTCAATTTTTATATGAATTTTGCTTGTTTTAGTTTGCATCTCAACTTTTATATGTGAATAAATATATGGACACACTGTTGATGTACCAAATTTTAATTTTTAGTAACCAAACTATAGTTTTTATATAGTTTACATGTTTACATCTAAGATAGAGTTTGCACCAAAGTATAAGTTATATTTTATTTCTTGTAATGCAAATGGTTCTCATTAACATTAATTTGTGATGTTTTGATTTTTGTTTATTAAATTATAACCGTTTTGTTAGATGTAAGACATGTATCGGGAGGAGTTTTGGTGAAAACGGGACTGTCCTAGAGAATTATACCCCGACGCGTCTAGCAAAGATGCCCCCATCCCTCCTGACCTCCATGTCCCTAACTGTGACTGTGGTTTTCCGGCCGACGTGTTTCAATCGAGACATCCAGACACAGCAGCGCGGTGCTTCTACACATGCAGTCATTTTAATGTAAGTAATTATTTCCACTATCTTTTTTTCTTTATTTATTTAAGTAGACTATTAATATTTTGTTGGAATCTTGTTGTGTAGGCCCATGAGAGGTGCCTTTTCTTTCAGTGGATCGACGGTGCAGACAAGTTTGACCTTAGGTACATCCTTTTCGACGATTGTTGTAGAGGGAGACATCCACGTGAGCACTTCGAGTGGTGGGTTCCACCCCCCCTAACCCCCCACCAATGATGACTAAGGAGAAGCACCTAGATACAGTTAGACGACTCGAGGAACCTCCTTTGTGCGAATGCAGAGATTAAGCTGTGATAAACCCTGAGAATATATTGGAGTTTGTGTGTCTGAACAAGCACGAAGTAAGCGAAAAGTGTATCTGTTTAAATGTTTATCTCTATATGTGTGCGTATACTAATATATTCTCTTATAGCGTTATGGATTTGAGAAGTGTCATTTCAATGAGTGGCTCTACGGTCCTAAGAATTAATGGCCAGAGCCACCAAACGCAAAGAAAAAAAAGAAAGAAAGGTTAATTTATAAAGCACCTCCAGTCATGTGCGAATATAGTGTTAAATTCAACTACGGTCTAGTCCCTTCGGAGCTTGGAATATGCCATTATTGCGGCCATATGATTGACTATGATGAAGTTGGTTATTTTTGTGGTAAACATAAAATTGTATTTTGTTTTTTTGCTAAGATATATATGATATAATTTTTCATTTGAACAGAGCACTAAGAAATACAGGTGGGAATGTTATGATGGTCAAGCTAAGTTCTTGGATGAACTGAAGGGGAGGCAAGTAATTGCACATAAGAGGAGATATGGATCTGACTACATCAACCTATTCGTTAAACATCACAAAAAGAAGATACATGAGTTTGCTAGACAGCGCGGTATTCATAACCCAATCGATGTTAGGCTTGACAAATGGGGGTTGGAGAGACAGAGAGTGTTAGAGGAGTAGAGGGCAAGGAAGGAGGCAAGGGAGGAGACAAGAGTACAAATGTATGTCTTGAATGACCATGTTGCTGCATTGTGTGCCATTGAGTGCTTGAAAGCCTTTTTATTTTCGTTGTCTGATTTTAAATGTAATATAATCGCGTTGCTAACTGGTTGCATTTTATACATGAAGAGATCGGATGTAGCGAGGACCATGCCGTAGAGGTAGCCCATGCAAGGTATGAAGAAAAGAAATTAGATAAGCACAGAACACGAGCTAATGACACCATCCAATCTCCGATTGTGTTGGCCGATGATAGGGACGAGGATGAGGACGACACAGGTAGGTTGAGTGATCTCATCGCTCTAGCTGAGACGGGCTTGCAGGCGGAGGAGGATGAGGACGACACTGGTAGACTGAGCGAGCTCATCGCTCTAACAGAGGAGGGCTTACAGGTGGAGGAGGACGCGTTCTTCTCTCAGGTCGCAGAGGTCGTAGATGAAGTGGAGGCCGCTTACTATAGGCGACATACAGATAAAGGCAATGCAGGTGAGCCTAGCTACATGAGTCAGACGGAGGAGGACGCATTCTTGACTCAGGCCACAGAGGCCGTAGGTGAAGCGGAGGCAGCTTACTACAGGCGACAGGCAGATTAGGGCAATGCAGGTGAGTCTAACCACAACAACGAGGTAGTGGTAGAGGACTGGTACTCGGACGTCGAGTTGCTTACTCAGTATGTTTCAGACTGAGGATTGTGTTTCATTTGAACTATTTATGTATTGTACCCATATAACAAACACTGTTTAATGTTTATAACGGACATTGTGTTATCTCATAAAACTTTAGCCATGAGACATGGCACGCATATTCCTTTTAGTTTGATACCCATCTTATCCAAACATTATCTAGAAGACTGTACCAATCACTATTGACCATGATCTTTCGAAACCTCCTAAATTATATGCATCAAAATCTTGTTGCTGCTGATGCGCTCAGAAGGGAGTCTGGCCAGCGCCCAGCATGGGTTTGCCGCGCCACCGTCCACGGCGCGGCTAGGCTAACGCGCTAGCTGCCATGGTGTGGCAAGGCTGACACGCCCCCAACCATGGCGTGGCGGTCAAAGCGGCAGCAAATGGAATAAGGCACTTCTGTTATATTCTCACGTGAGCTAAGTTATTTCATCGTATTGGTTTAACGAATAGGTCAGCAGGAAGGTTAAGTGCACGAGACAATCAATACACAAGTTCAGCAATACTAACTTGTACACGTCCCAAGTTCATCGCAAGATCGACAATACCTCTGTTCAATATAAGTTTAGCAAGTCATAACTATGACACAAGTTCATCAATATATAAGTTCGACATTACTCGACATACTACATGTTCCATCAGTATATGGGTGTCTGAGTACAAGTGCATCATGTCATCCTAAAGAACTCCTACGACCCAGGAGTCTAAGAGGTAGCAAGTCCTCCTAAAGCTCCAACAGGTGCTTGGCTCGGTGGTCCTTGTCGTAGTGCACCTCAAGAATGGGGTACTACGGATGATGGTCCCCCATCCTAGTTCAAAATTTAAATGGATGTGTTTGAACAAATATTAAGAGTACTATAATATGATGGAACATTAGTGCATAAAAACAAAGTAAATGTAAAAGGAACAAACTATTATGCAAAATGAGAGAATAAACATATATCATAATTGGTACTAACATAGTAGTTCTAAATTGCATATCAAACAATTAACATTAATATAATAAAATGTATGCTATATGCACCTGCTGCCCTTGTCTTCTATGCCTGCTAGCCTTGTGACCAGGTTCTTTGCAAACGGAGCAAAGATTCCTACCACGGGTCTCGTTGAAGTCTCCCCCTCCATACATGTCTTCGTCGTACCCTCTCATAGCGTACATGTCCCCCTTGAGTCGCTTCTTCTTACTCCTACCCTTGCCTACCTTCATTAGATCTGGATATGGCATGTAGTCATAACCATGATAAGGTGGCCACTGTGCGGGTCAAGGTATGGCTCGAAGTTCCTCTCCCAAATACTAACGGTGTTCGAATGGAGATACAAGGGTGACATATATGGCAAATCCTCAAAGTTATACCCGCAAACCCTGCACGCCGTGATCATATAAGAGCAAGGGGCATGCATGATCTGAGGGACGTTGCAACTGCACTCTACTTTGTCAAGATCAACTCGGTAGTTTCGTCCACCATAACGTTCGCCGCCCAAGCTTGTGCCACTCTTGCCCTGTACACTAAAGATATGGTGGTGGGGTCCATACGGCTCGACGGTGTGCTGTTTGGCTAATTCCTCGGCCTCCTTCAAATGTTCTGCTCTGACCTTTCCAAATCGCCCTTGCTCAACTATATTCCTCTGCGCAAGTTCCCACCTTTTGACAAAATATTCGTCGCGCTTATGAAAGGAGAACTCAACAATTCCAGACACAGGCAACGATCGAACTCCGGTGAATACATAGTTGAAAGACTCCGAGGAGTTAGTGGTCATGATGCCATACCTGAAACCCCCCTCGTCATATGCTAACACCCACTTAGCCTTCTATTCCATCTACGCCTCTAACCAGGCCTTGCCCGCTTTGTTTTGCATCTTATCTAGTTCTCTCTTTGTCTCCTTGAACTGGTGCTCTGTACGTACACAACATAGATCCTTTACCTTGTCATATATCTCCTTCTTCCTCTGACGTCGCTAGAAATTAGCGGCAAAGTGTCTCATGCACCATCTGTGCACCAGAGGCAGGAACCCATCTATATGCTCAGCTGCAGCATTAAGAAGCCCTGGGTGACGGTCCGAGATCAAACATATAGTGCGAGATGGGCCAAGAACTTGTACAAGTAGAAGCCGCATGAACCATGACCACGATTCATTGTTCTCTCCCTCTGCCAAAGCAAAAGCCATGGGTACTATCTGGTCCTCCGGATCAACAGCAGCAGCCATCATCAAGGTGGCCCTGTACTTTCTAATCAGGAAAGTGCCATCAACAAGTACGACTGGCCAACAAAACTGGAATGCATGTTTCATTTGTGCGAATGACCAGAACACACGATGTAGGACATGCCTCAACGGGTCCCAAAATTACATCCCACTGGTGTCCACAAACCATTTCAAGCCAAGGTTGTAGTAATGCATTGCAAATAAGATGCGGGGCACCCTATTGTATGCTTCCTCCCAACTACCCCAACGAATCGTCAGGGCAATTTGCTTAGCATGCCAAGCCTTTCCGTACTTCACATCATACTTAACGAATCTAGATATAGACTATTGTAACGAAGACACTGAAATGTCGTTATTGTCATCAATGAGCCCCAATATGCGACGGGCAAGGTAACATGCAGTGAGCTGCTGATGATTTTTCTTCCCCTATTTGATAAGCAAGTGTGGGGTTCGACCACTTTACTTATCCTCCACTTACCATCACTCTGTCTCTTTCGTGCATTTAACCTCCACATACAACCATTTTTGCATATCACGTGGTACCTCAACTCCTTGTCCGAATGAGTGACACTGTATGGCCTATGGTGATACACAACATAGTCCTGAAGAAAGATCTTCATCTCTGACATTGTATTGAATATCATCTCCTTACTAAGGATTTCTTTCTCATGGTCATACAATGATTTCCTACACATCTAGAGACCGGTGTCACAAACTGCCATATCCATCATGCTGACATCCCTATAGTTCAGAACTCCCCTGAAAGGTACGTTCATCGACCTTAGTTGCTCAAGCTCTGTCGCTGTGTAAGGTGGTGGTGGAACATACTGCTGTGCTTCGCTAATTCTACCCTATGAATCATATGGGGTATCATCTGCTAGCAAATCTGTGACTAGTCTACCCTAAGCTGGCATAGCATGCAAAATCTCAGTTGGTACTGGTAATGGCATACCATGAACAGGTACTGCATGGCATCAACCGGTGTGGGCATAGCATGTCTACCTCCCTAGTTATCATCTGAATCACTTCTAACTACATCACAGATCCTGTCCTCCTCCTCCTCCTCTTCCCGTTTGAACTCATTCACATCGAAGTCATTGCTTATACAACCTACTTGACTTGAATGAAACTGCTCCTACGTCAACCGACCATCCAAATCCATAGTACCCATAGTTGGTTCCACATGAACACCACATTCTTGTTGAGTATCACCTTCGAAGGACGGCCCCTCCTAGAGACCATGCATCCTGTACCCATTCTCCACTACCACCTCAGCCATGACCACATTGGAACCTTGGATTACCCTATAGTAGCAGGACCAGTGAGCATGGTCGCGCAAGGGCATCAACACGTAGTGTGCCCTAGTCTTTCCACTATCAAACCTCTCCTTCAGTGTGAAATCACCTCCAAACTTTCCCTTCAAACAGACACAATGATCGCTGAAGCTAGGAGGTTCATCAAACCATTCCAATTCTTCTTCCATATCCTCAAACATACCATCTTCTCTCCTAATACTTCCTCCATAAAAAACTCTAACACAATAATTCATCTACAAAAGCATTTCAAGAAACTTCATCAAGTCGTCCAAATCGTCGTGCCTACTAACTAATCTAGTATTAATACCTATACTAACTAAGAAAACTAACTAATCTAATATTAATACCTGTAACAACAATTCTAACTAACTATACTAACTAACTATACTAAATACACTAACTAAACTAACATTAGTACCTATACTAACAATACTAACTAACTGTATTAACCAACTATACTAACTAACTTCACTAACTATACCTATCTAGCTAACTTTACTAATTTCATTGACTAATTTTGAATCCTAACCCTAGCTAACAACAATTCTATTGAAGCAACAAATGCACAAGAGGATTACCTCGACAAACCACAACGGGAATGGCCGGCCGGCGGCAAGAGGATCACCCCAATCCACCTAAGGCGACGAGCTGGCCGGCGGCGGGCTTCTTCTGCGCCCAAAGTTGGAGGAGGGTTAAGGACAGGGGTGGCAGGGGAGGAAGAGGATGGGGAGAGAGGGAGGCCGCGCCACAGCGAAGCGGCGGCCGCTCCAGCGACGGGGAGGGTCGGCGGCGTAGTTTCGCCGCGCCTTGGAGGCAATGGCGTGGTGGGGGGGGGGGCTGGGCGACGCGGAGGCGGATGCTATGCGGCGTGGAGTGAAATAGAGAGGGAGGAAAGGTATTGGGCCGCGGGCCTCTATTTCGCTCTACCGTGCTCTGACGGGTGGCGCGCCACAGCCGCGCCCTGATCGGTGGCACGACAAGGCCTGTCACGTCAGCGACCAGCGGGCCGGGACGTTGCCACGTACGCACCCCTGCCGCGCCGCCATGCATAGCGTGGCAGAGTTGTTTCGCCGCACCCTGAAAATAGGTGCGGCCAAAAGTGTTACTTAAAAAAACAGTGTTAGAATTAAAAATAGTTTTTAAAAAAAGTGTTAAAAAAAATCCCCGACGAAGTGCTCGCCAAGGCGTTCTAGATCCTCGACGAGGAGGTCGACAAGATCAAGGCCAAGTTCGCGCCAAAGAAGAGCTAACAGAAAATTTTGTATAATTTGGTGAGTGATTGATGCTGCCATGCATTGGTTGGTTCGATTATTGTTGTTGGTTTGTTTGTGATTCTGCCATGCAATCGTGCCAAATGGCTTGCGTTGTGATCGTCGTTTATGTGCGTGTGGTGTGACCTGCAGAATGAGTCGGTAGGTGTCTCGCTTGTAATAAGTTGCAGGTCTGGGGAATATTCTATCTGTTAATGCCCTATTATTAGCCCAATCATTTGTAAACCATTTGATATTACTACGTACTGCACCGACGACCTTTTAAGTGGTTTACCGAGCTTACCAGGATCCGGTCATCGTTGTGCTTGATTCGACATTGTTATAATCTGCATGCATGGTTTGGTTGCTGCCAGCGAGAGTATCTTATATGATCTTATCTGCCACGCCGGTAGTGGCCTCTGAATTAATAGTCTGAACTGAAGCATGAAGGATCTACCACAATTCCCCTGCACCGGCGCAAATCTTTTATCTTATGCAAATCATTGTGGTCAAACTCTCCCAATCACATGGAAACTTGTGGTTAATAATGTAACCTTCACAAAACAAATTATACTATTTATATTTAATATAAAAAACTACCGTCTGTGAACTGGTAGAGTCTTACCGCCTGTGATCAGAAGGTCCGGGTTCAAGTCGCGGTCTCCTCACATTGCACAGGCGAGGGTAAGGCTTGCCACTGACGTCCTTCTCCAGACCCCACACAGAGCGGGAGCTCACTGGGTACGCCCTTTTTTATAAAAAACTAGCAAAATGGCCTACGCAAATATAACGTTACTAGCTAGATTTTTCTCATTATATCATTTGGTATTTCTTACTTTAAGCTTTTTTTGCAAATAATCTTGTTTCTTTGTTTGATTAGATTGGTTCTCTCTCATTTCATCCCATTGTATTTATCAGCAGAAATTTTATATAACTATGGCCAATGAATTTCTTGGCTGAAAAAAACTACCATTGTGTCTCATCTTCCTATTTTTCCCTACTAATTATCCCGTTGATCAGCAATTGGTTCTTTAGACTTAACTTTAGGATCGTCTTGTACATTTTATTGTGGACTTATAGCTTTTTTTCCCCCTTAAACTATCATCGTATTCATCACAATGTTCCGCTTGTCTATTGGAGCCACTAGAGCCTCAAGCTGACGCTATAGTCGGCCATATCATCGTGCCAACATCCATCGGCGCCTTATTAGGCCTTCTTGATTTCAGGCATGCTACCCATGTCACAACACTACTGCCGGTTGTGATGTGACGTTGACCAGGATCTGTTTATCACTCATGACCAGTTTCTTGCAAAGAAAAAAAAACGAACGATATCCGTTGCTTTGCCATGAGCTTCATATAGTTTTATTAATTTTTTTTGCCTACCAACTGTGCCATGGAATATGTATTTAGTTATTTTTTCAACTTGTATGGAAATCAAACTATTATTCGTTATTGATTAGTTTATTATTTTTATTTTAAAAGCCATTAAATCCTCACAAATCCAATAGTGTATGCTGTTTTCTTTTTTTAATCTCCTAATTGTATTTTTTTTACCGAAAAGACTGTGGGGGAGATCCCCACGGTGAGCAACTTTTTAATTAATTTAAAACAGGAGAGAGGGTCTTACATACAAATCTAGCTAAAAGCATCGAGCCAAACACAGAAGGTTGACCTAAGGTCATCCTTAAAACGAAGAGACTGAAGTTTACATTGGTCCTTAAAATTCGATAACCAAATACTAGGGGTTGGGTCTCTTCTCTAGAAGATCTTGTCATTGTGCACTTTCCACAGCTCCCAAGCTGCTTTCAGAGTTGCTTCTGTGAAGAAAGGTATGTTGTGGGCGCCTCGAGCTTGGGTGTACCTGTCTAGCAGAGGTAGTGATGTGTCCCAGTTGATATGTATAGTCACCCATCATTCTTTTGCAAACGTGCATTCAAAAAACATGTGGTCGATGGTCTCCTCTTCTCCACTGTCACACATGACGCATATATCAGTGCCCTGGACGTCGAGATGTCTTCTACGCAACATAGTCTTGGTGTTGAGGCGATCTACCAGAACCAACCAAGCAAAGAATTTGACACGCGGGGTGCATCTAGACTTCCAAATGATCTTGAAGATCGGATGTGTATCCATATTCTTGAATACCTGAGAATAGAAACGCCGTGAGGTATATGTGTTGCCCCAAACAGGAATCCATCGATCCATTGCATCTTCATCATATGGTATATCTTGCAACTGAGCTTGTAGAGTTTCAAGCTCTTCGAAAGCCTGTTGTGATAGAGGTAGTAGGAACAAGCTGTCAAGATCAACGGCCTCCATGATTTCCAGCACCGAAGCACCCCTATTTCTGGCAAAAGAGGCCAATCTTGGATATGTTTGAGCTAGCACCGAATTTGTCCATAGATCATCCTAGAAGCAGACGAAGGAGCCATTGCCTAATTCACACTTGACAACACCTCTGAAAATGATGTTGAGTCTGAGCACATCCTTCCACCAGAAGGATCCCGATTCTCTAGCAACATGTGGTACTTTGGTGGAGTAGTATTTATTCCAAATCAAATGCACCCAGGGGATGTCGGCCTTGTTATAGAACTTACTTAGGTGTTTCATGAGCAGGGCGTCATTTTGCAGTCTTAGGTTCAAAACACCTAGTCCACCTTTCTCCTTTGGTTTCATAACTATTTCCCAAGCAACCAGATTACCACCCTTTTTGCGTTCAGCATCATTGCCTCTCCATAGGCACTGCTTCCTTGCTCAGTCAATGTTGTCGATCACCCCTTTTGGCAGCTTGATAGTGCACATTGCATAGGTGGTAATGGGTGTGATCGCAGAGTTGACCATTTCTAGTCTACCTGAGTAGGACAACCAAGTGGAGCATGCTGAGAGCCTTCTTTCCACTCTATGCATCATTAGGGTCAGGTCTTCAAATTTTGGCTTGGTTGTGCCCATGGGTAGCCCCAAATAGGTGAACGGCATTGAGCTCACATCACATCCAAACATAGAAGCAAGATGAGACAACTTCTCTTGAGTAATATGGATAGGGTACATATGTGACTTTCTGTAATTCACATGGAGACCTGTTGAGATTGCGAAGCTGTGCAAAAGGTCCTTGAGGAAGAAGAGTTGTCTGGCATCAGCTTGTAGTAGCAGTAGCATGTCATCCGCATATTGCACTATAGGGAAATCTGCCATAGGTTGGGGAATTGGTGTGGGGAGTAGATCCATGGATGCAGCCCGGTTAACCAAAATTTGCAGAAGCTCAGCCGCAAGCACGAAGAGGAGAGGTTGCTGGACACCTCTCTTGCATTTGAAAATTTTCCCAGGAACACCATTCAATAACACTGCCGAGGAGCCAGAAGAGAGGATTGTTTGTACCCAAGTCAACCATCTTTCTGGAAATCCCAAATGCCTCATAACTTGGATGATGGTAGAGTGTTCCACTGTGTCAAACGCTTTCTCGAAATCTAACTTGAGTATGATTATCTCCCGTTTTGACTGGTGGCACTGATGGATATACTCATAACTCCATGCTAAACAATCATGTATCGTACATGACCGAATGAAACCATATTGGTTGGGATGGACAATTTGTAGTATGACTACTTGCAGTCTCTCAGCTAAGATTTTAGTGATCACCTTCAATGAAATGTTCATAAGAGATATAGGCCGAAAATCATTTACTGTCTCTAGGCTGTTCTTTTTTGACACTAGGGTGATATAAGAGGTGTTGATGCACTCAAGGTTGACCAGACCTGAGTAGAAATCAGAGCATAGTGAGTAGAAGTCACCTTTGATAAATTGCCAGCACTTCTTTAAGAATAGACCGTTGAAACCGTTAGGTCCAGGCGCTTTGTCATTTGGCATATGCTTGACCACTGAGTCAACTTCATCATGCGAGATTGGGTTCACCAAGGCATCTAGGCCATCCACTTGTGTGATCATGCTAGTGAGGTCAAAAAGCATGGTAGGAGAGGATGTGGCACCCATACGGTTTCTGAAAGCAGTCCATGCTCATTCATAATATGGGAAATGGCATTTTTCCTATATGAAATAGTTGCCATACCATGGAAGAATTTTGTGCATTCATCCCCAAGTTTAATCCTGTTGACTGTGAAATGTTTCTTCCAATACAAATTTTTATACCGTAGCCACTTCTGGAGTTGTCGCTTGACTGCACATCTGAGGTTACCTTCTGGATTATAGAGCTCACGTCTATCCTCTAGGGCATCAATGAAGCAGATAACCTGGTTGCAGTTACTAATCAACAAACCCAAATTTGATAGATGTTTACTCCAGTGTTTCAAACTAGCTCTGAGTGCTTTGAACTTAGAGGAAATATTCCGGGCTGCATCATTGAGGGTGGGTGTAATATTCCAACAGTCTAACACTGTGTCGAGGAAATCATCTTGCTCTACCCAGAAATTCTCAAAACAGAACAGATTCGCTCTCGGAATGTTGGTACTGATAATGATCTTGCAGGGGATGTGATCTGAAGTGATCTTTGCCATGGGGAGCACTCCAGAAATCCAATTAGGGGATGTAAAAAACCAATCAAGTTGCTCTAAAAGAGGTTTAGACTGCATGTTACTCCATGTAAAGGCACGTACTTTTAAAGGCAGTTCAACTAAGCCCAGGTGACCGATGGCATCATTGAAGATGAGAGTATATGCAAGGTTTCCTCCTAGTCTGTTGCGGTTGCTGAGAGATCTGTAGAAATTGAAATCACCCAAGAATATCCAATTCAAAGAATCATCAATGTCATGACCACGAAACCAATTAACAAATTCCGAGCGAGTAGGCTCATCACATGGGCCATATACTATGGTTAGCTTCCAAGCATCATTATTATGTACATAGGTGAAATTCACAGTCATGCCAAAATGTTGCTTATCAAGTAATGTCCCTGAGAAGACAACACTATTCCAAAGTACCAGAATACCTCTCGAGGCTCCCAACGAGGGGATGAAATCAAATCAATCAAAGCACCGAGGAGCAAAGTTTCTGATATAGGAAGCATCAAATAACTCGCGCTTTGTCTCCTGAAGACATATTATAGAGCTGGCGCTTTCTTCAATCTTATCACGAACAGCGTCCCACTTCTCTGTCGCATTGATACCACGTACATTCCAACATAAGATGTGCCAATTACGTGTATTCATTGGGTAACCAGAAGTCAAATAAAATGAAGCCAGATATGGCTAGCACATCTAGGCAGAACAAAGCATGGAAGAGGAGATAGATAAACGACATCCATAAACTGACATAGAGGTTTCTAAAACACCTAAACATCTCTAGATGGGAGTGAACAAGGATAGGGTTCAACGGATGGATTACCCCACAGCACACAAGAAAGTTTGAACTTAACCAAGCAATAGTACAATAAGAGATGAAGCAAAAGACTGTGGGCTCTTCAGAAGAGCAAAAGGGATCATGCAGTGGCGTCATCATTGGCAACCTGATCATTGGGCGCCTGCATCATCGCGTCTTTATTGAGCTCGATAGGAGCAACACCATCGTTGATACCCCATTCTTGTAGCACTGAGATAGGAACAGGACCAGCCTGGCCACACTACACCACAACCCACCTTTCCCTACAATTATGTGTTGGTAAATCAAGGGTTTTGGCAACACATAATGTGTTGGCAATTCTTTACCTTTTTAGCGTCACTTAAACTGTCGGCAATAGTAATGTAAGGCTACAACTTATATGTCAGTGTTTCTCCTTCCAACACATAAAGTGTTGGCAAAAGTTTTTCAACAAAGAAAGTGTCATTGTATCCTACCTAAACCACTATCCAAGTGTCGGCAAAGGGTAGGCCCTGAAGCAAAATAGAGATGCCTGTGTGGGCGGGAGACAACGCGC
Source organism: Miscanthus lutarioriparius (assembly GCA_904845875.1). Taxonomy (NCBI): domain Eukaryota; kingdom Viridiplantae; phylum Streptophyta; class Magnoliopsida; order Poales; family Poaceae; genus Miscanthus; species Miscanthus lutarioriparius. The sequence continues at coordinate 88,149,020 of CAJGYO010000006.1, forward strand.
CAAAACAAAACCGTGCGAGGGAGCTAAATGGCTAAACATTCTTTTTTTATCGGAAAAAGGCTAAGCCACTAAAATAGGCTGCCCACCCTTCGTTCCCTACTCCCTTTCCACTCACGCAAACTTTAGAAAAAAAGAAAAACCTCGCTCTTGCGAGGGCACAGCCGCCGGGTGTCGCCAGCATAGCTCCGACGCCGGATGCCGCCACCACAGCTTCACCGCCGGGCGCCGCTAGTAGGGCTTCGCTGCCGGGCGCCGCCAAGAGCCGGTGCCGTAGGCTAGCACCCGGCGCGGCCGCTGCCGCTAATGCCTGCCCAAATCACTGCCTCCCAATCCCGTCGGCGCCGAAGTCGTCCCTGGCCGGAGCCCCGCAGCCTACAGCCCTAGCCCCCGTCGCCGAATCCAACGGACGCCGCCGCCCTAGCCCCCAGTTGCCCCAGCCTACCGGCGCCCAAGCCTGCCGCCCCAAGCCTGTCGTCGCCCTAGCCCACCGCCGGCCAGCAAGAGCGGTGCCGCCACTGCATCCCCATTCCTCTCCGCATCCAGGTGCGTCATCTCCAGATCCCCTTCCTCTCATCCCCATTCCCCTAAGTGCTAGGGTTTCGCCACAGCTTAATTTCTTGTATTTTTTTTCTTGGTTGCAGAAAGGAGTAGACGAAGGTGAGAAAGGCTAGAAAGATTCAAGGTTTGGGTTACTTCTCCTGCCAAACTTTCATTCAGTCTAGATCCGCCCTCTCTTCCCCTCTTTGGAGAAGGCTCAATTTAGATGTGATGTTTACTGCCTTAGTTGATTTTACAGAGGAACCAGCAGGATTCAAGATCTTGTACACAACACAATCAATCAGGTTGCATGTAAGTTTTCTTATGCTCGATCTGCAACTTATTTGTAGTATATGAAGGCAAAGTTCACACGGATGGGAATTCATAGTCTTTTCACTTTGGTCCTTTATGCAAAAAAAACATGCTGTGACTGTTCTATATAAAAAGACAGAGAAGGGAATCAATTGAACTTTAAGCTACAGGTGGAATTATAAGTTAGTCTTGAAACTATTGAAATGCATACATGTCTCCTTGTTGTAAAAATATAAGATCTGAGTATTTCTTTCTTTCTTGTGCATGTTGCAAAATATCCAATAAGGAAGCACTAAAGGATTCAACTCTTCGATTTTTCTTCCTACATAAGTCATCACCAACTGTAGCTTGGAAGTAAGTTTGCTTGTGCTTAGGGTTTTGACTTATTTGTATTGCCTTGTGTGATTAATTAGCGTTGGTAATATTATCTATAGGGAGCACGAGCAAGTTGGCCTTCTAGTCTTCATCTGCTCTTCTACTGTAATTGTTTGATTGGTATGTTTTTCTTTTCTTCTGAACTTTGTCTCTGCATTTCGCATAGAATTGTAGGTTGTGTGTCGATCTGTAAAGAAGTAATTGCTGATTAGTAATATATTTATTTTCTACTAGATAAAGGATGACAAGAAGTCATTGCAGCAGTCAAAAGGTGGTGGCACAGCTTAAAGGTATTTTACTTGAACCTCTTTGATAGTCACTGTGATGATGCATGGTGCGTCTGTCAAGAATGGTTAATCTGGGAATGTCAACAAACTGATCCTGCTGCTGCTTACCTATTTGCTTTTCTAATCAGTTCAGGTAGCAGTGATTACAACTAGCATGGGAGAGTAATCAAATATGTGATAGTCTAAAAGAATCAGTAAATAAGAAATTGTTCATAGGTAGACTAGCTTCACATATTTAATACAGAGAGTTAGTATGGGGTGACGAACTGACGATAAGCAAGTGCGAGATGATGGAGCTTTCATGGTTGCTAGTCCTTTCGGCCTTGTTTGTAAAGGTGAGAACTCAACCAACCCTAAAGAATGATTGGCATGATAAAGGAGCATGGGGCTCCGCTACAGTTAAACTCATCTTTTACAACACATGAATCATAACTTTCAATTTTTACTTGCCGAGGTGACAGAAGGATCAATAACATGGCTATAAGTTTTCTTTAATTGAATACCTCTGGAAATACTTGAATATGAATGAAAACAAGCTGATATTTTTCATAATTCTTTCATTTGAATGCTGCTCTGAGTGGTTATCTCCCTGGGTGGATTATCTTTTTCCTTAGTATCTACTTTTGGACTCAATACAATAAATAGCTATACTTGCACTTCTCCATGACCACGAGGGTATTCAGAATTAAATGCTGACACATCTTCTCACATTATGCAACTACAGGTGAACTCTCATCTTACAACCATGGCCTACTTTCAACAGTTGATTGTAACACAATTCTAAGGTTTCCTTTCCCTAATTTATAACCTATTGCCTTCAGATAACATAGTCTGAAGCAAATGCATGCTTATGTACATCATGTGAACTATGAGAAAAAAATTATACAATCTAATGTGCATTTCCCCCTTCTTTTGTGCAATTTACTTATATGATACAAAAAGCAGTGCTGACAACTAGCAGAGTTTATCAATTTTCAAAGTTAAAGAAATACCTTATGCTTTATTGGGTGCTTTCTCTGTAAGATATATGTTTATGTTTAGTGTAATATTATTTCCCTGTTTGCCTCTTCAACAGATATGTTAGTAAAGACTTTATTCCAATCTGAATAAGGGATCAGTTAATGCATACGCTAGAAAAGGCAGTGAGCATGATAGAAAAAACAGTGAGGGGATGCTAGAAAAAGCAGTGAGCAGAACGGTTTTGAGGCTGACAGTCAATATTAATCATTTTTCATAGATCATGCTTACATTATTATATATAGAGAAATCATCATGTAAATAACATCTATGTACAATCACGTACTCCTATGTGCTTTCTATATCAAGCGTCAAGGAACTGCACTCCATGCATGCACCATATCTATATGCTGATATCAACATTGTACGCATGATGTGTATTCAAATATCTTAGGATGGTAATTTGTAACATCTTAGTTCTAAGCTTTCCTACAGACTTTCACATACAAATAGTGATGCATATAAAGGTTGTACCCCCAGAAAACATTGATCTTGTCGATACAATTAGGAAAATACAAATGAGCTTAAGGCTGATAAAATGTCAACAGCCTAATTCAAGTGTGATATATAATACAAAATACAAAGGGCTGGTGTGCTCCATAAAGGGCACATTGCACTGATATTTCACATTTTTTTATGTTAGGTACTATGTGGTGTTGCAAGTATTTTGGATTGGCAACCACTACGTAGAACATGATTTTTTGGGGCGGCTCCAGAGGCTCTGTAAGGGCGGTTTGCCCAGCCGCCCCTATGGAAGGGTCTCTACAAATCATGCATTTGTAGGGGCGGTTCCCAGTCCGCTCCTACAAATCAATTTATAGGGGCGGCTGGTGTTTCCAGCCGCCCCTACAAATCGATTTGCAAGGGCGGCTCGTATTACCAGCCGCCCCTACAAATCGATTTGTAGGGGCGGCTGTAGTACTAGCCGCCCCTACAAACAGGTATTTGTAGGGGCGGTTCAATCTAGAACCGCCCCTACAGTACGTTTTCCCGCAAAAAAAAATTCAAATTTACAATTCAAAATCTCGCTGCTGAACGTCCCGCGACCAACGTTCCAAACCGCGTTCACGTTGCCGAACGCCCCGCGACTAACGTTCCGAACCGCGTTCACATTGCCGAACGCCCCGCGACCACGACTACAAGCACAAAAGTATTCTATAAACTACAATTACAAGTCCAATTCACAAGAATATATAAAATCCATCATTAAATATACAAATTCCATACACATTCTTATCAACGTCCTACAGCTAGCCTTTTAGTCCCACGAATGTGTTGGTATTGAGGATTTGTACCTAACTCAGACTCTCGGTCATGGTAGGCGCATCTGACGTGTACAATCTGGTCCAATATGAAGTTGCAAAGGTCGCCGACGAGCTCTAAGAGTTGGTCATTCTTGTATGGGTCTTTTTTCATTCCTTTCTCTTCTCTCCACTACAAGAGAACAAGTTTCGGTTTAGTATTTCATACCATATATAAAGTTTTTATACTACGGGTGAAGAGGTTCAAACTTACCCTTAAGGGGTGTCTCCTGTAGGCACCGGTGTTACTCATCATAGAACATATATAGTATCCACAATGTACACTCCCAGGCCTCTGTTTGGGGCACTGTGTGTTTTGCATATGAAAATGTTAAGTAATGCTTTTGACAACCATGTAACAGAGTACTGAAGAAGTAAGTTACACTTACCGCACATAGTGTTTTTATAGCTAGCTTTTCCTTCCTTGCTGGATCATGCCTTCCATGATGATTAGTGACATAGAACCTAAATGCCCTGTTTGAATTATTTTAGCAAATACAACTTGTTAGTATCCAAAAGTGAACGTTATAAGTATGTATACCAACATATAAGCTAATGATGATTATCGATATGTATATGTCTTGAGAATCGATATGAAGTCTTTGTATGTCACTGTGTCCCTATCTAATGAATCAAAGACCCATGCCATGCTCCTCCCGGCATCGACGGCTATACAAATCCAGTGGTTGCTGCATGGATTTAATCATAGAACTAGATAAGCTCTTTTGCATCGAATAAAATATATCGAACAAAGCTTTAAGTATAGAGTTGAACTTACTCGAAGTTGTATGGTAGCCATATAGTAGAGTGTTGTTGGAGATTTTTGAAAGCTAGGGCAATGTATGCCGCAACCTTAAGGGACTCTTCCCTTAGTTTCGCCGTACGAATATGCTCTTTCTCCTGAAGAGTCTTTGCAGCAGCTAGCTCTTTGGCATCCAGTGTCCACCGTTTAGGGCAATTAAAATTTGTTTGGGCAATTAAAATTTGTTTGGGCTATAGCTTGAGGGTCTACATACTCGGCTTTCACACTTGGAATTTGTTTGACAATGTGCACTTGCATTCTACAAATCACGGCGTGGGTTAGTTACAGCAAAATTCAAAGATTATATTTATATCATATCAGGAGGACAAGGGCTTACAGGCACCACGTGTGAATTAGATTCATCTCCATTTCTCCCAGGTGAAAGCATGTTTGCATGTCATTGAAGTCAAAGATAATTTTCCCAGCTGGGCTTCCAAATGTGCCAGTGGGGAAGCATGCCTGTATGAGATCTATGCTCGTTGGGAGAACACGCAAGTACCAATCATGGAACCTTCTCATTCCAAGTGGTAGGCGCTGGATGTCCCGGTTTGGTAGGAAGGGCTTGCCTCTTTCATATATTTTCGGGCAATCCGTTGACCATTTGATGGCATCAACATTTGGATACTGCTTTGCAATTTGGTGGAGTTTGCTAGTGACGGCCTCCTCAGAACCCTGTGATGGGACTTTTTAACTTGGTTCTCAGGCTTGAACTGGTCATGGGAATACCACTTGGACACCGATGCGACGTCTTTCATCGGAACATAAACTGGCCTTATGGTGATTGGATGCTTCTTTCGAAGTTCCCATTCAGGCACGTCCTCATCTTCTTGTGCTGCAGCTTCTTCAGGAAGCACTCTTTGTTCATGTATCGGCTGTGCTTATTGAGAAGACTGTGGTATCTCATGATGCACTTGCTTGGTACGAGCTGGAGAAGGTTGTGGCATCTCATCAGGCACATGCTCGCTAGGAGGTGAGGAAGAATGTGGCATCTCAGGAATATGGGGGTCATAAGATGGTAAAAATATCTCCCTGACCTCAACAACTCGCTCCAAATTTGGGAGAGGGGGAGGCAGCGAAGAAGCAGTCAATATAATGTCCCGTTTGTGCCAGAGGATGAACTGCCCCATAACGTCTCCGAGTAACACTAGCCCCTCGGGAGTTGCGTAGTCTATCCTCCACTGCATGAACTCGGGCTTCACTGTATGCACCTCGACCCTAGTGTAGTCCGGCAGTATCTTGTTATTGTGGTGTAATCCACCGGGAGGATGTGCCACACCCGTTGCCACCTCCATCACAGTGTTCTGCCGGCCTCTGGGAAACACCAAGGTGCAACTAGTTGGTTCCCGTATGCGATCGACTGGGGTTGTGGCTGTAGTGGAACCTTGGCTGCTAGGAACTTTTGGAGGGCTGCCAACTAATGCCAGTTCTCCCGGCGGCGTCACTAATATCCGTGGCTCCGTAGACAGTCCTTGCTCCTCCAGCGCCTTTGTAACTAGAGCCTTCACTTGGAGCTCAAGGCTAGTCTCCCGGTCTCGGCCATGTTTCTTGTACATGTGCCTGTCCTCTTCGAATCCTTGCTTCCAGGTCATCCTTTTCCCTAGCCCCCTGGTGCGGCCTGTGTGCTCCTTGTTTCCCAAGCCAAGGCTAAGCTCGTCCCTCTCTCTAGAAGGATTGAATGAGCCCTTCTCCTTGTCTTCATCATATTTCAGTATCCTTGATACCGCCTCTTGGGTCTCTGGCTTATCAAACTTAATATTACCGCCGGATGATTCTGTACTCCTCGCATATATCTAGTTCCTTGAGTGTACCTTCAAATTCATCACATTGATATTCCCAGCAGTTGCGGCCTCTTCGTCCATCTTCCTAAACTGCTCTTCCTTGGCATAGTAGCCACCGGGGCCTAGATGATGGTGGTGTTTGTTCCTCTTCACCAGCTCGGTGTTACGGGCACTGAGCTCCAATGCCTCCGGTGAAGTCTTCTGAGCCACGAGCTTCTCCCATTGACTAGGAGTTATTTTGCCGAACTCGTTGAAGGGAGTTAACCCCTTTTGGATATACTTCATGTTGAGCTCCGACCTCCAACGTCGGAATGACTCTCCCATCATCCTGATAGCATTTTTTTACCAATTCCTGCTTACCCTCTGGAAATCTAAAATTGACCTTCAGCTGCCTATCCCATAGTGCATTCTTTGTGTTCTCTGATACCTCTCTCCAGTTAGGGATTGCTGGGTTCAATTTATCTCTTACTAGGGCCCCGATCGCATTACAGAATCATCCTCTTAATTCCTTTGGCTTAAGGATCTCCCCTGCTGGCCCGACCTCTGTTATCACATAGCATGCCTTATCTGGATATAGATTTCCTTTTATATCCCCTCGTTTCCTCTTAGGCTTGGTAGTCGTGGTTGTGTCTTGAGTTTGTGGAGCAGAGGCATCGTGATCCGTCTCTGTGGTTGTTGCCTCTGCTCTCCTTTCCTCTACTCTGTCTTGTCTAGCGAGATGTCGCGGACGTCGACGTCGTCTTTTCTGAGTTTCAGGAGGAACCTATATATACGACAGGTCAAAATGTTAGCAGAGGTAATACAGCCAAAGCTTTAGCAAAATTTACAAGGTAAGACTTTGTCCCTACCTCCTCGTTCGGGTCAAAATTCTTATCCAAATCTTCCTCCGTTGGCCTCCTTCTGGCTTCACGTGGGAAAGGATCCTCGGGACTTTCATATCCCTCTTCTGAGTCATCATCATCCTCTTCTTCTTCGCCTTCAGCAGCCTCTCCTTCGGGGCCTTCCTCCTCGTCACACTGCTCCTGAGTAAGCATCACTTCTAGATCCTTTTCTACCTCGTTATCGAACTGTTCCTGAGTAAGCTGGTCCTCTAGTGCTTGCTCCTCAAGGGTTGGCTGCTCATCATGCTCGGGGCATCGGGCTGCATTGTCTGGTGTCCGTGACATTATTTCGTGCTTTGTTCTAATAGATGCAAGAAAGTATGCTTTAGGTACACGAGAAGGTATAAAAAATAAAAAATGTCTATAAAATAAAGTAGTCCTATAAAACAACAATATGTCAAAAAAACGAGAAGTAGCAGTAGTAGAGGCCTCAGAAACATGTCAATCATCATCTGATCTTGAACTTGGAGCATCAAGGCATCATAATAGAGAAGAGAGGAGAAGGTAATGTAGGGGCGGCTGCTAATGATGCCAAGTTCCTCACAAGTTCTTGATCATCAGCTTATATTCCATATAATGTATGGACTTGGACAATTTCATCATCGGCAAAACAAAGAAGAGGAGAGGAGAGATTTGACAAAAAAAAGCAACAGCTGCTTAGCAAACATAGAGAGGAAAAGGTGTAAAAAAAGCAACAGCTGCTGAGTAGAGGAGTAATAGTAGACAGAGTAATAGTAGAGGAGTAGAGTAGAGTAGAGGAAGAGTAGAGTAGTGTAGCAGCCAGTAGTTAAGAGTAGCAGCCAGCAGCTAGCGAAGAGAGTAGAGTAGCAGCCAGCTAGTAGGAGTAGGAGTAGATAGCAGTAGCAAGTAGAGTAGTAGTAGTTCAGTATAGTAGTAGTATATATAAACAGTTGTATCCAAAACAATCAGCTATAAGCACCAGTTCATTAAGAATTACAAGATAAAAACAATGTCATCCTAGAAAAACATAGGTATTTGGAAAAAATGAAGTGGAGTAAGTAACGAAAATAACAGGGTTAGAGAGCAGTTAACACGTAAAATGGAATTTATATGTTTTAACCTAAGTTTATATTAACAAAATATTTACATAGGCTAATTTCAATCTGTACGACTCTAAATTGAAATGAATTTGGTCACGTAGGCTAATTTATAATGCCAAAGTGGCATAGTAAAGCAAACTGCTTTGCTTATGACAGAAACAATACTACAATGAAAAGATATTGGATGGTTTTGGATGGTTTTGGATGATTAAATAGTATTCTGTGAGAGAGAATAAGCTGAAACAAGCTGAAACAAGCCGGGACCTTACCAGCCGAACGGGGTTATTATTTCCATGCCGTGGCACAATGATAAAATCATGGCATGCCTCTACCGAATATAATCGACAGGTGGTTCCTAAAATTAAAATTGAAGTATTCACAAATGTGTAAGCCGCGGCTAGCCGATCCTGAGTTTTACTTCTCAGGTACTGCACCAATTTTTATCTTGCAATATACAAGCACTGTATTTGATTTGGTATACGTATGTAAGACGTCAACAAGTTGTTTATATATCTGGCGTAGAACTAGTCTGGAAGAAAAAAAAACTTGTGCGTGCGTAGGTAACATTTTCTTCTCTTGTTCAAGTTCAAATGTCAAGTAAGCTGTCTATTTAAGAAGTGAGTATCCCCATTCAAAAATCAAAAGAAACTGCCGGTATTCAGTTCAGTGTATATGCTGGTTGACCAAATCAAGCTTTATCTAATTTAATTAATCAGGCTAGCTAGCTAATGTGGAACATTGCTTGCTTGTAGCCGACAGACTTAAATACAACAGATCAACTAAGAGATTCCTGGGCCGACTAATCACCAGCATTTGTAACACGTATGCGAATTAAGATTGATGCATCATCCCAATCGAGCTGCATATCTACAGGGGATATCGAATAATCATCACTAATATTATCCAATTCCCATTTCTCAGCATGAAGAATCCTGATGCAGAATATGCTCACGTCGGAGAGCATGAATGATCCATAGTAAATCACAAGGATTTTCATTCAACAAAATCAAGAGCCCTAGCTACTAGGTACATTTTATTTTGGCTCCTAGCTTGTTCTGATATCAAGGGCCATTGATCTAGAATGTTTAGCTGAAAATGACAGGCGTTCAACAGGAGTGAATTTACCATGTATTTCAATGCCATGATAGTTTTTTGTTAAAGGGCGAGCTGGGTCTGCCCAGACGCCTAAGCCTTTGAAACAGATGTTAAACAGCTGAAAATTGAAGTGCATGTTGGAACTTAGCATGCAAATATATGCTCATGACAGTGATTTGGTAAGGGTGGCTCAGATATTGAAAGTAAATAAGCATCACTTCCAATCTTTCATCATTACACAATTTATTACAGCTAGTTTGAATTAGGGTTCACACCATACTTTTGGATCTGAATTACCCAAATACAGCTAGTTTGAATTAGGGTTCGGGTGCTCAATTTTGCCCAGAAGGAAGGAAAGAGAGGGGGGCGGGCATACCTGGTGTGTGACTGGTGGATGCTCGTTGCCGGCAAAGGGTCTGGCGAAGACTTGGGCAGCTGGGAGTAGGGCGGCGGCGGTCGGCAAGGCCGTGTTCAGCCGACCGAATCCAGTCCTGGGGCAGGCGAGGTGAACGGGAGCGGGGCGTCGGGAGCCTGCGTCGTCGGCGTGCGGGGGCGGGGCGCCGGGGGCCGGCCGTGGGGCGCCGGGAACCTGCGTCGTCGGCGCGCGGGGGCGGGCGCCGGGGGCCGGGTGCGGGACCGCTAGAGGCTGAAGGCTCCTCGCTCGCCGGCGGCATCGCCGCTCCTCTGGAAACCCTAGGGCGGGTGCGCGGGAGGGGGCGAGGGGGCGCGGGTGCGGGGAGGTGGCGCGGAGATGGGGGTGCAGGGAAGGGGCGCGGGACGGCGTCGACGGGGAAGGGGCACGGGCTGGCGTCGGCGGGGCAGCCTGACGACGTCGGAGGAGAAGAGAGCGCCCAAATGCAGACAACACCTGGGCGCCCTTGCTTTTATAGTCGCGATGATTTGTAGGGGCGGTTTCTGATCCGGCCACCCCTACAACAAATGCATTTGTAGGGGTGGTTCCTGATCCAGCCGCCCCTACAAATACATTTATAGGGACGGTTCCTGATCCAACCGCCTCTACAAATATATTTTTATTTTTTTAAATTATTAATTCTGTATTATAAAAATAATTGTGTATATATAAAACAATTGTGACCAAAATAAAAGTAATATAAAAACAATTGTGTATATACACAAATATAATATTTTGTATTATTCTATATATGAAGAAATATATATATATATATATATATATATATATATATATATATAAAACAATTGTACTCAAAACAATATAGAAAACAAAAATTAAAAATTTGAATTTTAAAATTTCGACTATAATTTTATGACATTAAATGAAATAAAATGAAAATGTTGTAAACATAAAAGTTGTATAACTCATCAACATGTACAACTTTTATTTTGGTCATCTTATCATGTGACTTTGTTTGAATGATTCAAATTTTAAAATTCAAACAATTTCAACTTGAAACAATATTTTGAAATAGTAAATGATTTCAGATGAAAAACTCATGAATACCAAAGTTGTATAACTCATCAATATGTACATCTTTTATTTTGATCATATTTTCATTTGACTAAATTTGAATAGTTGAAATTTTGAATTTTAATAATTGACAACTTCAAACAAGATTTTGAAACCTTAAATGATTTCAACAATAAAAGTCATGAACATAAAAGTTATTGAACTCATCACTATCTACAACTTTTATTTTGGTCACTTTTTCATGTGACAAAGTATTAGTAAACATTGTTCATAAATTCATATATGACTCATAATTTCCTGAACTATACGATAAACATGTTGATTTGTGAACAATGTTTATTATTACTTTGTCAGATGAAGAAATAACCAAAATAAAAGTTGTACATCTTGATGAGTTATACAACTTTGGTATTCATCACTTTTTCAGCTGAAATCATTTAATGGTTGAAAATCTCGTTCGAACTTGTTATTTTTTTAAATTTGAAAATTTGAAGTGCTCAAACTTTGTCACATGAAAAGAATGACCAAATCAACACACTAACTTGATAGGGCAAGATTTTAGAAAATTTTAGGAAAAAATTCATCACATTTGGAGTTAGTACGAGGGAGAAAGACTAGTTACAAATTTTACCTCGAGATTAAAAAGTAAAAACATAATTGTTCATGATGATCAATGATGAATAAGTGTGATTTCTCTTTTTAATCTGTGGCAGAAACTTGTAACTAGTTTTTCTCCCTCATACTAACTCTAGATGTGATGGTTTTTTTTCTAAAATTTTCTAAAATCATGCTCTATCATTTTAGTCTAGTCATCTATCTTTGTCACTAATTTTGAACAATTCAAATTTTAAATTTCAAAAAATGACAGCTTCAAACCTAATTTTCAAACACTAAATGATTTCAGCTGTAAAGGTGATGAATATAAAAGTTGTATAACTCGTCAAGATCTCCTACTTTTATTTTGGTCATTTCTTGAATTCATAAAGTGTTAAGTGATTTCATAAAGTTTTAGTAATAATAGAGTGGATATTCAAATAGAGTCATCTGGATGTTGCAAAGGGTAGTCTCACACACATGTATAAATGTAATGTCACACACGTACAAAAATATGTAGTCTTACACACGTACATAAATATATAGTCTCACATGCATCCATAAATGAAGTCTTACAAGCACGCATTTACATAAACACTCCACGTTCAACAACTAGCTAGCCCGCTGTAACGACTTTCTCCTTGACACCTTTTCGTTACCGTGGCAATATGTCTTTAGGGAGGTTCTTTTCCACAACACTGATCTTCTTAAGAAAGTATGTGAATAGCAGCATCTCATCGTATATAAATATATAGTCTCACATGCATCCATAAATGAAGTCTTACAAGCACGCATTTACATAAACACTCCACGTTCAACAACTAGCTAGCCCGCTGTAACGACTTTCTCCTTGACACCTTTTCGTTCCCATGGCAATATGTCTTTAGGGAGGTTCTTTTCCACAACACTGATCTTCTTAGGAAAGTATGTGAATAGCGGCATCTCATCGTAGTTATTGTAAGCTTCAACATCGTCCACGCCATCAACTCTAATAATATGCTGTTTCTCGGAGGCAACCACGTGCTTTGTCTTCTTCTTCGGGGGAGGTTACTTTGTGAGTCAGACATATAGAAAACTTGTGCGACACGTGAAGTGAGAACCCAAGGGTCATTTTGGTAGCCTAGATTCTCGAGGTCCAGGAATCTCAATCCGATCTCGTTCAGTTGGTGTTGTTTGATCCAACGGCATCGAAACAGGACCACCGTTATATCCCTTCCATAGTCAAGTTCACATATCTCTTCAATGATGTCAAAGTATTGGATCTTTCGCCCCAATCCATCGAGAGCCTCTATTCGAACGCCGCTGTTTTGGTTCACATATTTACTATCCTTTGTGTGGGTATAGTACGTATACCCATTGATGTCATAAGCATTCCAAGATGTCACTTGTCTCGATGGCCCCTCCGCTAACCTACTGATGGTAATAGAGTCTATGGTTTTTTCAGGAGGTATGTTTTGGTCCTTCAACCATGTAGTTAGTCGTTGCTTGTGTTGTTTCATGACCCAATCATCCGAACGGTTATTTCTCTCCGCCATAATGATAGCCAAGTGTTCATCAATGTACGGTTGCATCAGTTGTGTACTCTGCAAGACACTGTAATGCGTCCGACTCACCTCTTTGTAATCATGGTCGATGAAAACTTTTCTACCACTGATGCCCTTCCCAGCCAGCCTACCCTTGTGATGAGAATCGGGTTTACCAATCCCTTTCCATACTTTTAGGTACTCTTGACAACACTCGACGACTTCTTCAGTACTGTAACCCTCTATCATGGAGCCCTCTGGGTATGCTCGATTATGCACGTATCGACTTAGAACCGACATGAACCGCTCGTAGGACCACATTTCATGCAAGTAGCAAGGGCCCAGCGCCTGTATCTGATGAACCATGTGAATCATGAGATGTGGCATTATATCAAAAAAAGCAGGATGTAAACACATCTCCAGTTGATTTTGTGTCTCCACCACAAATTCATGTAGGTCACTCAGCTCTTACTTGTCAATCGTCTTCTGTGAGATCTTCGAAAAGAAGTAGCACATGCAGGTGATGGCCATTTTCAAGAACTCTGGCTTTATAGCCCTGATTGCAATAGGTAGAAACACTATCAGCATCACATGGCAATCGTGAGCCTTGCAGTGTGTTATTGACAAGTCCTTCATCGACACTAGCTTCTTCACATTTGCTGAAAACCTAGTCGGGACTTTGATCCCCCTTAGGAAAGTGCATATAGCTCTCTTCTCATCTGGTGTTAGGTTGAAGCACGCCGTGGACAGAGTGTATTTTTCATTAGCCTCAGGTACCGGGTGAAGCTGTGGCATCACGTTTAGCTGCACCATGTCTTTCCGTGCTTTCAGACCATCCTTTGACTTGCCTGTGTCCATCAAGGTAGCAATGAGACTCTCAAAGACATTCTTCTACACGTGCATAGCATCAATGGCATGGGGGACCTCCAAGTCTAGCCAATAAGGCAGATACTGAAAGAAGATTGATTGTTTCTTGAAAGGTACGCCTTCGACAGGAGGTGTGCTTCTATCTCTATTCGTCCCATCCGGATTCTTCTTTCCATAGACGACGCGTATGTTTTTCACCATTCTGTACATGTGTTCTCTGTTATGACGTCTCTCCGGAGGGGTTTCAATCTCCGGGGCGTTGTCATAAAATCTAAAGAATAATTTGTTACGGTACTTGTGACTTGTCTTTAAGAAGCGTCGGTTCCTTAGGTAAACTATCTTCTTGGATGCATCCAGGTACACCCATGTAGTACCATCCAAGCAAACCAAGCATCCCGTCTTCCCTTTGATCTGTCCAGACAAAGCAAATAGCGCGGGGTAATCATTGGTAGTAACAAATATTATTGCTCTACATATGAAGTCCTCCTTTCAGAACACATCGTACATCTGCTCCCCATGCCTCCATAGCCTCTCCATTTCTTGCATCAAAGGCTCGAGGAACACGTCTATATCAATGCCTGGTTGTTTAGGGTCAAAAATAAGAATATTGAGGAGAAGGTACTTTCTCTTCTGACACAACCATGTTGAGATGTTGTACATGGTCAAGATCACTGGCCATGTGCTGTGGTCGCTCATCCTCTCATTGAAGGGATTCATTCCATCGGTGCTCAAGCCAAACCATACATTCCTTGGGTCATCGCTGAATTCTTTGTGCTTCTCATCAAACCTTTGCCACTGACTACAATCAGTCGGGTGTGCAATCTTATCATCATCCACCTTGCGCTCATCATCCCACCATGTCATGAGTGCGGCTTCTTTAGGGTTTAGGAAGATACGTCTCAAGCGGTCGGTCACTGGCAGGTACCACATTACCAAGGTAGGAATTCTTCTCTGCTTTGCATCGTTGCCTAATGGAGTGTCCTCTGGGAGCTGAGATTCTTGTACCACTTTTTTGTACCCTTCTTATTCCTCTTTTTTCCCGTGGAGGCTTCGTCCCCACCGTAAAGGTCATTGTTCTTATACCGGCTGGCCCCACACCGGGGACATTTATCCAGTGACTTGAACGTTTTGCCACGAAAAAGTAAACAGTGATTGGGGCATGCATGGATTTTTTCAACCCCCATTGTCAATGGACTTATGACCTTCTTCGCTTGGTATGTGTTGGCGGAAACTAAGTTTGGTTGTGGCAGCACCTATGATAGGAGATGCAATAGATCATTGAAACTACAGTCTGACCAGCCATACTTAGCCTTCAGGATGAGCAGCTCAAGCACAAAACGTAGCAATGTCCAATGTGTCGGACAACCCTTTTCAACACCATACACAGTCTCCTTCGATGCTTTTATCACCCTTTCCAAATTTTCTAGACCTTTCGGGCTATTTAGTAAAATGTCTAGTCCTAGGGCTCGAATCATGTCCTCCAAATCATCTTCATCCCCGACACGTGCTCCACCATCATTATTGGCACCACCTTCATTGTTACCATCCCAACCACCAGCATCACCACCTTGTTCATTGTCAAACTCAAAATCTATTCGTGCATCAAGCTCTGCTGAATATTAGGACAGGGATTCTATGGTTTCATCGTCATATTCCTCCTCATCCTCGTCGTTAACAATAACCGTTTCACCATGATGAATCCACACTGTGTAGTCCTCAACAAATCCTCGTATAATCAAATGTGATCTGATGATAGTCACATCTGTCCATGCCATACGGTTCTTGCAATCTTTATAGGGACAAATAATTGTATCCTTATTCTCTTTCAATGTCGTTGCATGCTTCTTTGCGGCTTCAATAAATTTATCCACCTCTTTATGGAAACCTGCTTTGAACCTTAATGAACTATACATCCAAGAGTTCATGTACTCTATCTTTTACAACAACAACAAAATAAACATTAAAGGACTACTTTTTCAGATATATATAAAAATGAATCAAATTAATAATTACTTGAGAATAATTGTATATACTTCAGATATATATGAATATAAATCTAATATAATTACATGAAGCATACAAACACACCATGGTAGAGGAAAATTAATTAATGGCCCATTTATCTATAATTAATTAAAATACATATTTATTGATTACAATAAACAATTTTAAAGACAACAATTAGCAACAATTATACTTTACCCAATATCTTTCATACAAACCTTAGTCCAAATTTATAAAAATGAAATTAATAAAAAAACCAAACCCTAGATCTAGATCTACATGCACATGAAACATGAATAAAACTAACTAATTGTTTACTAAAATCAAGAAACATGGACCACATAAGGGTATGATCTTGTTCCCCTCCCTAATTTACCCTAGTATATTTGAAACTTGGGTCTAATTTGCTTCATAAGTAGCTCAAGCACCATAGAAGAAAGAGAAAAACAAAACTTTAATTACTCACTAACCAACCATTAAAACTACAAAAAAGTGTGGAATAACATTTTTTTACTTTCTACAACCTCTCTACCAAAGAATTTGAGACCAAAACCTTCCCCCGTTAGTAGAGCAATTTTTTGGAGGTGCCCAAGGCCTCCCCACCTTTTTTTTATGGGTTGGAGTGAGTGACCCGAGGAGAAAGAAGGTGATGCAGCTGTTTTATATGTGGGTCATTTGTAGGGGCGGCTGGTGATTGAGCCGCCCCTACAAATCGGAGCTATTTATACGGGGGCCATTTGTAGGGGGTGGCTGGTGAGTGAGCCGCCCCTACAAATCAGACCCATTTATAGAGGCGGCTCGTATCACCAGCCGCCCCTGCTATTCCATTTGTAGGTGCGGCTGGTGTCTGGGCACCCGAGCACGGCACTGTTGGGGCGGCTCTATCACCAGCCGCCCCTACAAAAAATTCGACCCATTGCTAAAAATCGTATTTTTACGTAGTGAACCTTTTGAGGTTCGATCAAAGAGCTGTTACATGTTCTGTAGAGTGGCAGCAACCATATGTGCACGAAGCTGGTGTTCAAGTATTTTGGAGTGGCAGCAACCATATGTGCACGAAGCTGGTGTTCAAGTATTTTGGAGTGGCAACAAATATCCGAGAATTGCTGTAGGACGACATGAATCGTAGTTTTGTTCTTTTGTTTGCACCTACTATCGTGTAGGACAAAGACATAGAACTGTTGAATGCCACTTTTGTGCCCAAGTCCTGATCTATTGATCTCTTAGCTTTAGTCATAACCAATTAACACAAGACTTGTACTATGTCTATACATGTGTGTAACTGACTAATCTATATGGCTCTATGTACTATGATCATCACTTGACCTGCTATATATATATATATATCAAGTTGGTGTATGTATGGAAGATCTAATATATTATTTATACAAAAATCAAGTGAATTTGTTCAATGTGATGCCTTCTATATGAGCAAAAGTGGATTTGTCAAATTATTTTCATTGTAATCATATCGATGCAGTTTTGTCGACAGTTTTTTTGGCAGGGTATGGTTTGTAAAATACCTTGGAAATGGTTTGACCAACATACAAACTATCGGCAAAGGTCTTAACTGTCGGCGTAGGTCTTAATTGTCGGCAAAGGGTTAACTGTCGGCAAAGGTTTCAACTGTCGGCGTAGGTAGACCGTTTGCCTACACATAAAGTGTCGGGGATTCTGTTAACTGTCGGCAAAAGTTTCACCGACGCCTTCTAGCACGACTGTTTCTAAACTATCGGCAAAACTTTTCGCTGGAGGTTATCTATCGGCAAAGGTGCCCTTTGTCTACAATAGAAAGTGTCGGCAAAAGTATGTTGTGTTATAGTGCCAGTAGCTTCATCAATCATCACAACAAAGGCCTTGCGTTTCTTGGACGGCACATTGGCGAGTCTGACAGTGCAGTAACCTTCTTTGTTGGTACGTTTGCAGCTGCGTCGCACACTGGATTGGGTCAAGGGAGTGCTCATACTGCTTGTTGATACCAGTGTTGGGAGAGCCACAACAGACTTATTCTTTTGGCCCCTAGCGACTGATGGGCTGGGCTTATTCTCCCCGTTTGAAATTCAAAACTAGGTGGGCTGGAATCAGATGGGCCACTTAGTATGATTACAGGAGTAGCAGGAGTCTCTTTGGCTGAAGACTTGGTAATACACCTACTTTGAACTATCTCTGGCCAGAGCTGTAGAGCAATGACATCACGAATGGGCTTCCAAGGTACAATTTCCAAACCGGATGGGAAAGAGAGGCCAAAGTTTGGGCTGACAATCGGCCCATCACTCCCCTCACCAACATGTTCTTTAGCTGCTTCCTCCTTGCGCTGTAAGTTCTCTGCTAGAACTTGGAGCATCACAGCATGGACCACTGGTTTCCAGGGAACCAAATCCATTCTATTAGGCACAAAAACCTCAACTGCCTCCTGTGCATTAAAAATATTCTTGTCAATCACAATGGTGTTCACTGTAGGAGAGCAAAGAGACTTGGCATTGGGAAAAGCCAAGTTCAGAGGGTAGATGCCACACCTTATGAAGCCATCAGGTAACCCATTATTGGTGTAGAAGAGCTGATCTGCATATAGCTTATTAGCTGCCATAAACTTGAGAGCCTCTTCATCAGCCAGAGGAGAGGATGCATCACTAGAAGAAGAGCTGTCTTTTGGAGGAATCTCTGGTTTATTCTGAGCAACTACTTTAGGAGCTGGAGCAGGGTTCCAAGCAGCCCAATTGTCAGCTATAGCGTGAGCACCATCTGCAGCACTAGCTTGGACTCCATTGTCTTCCATCTGATGGTCCTTTGCAACAATTGGGATTGGGTGGGCTGGATTGGGCTGATCCCGACTTTGGAAAGGTAAAGAGTTCGACTTCCCAGCGTCGACGGCACGAGATTCTAGGTCTTCGCAGTCAATGTGATTTGTTGGGATTTCCTTCTGTATCTAGACCAATCTGGGCTGGGCCTTGGTGAGACATATTCTCTAAACATGACCATAGTTAAAACAGGCTTGACATCTGATATCATTGGCACACTGAGAACGATCATGCCTAGTATCCATGCAACGACTGCAGCCCATGCGGCCTAAAGAGGGATTTGAAATTGAATTCGAAACTTTGGCTTCAAGGAAATCCACCGTGCAAATAGCATCGGACGAGGAAACATGCATCTCAGAACTGTCACGAAGAACACGGCTGCGATTGAGACGAAAATCAAATTTGCGTCCAACAAAGGGGAGGGAGATCACTCCAATCTCAAGCTTCGAAGGTAGAGGAACAAGATGGGAGCCAAAACGTATTAGACTAGGAGGCTGAGCTGGTTTTCCGGTGTCATTTGCACCAATATTTTCGCAAAGGAAACACGCTTGTTATTTGCCTTTTTGATAGATCTCTTTGTGCTCTTTGAAAGAGCAGTGGACCATTCTTTTTCCTGTTCTACTTCCAAGAGACGTTTTTCACGTTCCCAGTTGGGCATACCATTATTCCAAAGATGAAAGTAGACGTCAAATTGGGAAGAGATCACACGACGAAGGCGATACACGTGAAAACCAACTTGCTTGCAAGAGACAGAGAAACGAAAGTGGTCCGTGCTTAAGAATTGAACATGAAAACCCGCTGCACGACCACCCAAACACGATTGGAGGGCCAAGGAGACTGAATCCTCCGTCAACAGAAACAGGAAGCGGCGAAAAGTGGCAAGCAGAAAAAAAAGATCCATCGGGCGAAGGGGAATGATAGTGTACCATGGTACCAAAACGGTGATCCACCTCTTCTTCAAAGGCTCGCCCATGGGAGAAATCCAGACGGGCGGTGAGGTCAGAGCAGGACCCCATGTTGACGATGGCACAACAGATCAGCAGGGGTGGTGGAGGAGGCCGGCGGTGGACGCGATCTCACCGGCGGGGAGGTGGGGCGGCTACCGTAAATCTTCAAACAGCTTGCATGCAAGCATCGCAGGATCCTCCTCCAGATTTGATGAAACGCCGAGGAGCTAGTGCGGACCTTCGCTGGGCACTAGCATCACCTGATGGAGGAGGGCGCCACGGCCGGAGCAGCCAGCGGCGGCTTAGGCGGTGGCCGCCGGGGTCTGGGTGACCACCGGCGCTAGGACAGACGCGTGCGGCGTTTGTGCGGGCAGGCGAGGCGCGGGTCGCGTGCGGTCAGCGGCACGCGGCCTTCACGTGCGGGCGGACACGCGGGCCGGCGGCGGCGGACGTGCGCGCGGGCCAGCGGCGGCGGAACTCAACCCTCACAGTTTTGCTATCAATGGTTGTGCCAGCTGCGTGGGACAATCGTGATTTCATCCCCATCATCTTTCGGGAGCAAGGAAGGTTCAGTTGAATGACAAATTTATCTCGTAGTATTATGCATAGGTTCTTTCATATAATCGATGCCCTTAAGTCATTATAGAATCCAACGGTGTATGATATTTTCTATTTTTTGAAAGATCGTAATTGTATTATGTATGGACTCTTCGATTTAATCTAAGACAATAGATCATTATAAAATTCAATGTTGTAGGTTCTTTTTTTGACACTACTACACTAAACTTTTGTAGGGGCGGCAAAAGAGCATTTGTAGGGGCGGTTTTGCCAACCGTCCCATATCAAGGGGTTGCTATAAATCCTGATTTGTAGAGGGCGGTTGACCAGCCGCCCCTATAAATCGGATATTTAGGGGCGGCTCTATATCCAGCCGCTCCAACAAATCTATTTTCTAGAAAATAAGAAATCGTCCCAAAAAATAGCAATTTTTTTAATCACCGATCAGCCACCCGCTCGCTCCGTACTCTCCTCTACCACTACACCTCACACTCACTTGTGTGTCTATACTGGATTTTGGTTCCCCACGTTTTATACTGAACCGAGCATAAATTGATTATTTAAGGCCCTAAACGATTTCAAGTGAAAAAGTTATCAACTATAAAGTTTTATATCTTTTTGAGATCTACAACTTTTATTTTAGTAGTTTCTCCATCCGAGGTCGTTTACAAAATTTAAAATTTAAATTTGAGAAATTCAAACGTAGTTTCCATAACAAGATGATTTCAAATGAAAAAAGTTGTCAACTACAAAGTTTCATAACTTTTTGAGATCTACAACTTTCATTTTTACTGTTTGTCCATCGAAGGTCGTTTAAAAAATTGAAATTTCAAATTTTTAGAAATTCAAACGTAGTTTTCCTTGACAAGATGGTTTGAAATCAAAAAGTTATCAACTGTAAAGTTTCATAATTTTTCGAGATCTACAACTTTCATTTTGGTAGTTTCTTCATCTAAGATCATTTATAAAATTGGACTTTCAAATTTTAGAAATTCAAACGTTGTTAACGTTGACAAGATGATTTGAATGAAAAGATTGTCAACTACAAAGTTCTATAGCTTTTCGAGATATACACTTTTATTTTGGTTATTCGACATAGTGGTAGTGACATTGTTTACAAATTTTACATATCCATCCTATAGTTTATGGAAGTACAAGAGAGATGTAAATTTTGTGAATAATGTTACTATCACTTTATCGGATGAAGAAATGACCAAAATAAAAATTATAAATCTTGATGAGTTCTATGACTTTTATGTTTGACTTTTTCAGCTGAAATCATTTAATGTTTCAAAATAACGTTTGGAGTTGTTATTTTTTGAAATTCAAAATTCAAATAGATAAAATACAGTCACTGAAAAGATAAATAAAATAATAGCGGTAAGAACACAATAAATTGATAGAGCATGATTTTAAAAAATTTTAGAAAAAAATCATCAAATTTAAAGTTAGTATGAAGGAAAAAGACTAGTTATAAGTTTTAGCCACAGATTAAAAAACAAATCAGAGTTCTTCAACAATTTAAAAATTAAATTTTAAACAAAATTTTAGAGCAGTAAATGATTTCAAATGAAAAAGTTGTAAACAGCAAAGTTTCATAACTTTTCGAGATCTACAACTTTTATTTTGGTCATTTCTCCATCCGAGGTCGTTGAAAAAGTTCAAATTTTGGTGCTTAATTTTTATTATTTGACGTCTATTTGTAGGGGCGGCTGATAACACCAGCAACCCTTACAAATGGATTTGTAGGGGCGGCTCATTTGTCCCCTATTCTTAGGGAGCCAACCCTATGAAAAAGGGGCGTTGTTACAAATCTTTTTTTTGTAGTAGTGTGGGTTAATCTTATAATTGTCGCAGGAATGGATTTTTTTTTGTTTAATCTAAACCGTTCAACCATCATAAAATTCATTGGTGAGGATTTTTCTTCATTTTCTGATTAATCTTATAATTTCTAAGTCATCTTGGCAAATATGGTGGCTTGTTTTATTGGCCAAATACTAAGATAACAGATTTGATTTGAAAAAAACAACAAAAGGTCAAAAGTCTGCTTTGTTACTAGCCCAATCATCTGGGAGGTTTTGTATTTAAAACGCATTATATTAGTCTGAGCTGAAGCAGGAAGGATCACGATTCACGAGGCAAATCCTTATCAGCAGCTAATGATTGAGGTCAAACAGCTGGAACTGGTTGATTAATAGTGGAAATCTTCGTAGAACAATGTGAAATTGTGAACAACGACAGAGAGCTCTAAACCTGTAACTGTTACGCATAACAGAGCATCCTGAACTCACCTGGGCAACGCGAAAATGATAGGATCACGGACAGAGTTCTACCAAGTCCAAGTGTAGGGTGGCAGCCCGTGACCGTGGAGAACATGAGATGAAACTCTCTCTTCCAAGGAACAACCACTGGTAGTCACTAATCACAACTCACAAGACCATAATTCAGGCGGAGGAAGAATCATGTCTCAATCAGGTAGATTCATCGGTTGAATTAATTCAGCCATTGGCTGTCTTCATGGATAATCAGCAAGCATCTGCATGTATACTACTGCATGATCGTGACCCATGAACAATGATATGATTGATCCGTTAATAATCAGGCAAGCCACATGCAACGTGCATGATCACCCCTGCTGTCGTCGGCCAACCGTCGGCTCGCCGGCAGTTGCAAGCTTATATGTACCACACAAGCAGAGAAAACAGTGTGCATCAGTCACAACAGACCGCAAGTGATCTGGCTTGGCAGGCAACATCCTAGTGAGAGACGATGGACCAGATGGCGATGCTGCTCTTGCTGCTGAGCTTGTGCGCCTCTCGGCTCGGCGGCGCAGTGGCGCAGCAGTACTGGACGCCGGCCACCGCGACGTTCTACGGCGGGAGCGACGCGTCCGGCACCATGGGTAACACTGTCACTGACTGACCATTTTCTTGGCAATGCAACTCTGATCCACGCGTTCGTTCGTCGCACTGATGCGCGTGTACTTGTCGTGCTGCGCGTGCGCATGCAGGCGGGTCGTGCGGGTACGGCGACCTGTACAGCGCCGGGTACGGTACGCAGACGACGGCGCTGAGCACGGCGCTCTACGGCGACGGCGCCTCCTGCGGCGCGTGCTACCTCATCACCTGCGACGCGTCGCGGACGCAGTACTGCAAGCCGGGGTTGCCGTCCGTCACCGTCACGGCCACCAACTTCTGCCCGCCCAACTACGGCGACCCCAACGGGTGGTGCAACTCGCCGCGGCAGCACTTCGACATGTCGCAGCCGGCCTGGGAGACCATCGGCGTGTACCAGGCCGGCGTCGTCCCCGTCAACTACCGGAGGGTCTCGTGCCAGCGGTCCGGCGGGATCAGGTTCAGCATCAGCGGCCACGACTACTTCGAGCTCGTCACCATCACCAACGTCGGCGGCGCCGGCGCGGTGGCCGCGGCGTGGATCATGGGGACCGGCACGGACTGGCTGACCATGAGCCGCAACTGGGGGGAGAACTGGCAGAGCGGGGCCTATCTCACCGGAAAGGCCCTGTCGTTTAAGGTGCAGACGAACGA
This sequence comes from Miscanthus lutarioriparius, assembly GCA_904845875.1. Lineage (NCBI taxonomy): Eukaryota > Viridiplantae > Streptophyta > Magnoliopsida > Poales > Poaceae > Miscanthus > Miscanthus lutarioriparius. The sequence continues at coordinate 88,172,752 of CAJGYO010000006.1, forward strand.
TGGCAAGGTCGTCGTGGCGTATAACGTGGCGTCGGCGAACTGGCAGTTTGGCAGCACCTACCAGGCCTCGGTCAACTTCTACTAGGCCCAGTTGGCCGCGCCACTTCAGATTCAACTGAGTGGGCCATGTTAACTAACAGCCCATGAGTCGGAGAAAATCCTTACAGTGAACACGTGTATATTTTTTTTTTATTTTGATAATACAAAAACCTGATAAGCGCACTTAAGTTCCTATATAATTGTTAGAAAGTAGAGAATGAGAGAGATCGATTGAAGCAAATGATTCTATGTTGTATTCCCAATGAACAATGTACACATATATATATATAGGCCCATGTGGACGGTTACAAGTGTGAAAGAGGGAGAGTGGGTGAAAAGATACCCCTTGGATTAATCTTTAATTGATCACTAAATAATAATTCTCAACACTCCTCCTTAATCAATTAGCTTGTTGTAGTCTTTCCTATTCATCTATTATGCATCATTATGAATCTTTGGAAAACCCTATGGGAAAAATCAAAGTAGTACCCGTATACCAGGCAAAACTCCTTAAAACCCAGTGAAAAAAATAAGGAGAAACACCATGATATACGATCACTAATGTTATTAGACCCTTTGAGATAAACTCAAAGCCTTAGTTTAGAAACACCTTGACCATAGAGTCAATATGCTTCAAATATCATCTTCCAAAACCCCGGTGGAGAAAACTAGATGATATAGCATATACCTTTGTGTTGAACATTGCCTCATCAAAAACTTTATATGAGAAACCATAAATGGAAAACTCACATAAAGAAAAGAGTGAAATGCATTATATGTCATAATATCACCCTCCAAAAACCCCTATGGAGAAAAATGGATGGTATGACAACCAACCTTGTGTTGATATTGCCTCATTAAAAACTTTATATGAGAAACCCAAAGGGAAAAATTCATACAAAGAAAAGAGTGCAATATGATATTTGCAACAAGTTATTAATCATAGAGACTCTCACCCTGATACTAGCAAACCTCAAAGTAAATTCATACCAATGCACTCAACACATAAAAAATGTGGAGTATGGTAGATTCTTTGAATATCTCTGCAAGATTATCATGAGACATAGTTTGCAAATGTTCACATGCCCATATTACCTATGGAATAGAACCATATTAGTGCAAAATATTGCATTATAACTTGTCTCCATCTACACAACACAAGTTGCATTACCTTTATAGATAATGACCATTAATTCATAGAATCAACACCACATAACTTCAGTATGTGATATATTATTCTGTCAAGCTATACACATTCATGTGAATCCTTGTACAATACAATGTCAAAATGATTGGTGGAAATGATCATTGATGTCTATTTAAAGACTACCACAAAATGGTCTTTCTAGATGTACATTAAGCCTTTTTAATGATCTAAAATTTGGGGATCTAATAGATAACCAGAATCATTATATCCATTTGGATCATGGGTTCTTCCAAATGAACACACCAAGATCACTTGTGCTATTAAGATATCAAAAGATATTCTTAACTTTAATCCACCAATATTTGGTAGGAGTAGCGCTGCTAATAGATAGCAAATCATTGCAAAAATAATATCCGACCGGGAACTTTTACAAGATTTAATTATTAGCGCATAAATAGCACAAAGATAATGGACCACATGTCCCAATATCTTATCTCAGTCGCTATGGCATAAAACAATCTTCCTCTATCATGAGGTAGAACAACCATAGGATACCTTCATATTGAATCACTCAATATGATCTGGATATAGATAGCTTTTGTATAAAATCCCAAGAGAAGATGCTTGATCATAAACACAAAATAAAATTTTGGTTTAGTCTGTATCTTCCATCTCAAACTCCGTCTTTAGATTACAACGTGTTATTATCATGTGTTCATCACTAATAATGTCGAGATTATTGACGATCATATGACACTATGAAATCCAATAAAGGACTTCAAAAATGAACATCATGTGTGATCAATCTTGTATCCCTTCAGTTTAGGGAATACACACAAAGTCGATTGTACCAAATTTGACTTATCTGCTTTAAGCCATATATTGACTTAAGCAATACACAATATATGTTGTAATTTTATGTATGAGGGTTGGGTATATGAACTCCTTCCCGGAAGCTTCACAAATAAACCAAATCAAGTGATCATATAAATATATGCAATCACTACATCTATCACCTATCAACTGCAATGATAGATGCTTTTGTAATACCGATCAAAGATAGTATCGGAAATTTTTAACACTTACTATGGAGAATAATTTGCATTGAAAATCAATGCCTGGGCTTTTGAAAGGTCCTTGTTTGGTTTTGGTAATTGAGTGATAACCTAGGTGGACTAATTATGTTTAATGTGAGATACACAGGTAAGTAGTCCACAGGAACACTTGTGTAAGCAACTCATTCCATGGAGGTGAAATGGCTTGGATATGTTGCAAAGCTCACACATGTGATGATGGCGATCATTGCATATGAGACATGACATGGAGTCACGTGACTAAGGTGGAGAAGATCAAGACAAGGCTTGGCTTGATGGACCAGTTGCAAGCGTGAAGGGCAAGTTGGAGGCTTTGGAGCGATGGACCACGTGGCGGTGAAGCTTGAGCAAGACTTGGCGTTGATGGACGAAGGCAACGGTAAAAACCAAGTGAAGTCAAGATCGATGAACCAATACGGTCACATTATATGAAGTGGATCATATCATTTGTGATTGGTTGGTGCATGTGTTGCATCAATACCGAAGGAGATGGAATGGAATGCGCAAGGCAAAGGAATAACCTAGGGCATTTCATTTCACCGGTCATAGATGTGTAGAGAAGTTTATGACCGGATTTATGATAGATGGTTGTACTATCAAGAGGAGCAAACTTGTTTGCATATCGGTCATCTAGTGCCACTTGAGCGATCTAACTTTGCATACGTGTTAGGATCGAGTGGCATGGTGAATTGAGTGACTAATCCTTTAGAAAATATTTGTGAAAATCTAACACATGTGCACAAGGTGGTGTAACACTTAGTGGTGTTAGCACATTTGCAAAGGAGAAGTCAAAAGGTGAAGAAAGGAGGCAAAACCGAGCTTGAGGGGCTGCCCTAGGGGCACTGTCCCTATCTGTCCGGTGCACCGCCACCACAGTTGAAACGACCTGATTTCCGCGAAGGAAAATCCACAGAGTCGAAGTGTAATAAGACCGTTATAGATCATATTACCCAAATTCCAGTCGAATATCACATCCATACAACGTAATATCAGAGTACAAATAGGGCGGAATTACATAAATTATTACATCGCCGCATTGACGGAATCGAAAGTAGCATTCATTCAGAATAGCTTGAAGATAAGATCGCCCAACTCGAGCATAGGAACGAACCCCTCAACCGTCAAACTCCTCAGAGCTATACTCCTCAGCAGATCCTGTGTGCCAAAGTTTATCAGTACGATTTGTACTGGCCACTCCCACCCTATGAGCATTGCTTTGTGGAAATTGGATGCAAGTTGGATATAATCAAAAGGAACCTATAAGGCTGGGGTTTCCTATGTATTAGCATATCAATTATATAATAATAGTTGGTCAAGTTTTAACACCATTCCCAAACCCATTCCACCCCAGTTCTATCTAGAGCCAGGTTTCGATCCTAGGATCGATATACCACCATCTCCACACCATCACCACATTACTACCATACCATTGCTCAGTCGACAGGCCAACTCTCTCTTGGCACTGTCTCATGGCCCGTAGCCCCTAGCTACGACCGAACACTCACTCACAGGCGGAAGAAGAGAAAGACTCATCTCACTATCTAGTTTAAGCGAAACCCAGGAAAGGTCCATAGCTGACAAGTCAGCATATGTATCGATCGATCAACCATACACTCTGCAGAGGTTTTACATAACCACAAGATCCGTCTTCCTCGCTGACCGTCGTCAACTGGGCTGATTCCGGCCGCTTGCTAGCCTAGGATAATGCCACCCTACCATTCAGCCCTGGTACACCCCAAGTCTAGTCTAGGGTGGCTAAAACTGTGAGTCACGAGCCGGGTCCACAAGGTCTCCATGAAGTGTCGGAAGGGTGTGGGGGAATCCTCCATGCCCCGTACCTCCTCGCACTGTCCGCTATCAACCTAGCAGTAGTGGTAATATCCTACCAAGTAGTCCGGCCATCCCGCACCATATAGGGTGAGTGGTATGTAAGGCTTCCCGATGAATCTGAGTACTAGTAAGTCCTTAGGGATGACAAAGCAGAATGTCTTCATCAGTGTTTCCATTTACTGTGCCACCACAGCACCTCCACCCCGGGCTCCTCCCATCACAGGTTCACACCCAGGGCCACCTCATATACCATTTTCCCACCACAGGTATCCATTTCCAGGGGTGCCCAGGTAGCACCCCGCGGCAAGACTTGCCCCAGGCTCGTCGTATATTCCAACTTGGTTGACACAACCCTCACCCTCCACGCACCCAAGTCACACACGCAACACTCTCCCCATAGTCCAGATAACACCAGTTTCCACCATGCATCAATGTAGTACAAGCATAGTAGAAGTAATAAGCAATGAAATATAGCATCAAGCGTGTGTCTAGCCTAATAGCAGGGTAAGTAGGGGTAAGGTTGCGTCAAGGTATAGGCCATCAAGTAAGCATACTACCATGCAAGTCCTATCATAGTGTGAATATAACAATAAAGTAAAGCAATAGCAGTTCTATATTAGCCATGCGTAATAGGTGCTACGAGGTTGGGTGGGATGTGGCACCTTCAGTGAAGTCGTCCCTGCACTCCTCACGGTACTCACGATCCTTGTCCGTCTGGTTCTCCTCCGAGTCTGTATACAATCGAATTATAATCGCGTTAGCGACGTCTATAGAATAGCACAAAGAAGCAATGAAAATTCAAAAGAGCCAAATGCACTCAAACATGGGTTCATTGCGTAGAGCTCGATTTTAGATGAATTTTGGTCCTGGTTTCATATTTTTCTGAGGTCGTATGAATTAGTCATGAATTTCCGAAGATTAAATCCATTTCTGAAAATAATTAAGGCTGATTAATTCAGGGATGACACGTGTCACACTGTGATTGGTTCATGTGGCATGCAGCATGATGTCAGCATGGCGTCATCAGAGCTAAACCGCGGCTGACAGGTGGGTGCCGCTGATGTCAGCATGACGTCACCTCCTGACATGTGGGTCCAGAGTCTCTGTGTCGCTAACATGTGGGCCCCGATCAACGGTCAATGTTGACCGGTCAATGGTCAACCAAGCCGGGTCCAAACTGGGCCGGTTGGGCCTGGATACGGGCTAGGCTTGGCCCGCCATGTGGCGCGCGCTGGTGCGGCCACGTCGTCTTACTGGGCCACTAACGGGCCGTGGTCCACGGGCGCAGGAGAGGCGCGGTTCATGGTGAACCCGCCTGTGTTGGTCCATAGACCGCAGAGCCGGTCTATAAAGGACTTGGTCCACTTACTCCTTCCCAGGTTCGGTTCACGTGCACCAAGTGCACGGACGTGTGGCCGGCGAGGGGAAAATCCCCTTCTCTTTCCTGATGGGGCTCCCGCCGGTGGTGAGGTCACCGGCAAGCCCCTGCGGCGGCGCTAGCATCCGATTAGGGTAGGCATTAGCTTCCCCATGCAATGGCGACTGCGACGGTGGGGTCGGGGCAACGGCTAGAGCTTCCTAGGGCTCTGGCCATGGTGAACGGCGGCTCGGCGTGGCGGTGCTCGTCGGCGAGGCATCTAGGGGCAATTCTAGGGGTCCTGGTGCCCCGTCTTCCTTCAGACAGTTAGCGGGGAGGCATAGTGTAGCGTCAACGATGACCATAAGGCGTGGTGGAGTCCGCACGCAGTGGTGGTGCACGGTGGAGCTCCGCCTGAGGTCCGGTGCGCGTGGCCAAGGCGCTGCGGCCGGCTAACGACTTCTTGGTCTATACGGCTATCATCCAGGTGTCACGACAGTGCTCTACGACCGCTCCTAGTCCAGCGAGGCGGCCGGATGCGCATGCGGTGGCCGCGCCATGGCGGCGGCGTTCCACGGTAGGGTAGCTCCAGCGTGCCCCGTGGTCAGGGTCTCTCCCATGCTCTCCTCATCACTCAATGGGTGCATCACATGTTCGTGGGCTGTAGCGAGGTTGGTGTTGGCCACGATGGCACGTAACCGCACCATGGTGACCTCATCGTGGGGTGTTGCGAGCACGGTGAGCGCGTGCCTTGCGATGGGCTTGGAGAGGTCTCAGCCAAGGTGCTCACCGCGGTGTGCTGGCGGTGCGGAGTGGCGGTGTGGTGATGATGGTGTGGCCATGTAGCGGTGCATGGTGCTGTGCTGGCTCACAGAAGAAGACGGTGGCGCCTTCCTCTACTCCGGCGGCGGCGTCCTTCTCCGCACCTCTCCTTCTCCTCTCGTCCCTCGACTTAGTGTGCTGGTGCGAACTGCACGGCGGCAGCGAGGTGAATGGAGGGCTAGGGCTCGGGGTCCTCCTTTTATAGGCCAAGCTCCATGCTCATCCATGGCGGATGGCAGAACAGCTGGTGATGCGCTGAGCGCATCGGACGGCTCTCGCATGCGTGGGTGGTTGCATGGGCGCGGCGCTAAGGTGGGGGACAGGGTCATGCGATGTGCGTGACCCCGGGCCTACGCCTACTCCGTGGTCGGCTCCCGGTCGCGTGGTGTAGGGAGCGTGGGGAAGACGACGATGCTGTAGCTGGGCGGCTGACAGAGGGGGCCCGTTTGTCAGCTTGTCCTGATGCGGCGGCGTGCGGTGTGTGACGGCTGACGGGCGGGTCTGGCTCGTCAGCGGCTTGTGCGCGCGCGGGCGATAGGGTGTTGCTGGGCTGGCTTCGTGGGCCGCGTGCGTGAGTGGGAGGGCAGGTAGGCTCGGCACGGCTAGCTCGCAAGGCCGAGCAAGCCTAGGCTACTGTTGCTCCCTCTTCTTTCCTTTCTCTTTTATTTGTTGCCAATTTGGTTAGGGTTTGATTTATTTAGTTTCATTGTACAAGTGTGCACCTTGATTAAGGGTGGAGCTTAGGGCTGGTTGGTGGGGCCCACATACTTAGGTGGTACTTAGGTGATTAATTTATTGCATAATAAATTAATTATAAGTGGTCACTTTTATTTGCACATCAAAAAATCAATAAAAGGCAACTCACTTGTTTAGAATTAAAATGCATGCAGGAATGTATGTGTTAGGGATTTTAAACACACATATACAACAAGTGACATGCTATGCTTATGAGTTTGTTTAGTTGGATTACGACTAATGCAACACTTAGGGTTAGCTCCTACAAATGTCACTCATCATCACATGGGGTTTTGAAGAAAAAATTTTGTAGTTTGGATTTTTGGTGTGTGGATTTTTGGGTTGTTACAGTCCTACCCCCTTAATAGAATCTTGTCCCCAAGATTAAAGCGTAATGTACCCTTCGAAGAGATAAGGATATTATAGCCGGAGGTCAGACTCTTTCTTCCATGTTGCTTCTCTCTCAATGTGATTGCTCCATTGGATCTTGCAGATAGGAATAGTTTTGCTTCAGGTCTCTTTGGTATCTCTACCCAAAATTCGGATAGGATGTTCTTTATACTCAAGAGTGTTCTGAATGTTAAGTGTATCAGTCGGGATTACTTCATCGGGCACTCTCAAACACTTGCGTAGCTGTGAGACATGGAATACGGGATGTACACCCACCAATTCCTCAGGTAGCTCAAGTTTGTAAGTGAGTTTTCCAATTCTCTTGCGTATCTTGTATGGCCTAACAAATCTAGGGGCAAGCTTGCCTTTCACATGGAATCTGACAGTTCCACGTAGCGGGGATACCTTGAGATAGATGAAGTCTCCCACATTGAACTCAAGTTCTTTTCTTCTTTTGTTAGCATAGCTCTTGTATCGACTTTGAGCAATTCTCAAATTCTCCTTTACTTGAGCAACTCCTTCGACATCTTGAATCTTAGCAGAGTCAAAGAACGATCTTTCCCCCGGTTGAGACCACATCAAAGGTGTCTTACAAGGTCTGCCATACAGAGCTTCAAACGGCGACATCTTGATACTGGCTTGGTAGCTGTTGTTGTAAGAGAACTCTGCATAGGGTAGGCATTTCTCCCAATCAGAGCCATAATTCAGTACACTAGCGCGAAGCATGTCTTCTAAGATCTGATTCACTCATTCAGTCTGTCCATCTGTCTGTGGGTGATAAGCGGTACTGAAATCAAGTCTGGTTCCAATGGACTTGTGCAGGGCTTCCTAGAATCAGGACATAAACTGAGGACCATGATCAGATACAATACTAGAGGAAGCTCCATGCAGTCTGAGAATATGCTCAACATATAGATCTGCTAACTTTTCAGCATCGGTCTTGGTCTTAACTGGTACAAAGTGAGCAACCTTGGTCAAACGATCAACAATCACCCAAATGGAATGATTGCCTTTCTATGAATGGGGCAATCCAACTATGAAATCCATGGATATGCTCTCCCATTTCCACTCGGGAACGTCAAGAGGCTTTAACAATCCTGCAGGCCTTTGATGTTCAGCCTTGACTCGATTACAGGTGTCACATCATGCCACATGTCCCGCAATGTCTGTCTTCATGCTTTTCCACCAAAAGTGTTTTTTCAAGTCTTGATACATCTTTGAACCTCCAGGGTGAATACAATACTTAGAATCATGGGCTTCTGACAGCATTTCATCTCATAGTGCTGGATCAGAAGGTACACAGATTATGTCCTTGAACCAGATGGTTCCTTGTTCATCTTCATGGTGGTTGGTCTTGTAGCCTAGTTTCATCAGACCATGGAGATATTCGATCACTTCACAATTTTTCTGAGCTTGACGGATGCAATCTGTGAGACCATACTGTATGTGGAGCTCATTCAACAAGCCATGCGGTAGTATCTCAAGCTAGAAATCCTCAATCTCTTCCTTGAGCTCAGGTGGTACGGATTCAGTGATCAAAGTGTGACAGTAACTCCTGCGACTGAGAGCATCTGTGACTACATTAGCTTTTCCTGGATGATAGTGAATTTCTAGGTCATAGTCTTTAATCAACTCTAGCCAACGGCGTTGCCTCATATTCAAATCTTCTTGAGTGAAAAAGTACTTCAAGCTGTTGTGATCGGTGCAGATATCACACTTGTTGCCTATCAAGTAGTGCCTCCAGATCTTCAAAGTATGCACAACTGCTGCTAACTCAAGATCATGAATGGGGTAACGGTTCTTGTGTTCTCTCAACTATCGAGAAGCATAAGCTATCACTCTTCCACCTTGCATCAATACACAGCCAAGTCCTTGACGGGATGCATCACAATAGACCACGAAATCTTTGCTGATATCAGGCAATGCTAGCACAGGAGTTGTGGTAAGCTTCTGTTTCAATTCCTGGAAGCTTTGCTCGCACTCGGGCGTCCATTCAAACTCCTTAGTCTTCTTCAAAAGGTTGGTCATTGGACATGCTATCTTGGAAAAGTTCTCGATAAACCAGCGGTAATATCCAGCCAATCCCAAGAAACTTCTGACTTCGGTCACGTTACGAGGTTGATCCCATTCTTTCATAGCTTCAATCTTAGCTGGGTCAACTACAACACCTTCAGTTGATAGTACATGGCCTAGGAAGGCAACTTTCTATAGCCAAAACTCACATTTGTTGAACTTTGCGTAGAGCTGATGTTGGGCTAATTTCTCAAGCACAGTTCTCAGATGATGTTCATGTTCTTCGGTGGTGGGTGAATAAACAAGGATGTCATCAATGAATACTACCACGAACTTATCCAGCTCATCCGTGAAAACCTTATTCATCATGTTCATAAAGTAGGCGGGAGCATTCGTGAGTCCAAAGGACACCACAGTGAACTCAAACTGCCCATACCTAGTCACAAAAGCTGTCTTCGGGATGTCACTCTCTCGAATCTTCATCTGATGATAGCTAGATCTGAGATCAATCTTGGAGAAATACTTGGCACCTCTGAGCTGGTCAAGAAGATCATCAATTCTTGGCAGAGGGTACTTGTTCTTGATGGTGACTGCGTTCAAGTTCCGGTAATCAATGCACATTCTCATCGAGCCATCCTTCTTCTTAACAAACAGAACATGGGATCCCCAGGGTGAAGCACTGGGTCTGATATACCCTTTCGAGATGAGCTCATCAAGCTGTTTTTTGAGCTCAGCTAGTTCGTCAACTGACATGCGATAGGGTCTCTTGGCAATGGGTCCTATTCCCGGCAAAAGATCAATGATGAACTCTACATCACGGTCTGGTGGCATACCCGGTAATTCTTCAGGGAATACATCGGGATAGTCTCTGACCACAGGCACATCATGAACTGTCTTCTCCTCTTTTTGTGATTCTGAACTGGCTTTAAGGGCACATTGGATAGATGTGGACTATCCGGACTGGGGTTCACATCTAATAACTTGGCCTGATGGGTGGGTCACTTGGACGTATCTAGGTGAACATGATATGATACCTCGGTGAATGGTTAGCCAATCCATACCTAAGATGACATCTAGGTTTGTGGAAGGTAACAGGGTTAGGTTGGCTTTAAAGATAAGACCCTCAATGGTAATACTCACTCCCTTATAGATGTGGGTGCACTTTAGGTCTCCTAAAGGTGAGCTGGTGATGATAGGCTTTCCACGTGGGGTTACAGGCAGGTCATGGTCTCGTGCAAACTTGGATGATATGTAAGAACAAGTTGCTCCAGAGTCAAATAGAACTGATGCAGTATTGCCATCAACTAAAAACATACCATACACAACGTCAGGGGCAGCCTGTGCTTCCTCGGCGTCCAGATGGTTCAGACATCCATGAGTAGCAGATCCCTTGAACTGAGACTTCTGAGCGGTTGAGTTCTGAGGGCACTCAGCGGCTTTGTGACCCGGTTGGCCACAAGCGAAGCAGGTGAAAGGCGCACCGCCTGTAGGGGTTGGTGCTGGTGCCTTCCAGTTTCTAGTGCTTGGTGTAGAGCGGTTCTGTGCTAGGCGTTCATTTGCTGAGCGGAGACGGTTGGAACGGTCCTGAGTGTTACGGTCCTGAGCATAACGGTCCCGGGTGTAACGATCCTGAGCAGGGCGGGAGTATTTGGTGGTGTAGCCTCCACCACCCCTACTCGATCTAGGGTTGTCATCCCTGTTGTGGCGAGAGCGTTCCCTGGATGGTGCATCTCTGTGGAACCTCTTGCGATCATAGCCACGGAAGGACTCCTCAGGCTTACGCTTCCTCTCCCTGTACTCCTCTCCAGCTTCTGCATAGTCCTTCTTGATCTAGATGCAGCGATCCACCAGAGCACGCAGCGTGCTTCTCTCAATACCGCCAAACTTCAGCTTGATGTGTGGGTTAAGTCCCTTGTGGTAATAGTACAGCTTCTCCTTCTCAGAGTTCACAACATAGGAAGGTGCATAGCGTAGAAGGTTGGTGAAGTGAGTGGTGTACTCAGTCACCCTGTCCTTTCCCATCTTGATGTTGTAGAACTCCTCGGCTTTGGCCTCCATGATACCCTTGGGAATGTGATACTCAGTGAATGCTTCGGCGAACTCATCCCACGAGATGTTGGTAGGGTCCTCATGGGAATCACTGAAACTGTCCCACCAGGCACGTGCTGCACCTGTGAGTTGGTGTGTGGCAGCTCCAACACACTCATCGTCGGTGAAGGTGGTGAGGTCAAGCTTCTTTTCCACCTCCTTGAGCCAGTCATCGGCTACAAGTGGGTCAGGGTCGGTGCCATCATAGGTAGGTGGCCTCAGCTTCAGAAATCCCTCTAGCTTCCTTTGGAAGTCATTCTGCTGACCTCCCTAGCGATGGTTTGCTTCGTCTACAAGAGCTGCAAGAAGCTGGGTCTGTTGCGCCATCACCTCTGCCAGGTTCGGTGGTGGTGGTGGCGGAATGTTCTCCTCAACAAGTGGCGGGGTATTCTCCAGGTTGAAGGGTATCCCTCAACGTCCATGGCCATGACCATGGCCACGGTTGTTGCCACCATGCCCCCCATTTGGTTCGACTGGTTCGGGGGTGGGCGCACGTCTACGGTTCATTAGGCGAGCAGATCGGCGGTTCGGCATCTGCAACACGGATCATAGGAATTTTAGTGTTTGTGCCATAAGTGCTTATAATTTAGTATGATTACATGATTTTGACGATTTAAAGAAAAGCATTTATACTATCCAACACTCATTACAAAGAAGCAATAAGATCCATAAGATGCAATAAGATCCAAAACATTCATTACATGGGTTTTATTACATAGCATCATCTCCAGTAGCTACACTTGAAGACTCGCGAGAATCGTACTACGCATAGTGTCTCATATTACATCTCATAAGGGGTACATCATGGGGTACAACTTATGGAAGCCACTGACATGACTCATGACCATGCAGGGTCATCTACTCTAACTCGTACACCGCAGCTAGGATACGACTGTTCTCGATCTCGATCTCCTCGTCAGACTTGTGAAGTCGGGACACGTACTTCAAGGCCTCGACGAGCTCCTTAGTAGGCTTGGCTCTAGGTAGGGTAGGGCAGGCGTCTAGGTTGAGGCAAGTCAGGGCTAACTCAAACTCCTCTATCCTAGGCTTCGTCTTGCTGCGAATCTCCTTAGGTAGCTGATCCCACATACCCTTCATCTCCCTGAGGCGCTTCTTGTCAGACTTCTGCCAAGCCTGCCATGTCCTCTCACACTTGTCCTGTAGGTACTCGTTCTGCCTGAGTGCCTCGATCAGGTGACCCTGGTTGCGAACGGCCTTCTTCCTGAACTCCTCTAGCTCCTGAGTCATGGTCTTGTTCTGAGATTAGATTTTCAGCATATCAATCCCCTTGGACCTCTCTCTGTCTCCTCTGCGGTTGAACTCGGCCTCTTGTCGTCCAACTCTCTCTACAACTCCAAGACCTTGCTATCGAGGTAGCAGTTCCTATTGCCTAGGTCGGCGGCTTTGTCCTGTAAGTCAGCGACCTCGGCTCTGTGGACTTCTTCACGACAGTTGAGCTCGTCCTGTAGCTTGGCAACTGTCTCAAGTAGACTAGCTTGCTCCTGTGCTCCCTGCGAGTCTCGCTCTTGGTACTCCCATAGAAGGGCCTGGTCCTGACGTCTCCTCTGCTTAAGCTGGGTCATGTACCTGTCCTGCTCTAGTAGGTGGATAGCCGAGACTTGAAGGCATCTGTCCTCCTTGGCAAAGATAACTCTGCCGGCTGCAAAACTCTGCTCACTAGGGGTAAGGCTGAGGTCGAGGGCCCAGGGAAGTAGACGGAACTCTATCGTCTTCAGGTGCTCGTAGTGGTCCCTCATCACTCTACGAAGTGCCTTGTGTGAGACAGCTCGTAGTCCCCCCTCAACTGTGTCCTCTATAGTTAACTCGGTGAAAGCTGGGACAGAAGGTAAGGTAGTGCTAGCTGGGAACTCGACTGAGGTGACAATCGGTCCTTCGATTCCTCCTTCTTGAGCTGACTTCCCGGTGCAGGTGACCTTGACAAGCTCATCAGGGACTCCTAACGTGACGAGAACTCGATAGAGGGTCTGTGCAAAACCCCCGAGCTCACGTAGGTCGAAGGTAAACTTAGCGTGGTCCAGAGGTAGCAGTCCTAGGGGCAGCCATTCGACGTTCGTTGCCATCTGCATGTTTTAGGGAAACAAGTGTTAGCAGGTCAATAAATAGATAAGCCTTGCATAAAAGTAAATGCAGGGTCGGTATATAACCAAAAGAAGGGCTATTCACGTCCTATTCTATCGTCCATTTCTAAGGGTTTCATCCTAGGGTCAAGTATGGCTCTGATACCAACTGAAACGACCTGATTTCCGTGAAGGAAAATCCACAGAGTCGAAGTGTAATAAGACCTTTGTAGATCATATTACCCAAATTCCAGTCGAATATCACATCCATACAACGTAATATCAGAGTACAAATAGTGCGGAATTACATAAATTATTACATCACCGCATTAGCGGAATCAAAAGTAGCATTCATTCAGAATAGCTTGAAGATAAGATCGCCCAACTCGAGCATAGGAACGAACCCCTCAACCGTCAAACTCCTCAGAGCTATACTCCTCAACAGATCCTGTGTGCCAAAGTTTATCAGTATGATTTGTACAGGCCACTCCCACCCTATGAGCATTGCTTTGTGGAAATTGGATGCAAGTTGGATATAATTAAAAGAAACCTATAAGGCTGGGGTTTCCTATGTATTAGCATATCAAGTATATAATAATAGTTGGTCAAGTTTTAACACCATTCCCACACCCATTCCACCCCAGTTCTGTCTAGAGCTAGGTTTCGATCTTGGGATCGATATACCACCATCTCCACACCATCACCACATCACCACCATACCATCGCTCAGTCGACAGGCCAACTCCCTCTTGGCACTGTCTCATGGCCCGTAGCCCCTGGCTACGACCGAACACTCACTCATAGGGGGAAGAAGAGAAGGACTCATCTCACTATCTAGTTTAAGCGAAACCCAGGAAAGGTCCATAGCCGACAAGTCGGCATATGTATCGATCGATCAACCATACACTATGCAGAGGTTTTACATAACCACAAGATCCGCCTTCCTCGCTGACCGTCGTCAACTGGGTAGATTCCGGCCGCTTGCTAGCCTAGGATAATGCCACCCTACCATTCAGCCCTAGTACACCCCAAGTCTAGTCTGGGGTGGCTGAAACTGTGAGTCACGAGCCGGGTCCACAAGGTCTCCATGAAGTCTCGGAAGGGTGTGGGGGAATCCTCCGCGCCCCGTACCTCCTTGCACTGTCCGCTATCAACCTAGCAGTAGTGGCAATATCCTACCAAGTAGTCCGGCCGTCCCGCACTATATAGGGCGAGTGGTACGTAAGGCTTCCTGGTGAATCTGAGTACTAGTAAGTCCTTAGGGATGACCAAGCCAGAATGTCTTCATCACGGTTTCCATTTATCGTGCCACACAGCACCTCCACCCCGGGCTCCTCCCATCATAGGTTCACACCTAGGGCCACCTCATATACCATTTACCCATCATAGGTATCCATTTCCAGGGGTGCCCAGGTAGCACCCCGCGGCAAGACTTGCCCTAGGCTCGTCGTATATTCCAACTTGGTCGACACAACCCTCACCCTCCACGCACCCAAGTCACACACGCAGCACTCTCCCCATAGTCTAGATAACACCAGTTTCCACCACGCATCAATGTAGTACAAGCGTAGTAGAAGTAATAAGCAATGAAATATAGCAGCAAGCGTGTGTCTAGCCTAATAGCAGGGTAAGCAGGGGTAAGGTTGCGTCAAGGTATAGGCCATCAAGTAAGTATACTACCATGCAAGTCCTATCATAGTGTGAAATAACAATAAAGTAAAGCAATAGCAGTTCTATATTAGTCATGCGTAATAGGTGCTACGAGGTTGGGTGGGTGTGGCACCTTCAGTGAAGTCGTCCCTGCACTCCTCACGGTACTCACGATCCTTGTCCGTCTGGTTCTCCTCTGAGTCTGCATATGATTGAATTATAGTCGCGTTAGCGACGTCTATAGAATAGCACAAAGAAGCAATGAAAATTCAAAAGAGCCAAATGCACTCAAACATGGGTTCGTTGCGTAGAGCTCGATTTTAGATGAATTTTGGTCCTAGTTTCATATTTTTCTAAGGTCGTATGAATTAGTTATGAATTTCCAAAGATTAAATCCATTTCTGAAAATAATTAAGGCTGATTAATTCAGGGCTGACACGTGTCACACTGTGACTGGTTCATGTGGCATGCTGACGTCAGCATGATGTCATCAGAGCTAAACGCGGCTGACAGGCGGGTCCCGCTGACGTCATCATGACGTCACCTCCTGACATGTGGGTCCAGAGTCTCTGTGTCGCTGACATGTGGGCCCCGGTCAACAGTCAATGTTGACCGGTCAATGGTCAACCAGGCCGGGTCCAAACTGGGCCGGTTGGGCCTAGATACGGGCTGGGCTTGGCCCGCCACGTGGCACGCACTGGTTTGGCCATGTCGTCTTACTGGGCCACTAACGGGCCATGGTCCATGGGCGCAGGTGAGGCGCAGTTCATGGTGAACCCACCTGCGTTGGTCCATAGACCGCAGAGACGGTCTATGAAGGACTTGGTCCACTTACTCCTTCCCAGGGTTCGGTTCATGTGCACCAAGTGCACGGACGTGTGGCCGGCGAGGGGAAAATCCCCTTCTCTTCCCCAATGGGGCTCCCACCGGCGGTGAGGTCACCGGCGAGCCCCCACGGTGGCGCTAGCATCCGATTAGGGTAGGCATTAGCTTCCCCATGCCATGGCGACTGCGACGGTGGGGTTGGGGCGACGGCTAGGGCTTCCTAGGGCTCTGGCCACGGTGAACGGTGGCTCGGCATGGCGGTGCTCGTCGGCAAGGCATCTAGGGGCAATTCTAGGGGTCCTGGTGCCCCGTGTTCCTCCAAACAGTTAGCTGGGAGGCATAGTGTAGCATCGACAACGACCATAAGGCGCGGTGGAGTCCGCACGCGGTGGTGGTGCACGATGGAGCTCTGCCTGAGGTCCGGTGCACGTGGCCAAGGCGCTGCGGCCGGCTAACGGCTTCTTGGTCTATACGGCTATCATCCAGGTGTCACGGCGGTGCTCTATGACCACTCCTAGTCCAGCGAGGCAGCCGGATGCACATGCGGTGGCCGCGCCATGGCGGCGGCGTTCCGCGGTAGGGTAGCTCCGGCGTGCCCCATGGTCAGGGTCTCTCCCATGCTCTCCTCATCACTAAATGGGTGCATCTGCGCCGGCTGATGGAAGAAGACGGTGCGGCCATGTATCGGTGCGTGGTGCTACGCCGGCTAGCGGAAGAAGACGGTGGCGCCTTCCTCTACTCCGGTGGCGGCGTCCTTCTCCATGCCTCTCCTTCTCCTCTCGTCCCTCGGCTTAGTGTGCTGGTGCAAACCACACGGTGGTGGCGAGGTGAATGGAGGGCTAGGGCTCAGGGTCCTCCTTTTATAGGCCGAGCTCCATGCTCATCCATGGGGAATGGCAGAATGGCTGGTGATGCGCCGAGCGCATCGGACGGCTCTCGCATGCAGGGGCAGTTGCGTGGGCGCGGCGCTAAGGTGGGGGATAGGGTCATGCGATGTGCGTGACCCCGGGCCCACGCCTGCTCCGCGGTAGGCTCCCGGTCGCGTGGTGGAGGGAGCGTGGGGAAGACGACGACGCTATAGCTGGGTGGCTGACAGAGGCCCGTTTGTCAGCTTGTCCTGATGCGGCGACATGTGGTGTGTGATGGCTGACGGGCGGGTCTGGCTCGTCAGCGGCTTGTGCTCGCGCGGGTGGTAGGGTGTTGCTGGGCCGGCTTCATGGGCTACATGCACGAGTGGGAGGGCAGGCGGGCTCGGCCGGGCTAGCTCGCAAGGCCGAGTAGGCCTGGGCTGCTGCTGCTCCCTCTTCTTTCCTTTCTCTTTTATTTGTTGCCAATTTGGTTAGGGTTTGATTTATTTAGTTTCATTGTACAAGTGTGCACCTTGATTAAGGGTGGAGCTTAGGGCTAGTTGGTGGGGCCCACATACTTAGGTGGTACTTAGGTGATTAATTTATTGCATAATAAATTAATTATAAGTGGTCACTTTTATTTGCACATCAAAAAATCAATAAAAGGCAACTCACTTGTTTAGAATTAAAATGCATGCAGGAATGTATGTGTTAGGGATTTTAAACACACATATACAACAAGTGACATGCTATGCTTATGAGTTTGTTTAGTTGGATTACGACTAATGCAACACTTAGGGTTAGCTCCTACAAATGCACTCGTCATCACATGGGGTTTTGAAGAAAAAATTTTGTAGTTGGGATTTTTGGTGTGTGGATTTTTGGGTTGTTACAACAGTGGCGATGACCGTTTGGCCATGTCCAAGAACAACAGTGTAGGGGGTGGCACCGCCCTGCCTTGGCGGTGGCATCGCCCCCTTGTGTCCGGTGACCAGATGGTGGGCTATCTCGCGCGGGCATGGGTGACTTGGTCACCGCCGCCACCGGTTTGCACCGCCGTGCCAGGGGCGGTGCATCGCCAGGTATCGTCCGGTGGCACCGCCACGTTTTAACCAAGGCTGGCGAGTTTAGAGTTTGGGCTAAGGGGTCACCGCCCTAGTCACTGCCATGGGGACGGTGGTGCACTGCCCTAAAATTCTGGACATCTAGGTTTTTGCGGGCTGGTCGGTGGTCACTGCCACCCCTAGGGCGGTGCCACCGCCACCCTGTCCACTGACCAACTCTAGCTATTGGAATTTGACAGTTGGGAGGGGCACCGTCATGTCCGATGCCAGGCACCGCCGTGTCCGGTGCCCTCGCAGAAACCAACAGCTTTGCTCCAATAGCTCTATTTGGCTTAGGGGCTATAAATAGAGGTGGAGCTCGGGCTTAGGATGGTTGCTGAGCACCCTTGAGGCTTGGTGGTTTGTGTAGGTGTGCTTGGGAGCCCTCTAACTCATATATGCTTGATAGTGATCATCCGATTGTGTGAGTGAGCGATTTGTAGTGCGTTGCATTGTAAGTTGCATCGCAAGTTGCATCGAGTGGCACTAGGTGTTGGAGTTGCAAGCCAGTGGTGCTTGTTACTCTTGGAGGTTGCTACCTCCTAGATGGTTTGGTGGTTTGTGGCTCCGTCGAAGCACGCAAGGAGATTGTGCGGTGCTTTGGAGAAGTGCTTGTGAAGGGTATTGTGCTCGCCCCGCTGGGATTGCGAAGAGCAACTCTAGTTGAGCGAGACACGAAGGGCAACAAGTGGTCCAACCATGTCAAGTGCTAGAGCTTGTGGTAAGCACTCCACGTGGGAGAGTGTGACCTGTGGGTCACCACTAGCAAGAGGACCGGCGGCAACCTTGGAGCTTGTCTCAATGGGGAGTAGCATGTTGGCAAGCACGTGAACCTAGGGATAAAAATCATCGTGTCAGCCTCATCATCCCATTGGTTTGCATTCCCGTCACACAAGCTTGTATTTACTTTCATATATATTGTGCTTGTGTAGTTTCTCTTATAGTTAGTTAGCTTGTGTAGCTTGCTAGTTACCTTCTTGCTTGTGTAGCATAGAAGTAGCTCCCTTGCGTAACTAATTTAGTTTTAGTAACCTTGTTAGTTACATTGCTTAGTTTGTATAGCTAAGTAATTTGTGCTCTCTAATTTGGTATTAGTTGCCTTGTTTTTGAGCATTGCTAGTGAGCTTAGGAGTTTTGTGCTTTTGCTTACTAGATTGTGTAGGAGCTCCTCCGATTGCTTGAAGTACTAGTTGCATAGGTTTGTGTGACCTTGCAAGCTAGAATTGATTAGGTGAGCTCTAGCTAGCTTGACACCTTTGTTGTCCAATTAGGATCTTTATAAGGTGCTTGTGAACTTAGATAGATGGGTGTAGTCTTGGCTAGACCGATAGTTTTAATTCTGCTTTTGTCTTGGTTAGCTGGGGCATTTAATTTTAGAAAGGACTATTCACCCCCCCTCTAGTCCGCTATCTCGACCCTACACGTGGTATTAGAGCTAGGTATCTCATTTGTGGTCTTCACCGACCTGAGAGGATGGAGTCTAGTGGGCTAGATGATTGTGAGACACACATTTTTATGGCACAAACTTTGCACATTGGAAAAATCACATGCTTGATCATTTTCGTGCAAAGGGACCTATGTTTTGGTGGATTGTCACTAGTGGTCTCACTCATGTCTTGGACCATAGAAATCTCACCAAAGCTCAAAGAGTTCTCTTTGAACTTGATGCACATGCTTGTTGTTATCTAATGGATGCTTTGAGCTTTGATTTGATGAAAAGGATAAACTACATGGGAACCGCTCGTGAGATATGGGAATCAATCAAGCACACCTTCGATGATTCCTCCACATGGGATGATGGCAAGTTCAAAAAGGAGGAGCCCAAGGAGGAGGTGCATGAGTGTGTCGAGCATGACCACAATTTGGTGATTGTGGAAGATTGCTCCATCTCATGGTCAAGTAATAATGATGATGACCATACCACTAAATCACTTGACAAGATTGATGATGATGCCACAAGTGATGCAAATGATAATGCTACCCCATGCACACTTGATGGTGATGATGATGGTTCATGCTCGAGCTATGAAAGTGATGCTTCTACAAGCTCTCCAACATCACCACATTGCCTCATGTCACAAGGTGATACTAAGGTATCTAATGCTAATATGGTTGATCATGTTGATTCATATGATGAGCTTGTTAGTAGACTTGCTAGCATGACCACGCCTTTAGAAAATGAGAAAGCTAAAACATTGAAATTGGAAAATAAAAACTTATTTCTAAAGAACTCATATGAAGAACATAAGCACTTACTTGATGTTCTTAAATCTTCACATGGTGAGCTAAAATTGACTCATGAGAAACTACTTGCATCTCATGAAGAATTATTGGAACAATATGCTTCTCCCATTAAAGTGTTTTCAAACAAACTTAAAAAGAATGAGAGCTCATCACATGAGTCAATTGATCAATTACAACATGTGACTAACTCTTGTGATGTAGGAAAGAAGCATGTATCCACCTCTTGTGATGATTTATTAGCTATGCCATGTTCTTCACAAATAGATTCTTGTTCTACTTCTATGTCTTGTGAGACTAACCTTTTGAAGAAGAATAATGAGCTTAAAAGAGAAGTGAAGAATTTAAGCAACAAGTTAGAGTGGTGCTACAACACCAAAGTCACCTTTGAAGCACATGTTGACAAATCAAAGAAAGTATGGTGACAAGAGTGACCTTGGCTTCATCAAGAGCATGACCAAGGGGGAGACAAAAAGAGAAAGAAGGATGAAGAAGTTACTACAAAAGAAGCTCTCTCATTCCATGTGCTACAAATGCCATGAAATGGGACATCTTGAAAAGGGTTGCCCCAACCTTGAGAAGCTCAAGTTGAAGAATGAAGAAGAGAGGCTAAAGCATGTCAAATGCTTCAAGTGTCGCACTTGGGGACATCTCATCTCAATGTTCCCAACCAAGCAACTGGTGAGGGAACAAGAAGAGCCTCAACCAAAGCCATAAGTTGAGCAAGAGAAGACACACCAAGAGCAAGTCAAGATTAACCATGGAGATGATGGTGATTTGAAGAAAAAGATGAAGAAAATAAGAAGGGGTGGAAAGGCAAGGCATCCAATGCTTATTCAAGATGCTAAGATGATGAGCAAGAATGAAGATGAGAAGAAGGTGTATGCTCACATCAAGTGATTCAAGTGTGAAGATATGAGACACTTTGCCTTAAGGTGCCCTACCAAGCTTGAGAAGAAGGCTCAAGTAACTCATAAGAGGCAAGGCAATGAGAAGCAACAAATGAGCAAGGAAGAAAAGGCTCAATCAAAGAGAGTTCACTACTCATGCCGGGAAAGGGGATACATGGCTAATTCATGTCCCCTAGGTAACACTCCTAAGCCTATTTCAATTGATGATGATTCTATATTTAGGAAGAATGGCAATGGTACCTCATTGATTGTAATTGCAAAACATCCTGCTATTCATACTAAGGCTAGGCTATGCCTAAGTATGTTGCACCTAACTTGAGAGGACCCAAACTAGTTTGGATACCATCAAAAAGTAGATGATTGTTTGTAGGTACCATCAGCATTGGAGGCTTGATTCAATGGATTTCTCTTTGTTCATCATGTGTTGAATCAAGTTATGAAGCTTAGTGCGCATCCAAACCCAATTCCAAGTGAAAATTGAGTGAAGTCCAAATGCTACAACATACAAGTGCTATAATTCAAGTTGTGAATGATTTATTTGATTATTTGATGGCTTGCAAATATTTGAGTTAAATCTTTCTATGGATGATCATGAGCTATAAAGGTATATCTCTAGTTGATTTCATTCATTTGGGTGCATATGAGTTGGTTGAATTGGATAAATATGTATATGTTGCTTGCTATGAGATGACTGAATGGATAATTGCTTAGTAATCAAGTTTGGATTGATGTGTGTTGGATAAATTCATGAGATGACCTTTATTAAGTGGATTGAATGGATATATGTCTTGTGAAAGTATTCAAACAAGTTAGTTTCGAGTTTGATTCATATTTGTTGAAGTATAGCTCAAGTGACTGAAATCAGTCCTTTATTAAAAATGTGAGTGAGCTATGATCAAGTCTGAGTTTGAGTGATCAAATCTATTTGGATTGGCTTGAAAAATGGTATGAATGCTCTAGACTTATGGTATTAGTGTCTGTACATATTTTATGAGAATTGGATAAGAAATGCTTTGGTTTTAGAGTGGATCTTGTGAGCTATAGTGCAGCAGTTTTCAGCATGTAGCAGTGACAGAAGAATTAAAATCTGGTAGCAATCTAAAACTCTAGAAGTCAAATGAAGCCCAAATTTTTACAGCCGCTAGATGACTTAGTGAACCACATATCCACCATATTTTGTTGTATTTGGATCTGTACATTAGGAGATATGGATTTTTCTTTAAAGAGTATAGATTCTGCCAGAAAAGTGACATCTATTGGATTGATCAAGAGTTACTTTGATTGAAAGGTCCTCAAGTTGAAAACATGTTTATAAGTGATTGAGGCACCAAAGTTTGGTTTTGAGATGATCTAGAAATCATGACAAGCCAAGAATACAAGGCCATTTAATTATGTAGTGTATTAGGCATACACTTGGTACTCAAATTGAAGATTAAGATCAAACTCATGATGAAGATAATGTTTGAGTTCTAGTGACATATTGAAGATCCTTTGATAGAAAGAAAATGACTTAAACAATTAGAAAGAAAAAGACTTAAAGAAGGGTTCAAGGTTACACATCAAGTTAAGTCCATCAATTGGATCAATCAACCAGAGACATTTTAAGTGAGTATCAAGAATGGTTCATTAGAGAGAGGCCACTTCTCCCTAGTGTAGGGACTTGCCACCTTTGGTAGGTAAACCAAGCTTGGTGCTTGGAAGGCTAACATGAAAGTGGTGACCTGAGGAACATTTGAGATGCTTAGTTGAAGCAATCAAAAGGGTTAATAATAAAAAGCAAGCAACACCCAAAAAAGAGCTAGTCATGATATTTCAAGTGGTATTCTCACATTGATGCTCTCATGCAAGCAAAGATGAAATGAAGAAGCAAGCCAACCACAACAAGATAGTGCACTTGATCATAAGTGGTTCTTAATTCATATGGGTGAAGAATGGATTCTATCATTGATGATTGGTCTTCACCAAGCTATAAATTGGACTTCACATTGCTATTGTGGTGCTTAAATGGAAACTAATGACTATCCTCTACTCCAACATAGCAAAGGTATCATCGTAATGTGCATGATCATTTCATTCCTTACTAGTATGCGGTTAGTGCATATAGTACATACCTTATAGGATCATGCATAACAAATAAAAAATTTAAAATTCATAGCCTACCACTATTGCTTGATTGATTAGTTGAATCTAGTGGGTAGTGTTTGAGTTTGTTCATGAGCTAGTGAACCCAAGTACTCAATTTATTTTAGATTGCTAACAAGTGACAAGTACAACATTGGCAAGATAACCCTTGCAAAGAGGTGCGAAGAAGCTTGTCATTGGTTCAAATCAGACTTGGAAGCTTAGGCAAATCAATTTAGTTCAAGTCAATATTAGAAGCTCATGATAGTGACAAGAGTACAAGAACAAGACAACAATGCAAATGGATATCTAGGTTAATTGTTTCAAGTGGTATCTAGACTCAAACAAGAAGAATTCACAAATGATGTCTAGATCAACATACTAGTGTATCCTACATTTGGTACTCACATGAAGATAGCAAATGTTCAAGAAATAGTTTTTATTGACAAATCCAATGAGTGGTTCCATGCTAGAAAATTCTTTCAAGTGGTACCACATTCCTACATGTGGTATCAATCATACAAGACAGTGGTTCCACAAGTGATCCTCAACTTTAAGTGATCATCAACTGAAACAAGTTCCCTCACTTACAAGAGCTCAAGTTTATCTAGTGAATGACCCATGCTTTGACATAGGGGGAGGTGCCCTACAAATTGGTATCAAGGTCAAAGATCCTACAAGTGGTGTCATTCCAACATGTATGGTGGTGTCCATAAAAAATGAAGATTCAAGTGTCAACCATCCACCCCAACCCTTTGTATCAAAAGAGGCATACCTTTTATGGAAATTGATGACAAAGGGGGAGAGATTGAGATAAACATATGACAATTGGGGATTTGGACATGGACAATGGACAAAGAGGGAGCAACATTGAGGAAATGAGAAGGATCAAATTCTTGGACGAAGAGAAGAACGCAAGTAGGGGGAGCAAGCTCATGAACTTTTGATTGATTACATTTGATATGTGCATAGTCATGTGCTTGCTTGCATTGCATAAGTTTTAAAGTTGATATGCATGCTTGTGTGGTGTATGCTAGTTGTAGAACTTGAATGATGACTTGATAACTAGAATGCATAGGATGGTAGCTAGACTTGTATTTCTCCACGTGGTACTAGAACCTTGCTTATAATGTTGATCTCATGGGGTTTCTAGTATTTTTGTTGTCTAGCTACTCATGGTGCTAAGGATGGTGTTAAAAGTACAACTCCAATTAGTATCACGCATCAAAGGTTAATTTTTTACACCTTAGCATCATTGGTAGTAATTACTCTCCCACAATTTCAATCTATGCATATATGTGAG
Source organism: Miscanthus lutarioriparius (assembly GCA_904845875.1). Classification (NCBI taxonomy): domain Eukaryota; kingdom Viridiplantae; phylum Streptophyta; class Magnoliopsida; order Poales; family Poaceae; genus Miscanthus; species Miscanthus lutarioriparius. The sequence continues at coordinate 88,197,347 of CAJGYO010000006.1, forward strand.
CTTCAAACCAAACACTCTAGCACATATGTAGGGGGAGCTAATACTACTAATTTGGATTTGTGGTACTTGTCCAAAATCATTTACACATGGTAAAATTGCTTGGGCAAGCAACATGAATCCAAAAGTGCTTAATTTCTATATCTTTGTAGAGTTGTCATCAATTACAAAAAGGGGGAGATTGAAAGGTCCATATTTAGTTTTGATAATTGAGTGACAATCTAGTTGGACTAATTATGTTTAATGTGAGATACATAGGTAATTAGTCCACAGGAACACTTATGTGAACAACTCATGCCATGGAGGTGAAATGGTTTGGATATGTTGCAAAGCTCACACATGTGATGATGGAGCTCATTGCATATGAGACATGACATGAAGTCATGTGACTAAGGTGGGGAAGATCAAGATAAGACTTGGCTTGATAGACCGGTTGCAAGCGTGAAGGGCAAGTTGGAGGCTTTGGAGCGATGGACCGAGTGGCGGTGAAGCTTGAGCAAGATTTGGCGCCAATGGATGAAGGCAACGGTGTAAAGTAAGTGAAGTCAAGATCAATGAACCAATACAGTCACCCGATGATATGAAGTGGATCATATTATTTGTGATTGGTTGGTGCATGTGTTGCATCAACACCGGAGGAGATGGAATGGAATGCGTAAGGCAAAGATATAACCTAGGGCATTTCATTTCACCGGTCATAGGTGTGTAGAGAAGTTTATGACCGGGTTTAGGACAAATGGCCATACTATCAAGTGGAGCAAACTTGTTTATATATCGGTCATCTATTGCCACTTGAGCGATCTAACTTTGCATGCGTGTTAGGATCAAGTGGTGTGGTGAATTGAGTGACTAATCCTTTGGGAAATGTTTGTGAAAAGCTAACACATGTGCACAAGGTGGTGTAACACTTAGTGGTGTTAGCACATTTGCAAAGGAGAAGTCAAAAGGTGAAGAAAGGAGGTGAAACCGAGCTCGATGGGCTTCCCTAGGGGCACTGCCCCTATCTATCTGGTGCACCACTACCCTAGTGCCGGTGACCATTTGGCCATGGCCGAGAATAGTAGTGTAGAGGGTGGCACCGCCCCCTTGTGTCCGGTGATGAGCTAGTCGGCTATCTCACGCGGGCGTGGGTGACTTGGTCACCACCGTGCCAAGGGTAGTGCACCGCTAGGTGTTGTTCGGTGCCACCGCCACTTTTTAACCGAGGCTAGTGAGTTCGGAGTTTGGGCTGAGGAGGCACTGCCCTAGTCACCGCCATAGGGATAGCGGTGCACCGTCCTAAAATTCTAGATAGCAGGGTTTTCGCGAGGCTGGACGGGTGGTCACCGCCACCCCTAGGGTGGTGCCACTACCACCCTATCCGGTGACCAACGGCTAGTTTCTAGCCATTGGAATTTGACCATTGGGAGGGGCACCGTAGTGTCTGGTGGCAGGCACCGCCGTGTCCGGTGCCATTGTAGAAACCAGCAGCTTTGCTCCAACGGCTCTATTTGGCTTAGGGGCTATAAATAGAGGAGGAGCTTAGGCTTGGACTAGTTGTTGAGCACCCTTGAGCCTTGGTGTCTTGTGTAGGTGTGCTTGGGAGCCCTCTAACTTACATATGCTTGATAGTGATCATCCAATTGTGTGAGTGAGCGATTTCTAATGCGTTGCATTGCGAGATTGCATTGAGTGGCACTAGGTGTTCGAGTTGCAAGCCGGTGGTGCTTGTTACTCTTGGATGTTACCACCTCCTAGATGGCTTGGTGGCTTGTGGCTCCGTCGAAGCAAGGAAATTGTGTGGTGCTCCGGAGAAGTGCTTGTGAGGGTTATTGTCCTCGCTCCGCGGGGATCACAAAGAGCAACTCTAGTTGAGCAAGACACGAAGGGCGAAAAGTGGTTCGACTGTGTCAAGTGCTAGAGCTTGTGGCAAGCACTCGACGTGAGAGAGTGTGACGTGCGGGTAACCACTAGCAAGCGGACCGGCGGCAACCTTGGAGCTTGTCTCAATAGGGATTAGCGTGTTGGCAAGCACGTGAACCTCGGGATAAAAATCATCGTGTCAACCTTGTCATCCTGTTGGTTTACATTCCCGTCACACAAGCTTTTATTTACTTTTGTATATATTGTGCTTGTGTAGTTGCTCTTGTAGTTAGTTAGCTTGTGTAGCATAGAAGTAGCTCCCTTGTATAACTAATTTGGTTTTAGTAACCTTGTTAGTTACATTACTTAGTTTGTATCGCTAAGGAATTTATGCTCTCTAATTTGGTATTAGTTGCCTTGTTTTTGAGCATTGCTAGTGAGCTTAGGAGCTTTGTGCTTTTGCTTACTAGATTGTGTAGGAGCTCCTCTGGTTGCTTGAAGTACTAGTTGCATAGGTTTATGTGACCTTGCAAGCTAGAATTGATTAGGTGAGCTCTAGCTAGCCCAACACATTTGTTGTCCAATTAGGATCTTTATAAGGTGTCTATGAACTTAGATAGAGGGGTATAGTCTTGGCTAGACCGATAGTTTTAATTGCGCTTTTATCTTGGTTAGCCGGCGCGTTTAATTTTAGAAAGGACTATTCACCCCCCTCTAGTCCGCCATCTCGACCCTACAGCTTTGCGCAAAACCCCTTGTGCTTCTAGTCTTGCTTAGATCTCACCACCACATTGTTCTCAATCCCTTCTATGATGAAAACACTTTTGTACCCCTAGTAAAGGTACCATGAGGTGTTGGCATCACAGCTGAAAACACATTTTTCTAGTGAGCAAGACTATCTCTGCATGTATTACGTCACTCAACAAGTTCTAGTAAGAGTGAGCAAAGCACTCAGCCATGGTCTTATTGACTGGATGACTTGAAATGTTGTATACAGTTTATCCAGAGAAGTACGTGCCAACACATGTAGCCTTTCTATGAAATAATTCTCCATTATCAAAACTCAAAGTACCCTGAATGACTCATCGTGACTTTCCGAAACATGAGTCAGGGCTTTCCGATATCCTAGCATCAGCATTTAGGTGCACCTCTAAGTTAGGTTTGTGGATGACATCCATCCACTGGGTAATAACTAATATTTACCCACAAGACATCGCCAACCATAGGTTGACCTGCATTTACTTCTTTAGAAGGAAACCTTCTATTGCTAGCATGAATAATCCTACTTTATGGCCATATTTGTCCCCTTCTTATTTACAATAGGGAGTTGAGTGGTTTTACTTAGTACTACCACTCTTTCTGGCACATACATGCAACAGATTAACAAGTTTAATAGACACCTTAGTAATTAGTAAATGCATTTGGCAGTTTAGCTACAATATTATGCAAATTAATAATTCTGAACTCAACATTTAGTACATGATCCTGAGCTTGGAATGCCTTATGCATTCCAAATAATTTCCTAACATTATGTATGGTACATCAAATCTCTCCCTAATACCTAGAAATGCTCATTATCAAAATAAAACTAGCATACGGGTAGTAAATAGACCCTCCATAAGAGATCTAAATACTTAACAGTCGATAGAGATTGAAATCTCATATTGATCCCTAGTTTCCTGTGTGTACCCATCAATGTATGCTGTGGTGGTGAGATTGGCATGTATACAACGTACTCAATCTTACATAAATAGGAATTCTTCTTGGATTCCCACGTACTAAATGCATATAGGGGATATGTAGTTAATCTCAAGTCAGGAGTGCGTAAATCTACCTGACCCCAACACAAAATTAGCAAATAGCAATTCACTAACAATGGTCCTGATATGACCTTGTCATACTTCATAGATTCTGTTTATCCTTTTGGATATGTAACTAAATTCTTGTTATACCAAACAATCGTCATTGTAGGTACAAAAGTTCAGTAGTGTTCAGGATAATGAGCTCACAACATGAGCCATTATTTACTAAATGCATGGCCGAGTGTGGATACTTCACACACTCTAGATCATCTTTTAGATGTATCTTTACAACCATGAAATGCCTAAACTATCCATACAATATTTATATCGGACCCACATATATTCTCTTGAATATGATCAAGGAATCCAAGACATTCAATCTAATTTTAATATAAGAGGGTCTTAAAATCTATTTCCCTGTGGCACTTATCGTATCCACACTTTGGGAAAATCATGACCAAAAGAATTGTCAATAATTTTTCACCTCATCCCATATGATGGCCAAGTTGTTCATTCCAAATCTGGAATACATCAACAGTGTGAAAAATTATCTTATATGCAACATGTTGTACAGGGATGGTTGTATGCATGCATAATACAACCAAAACGAGACTTATCTTATTACTTATATGCCATATACAATGTTGTCTTTTTGTGTTTCCATATGAAAACACATTTGGATATCTCTATAATTTGGTAAGATACGAGTGTAATTAAGACATAATTAAATATCCTCAATTGCTAACTCAATATCTATATGAAGAATGATGGTGGCAACATAGGCCAAATTATCATTGCATCGCATCAGCAATGGCCAAAATTATCCCCTCTTCTTGTCATAAGAACCATAAACATTTTGCTTCTCTAATTATAGAGTTTGTGGTATAAATATCCACTAGGTACATACCATTCCACATTGGAATGATTCCCATACAGTCTATATATGAGAAGAATTTAATGAAGTTCTTATCTAATATATAGAAAATCATAAATATTGTCGAGTATCAAATACATCAATATGATACCCACAATAGTTATGCGTTGAGAACACAAGTATAACAACATCTTCGATGGATATTATTACATATTATCAACAGACCATGAGATTATCCCAAATCTCAAAACAAATCATTCGAAGCATATTCAATGATCATGTTGTCCATCTATGTGATGCTCTCTTTATGAGAAAAGTAGAAGTGTTGTTATGTGATCCCATAAGATCCAGCATAACAACCAACCTTCTAGGTATCTCCTATGTCATCCTGTATAGACGCTTTGATATAGATCAATTACAAACTTGGGTTCACATTGTTTCGCGCAATGCTAAACACAACCACATATATGACATTACTCTTTGTCATTCTTGAGTTCACATTGCCATCACTCATATTGCACATTAGGTCTTTTGTTTTTACTAGTGGAAGCAAATTATACGAACAATATGATCGTAGTCTTCAATAGTTTGAAAAACTAGAGACATGATCCCACTCATGATTAGCCTCATGCTATATGAGTTTATTTATTGTTCATAAAACTCCTAAAGAGTGATCCACAAAGAATGTGCATTTCTTTCCACAAGATAATCTTATCGATGATCTTTATGGACGTAGTACCTTAACTATAGTAAGGCACAATTTCCTTTGATCTATAACAAACAACCCCTAATTAAGGTTCATTAAATTGTTCTATTAGTCCATAGTATAAAACTAATGTTAATGTCCATTGTCCATGTAGGATAGTGATGCCATCTAGAGCGAGATCATCAAATTCCTCTAAAGTCAGTATCCTCAACATGTCACAGACCATTGAAAATCACTATGGTGATGTTGTAATCTCCAATGCAAAATTTAGGGGGTCCCATATCTTGTCACTTTGTTTTGGATAGTTGGAGGTAGTGATAGAAGTGTAAACCTCACAACAACTAGAGATAATCACACAATGTATAGACCTCACAAATGATCATTATTAATGTTAGCACCCACATTATAGATAATCTCTATGTCCAAAACATTGAGTAGATCTCTCAATAGTAGGCTAATAAATTGCTGCTATAGGCATGGTCTCTAGGCTGATATATTCATATGAATATACCGCAGCCAATATCTAAGACTCTACTACCTGTGTGTAGCCTTTAATAATGAATGATGGTAGTCACCATAAAGGTATACCATTCTCATATTTCCAAAACACTTATTTGGGAGAACACGATGTAGGTAATCGTCGAGTTTAAAGAAACATGATGTAGACCTCTCAATAATGGGTGAATACTTCACTGCCATAGGCACGGACTCTGGGCTGAATAATTCAAGATAAATTAAGCATAGCCAATGCCTAAGACTCCATCACTTGTGTTAGGATCCCAAATGTATTAAAGATATGAATGTAACAATTTTACATAATCCATCATTAATTAAGCAACTCTTAATTAAGAGAATTCACCTATGTTAAATGCAATTTATGAAAATTACCAAATTAACAAGGTCAACAAAGTACATGAATAAACACTCTACTATACTAATACTGTCAAAACAGGAAACTTGCTAAGCACATAGTGCTATAGTTGGCTAGTGGCATTACTATGAAAAATCCCGTAGGATCAAAGCAAAAGTCCATTTCCTATGCTAGCCTCACTAGCAAAAATGGTTTGGCTGCCATTTTTCTTTTTTCAGATTAGGCCAATATGAATCTAAATTCATCCATCCTTAATTAACTTTTAATTAATTAAGAGGGCCTGATTTTGTTGCAACCTAAATTAATTGCTAAACAATAAAATCGACAAACTATGTATGTTTAGATATCCACAATTTTCTGGTCTAAAAATAATGTATAGGAGTAAAACTCTACCATACCATTACTGTTAAAGTCCATGACTAAAATAGAAAACCATAGACACGAAAAACATATCTAAACATTACCATAGTAAATTTATCTACAATAGTAGTAATCATGATGCAAAATTTTGATGACCCATAGGTATCGAAATATCTATTTACACTAGATATATAATTTGCAACATAACTTATTTAGACATGAGGTCTAAAACTAGCATTTATGAAGTATAAATGCAATATATTGCAGTAAAATTTATGTCAAAACAAGATAGTCGAAACATAAAAATAAAAACGTGCACATAATTGATCAACAAAGACATACTATGTATTTGAATAAAATGATAAGGCTTTTTATGAAAAAAAGAAGGCATTGGCCTTATCCTCCCCCACGGTGGGAACGGACGACTGTCGCAAGGGCCGCTCGGGGGCATGGGAGGCCGGCCACCGGCGGTCACAAGACAGCCGCTGCCGGGAGCCAACCGGCCAGCCACGGGCGCGGGGCCTCGTTTGTGCCCAGCCGCGGGTGCCGTTGCCGCGAGCGCATGCGCGGGGCGCCTGCCACTGCAAGCGCAGACGTGTCCGACGTAGTCCTTCTCCAGTGAGCCAGCAAGCTCGAAGTAGTCGTTGTCGCTGCAAGCGCAGACGCAAGGAACCAACCACGGGGCATGGAGGCTACCGGCCGCGCGGAGGCCGCCTGGCACCCTGGCCATGGGCACAAGGCCGCGTAGGGCCACGGCCACAAGGCCGCATAGGAGGCCATCTCAGGCACGGGACCACGGTGCAAAGGCCGCTAGGCTTTGGAGCGGAAGCCACGCGGGGCCACGGCGTTCTCCGGCCACCGTCGTCGGTCAAGCCATGAAGCCACCACCAACACGCGCAGATGCTGGGCGTGGCGAGGACGCCCAAGCATAGCATCATCACGGTGCGCAGCAAGATGCATAGCAGCGTGGAGATGGTGAAGGAACCCATGACGATGATCTGGACAGGAGCGAGAATAATAGAATCGACGATCGGGAAGGTACGAATCGCGGTAGTTACCTTCACTACTGGAAATAGAGACTTTGCCGAGTGCAAAATTCTTTGTCGAGTGTCAAAAATCAGGCACTCGGCAAAGACCTTCTTTGCCGAGTGCTGCACTCGGCAAAGAATTGCACTCGGCAAAGAGTTCTTTGCCGAGTGCCGGGCACTCGGCAAACAAGGGCACTGGACAAAGGACTTCTTTGCCGAGTGCCAGACTCTCGGCAAAATCTCTACCCTCGGCATAGGCTGCCAGCGAAACGACGTTCGGTCACGGCCTTCTTTGCCGAGTGCCTGCTGTTAGGCACTCGGCAAAGATTTGATTTTTTTTTTAAAAAATTCTTTGCCGAGTGCCCCAGATCTAGCACTCGGCAAAGATTTAATTTTTTTTTAAAAAAATTCTTTGTCGAGTGTCTCAGATCTGGCACTCGGCAAAGAATTTTTTTTTAAAAAAAAATACTTTACCGAGTGCCCCTAGCACGACACTCGGCAAAGATTTATTTTTTTTATATAATTTCTTTGCCGAGTGTTCCTGTGGATGCACTCGGCAAAGTGGAATTTTTTAAAAAAAATTTAAAACACTCTTTGCCGAGTGCCTTATGCGCACTCGGCAAAGACACCCTTTGCTGAGTGCCATGCCCCGGCATTCGGCAAAGTTTTTTTTGTTTTTTTATTTTTGGCCTTCAATTTTTTTGTGCAGCCCTTTTAAAGCACCAGAAACTCTTAGTTACAATTTGGGGATTTTTTTGTGGCTTTTTGATATATTTAGTTACTTTATTTCCTTTACTTGAATTTTTTCGAAAAATAGAAATTTGAACTGCATGTGGTACGAATAATGGAGTTTAATGATCGAAAAATTGATAGTCATGTTAGTGAGTGTTGTGACAAGCCGTATCCAGGAACGGACCCAAAATTTCGGACATCTTGTTCACGAAACATGTCCGTGAAATTGCGTATGAAGTGTTTTTAAATTCTATAAAAAGAAAACGAAGTCCAAAAATCATGAAACTTGTTGAGATGTCGTGATATCATATGTGGAGTCTATGATAAAAATTTCAGAAGATTTTATACACGTTGTCACGTACGATGCTTACAAACCAGGACATCTCTACATGTGATATCAGATCTCACATGTAGAGATGTCCTGCTTTGTAAGCATCGTACGTGATAACGTGCATGAAATCTTCTGAAATTTTTATCATAGCCTTCATATATGATATCATGATATCTCAATAAGTTTCATGATTTTCGGACTTCGTTTGCTTTTTATAGAATTTAAAAACACTTCGCACGCAAGTTCGCGATCATGTTTTGTGAACAAGATGTCCGAAATTTTGGGTCCGTTCTTGGATATGGCCTCACACTACACTCAATAACATAACTATCATTTTTTGAATCATTAAATTCCATTATTCGTACCACATGCAGTTCAAAATTATATTTTTTGAAAAAAATTCAAGTAAATGAAATAAAGTAACTAAATATATCAAAAAGTCATAAAAAATCATCAAATTCTAACTAGGAGTTCCTGGTACTTTAAAAGGGCTGCACAAAAAATTTAGAGGCAAAAAACAAAAAAAATAAAAAAACTTTGCCGAGTGCCGGGGCATGGCACTCGGCAAAGGGGGTCTTTGCCGAGTGCCACGGATAAGGCACTCGGCAAAGAGGGTTTTATTTTTTTTAAAATTTTCTCTTTGCCGAGTGCCTCCAAAGGGCACTCGGCAAAGACATTTTTTTAAAAAAATTAAATCTTTGCCGAGTGCCGTACCAGGGGCACTCGGCAAAGTATTTTTTTCAAAAAAAGACATTTTTTTTAAAAACATCTTTGCCGAGTGTCGTGCCAGGGGCACTCGACAAAGTATTTTTCAAAAAAAAAATTTGCCGAGTGCCAGATCTAGGACACTCGGCAAAGAAATTTAAAAAAAAATATAAATCTTTGCCGAGTGCTAGATCTGAGACACTCGGCAAAGATTTTTTTTTTAAAATAAATCTTTGCCGAGTGCCTCCTGATCCGGCACTCGGCAAAGAGCCGGTTCTAGCACTTAAGCAACTTCGGCCGGCCAGGCAGTCAAACAGACAGCCAGCCAGCCCAAGCGCCCATGCCCACGCCCGCGCCGCCCCCGCCCCCGCCCCCGCGCCGCGCGCCCGAGCCGCCCACGCTGCCCGGCCGAGCGCTGCTTTGACCGAGCGGGGGAAAAAGGCCCTATGGAGGAGGGCACCGCCGCCGCCGGCTAGGGGCCGCAGCCGGCATGTCTGCCGCCGGATCCATGAATCCACGACTGGACGGCCCCCCTGCCATCCTCGGCCGGCGTCCTTCGCGAGGGGGAGGCGCCACGCCGCTTGGTCCAATACAGCGACCGGGTTGGTCCGCAGCGGCACAACAGCGGCCCCTCCCGTGCCCATCCCGGCCTTTGCAGCGGCCATCGTGGCCTTTCCAGCGGCGTGGAGGAGGAGCCCGGCGCGGCCGACCTTTCCAGCGACACGGAGGGGCAGCCCGGCGCGGATGGCGCCTCCAGCTGCTCGCGTCGTAAGGTTCTCCATTCATTATGTAAAAAGCAGTGCACATCAAATAAAAGCTCGTAGTTTTACATTTCTGTACGATTCACAGTTCACCTGATATCTTGATGTAGATGATTTTCTAAAATTTGCATCGGGCCATTACGAAACTATGTTTGTGGAGTTAGTACGTCATGTCTGTGACCATGTTGTTCTAGACAAGTTTATCTATTTCTCAGAAAACTGCCTGACAGACAACTGTTGCCTATTATTTCAGAAAAAATGCATGCCGTTGCAGTTCTGAAAATGCTGCTGACAATTGAGTGTGCAGGAGTGCTTACCAGTGTTTGTAAAACTCTAGCATGGTGAATTTTACTTGTTGTTTTCTTTTCAGTAATATTCCTGTTAGTTAGCTAAGAATTTTACCATGTCTGTTGCTGCCATGAAGTGTTACTTGCTATTTTATCTTTCCAGACAATAAAGTTATGTTACTTAGCATGGTGAATTTTACATGGTCCCATTTCTTTGCAGTTATGGCTACCTAGATAAAATGTGAACTATTTCCTCTCAAATGAACTTGATTTCGGAACTGTAGCTATTGTTCTCTGAACCTGATTTTAGAACACACGATGCCTGCCTGCAGCCAGCAGCCTCGACGATCACGTACTGATCGATGAACTTGTGTGTATGTATGTGATACCGACCAACAGTCCAACACCAGGTGGAGGCGAACATAGGCACCGGCCAGCCAGGCACAACCGTGGCTTCCCCGGCTTCCTCTTGTACTCTTGGTACGTACAAGCTCTTTAATCTCTCCTCTGAAGTGTTAGACTTTCTGAGAAAGCATCCTTTGATAATTGATAGCGCAAACTTTTTTCGACAGAAAAGAGAATAATAGTTTGACAGAAATGTGGGCATTCGAAATCCAAAGATATATTAATCTGAATATCACACTTTAAATGGATAGAAAAGAAAGATAGTTCACTCAAGATTCTTACTCATAATTTTTAACTTTACTGGTTTTTTTTAGTTGTATGCTTTTATCCGTGACTATGATAGCTTTAGGGGGATGTTCCTGTACAGTTCGTGGTAGAATTAGTATCCTATGTTGTCATAGTCAGAAAGGCCCCCATCAAATAAATTGTGCAAATGCATAACTACATAGTTTTCAAGACAATAATTATCGCAATAATGGCGCAATTGATGCCACAATAGGGAGAGCTGGTCAGGTCAGCGTGCATCATGCAGGTTATTGAAGGCCAGTATTCATCGGCAATGTTGATTTGTTGGTAGATCGATCAAGCACATATAGCTAATTAGCTAGCATATATAGTCAGCCAAGAGAAGAGATAAAAATTTGGCACTGCGTATTAGCTAGCATGTACATGCCTGGTGTGTTAGCTGTTACTCTGCATCGTTGTTGCTTTACCTTTTTTCTACAATTTCATGAATGTAACTAACACAGTAGTCATGTCATCCTTGTATAGGAATCAAGTGAGAACTTAGCGATGGGTGAATTTTTTTGGCATAAAACCTCCTGAGAAGAAGGCAAGTATAATACATTCCCATTCTGTCATTTTCAGATGTGCTGCATTGTGTTATGTCGGTTTAGGCATCTTTCCGGCTACACTGTGAATTATCTCTATTTTAGGAAATGGAACTAGTTTAGTATTTCTGAAAACTAGTGCATATCTATAAGCATTTTCTTTCTTGTCTGAACCCAGCAACCTGCTATACTAGGCACTATTACAGTGCTAATGTTCATTATACTTGTGCTATACTGACCACTATTCTAAAAGCTCTTGTTAACTGACTAGTGTGGATCAGGTAGTGTTAATGTGCTATTATACTTGTGCTTGAGATATCATCGTTCATACTGATTCTATGGGTCCTTTCTGAACTCCTCAAGTAGTATAGGAGGAAGTTGTATTGCAGTTTTCATCGGGGCAGAGTTAGAGCTTGTGCAGTATGGTGCACACATACATTCTGCTGCGAGTACAATGTACAACAATAAATGCAGTTCTCTAGTCAAGCCTAAGATTTGTCTTGCTTTAAATTTTTGATCTGCTGCTGCACTGCAAGTTTTAAGTCGATCTTGTTCTGGCATGTATAAGGTAGTGTTGGATGACCTAGGTGTACAATTCATATTTTTATGTTCCTGTCTTGTTCACCGTGGAGAATTTTAAATTGCTTATGAGAATTCAGATTATATCTTTTGCTCTTTCTATTTGTATACATGATTTCCTTATGACCACTTAATTTTTGCAGTAAAAGGATGATAGGTTCTATTCTAAAGCAGCAGGCACCTGACAACCATAGAGCTGTGTCCGTAGCGGTGGCAAGCTCCTGCAAGTGCCAAAAACCAAGCTACTATTGAGTAAGTTCTTCAATATGATGTACATAATATTCTGAACTTGACTGAATTTTTTATACCCAAATGTCTGACCAGCTGCACTTATCTTCAGTGGCCATTTATAATGGTTTTGCAGAATGTCAAGAACATGCCTTACTCAATGTAGTCACCTATAGTATGATATCAGTTGCACTTATCTTCAGCTGCAAGTACCTATAGTATGATAATTGTTCTAAAAAATATTGTCTGATCATAAAAAATTAAATATTAGTGAACTGATAGTAAATTCAGACCACTCTAACTCTTAAAATTATCTTGCAAAAGCAATGATATTTAAGATAGTAGCTGTAATATGGAGACTACAACACAGAAAAATTAAGAATACACCTTCCATGCAAACTTCTGTACAAAAGAAGGAACTCTATGTTACTTGCTTGCTACCAATAATGCTAGGGACATTCTGATTCAGATTATCATCGGGTTCTAATTATTGGCCTGAGCCAGATTGGTTTTTTTGGTGCCAAATTTGACAGAGAGGGACATAAATATGGTAACATATTCCTGATTACTAACTGGCGAGCCAATATATGTTCTATTCCAGAAAACATCTCTTCTCTGGAATTGAGATCTCTTGGTCCAATTATTATTATTAATCCAGTAAACATGCATCCTTAGAAAGATCTATATAAATATTTGTGTACTTTACTCACTGTTTCTATTATATAAAAAAATCATCAGTTCAGTTAGTTTCTTCTTATTTCACTAACTTTATATGTGTATATATCAGGTGCTTTCTTGACCACTCTACGCAACTGGGCTATCAAAGATTGCTAAAGAAAATATCCTGGTTGGCAGGTAAACTTTCTTTTTTCTCGCAAAAAAATCACACAGTGTTTGTCCTTCTAGTGCCAATGCAGGCCGTGGGTTTCACATATTGAAGAACCTTGAAATCTTGCATATTCTACTGCCAGCTTTGTATGCAGCAGTGGTTCTGACCATAAGTTGCAGGTTGAAATTTAAGCATACTTTTTGATAAATGAGCACCCTAGAACTTTCTCAATCATGATTTATGCCCCTCTTTTGGCAAAAAACAAAAGATCACGTACTATTTACTGACACAGTGTATCACTTCGACACTTTCAATTGCATTTAGATTGTAATTGAATTTTTATTCAGGATAAATCTCATGTGTGAGTTGACACAGAGCAAGAACTATTGTTCTGTACATGCGAATTTGTGTAGGATACAATCCAAATGGAACCAGTTTATATATCAATTGTATTTCATTTTGTAATACTTTTCTGTATAGAGTGGCCTTCTATGTTAGAAAGGCCACATTTTGGATTGCATACCAAATTGTTATTTTATATATCGAGTAAGGTAGGTCTTATTCCTTGCATTTCAGGTATGATTGAGCATGTTGGCTGAGACCTGGTGCCTTAAATATCTTAGGATGCGCTGCTGCTTCACTCTCTATGTCTAAGTAAGTTTGGTTGATTGATGGTGCAAGAGAGCTGCTGCATACTGCCCTTCTTTCTAAACATTGCCAGCTGCAAACCTTATTGCTTATTACAGTATTCTCTGTTGTTGGCACTTTTAAATTTGTACTTTGGTTTATAATGGTTTTGCAGGATCTCAAGAACAACCCTCATACTCAATGTAGTCACAGCTTATGTAGTGTTAAAAATCTTCTATGTTGCTGCTCATGTATTTGTCATGATGGAATGTTAAAAAAAAATTACATTTTTCTAGCTTTGCCGAGTGCTGTGACCATGACACTCGGCAAAGAATTTTTTTTAAAAAAAAATTCAAACTTTGCCGAGTGCCGGCCAGAGGGCACTCGGCAAAGAATTATTTAAAAAAAAAATCCAAACTTTGCCGAGCGCCGGACAGGGGGCACTCGGCAAATAATTTTTTTTAAAAAAATAAAAAATCTTTGCCAAGTGTCTGAAGAGTTGGCACTCGGCAAAGAAATTTTGTAAAAAAAATAAAAAATCTTTGCCGAGTGCCCACTCGGCAAAGAATTTAAAAAAATTTGCCGAGTGCCTGAAGGGTTGGCACTCGGCCGAGTGCCTGCAGGGTTGGCACTCGATAAAGAATTTTTTTTTAAAAAAATAAAAAATCTTTGCCGAGTGCCTGTAGGGTGGGTGGCACTCGGCAAAGAAATTTTTAAAATAAAAAAAAATCTTTGCCGAGTGCCTGCAGGGTTGGCACTCGGCAAAGCCACCGTCAACGGGGCCGACGCCGTGACGGTCGCTTTTCTTTGCCGAGTGTCCCCGGGGCACTCGGCAAAGCCTTTGCCGAGTGCCCGATAAAAGACACTCGGCAAAGAAGGTTTTGCCGGTCAATTTTTTACCGTGTGTTCTTTATCGAGTGCCACACTCAGCAAAGACTTTGCCGAGTGCAATTTGGTCTTTGCCGAGTGCCTCAGGCACTCGGCAAAGAACCTGAATCCAGTTGTGCTTGATCCCATGTTTCCTTCTCAGACTCGCTTTATCTTCGTGATATCGTCGTTCTTCTTGCAGTTTTGGCCGATTCCTAGTACTCCCGTTACAGCAACAGTGCCGGTAAACTTGTCTCCAGCGGTGGTTTCTCTGACGGCTAACTGCCTGAACCAATCGTTGATGGGGAAGGCTGCCACTTCTCCCAGTCGGTGAATCTCAACGAAGCCTGCCTCTGTTCTTGATCACGATGGTGAAGACTTCTTTCTTCCTTCCCGGAAAATTTCTTCGATGAAGTCCTCCAGTGAACCAGTTCTTCGGCCTTCTTCTTAGAAAGCAGAGAACGAGAGAGATCGATTGATGCAAATGATTCTCTATTGTATTTCTAATGAACGGTGTGTACATATATATATACGGGCCAATGTGGACAGTTACAAGTGTGAAAGAGAAAGATGGGTGAAAAGACAACTTTTGGATTAATCTTTAATTGATCACTAAATAATAATTCTCAACAATAATGACCATTTCTATGTTGAGTTTGCACAAATTCTACCATACTTTTTTTAGCACAAAAAGGAGAAATTCCACCGAAAGTGACTTTTGTATACTTTGTTATCCTGACCTCATGGGCCTCTGTAAAGACTCCGATCTGGTGCAGATCTAATTACGCTAATGCTCTCATGAGGGTGACCGGAGGACGGACACGGCTTTGTCCCCCACTTTTGCTACCGCGCGTCCACTTGCTCCCGTCCGCGCCTATTACGAAAAAATAATCTCTCTACAATGCTTCTTCTCCACCGCGCCACTCACCTGCAACGTGCATCCTCGCGCCGCCCGCTCGCCGTGGCCGTCTTGACAGCACTGCCCGCTCGTCGGACCGCCTCGACCGTGCTGCTTGCTCGCTGTAGCCGCCTCCACCGAGCTGGCTAGCCTCCACGACGGATGCTCCAGTAAGCAGGTGAGGGGAGGAGCTTCGTGTGACGCCGCCCTGCCGATGAGTCACCCGCGCCACTGCCGCTGGCGAGCTCCATGCACTGCTATTAACCTCCGCGCTAGCGTCGTGCTCCGCAACAACGAGCCTCCATTCGTTTAAGCAGCAAGGTGATATTGCGCTGAAAGCGCGTATTGCAAGCGTATATTTCAAAATATTCAGATGTTTTAGAGGTATGTTGCAAGTGTTTTATATAGATGTTGCAAAAGTAGACAGGGATGTTGAACATATTGCAATAGCTATACGCATTCATTGCAAATGTATGTTCCAAATATTTCATCTGTTTTTCAGATGTATGTTTACAAGTGTTTTATCTAAATGTTTTATATATTTCACACATATGTTGTAAGTGTTTTTATCTAGATGTTGTATATATTTTGCAATGACTTTTCAAGTGTTTACAGGTGCTTTTGCAAGTGTTTTAAATGCATGTTTCAAGTATTTCATATGTCTTCTGACGTATGTTGCAGATGTTTCATTTGGATGTAAAAGTGCAATCAAGCCTTAATTGTGGGTTTTGGTGATAATGACCACATAATTAGAGAACTACTGAGATTTATCAAGATGACAAACAGGTAATTTATATTCGAGGAAGCTACACGAAACGGAGGAGCCCCCAATTACAAATATATATGGCTTCAAACTCAAAAGAGGTTTAAGATTCTTTTATATCTTGAATTTGAGTATAGGTAAAGCCATACTATAAAAGGGGACACAATACTTAAGCTAATATGTGCTACCAAGTGCTCAAACAATCACAAGCATCCTCAGATTCACAGCCAAGACATTCCCCACTTCACTATTACCCTTGCTGTCTTGCGTGGCGCGGCACTGTCGTACTTGAAGAGAGGCATTGACGCACTTGAGTCACAGCACAAGGAAGTAACTTCCCCGGATGGCTCGAGACATATTAAACGGTCTTGTTCGACCCCTTGGGTGCAGGATCTGTCTCACCAACCCCTTGGTGCGGGCTCCATCTCGTCCGACCCTAAGGTCGCAGGATCCGTCTCGTCCGACCCCAAGCTCATGGGATCCATCTCGCCTGACCCCAAAGTCACGGGCTCCGTCTTGCCCGACCTCGAGGCCACGGGCTTTGTCTCGCCCGACCCCTTGAGTGCGGTGACCGTTGAGGGCTGGGGGTATATATACCTTTTCCTTTCCTCCCCAACGGCTATCTACAATTTAAGTGAACGTTGGGGGCTGGGGGGTATATATATATACCTTTCCCCTTCCTTCCCAACGGTCACCTGCCTCTTCTTCCTCACTTGAGCATGTCCAAAGCAGAGTAGGAGCTCTCTCTCCCTCCATTGTTGACCTCAAGCCCTTAAGCAAATCCATTGATTTTCCCATCAATCCTTGAGAAAAAAGGGTCCCAAACTCAATTAGAGAGCAGCTCCATTGATTTCCCAACTCTAAAGAGCACTTGGTTCACGTTTTGGCCAGTGGTTATGTTTGTTACTCTTGGAGCTTGGCTCCTAGCCGACTAGAGCGTCGCCCGTGGAGCTTGCAAACTTATGTGGCAGCCCCGGGAGGTTTGTAACCATCTATTAAAGCTAGTAAACTCACCCCTCATCTCAAGAGTTAAGTCTCTTGACTTGAGAACGAGGAAGGGCTAGAAAGCTCTAAGCCTTAGTGGCTAACCTCAACAACATGGAGGTAGGCAAGCCTTGGTGGCGAGCCGAACCACGGAATAAAATCATTGTGTCACTTGTGCTTGATTTACATTACTTGCATGACATATTGTGGTTGAGGTGATTTCTAGGGTTTTTAGTCGATCTACTTGTGTGTGGTGTTTCTTCCACTTCTAGCTCTTGATCTGTGATTGTCATACCTGTAGTAAGCTAGAAAATTTCTTCGATCTAAGTTTTCGTTCATGGATTTTGAACTGTGACTCAAAGTTGCCTGCAGGTGCGGCAGTGCCACTGTTCTGGTCCGGCAGTGCTTTCCTCCAGAGCGGCAGTGCTGCAGGGTGAATTTGATAAAAGTTTAAGTATTTGTTTTGACAGGCCTATTAACCCCCCCTCTAGGCCAACTAGAGATCCTACAAGTGGTATTAGAGCAGGTTACCTCGTGTGCTCTTCACCGTGTGAGGCATGGAGCCTAGGGGAGGATCCGATGTTGTGAAGCCCATCAATGTTGATCCAGAGGATGTTGGGCTACATGACACCGACAACAGTGAGCTTAGTGCCTCTACAGCGAGCAACTCCATGCTCCCACAGCTAGAGGCAACCGATGCCAAAAAAGCTCAAAATGAAGAAGAAAGAAGAAGAAGAAGGGCAGCTATAAAATAGAAAAGAGAAGCAAGAGAGAAGAAGAAGGAGCAGCAGCGGTTAGAAGAGAAGAAAGCAAGAAAAGAAAAAGAAGACTCAAGAGAGAAGGTAGAAGAAAAAGAAGAGAAGCAAGAAAGAAGAAGGAACAAGAAGCAAAAGCCTCCAATGCATCTTCAACTGAGCTATCTAGCAGTTCCGAAGATGGTGATGATGATGAGTCCTACCAAGTGCATAGCAAGAAGGACAAGCAAGGAAAGGGCAAGAAGAATGACGACAACAAATATGCCGCCGTATCCTTTAACTATTCTTCTATGTCTATGACTAACCATGATCGCAAGTCTTTCATCAATGTGCCCGTGGGTAAGTTACCTCATTTCGATGGGACTAACTTTGCCAAGTGGAAGCACTTGATGAGAGCCTATCTTATAGGTCTCCATCCTGGCATTTGGGAGGTTGTTTGCAATGGATTTGAGCCACCGGTTGATCCCAAGAATCCAACCATGGAAGAAATGAGAATCATCCACCTCAACGGTCAAGCTACTAGTGTGCTACTTAGTGCCTTGGATGGTGATGAGTACAATAGAGTGATTGGTGTGGATGTTGCCAAGCAAATTTGGGATACTTTGCATCTTGCACATGAAGGGGTTGACAAAGTGAGAAAGACAAGAATTGATTTGTTGATGTCCAAGCTCAACCGATTTGTTATCTTGGATGGAGAAGGGCCACAAGAGATATTTGATAGGTTGATGACAATGGTGGGCAAGATTAGAGGCTATGGTTGTGATGAGATAGATGATCATAAAGTTGTCAAGATTATGTTGGAAGCTTATTCACCTAGAAATGAGACCGTAGTCACTCTAATTAGAGACAAGAAGAAGTTTGAGTACTTCACACCAAATGATGTACTTGGAAGGATCTTGACCTTTGACATGCAACGAGAAGAAGCAAATGAGAGGAAACTTGGAGAATTGCAAGCAAAGTTAGAGGGCATCAAGATCAAAGATGTAGCTCTCAAGGCCAACAAATCAAGCAAGCAAGGCTCTACAAGCAAGTCCAAGATCAACCAACAAGCTTCAACTAGCAAGCCCAAAGCAAGCAAGCAAGTTCAAGAAAGAGTAGAGACCACATCATCTTCAAGTGAAAATGAAAATGATGATGATCAATATGAGAAAGTTGATGATGTTGCTCTCTTTATGAAGAGGTATCACAAGGGGCTAAAGAAGCAAGGCTACAAGGTAGTGAAGAGAAGCTTCCCAAACAAGAAAAAGAGGACATGCTATAATTGTGGAGGCACTGATCACTTCATTGCCAAGTGTCCATATGAGATCAAAGACAACAAGTACAAGAAGGACAAGAAAGAGGAGAAGGCCGACCGTAGAAAGAGCAAGAAGTACATAGGAGAGGCTCACATTGGGCATGTATGGGACTCAACTAAAGAAAGCATAAGTGAAGAGGATGAGAAGGTTGCAACTATTGCTATTCACAAGTCATCCCCTACACCAAGGCTCTTCAACGACATGTCCAATGATGACTACTACTCCCCTCATATTTATCTTATGGAAAAGGGTGAGAAGGTAAAATCCAAATCGAAGGCCAAATCTCCTCCACCTCCTAGTGATATCTCTAGTAGTGATATTAGTGATAGCTCTAGTGACGATGAATCTAGTGATGAAGAAATAAACATGATAACTAAAAATTTAGATTAAAAGACCAAATTATTCATCACTAAGCTAATGGAGGATCTAGAGAGTGTCCAAGCTAAGCTAGAATCTAGAGAAGAGACTCTTATCCAACAAGAGGATCTCTACATTGCTAGCAAAGAAGCTCTTGCATCAAAGAGAAGTGAGATGGAATCCTTGCGCAAGGCTTTGGCCAAAGAGCAAGAGGATCATGCTATCACAAATAAAGAAAATAAAGCTCTCAAGAAAAAGTATTGTGAATTAGATGAATAGCACAAAGAACTTGAGATGCAATATAGCATTCTTTGGGATAGCAACTCACATCTCACTAAGGCAAAGGAAACCTTTACTCCCTCCACTAGTCAAGGTTGTGGAAAATGTTTTAATCTTGATTTGAATGCCTATTCCACTAACCTTGCAAACATGAAAGCTATGAGAAAGGAGATTGCTAGGCTCAATGAAGTCATTGAAAAAGGGTGGATAAGTGTGACGCAATCCAATGACAAGAAGGTTGATGAATCAAAAGGGCCACAATTCAAGCAAGGAAAGCATCCCTCAATCAAGTATGGGCTTGGACACACAAAAGGAGCCAAGATAAATAGAAGAAGGATAGTGAATGGCTATGAGTGTGTGCAGTTTGAGAGGAAGGGCAAAATTGGTACAGATTAGCCTGCACAGACCGCGGTAGTGTAGCGTCCCGAGCAGCAGTGCCGCACAGCGGCAGTGCCACGCCACGCAAAAATGGGAAGGCTACCAATTCTGTTCTTGATCAAATTAAGCCCAAGAAGAAGGTGTACCAGGAGAAAAAAGGTTTTCCAGAAGCCAAAGGAACCAGTGTGGGCCACCAAGAATAAGTATGCCTATCAACCAAAGACTTATTCACCTCGACAAAGCTTGACATCATGCTTTGTTTTGAGGAACAACAGTAGTGGAAAATTGGTTGCAATATATGTTGGAAAGGAAACCAACATATATAGGAATACTTCTATTTGGGTTCCTAAGATTCTTTTGACTAACATGCAAGGCCCCAAGTCAAATTGGGGACCTAAATCTAGCAACTAAACTTGTTTTGTAGGCATACTCCTCCGGTGGATCAAGTTGGGTGCTTGATAGTGGATGTACAAATCATATGACCGGAGAAAGGAGTATGTTCTCATCATATTCCCCGATGACGCACTCAAATGAAAACATTGTCTTTGGAGACAATTCAAAGGGGGGTGTGATTGGTCTTGGTAAAGTTGCTATAACCCTTGAGCATTCAATTACAAATGTATCACATGTTGATTCGTTGAGTTACAATTTATTGTCCGTTTCTCAATTGTGTGAGATGGGCTACAATTGTCTCTTTTCGGATAAGGGTGTGGAAGTCTTTAGAAGGAAGGATTCCTCTATTGTCTTTATGGGTCAATTAAAGAACAAGCTTTACTTAGTTGATTTCAACAAAAGTAAAGCTAAGCTTGAGACTTATTTAGTGGCAAAATCTAGCATGGGTTGGCTTTGGCATCGTCGACTAGCCCATGTTGGGATAAGGAACTTGGCCAAACTTCTAAAAGATGAACACATTCTTGGACTAACAAATGTTCACTTTGAGAAAGATACGGTTTGTAACGCTTGTCAAGCCAAAAATCAAGTTGGAGCACCTCACCCACCAAAGAGCATCATGACTACCAAGCAACCATTGGAGCTAATACATATGGATCTCTTTGGACCGGTCGCCTACCTAAGTATCGAGGGTAACAAATATGGTCTTGTTATTGTTGATGACTATTCCCGTTTCACTTGGGTATTTTTCTTGCATGACAAGTGCCAAGTTCAAGAGAAGGTGAAGATATTTGTTAGAAGAGCTCAAAAGGAGTTCGGTCTTCCCATCAAGAAAGTGAGAAGCGACAATGGGACCGAATTCAAGAATACTCTAGTTGAGGAGTTTCTTGATGAAGAGGGCATCAAGCATGAGTTTTCAACTCCATACACCCCTCAACAAAATGGTGTAGTAGAGAGGAAGAACCGTACACTCATTGACATGGCAAGGACAATGCTAGATGAGTACAAGACGCCGGACATCTTTTGGTGTGACGCCGTCAACACCGCTTGCCATGCCATCAACTGCCTCTACCTACACAAGAAGTTGAAGAAAACTTCATATGAGCTTCTAACCAGTAACAAGCCTAAGGTGTCTTACTTTAAAGTGTTTGGGTGCAAGTGTTTCATACTTAATAAGAAACCTAAAATCTCTAAGTTTGCACCTAAAATTGATGAAGGTTTTCTTCTTGGTTATGGATCAAATGAGCATGCCTACCGTGTCTTCAACAAAACCTCCGGGAGAGTTGAGGTTGCGGTAGATGTGACATTTGATGAATCTAACGGCTCTCAAGTGGAGCAAGTTAATTCAAGTGTTGTAGGAAAGGAGGATCCACCATGTGAAGCAATCAAGCAATTGGCTATTGGTGATATTAGACCACAAGAAGATTAAGTCACTGAAGTGGTGGTTCCTCAAGTTGCTGCTGCACCAATTTCTGCTGACATACCTGATGCTAAACTACAGCAAACACCTGTTGCAACTCCAGAGCATTGCAGTGCCGCACTTGAGGGCGGTAGTGCCGCACCTACACAGTCAGCAATAGCTGATTCGAGTCCAGCTCGTGGACAAAACCTACAACCCATATTTGAGCAAGATGATGATGAAGATCTAGAAGATGAACAAGAGGCCATTGAGCATCCAAGGCTAAGGCAAACAATACAACGGGATCATCCCATTGATAACATCCTTGGGAGTCTTTGAAAAGGGGTAACAACTCGTTCACATTTAGCAAAAAATTTTCAACATTACTCGTTTGTTTTCTCTTTGGAGCGTCTTAAGGTATAAGAAGCACTTGGAGACCCAGATTGGGTGATGGCCATGCAAGAAGAGCTCAATAACTTTTAAAGAAACCAAGTGTGGCTTTGGTGGAACGACCCAATACCAATGTCATTGGTACCAAGTGGGTCTTCCACAACAAGCAAGATGAGAATGGAGCGGTGACAAGGAATAAGACAAGGTTGGTTGCTCAAGGTTTCACTCAAGTAGAGGGCTTGGACTTTGAAGAAACATATGCACCGGTGGCAAGACTTGAAGCAATTCGAATGCTTCTAGCCTATGCTGCTCATCACAACTTCAAGCTATATCAAATGGATGTGAAGAGTGCATTTCTCAATGGGCCTATTCAAGAACTTGTCTATGTTGAGCAACCACCAGGCTTTGAAGATCATTAGTTCCCCAACCACGTCTATAAACTCCAAAATGTGCTCTATGGGCTTAAGCAAGCACCAAGAGCATGGTATGAATGCCTTAAGAAATTCTTGCTTAAACAAGGCTTTGAAATAGGCAAAGCCGACCCTACCCTTTTCACTCACAAAGTTGGTAAAGATATATTTGTGTGCCAAATATATGCTGATGACATAATATTTCATAGTACTAATCATACTTTTTGTGAGGAATTTAGTAGGATCATGACGAAGAGATTTGAGATGTCCATGATGGGTGAGTTGAAGTTCTTCCTCGGATTTCAAATCAAGCAGGTGAAGGATGGAACTTTTATTAGTCAAACGAAGTACACCCTTGATATGCTCAAGAAGTTTGACATGGTGAATGCCAAGCCTATCAAAACTCCCATGCCAACCAATGGACATCTTAATCTCAACATTGAAGGGAAAGCCATGGATACCAGGGTATATCGTTCCATGATGGGCTCTCTACTTTATTTGTGCGCATCTAGGTCCGATATTATGATTAGTGTGTGCATGTATGCTAGATTTCAAGCTAACCCGAAAGAGTGTCACTTGGTGGCCGTTAAGAGAATCTTGAGATATTTAGTACACGCTCCTAACCTTGGTTTGTGGTATCCTAAGGGCTCTAAGTTTGATCTACTTGGGTATTCGGATTCCAATTACGCCGGTTGCAAAGTAGATCGAAAAAGCACTTTGGGGACATGTTAATTCCTTGGACGATCCCTAGTGTCTTGGAGTTCTAAAAAGCAAAATTGTGTAGCCCTTTCCACTGCCAAGGCCAAGTACGTTGCGGCCGGTGCATGTTGTGCCTAACTACTTTAGATGAGCCAAACTCTTCATGATTTTGGATGTCATTTTACCAAAATCCCATTATTATGTGACAATGAGAGTGCCATTAAGCTTGCAAACAATCCCATAAGCCACTCTAGAACCAAGCACATAGACATCCGTCATCATTTCTTGAGAGACCATGAAACCAAATGAGATATCGAAATTCACCATGTGAGCACCGAAAAGCAACTAGCCAATATCTTCATAAAGCCCCTCGATTAATCAAGGTTTTGTGCTTTGCGTAGTGAGCTAAATATACTTGATTCTTGTAACATGGTTTGAATTTTAGCATGCCTCTTTTTGATAAACTAGTATCTAGGCAAAAGAGTTGAAAAACTTCATATTGTGCATGAAAATGATTTATAAAAGGCAACTTATGTATCATGATCAAGGTCTGTATTGATTGTTTGTTTCTAGTCATGGTATATAGGTGATATGTGTCCATATCTTATACAGAGAGTCATATAGATTATAGCTAACTCCCACTATTTTAGGGAGTGCGACAGTGCCGCTCTGCTGTAGTGCCGGGCTAGGCATGCGGCAGTGCCACACTTTGAATCTCAATTGACATTCGGCCCAAACGGTTTTATTGTGGGGCCCATTTATTCTTCCTCTTATCCTTAGGTCAGCAGTAACTTCTTTCCCTCTCTCTTTTCCCCAATGCCGATGCCTACGCCTCTCTCTCCTCTCGCGCCCACGTCGTCGCCGTCGCTTGCCACACATGTTGCCGGTCTCTGGCTATGCCGCGGTAGCTACCAGCCCTCCCTCAACGTCGCTGATGGCTGCTACTACCCCTAGCCCAAGCAGTTTCTTCCCTCTCCTCTCGATTCCTCATTTGAGAAGATGGAGCACGGAGATAATGACCAAATGGGGAAAAGAATGATGAATGAGCAAAGAGACAAGGATCCACCTCACCGTGATCGAGGGAGGTCAACAGCAGCAGGTAGTAGTGCAGCTCCAAGGGGACTTGGTGATAGGGGGAGGTGCGAGCAATACATTGAAGATGAGGAGAGGCTAGAGATGATAGGTTGTACCACTGATGTCATTCCTGATACCCCACAGCATCTCTCTGAGTTTGATGGCAGATAGATGAGAGATTTTGAGGGTGAGATCATCATGAGACCTCCAGATGACTCCCGCTAGCATGCATTTGTCAACTATTCCAAGAGTGGGAAGCTGGTGGAAGAGGCAAGGGGGATCAATCCCTATGCAGTGCGCAAGGATTTGGGCATTGATTACAGATTCTAGAATGAGTTTCATTCCAACTTTTATGCCACTGCCATTCTTGCATCCAAGAAAACCAAGATCATCAAGATGCAGTACATTGATTGGGATGAGATGTAGGAGAAGGAGGAGTCTGAGTTTGACAAGGTAATCAAAATTTGTGACAGGTTCCAGCTTTCAAACATCATGGGTTTCTAGTATAACTAGAATGAGGAGGTCCTTGCACAATTTCATGCCACATACTTCTATGGCCAGACCTCTGATGAGATTCACTAGATGACTAATAGTTGGCACTACCAAGTCGACTTTGTCACTTTCACTCAGATTCTTGGCTTTGGGGAGGAGCACAGAGGTTACACTTACATTCATGATGAGCCTCGAGCTGAGATCCATGACATCAGTTACATGTGGAGTGATAGAAGGATTGCAGATGGCAAGAGGAGTGGTCTACATAGCTTCTATTACATCCTCAACAACCTTATCAGGAACACCATCAACCCAAAGGATGGAGCAGCCTCAGATATTAATGGCAATGTCAGAAATATGTTGACTAGATTTGCTCCAGGTGGGGACAGGTTCAATGTCCCTATATTCATGTGGATTGAGTTGAGATTTGCAGTGGAGGATGGGAGGAGGGGGCTGCCCTATGCCCCTTACCTCATGTTCATGATTGAGAGGGTCATTGGATTTTATTTTCTGAAGGATGGGATGCACACTGCCTACAAAATTGAGAAGACCCAGCCACTTGTAGCTACCTAGGGAGCGGGGAGCACTCATGCTCATGTAGACATCCCAGAATCTTCCCCCTCTAGGTCTCATAGAGGAGGAAAGATGAAGAAGTTTGGCAAGTGGTTGAAGGCAATCTTAGGCAAGTGCACCTATGCAGCTGACATAGCGTATGAGACACAGCTGGAGCAGCGTCAGCAGCGTGGATAGGACCTTCCACCACTTCCTCCTATTCCACCTCCTCCACAGTATGACCTTCTGAGTCTCTCCGACACAGATTCAGATGGTGAGGAGGAGCAGTAGGGACGAGCAACAGATTGGGATGAGACCCTAGAGGGATACCGTCAAAGACAGGAGCCGAGGCGTTCCACTCGCTACACCGCCACTACTCACCGTCAGGGCCGTGCATGTATTGACTCCAACGATGATGATGGTGATGGTGGTGCCAGGACTGCTATAGGAGGTGCTAGGGCTGCAGGAGGTGATGATATTGATTGGACGGACATCCAGGGAGATGACGAGTAAGTGTTGATCAGTCTTCTTTTCTTCTCTTTTTGGTGCTTTATGCCAAAGGGGGAGAAAATTAGAGGGGTCAACAACTTTTTTGACGCCATGGAGGTTGTTGCGTTCGTATCGGTTTAGAATAGTTTACGTTAGGTGAGATTTTGAGACTCCATTAGAAACTCTATTTATGTAATAATGCTACTTAAGTACTTTATATATGTGTGGGATATGGACACATATTAATCTATGCGGTCGCTTGTGATATATTTGTGCTAGAATGTATATCTTTATATGTATCACATGCTATGTGGTGTCTGTTCTGATCTGTGCTATTATAGCAAGTGTGAAAGTGCCGCACCCAGCTGCAACATCAAACCATGTTGTGGATAAACTATCATTTGTATCACGTTTTACATAATTGACACAGTATGCAGCACCCCACAGGAGCATGGATGTTGGGGGAGCCCCATCACTTTCACTAAAATGTGAATCTTGGCTTCTTATGGCAATTTGAGAATTCAATTCTCTATTCACATACTTAGGAGGAGGCTCTGCACCCATGGCTCGAAAAGTCTCAGTATTTATTTTAGATCTTTTGTTAGCTCTAATTGGGTTGTCATCAATCACCAAAAACGGGGAGATTGAAAGTGCAATCAAGCCTTAATTGTGGGTTTTGGTGATAATGACCACGCAATTAGAGAACTAATGAGATTTATCGAGATGACAAGCAGGGAATTTATATTCGAGGATGCTACATGAAATGGAGGAGCCCCCAATTCTTTTATATCTTGAATTTGAGTATAGAAAAAGCCATACTATAATGGGGGACACAATGCTTAAGCTAATATGTGCTACCAAGTGCTCCAACAACCACAAGCATCCTCAGATTCACAGCCAAGACAGTCCCCACTTCATTATTACCCTTGTTGTCTTGCGTGGTGCGGCACTGTCGCACTTGAAGAGAGGCACTGATGCACTTGAGTCATGGCATAAGGAAGTTAGCGCCTACACTGACTTCCCTAGATGGCTCAAGACGTATTAAATGGTCTCGCCCGACCCCTTGGGTGCGGGATCCGTCTCTCCCAACCCCTTGGTACGAGCTCTGTCTCGTCCGACCCCAAGGTCGTGGGATTCATCTCGCTTGACCCCAAGCTTGCGGCATCCATCTCGCCCGACCCCAAGGTCATGGGATCTGTCTCGCCCGACCCCAAGGTCACAGGCTCCGTCTCGCCTGACCCCAAAGTCACGGGCTCCGTCTTGTCCGACCTCAAGGCCGTGGGCTTCGTCTCGCCTGACCCCTTGAGTGCGATGACCGTTGAGGGCTAGGGGTATATATACCTTTCCCTTTCCTCCCCAATGGCTATCTACGATTTAAGTGACCGTTGGGGGCTGGGGGGTATATATATACCTTTCCCCTTCCTTCCTAATGGTCACCTGCCTCTTCTTCCTCACTTGAGCACGTCTAAAGCAGAGCCGGAGCTCTCTCGCTCTCCCTTCATTATTGACCTCAAGCCCTCAAGCAAATCCATTGATTTCCCCATCAATCCTTGAGGAAAAAGGGTCCCAAACTTGATTAGAGAGCAGCTCCATTGATTTCCCAACTCTAAAGAGCACTTGGTTCATGTTTTGTCTAGCGGTTGTGTTTGTTACTCTTGGAGCTTGGCTCCTAGCCGGCTAGAGCATCGCTCGTGGAGCTTGTCAACTTGTGTGGCCCTAGGAGGTTTGTAACCATCTCTTGAAGCCACTAAACTCACCCCTCATCTCTAGAGTTAAGTCTCTTGACTTGAGAACGCGGAAGGGCTGGAAAGCTGTAAGCCTTAGTGGCTAACCTCAATAACATGGAGGTAGGCAAGCCTTGGTGGCGAGCCGAACCACGGGATAAATCATTGTGTCACTTGTGCTTGATTTACATTACTTGCATGACATATTGTGGTTGAGGTGATTTCTAAGGTTTTTAGTCGATCTACTTGTGTGTGGTGTTTCTACCACTTCTAGCTCTTGATCTATGATTGTCATACCTGCAGTAAGCTAGGAAATTTCTTCGATCTAAGTTTTCATTCATAGATTTTGAACTGTGACTCAAAGTTGTCTACAAGTGCGGCAGTGGCGCTGTTCTGGTCTGGTAGTACCGCCCTCTAGAGCGGCAGTGCCGCAGGGTGAATTTGATAAAAGTTTGAGTTTTTATTTTGATAGGCCTATTCACCCCCCTCTAGGCCAACCAGAGATCCATAGGATGTTTCTAAAGTAGATCGGGTGTTGCACATGTTGCAATTGCACCGGTGGCTGGCCACCACCTTCCCCTTTATTCGTGAACTCCCTGACCAGCTCCACAGCCTTGTGATGGGTCACTAGCAGCACCAGCGCCCGCCCTCCCAGGACAACGCAGTCGAGAGGATGGCACAGCCCCGAGATGACGCAGTCTAGGGGGATGGTGGCGTGGGTGCGGGAAGCGGATGAGGCACAGGTGTTCGAACAGGAGGCGCAGAGGGGGCGCAGGTTCTCATGAAATGGAGCAGCAGGCACCGCCGTCTGGACGTCCGAGCACTGGCCACACCAATTAATTATTGTTAGCGCCTCATGCATCTCAAATTAGTTAATTAATATAATTTTAAAGAAAAACTGCTCTCTTCATGTTCAGGGAACTTTTTTTTGAGAGAGAAGTGTTCGGAGAACTAGTTGGACCGATTGGTTGCACTAGAATCCAAATTCAACTGATGGGCCAAGTTAACTAACATCCCATGAATTCCAAAACAAATTTTCTCATTGAATTTCTTCTTGGAAAAATTCGATGGTAAGCATCTTTGAAAGCTCCTTAAAAAATTGCTTGGTAAACCAATAATTATGCGTTAGAAAAATGGCTAGGGAGATCTATTTTTGCTTTTCTTATGATAGTTTTCAATAGTTATAGTTTTTTAAAATTGGAAAGCCTTGTGGGAGAAAAGAGTGAAACCACATTAAAACCGTGGCGGAGGGGGCGCCCAGAAGGAAAGCAAACGTGTAATGCATTCAAATATTTGTGAGTTGAGGGGGAGATTTTATCAAGTGCTTCTCTTTGGGGGAGATTAGATACAAAAACTATTGTAGGGCTGGTTTTTCCTATTTGTTAGAAAAAATGAATTAGCAAGTTGCTTTAAGGAACTTTTGGAGATGCTATACTTTTTGTCCTAAGAGCAACTCCAACATAGGAGCTATCCATGTTGTGTAATCTATATTTGACTATTTTGGGAAAAAAGAGAGAGTCCAATAGCTATTGTATCTGGCTTTCTAAAATAGCAAGTCATGTATCCCGGAGTTCTCGCATGCTAGATATAGCTTGCATGTGCCACTAGCCATTCGCCTCACCCTATTGTAAAGGCGGTTGGAGTTTTCTTTTTTTTGCATGGGGTTTATATTTTAGAGGTTGGCCAAATCATGAGTTTAGCCATTTAATTTTACAAACTATGTTGGAGTTGCTCTAATGATGACCTCCTCTTAGACCATAGTGGGTAGTTTGCTATATGTTATAATAGCATATCCAACTGGCTACTTAAATCCACCCCTTACTCAAGATTTGTTGGGTGGAGCAAAAAAAAGTCCACCAGGCCCCTTACCTAGCCCTTATATCAAGGGCGCCCCCACATCTCCTTTCCACGCCCTTCTCCCATAGGTTAAGCAGGAGGCCTCTACTTTCCAGTTGGTAGTTTTTTTACCCGTCGCTCTCCCATTTTCTCCCTTTCGTGCTCCCACGCTCGCTCACCACCCATCTGGTAAACGTCGCATGACTTCCCTATCTGTTCCCCACCTTCTCATTCGTTTCCCAAGCTTGACGATGCCATAATCTAGGGAAGAACTCTGGGTGGTCATGATAGGTTGTTGTTTGTGGCCGCTCCTCTCCGGTATTACGGAAGCCAAATCCAACCACCATAATGCTCACCATCAGCGTTTCCATCCATCTCGTTTACCTTGTCGCCCTCGTCTGATCCTTTAATGCTGCCAAGCTATCTTGGTTTACGATGAGGGTCTAGGCTTTAGTGGAGTTAACCTCTCCCATACCCCTACCACTACTACAGAACTGACATTCAGTGATGGCACTATCACTATAGTGATAGTACCTCCTGGCTCATCACTGTTGATTTTTGGCTAAAACAGGCAGTGATAGGACCAACCGACACTGATATTCGGGTCTTGACTGATGGTTCATATTACTGTCGGTTTTAGCCAAGAATCAAAAGTGATATTGGATCATCACTGCCGGTTTTGGTCTAAAACCGACACTAATACTATCACTGCCGGTTCATGGCTTGAACTGACAGTGATATGCTGCACCAGAAACTTCATAACTTTCTCATATGATGTCTGATGAAGACGAACTTTATACCAAAGTTGTAGTACTCGACGAGATCTACAACTTTATAGTTCAAACTTTTTTGATTTAAGATCAGTTGGATGGATAAATATACACCACAAGATTTTATAAAGTTAATACCAAAGGAGTCCATATGCTTTATAGTCACAAGTGAGTGTGTAGTGGTAGTTAAAGATCTCGGATGAAAAGTGACCAAAACAAAAGTTGTAGATCTCAAGTTATGCAACTTTGTAGTTTATAACTTTTTTTATTTGAAGTTGTTGTGATGTCCCTCTGTTTGATTCGTAGGATTTCATAGAAGTTATACCAACTGAAGCCACATGTTCCATAGTCATAAGTGAGAGTGTAGTGGCATTTAAAAATATCAGATAGAGAAGCGACCAAAACAAAAGTTGTATCTCGAAAAGTTATGCAACTTTGTAGTTGACAACTTTTCATTTGAAACAATCTATCTAATGAAAATTACATACTATTTCTCAAATTTAAAATTCAAAATTTTCAATGACTTTGGATGAAAAAACTCCCAAAACAAAAGTTGTAGATCTCGAAAAGTTATGCAACTTTGTAGTTGACAACTTTTTCATTTGAAATCATCTACCAAGGAAAATTATAGTTAAATTTTATCACATTTGAAATTCAAATTATTCAAATGACCTTGGATGGAGGAATGACCAAAGCCAAAGTTGTATATCTCAAAAAGTTATAAAACTTTGTAGTTGACAACTTTTTCATTTGAATTCGTTTTAGAGCCTAAATATTCATTTCAAAACCAGAGTGACATAAAATGAGAGGATGAATATCCCAAATGGACACAAGTATCTCAGAGGTGGAGTGGTTATATGATGAACACACGAAGTTGGAGATTGGGAGTTCAAGCACTGGTGGCCACGAGGCGCGTGTAGTTCGCGTGAAAAATTCTGACCATATGGCTACCTGGTAAGGTCTCTCCTAGTTCATTTTTTTCCTATTTTTCACCCCGTTTTTTGGGTTTTCTAGAAACCACATTATTGTCAGTTCTAGAACCGGCATTGATGAGCGCCCTCATCACTCCCGCTTTGGTTGTGCCGGTTCAAAAAACCGACACTGATGGGGTTCAGCCCGTTTTTTGGGTTTTCTGAAAACCACATCACTATCGGTTTTAGAACTGGCACTGATGAGCGCCCTCATCACTATCGCTTTGGTTGTGTCGTTTCAAAAAACCGACACTGATTGATTTTTTGAACCCGCAATGATTTCGAAATCTATACTAGTGTACCCTCTCTGGTTAGCTCTTCATTCTCATGACCCTATGCTCTCCAATCAGCCTCCTCCCTCATCTAGTCGGGATCTCCGTTGTGCTCTCTCGCTGTTGAGATTGTCTCTGTCCTTCCATATATTGACTAATTTGACCACTAAATGATAAATGAAAAATATTCAACTACAAAGTTTATATTTTGTCATGCACTACAATTTGCCATAGGGCATGTCTGCATCAAGATTGTTTGAAAAATTTAAAAATTCGAATATCAAAATATGAGAACTTAAAATGAATAATTGAAACTCTAAACAATTTCAAATAAAAAACTTGTCAACTACAAAGTTGTAGATTGCGTCCATCAATATAAATTTGGTATTGACCATCTCAACATTCGAGGTACTTTAGAAATTTAAAAATTTGGGTTTCAAAATCTAAGAATTTCAAACAAATATTTGGATCTCTAAACGACTTCAATTTTAAAAAACTCCAAAGTTGTAGGTCTGAGTACTAAAACTTTGGTGTTGGTCAACATGTCAGATCATTCAAAAATTAAAAATTAAATTTCAAAATTTGAGAAATTAAACAAAATTTTGGGACTCTAAATTATTTGAAATAAGAAAATTTGTCAACTACAAAGTTGTAGATCGCATTGATCTCTAAATTTTTATATAAAGTTCATATTTTTTCAATTTCATATGAAAAAGTAATAAATTATTTTTGATACAACTATTTCTGAAGGTGGGCCTATTGAGACTTCCGTCTTGTCAATTGATTTCTAAAGGTGACACTCTTAGAGTATCTACCTCTTTTGATAGCCATTTTTAGAGGTAGATAACTTCCGAAGTCCCCTTCTATTAATCAATTAATATAGGTGACTATTGACGGTAGTTAACACCCATCATCAACCATCAAAATAACTTGTATAAATGCATGATAATGATCACCAACATGGATTTAGGGGTTTAAACTAATGAATTACATAAGTTTTGGTGAATCTATATTTTCAGCAGGGGTTATCCAGAAAACCGTCAAGATGGACCCAAATGTCAGATTTAATCACGCTTATCTACGACAAAACCGACTCAGAAATTGAAGACTTCAAAACACTGCAGAAGGCAAACCTCCACGATAGAGGGCAAGACGCCGCCATGTGGGGCCAACCAGCCCAACATGTAGGCCGACTGGCTTGTGGGGCCCGCACGTTAGCCACTCCTTTATATGTCGGTTCTCCACCGTTGCTCAAGGTCGGTTTGATCTGAGGACCCAGAATTGGTGCTGCCCCCTATATATCAGCCCCTATACCCTGAGGAGAATCATCCTCCATCATCAAGAGAGATCATCATTAGAAGAGAAGAACCTCAAAAGCTACACAAATATCTCATAGGCATAGCTAGCTAAGTTAGATCTAGATGGAGGCAAGGTTTGCTTGGATTCATGATCCGTCAAGAGCGTGGCTTGGTGAAGCCTTTGTATCCTTCCTTGTATCTTTCATTATTCATATGTTTGCTACATTGCTATGACATTGTTTTTAATATTATTCATGTTCATAGTTATCATGTTCATCATTTGCTTTGATTATATGCTTAGTATAGCGAGATTATCATTATGTTTATGCATAAGTTCGTATAGCGCTCGCTCTAAAGTACACGGGGTGAGTGGTTGACATTGTGTAAGCGTGGTGCTTATACATTGTTTACCTGCGGATACATCCTATATTATGGGCCATGTGGTAGATCGCGAGTGTGACACTCTTGTTGAGTCCTTTGTAGTCCACTCCCCGAATATAGGTCAAGTAGGATCTAGTTGCGAAGGAAGTCAGGCTTTGTTCTTGATCTTCCTTAGTAATATCCCTTATGTGTAGATATGAAGTTAACCTTAGTCATGATTATTAAGTATAATTGCACTAATCAATGTATGCTTTGACTTGTAATTAAGAATAATTTATGAATTATTCTCTCTATTGTATCTACTTAGTCTTGCTATTGCTATCATAAGGAGTACTCTGAGTGTTCACTGATCAATTATCATTTATCATTTATATATTAACCTATTTATTTATTTACCCCTCTTTGAGTAGAAGGTTGGTTGGTTTATTCGTCCATCATAAGTATAAGTATGAGTTATCAATATATTTCCTTCGCTAGTACTTCCCTAAGGTAAAAATATAAATATCGATACCTGCAATACTCCCGAGTGAACTGCTACAATGGTATATTATCTATGCGCTTGTAGAATTCTTTATACATATATATATTCTTTCTGAGTCACAAGTAAATACCAAAGTACTTCTTAAGTATCATTATTATTAGTGATGCTAAGAAGTACCAATAGTGACTGCCTCTATTAATCAATTATAGAGGCGGTCACCTCTATAGATAGTCGATTAATAGAGGTGGTTTCTCCTTAAGATGCCTGCTTTATAATAAATGATTAACATAAGAGAACTATCTGACTCATAAAAGTACCCTCTTCTATTCATTAGAGGATCTTTCTCCTAAAAATCCTTTTTATAGTAGCATTACTAGAAAACGAATTATTCTTGTTGGCCAACAATTTCCTTGACGGGTGAAATTGAACTCATGAACATATCATTACCTTGGGGTTGTAGGAAACCTCCAAGGAAATACATATTCTTGAGTGCTAACATAAAATGCCAAGGTAATTCCACATTTTCCTGAGTGCTAGTCCAAACTGCCAAGCTAATTCCATGTTTCCTCCAATGTTATACAAACTACCAATGTAACTGCTTATTTTCTTGGGTGCTATTCAAAACTGTCAAGGTAATTCATATTTCCTTGAGTGTTATTACAAACTGCCTAGATAATCCAATATTTCTTTTGGTGTTACTCCATACTACCAAGGAAAGTACACATTTCCTTGGGTGTAACTAGAAACCACCAAGGAAGTGTTGGTTTCCTTGGAAACCCCCAAGTAAATTGTTGTAGTTGCCAAGAAAAAATATTCATTTTCTAGTTATTCATCTTAACCACCAAATAATGGACTCATTACAGGATTGTTAGCTAGACATTGCATTTTATAGACACAAATGCTCTCTTGACCCTTGACATGTTTGTGGAATGAAATATGGTTTTTCTTGGTACATCCATCCAACAAAAGGTAGAGTTTTGAGTTGTCATTAGAGAATGCATATTGGCACTTAACTTGAGATGTCTAGGAGTATAGGATGAAGACAAAATTTATATGAAAGTTGCCGACCTTTAATAGGTCTACAACTTTGTAGTTAGATGACATTTTCATTTGAAATCACTTAGGCCCCCGTTTGGATCCATGGAAGTGAATTCATTTTAATGATCATAATTGTCACACCCAATTTTAAGGATAAAATAGGATGCATAAATCTTATGCGCGCCCCGAGATTAGTCGCACACATGAGCTTTATGCATCCCATTTTATCCTTAAAATTGGGTGTGACAGATTTGTATCAAAGTCGTGTTGACTGTAGGACACAAGCCTAGTTAGAGATGGTCATTTTAGCATCTTTTGCTTCACTTATTCATGCTTACTACCATAATCTTGTTATTTGCTAAAAATTCTTATGCTTCTTTCACTTTATTCCATTATTAAAATTTATTGTTTCTAATTCATCTTAATCTAAATCTATAGATGCCTCATGCCAAGAAGACCGCTCGCATCAGCACCGGAGGTTACTACCCAGCGCCACAAGAGGATTAGATTGTGGTCATCTCGGATGATGAGGAGGTCCCAGTGCTTGAGGAGGATCCCATGCTTGTGGAGGACTTCCACCAAGAAAGATGAAGAGGAGTGGATCACCTCACCAGCTCCTGCACCAGCACCGGCTCCAGCACCAGCTCCTGCACCAGTTCCTGCACTAGCACTTGAGCCACATCTAGAGGAAGCGGTACAGGTGCCAGCACTAGCTGCTCTAGAGGTGGAGGATGGTCCGGGTTGGACTAGCACATACCACTTCAAGTATGTTTCAGACATGGCCTACTACCATTCACTACTCCTCAACATGCTAGAAGACTACTACCCGGACTTCAATGCCACCCTCATGGATTACTGTGCTGAGCATACACACCCCTTGGAGGCCACGTACTGGAAGATAGATCTATCCATCATGATTTGGAATGAGGCCGAGGATAGTCAGAAGGTGGAGACTGTTCATACCCACATAGCCAGACGAGCTCAGGCGATGGATAGTATGGAGGACGCAGCTCAGGAGGCCTACATCCACTATCATGGTCGACGATATGAGGCCATGAAGGAGGATCGCTTCAGGTTCCTTCCTCGCCACGATCCAAATGATGGGACTTGGGTGATTCAAAATCCCCAAAACAGTGATCCCACCTTGAACGCAACAATCAGGCATGTTCATGTGATGCAAATGGATAATGAAGACCTCAAAGAAGAGTTACATGAGGCACAAAGGACCGCGAAGCATCTCTAGAAGAAGAATGATGCCCTGAGAGCTCAGCTTGGATTGCCCCCACTCTATGAGAAGAAGCCCCTAGAGTTTACCATCATCAACACCGCCCCTTAGAGTTATGATGCCACTTTTGTAATAAAAACGATGTTAGTTGCGAGTTGAGGTAGGGTTCGTGGCGCTCCCCCAATCCACCACCTCTGCCTCCACCGATGACTACGGAACAACTTATGGCAATGTAGGCCCAATTAATGTAGACTATGATGCAGCATATCTAGAGTCAGCCTATAGGAGGACCACCGCCTGTCTAAGTTTGGGACAAGCGTGGGGAGTTCATGAAGGGACACCCTCCAGTGTTCACTCAAGCTACTGATCCTTTGGAGGTAGACGACTGGCTACGCGCTGTGGAGAAATAATTGAACATAGCACAGTGCAATGATCTAGAGAAGGTGCTCTATGCTTCTGGCCAACTTCAGGGAGCAGCCCAAGATTGGTGGGAGACATACCAGTATGGATGTCCCAACAATGCTCCTGCTATCACCTAGCAGGAATTCAGGGAGGAGTTTAGGGCATATCATATCCCGGAAGGAATTGTGGAGCTAAAATAGGAGGAGTTCAGGGCCCTAAAGCAAGGGTCTATGTCTGTGGCGGAGTATCATGACAAGTTTGTTCAGTTGTCACGTTATACTCCTAATAAGGTGGCAGATAATGCTGAAAAGCAGCATCGATTTCTCAAGGGTCTATATGATGGACTCCAGCTGCAGCTCATGTCGAACACCAACCCAACTTCCAAGCATTGGTGAACCGCGCTATTGTGATTGACAATAAGCGGAAGGAGATGGAGGCCAAGAAGAGAAGACTTTAGGGATAGGCCTCTAGAAGCAATGCTCGCCAGCGTGCCAACCCATAGCAAGGCTTTCAGTAGAGGTACCAGGGTCCATCTAATTAGTGGAACAGTGCTTCATACCCGTAGCGCAACCAGTTTCAGCATCAATGGCAACAAAACTAGCAGCAGTGTGGTCAACAGACACCATGCCAAGGGAACCCCAATACTACCCCCATAAAGACTAGTACCCCTAACACCCCCAACAAGTGTTTTTGCTATGGCAAAGACGGCCACATGTCTTATAATTGTCCTGAGAAGCAAAATCAGCAGGTACCCCAGGGTTAGAATAGTAATCAGAAAGGGAGATATCAGCCACCACCAAGTATGGGAAAGGTGAACCATGTGTCTACTGATACTGCATAAGAGGCACTCGAGGTCATGCTGGGTATGTTCAGTATGAACTCTGTCTCAGCTACCATTCTTTTTTATTCGGGTGCTTCACATTCTTTCATTTCACAAGTTTTTGTTAGAATGCATAGCATACCTTTATGTGCCATGAAAAATCCCATACTAGTAAATTCATTGGGAGGTAGCATGCCAGCTTCTTATTGCAGTCCCTTAGCTAGTATCTCTCTAAGGGGGAAGACTTCAATGCGAGCCTTATTATGTTGAGAACTACTGGTATTGATGTCATTCTGGGTATGGACTGGATGAAACAACAACAGGCAGTGATTCAGTGTCAGGAGAATGCGGTAGTTCTGACAACATCAAAGGGAGATAGAATTAGTGTTGATGTGGCAGTGCAAGAGCAACCGACAGCTACGATGAACCAACTGAATGATAATGTCAACCAGCAGAACCGCGTTGTGGAGGAGTTTCCGGATGTTTTCCTCGATGACTTGCCAGGTATGCCACATGACTGTGACATTGAGTTTATTATTGAATTATTACCTAGAACTGCACCCATAGCTAAGCGTCCATATAGAATAGGGGTTAATGAGTTAGAGGAACTTAAGAAACAATTGAAGAAGTTAGAGGAGAAGGGTTTTATCCATCCTAGTTCTTCACCTTGGGGAGCATCAGTTATCTTTGTTGACAAGAAGGATGGTACTCAGAGAATGTGTGTTGATTATCGGTCACTTAATGAAGTTACTATCAAGAACAAGTACCCATTGC
Source organism: Miscanthus lutarioriparius (assembly GCA_904845875.1). Taxonomy (NCBI): domain Eukaryota; kingdom Viridiplantae; phylum Streptophyta; class Magnoliopsida; order Poales; family Poaceae; genus Miscanthus; species Miscanthus lutarioriparius. The sequence goes on from CAJGYO010000006.1 coordinate 88,235,604, forward strand.
CAAGGATTGATGACTTGTTTGACTAGTTGAGAGGTTCTTGTGTGTTCTTGAAGATTGATCTTCACTCTGGTTATCATCAATTGAAGATTCGACGCTCTAACATACCCAAAACAACATTTACTATGAGATATGGGCTGTATGAGTACACAGTTATGTCATTTGGGTTGACCAATGGACCTGCATTCTTCATGTACTTGATGAATAAGGTGTTCATGTAATTTCTTGATAAGTTTGTGGTGGTATTCATTGATGATATACTGGTATTCTCCAAGACTAAAGAGGAACATGCTGAACATCTAAGATTGGTCTTGCAGAAACTTCAAAAGCACAAGTTATATGCTAAGCGGAGCAAGTGTGAGTTTTGGTTGAAGGAAGTCTCTTTCCTAGGCCATGTTGTCTCTAATGGTGGAATAGTAGTGGATCCAAGAAAGGTAGAAGACGTGTTGAATTGGAAACCGCCAACCAATGTGAGTGAGATTCGTAGCGTTTTGGGATTGGTAGGATACTATAGAAGGTTCATCGAAGGGTTTTCTAAACTTGCCAAGCCTATGACAGCCCTATTAGAGAAGAATGCTAAGTTTGTATGGTCTGATAAGTGCCAGGTTACCTTTGAGGAGTTGAAGAAGAAATTGATTACAGCTCCAGTGTTAGTTTTGCCAGACTTGAGTAAGAAATTCTCTACCTATTGTGAAGCATCTCGTTAGGGTCTCGGATGTGTTCTTATGCAAGAAGGAAGAGTTATGGCATATGCATCAAGGAAGTTGAGGAAGCATGAGTTGAACTATCCCACTCATGACTTGGAGTAAGTAGCAGTGGTTCATGCTTTGAAGATCTGGAGACACTATTTGATCGAACATAAGAGTGACATCTATACGGACCATAAGAGTTTGAAGTACATCTTCACTCAGTCAAATCTGAATTTGAGGCAACGCCGTTAGCTAGAATTGATCAAGGATTATGATTTGGAGGTGCACTATCACCTTGGTAAAGCAAATGTTGTAGCTGATGCTCTTAGTAGAAAAAGTTATGTTACTGGGGTCCAGGCGACACCAATGCATGAGGAGTTATGTGCAAAGTTTGAGCAACTAAACCTAAGCATTGTCACTAATGCTATGGAGCTAGAAGTGATGCCTACATTGGAGCAAGAGATTCGTAAGGGTGAGTTGGAGGATGTGAAACTCCAGGAGATAGCAGAGAATATAGTAATTGGAAAGGCACTAGGTTTTAAGATATATGAGAGTGGCACTCTATGGTTCGGGAAAAGGATATGTGTACCTAAAGTGAAGGCTATCTGTGATGCAATTCTGTGAAAAGCCCATGAGTCAGCTTATTCCATACACCCCGGAAGTACCAAGATGTACTTGGATCTTAAAGAGAAGTATTGGTGGTATGGATTAAAGAGAGATGTGGCAGAATATGTGGCCTTGTGTGACACTTGTTAGAGGGTGAAAGCTGAGCACCAAAGACCTGCTGGGTTGCTACAACCAATGAAGATACCTAAGTGGAAGTGGGAAGAAGTCGGAATGGATTTTATTATCAGATTACCTCGCACGCAGAGGGGTTATGATTCTATATGGGTAATAGTGGATCAGCTTACTAAAGTTGCCACTTTCTACCAGTCAAGACTACATATTCAGGAGCAAGACTAGTAGAGCTGTACATGGAAAGGACAGTGTGCCTGCACGGAGTCCCAAAGAGGATCATGTCTAATAGGGGTACTTAGTTTACATCACAGTTCTGGTAGAAGGTACATAGCTCTTTGGGAACCAAGTTGAATTTCAGTTCTGCTTATCACCCCCAAACTGATGGGCAAACTGAAAGGATCAACCAGATTTTGGAAGACATGTTGAGAGCTTATGCATTGCAATATGGTACTAGTTGGGATAAGAGTTTGCCATATGCTAAGTTCTCATATAACAACAGTCATCAGAAGAGTCTCAAGATGGCACCTTTCGAGGCTTTGTATGGACGTAAATGTAGAACCCCGCTGTTTTGGAACCAAACTGTTTACACCAAAATTTGGGAGAAGAGCGCGGGAACTCGCATGCTTCCAAGATTGTCCCAATCAAGGAGTCGATTGAGTAAGGATTGATATTTGCCAGGTCGAATGCGACACTGGGATTGGTTCTCTTCGAATGACGTCAGCAGATAACGATGACGAGATATGATTGGCATCGAGAAGATACATATCGGACTCTACAAAAGGGGAAAGATTAGAGTCCAAGTTACCTTAAAATAGGAATGTTTTCTTCGTACCAAAGAATGTACTGAGTCGTACTCGAGTAGGATTCGTTTTTAGGCTTCGGGTATAAATACCAAAACCCGACTATTGTAAAGGACACACAATCAATCAAATACCAGTTATTTACTTTTTTGGCTCTGGCCACCCTTTAGGAGTAGGAGTAGAGTAGATCTTAGCGAGTTCTTCAGCAAGTATGGCTGCATCGATCCGGTCGACCTCCACTGCTTGTCTATAAGTGCCGTCATGGCTTATACCTCTGTTCGTACAGCTGCATCGATCCGGTCGACCTCCACTGCGACTCTGGTATAAGTTAGTTATCGACTCTTGTCTAGTTCAAGTATGGATGCATCGATCCGGTCGACCTCCACTGCTCGAACTAGATTAAGGTCAAGTTATCGGCTCTATCTAAGGGTGGCGTTCCTTCGGATAGATTCATTAAGTTATCGATATTGCTTATTGCTTTCATTATCTATTTAATTACAGCAATATCACTTCGCCCGATTGGGATTGATCTAGATCGGCCTTATATCTTTGTTAACCCATCATTTGTTAATCTAAACTGATCTAATTTGCACTTTAAACGATGAGTTATGTTTTATTGGCTGTTTTACATCAATCTTGATCGTGCATAGCGTGCGGTTAAGGCATGTTTAATCTTGAGTATATCTATTGGCTAGCGAAAACCGTTCCATGGCCCGTTATCACGGCCTGTGTGATTCTGCCTCACACCCCACTATTAGCACCATGGAGTGGGGATCGTTATTTGGTAGATCTATTCTTGAGAAGGCATGACAATAACTGTGCGCTATGCCTGAATCGGCTATTTTAGCCGATATCGAGCACTTTCACGAATAGTTCGCATCACGAGATCATTGAAGTAGCGATAGGTTGAAAGATGTGTTATTCCCATTATCTTATTATTGTATTATGGCCTACATGATTATGCCTCATGCCCCACTAATATTAGTAATAAGTTAGGGTCATCGAGTCTATTATTGTTTCTATGGCCTACATGATTCTGCCTCATGCCCCACTGGTCATAGTGAAAGATGAGATCTAATATGTTCATTAGATTTATCTCTATTAAATGGTTGAATGATGACGAACTGTTTCTTTTATAAAGGAGTTCAGTTACTTGCAGTCATTGTGTTAGCATGAACTAATTATTTTTAATATCTTATTGGCATTGACCAATATTTATTTAAAGAATGATATTCATCCTGAACGACAACCGATTCTTCTTACACAACCCCATGAACTTTAACCGATTTATTCTTATGAATATGCTGGAATTGACTATTTAGTCGATCTCCTTTCATATCGGCTCTCAGAGCCGCACATTCGGGACTGTCTGGCAACATGGGCATGTTCCGCCCTTAATTACTGATAAACTTTCTCTCCTTGTCAATTACAGGGTCAAATTGACTGGCACGTCTCAGGAGGAGTGTTTAGGATCGACCACCCCTATGCTGAAGCTAGGCGGATCTCTAGCTCCATCGAGCGGACCCTTTTGGCTTGCCACATGTGTCCTCGACACGGGACGAAATTCCGTGTCGACACACGTTTCTGGCATGCCCGGTGGGACCCCACAATCGTCATGGCGGTTCACAACAACAACGACATCCTTATGCTGCTTTATGAAGATCTACCTAATGGGGATAAGGGTATCATCAGCAAAGCTATAGAAGAGTTTCAGAACAAGTGTTTGTTGTCCTACACCAAAACACGTGACAACACAATTGTTCAGAAATTTCCACTACCAAAAGTTTTACTACACGGGCAGACGGATACTACTGAAGATGAAGACAGGCGTTTCTTTAAGGAAGTTATAGACAAATCTGTTCGTGATGCCATATCAAGCCATAACGAAGCTTTCTTGGACATATTCCACAACGCCATGAGAGAGGCGATTCATGGGTTTCTAGTTGGTCAAGTTGGGCCGACTTATTACAACATTCTAGATCCATCGACCCAAGGGACTAATCAAGTCGGTACCAGCCATCAAGAAGCAACACCAGCTGGTAATGGTGATGTCCAGGCAGTTTAGGGTTCATCTGAACAGGCTCAAGGAATTACTACGAATCAGATACAGTATAATCCTAGACCGCCAGTACAGCATGTGCAACAGCTGGCGGGGCAAGGTCAGAACCAGGTGATCAATTTTGGCACATCAGGCCACATACCGTCGTTGGCTCAAAAAATAGCACCATCAATTCAAAGGATCCATAGAGATATGGATCCTTATGTCTACAATCAGAGACTTCAAGCAGTAAGCCAGCAAAGAACCCAACAGATCAAAATTCCACAAGGGTATCACTATGACATGGATTATAACACCCTTCACATGATGCCAAATCCAGGATATCAAGGCACACGGGATTTCAATCCACAGATGAGTCAGCAGGTGCAGAGAAATTCAAATTCAAATGCTGACGAGTTGCTGCTGAGGGTGACCGAGATGATGAAGAATCAGTTTGGTTTGAAGCCAAAAGTGCTAACCTTTTCGTACAAACGCCCATATCTAGAATGGTATGATTTAGTCACTCTTTCCACAAATTATAGGCTTCTAGAGTTTGCTAAGTTTACTAGCCAAGACAGTACAAGCATGATAGAACATATCAGTCAGTATCTTACACAATTAGACGAAGCATCAGTTGAGGATGCCCATCGAGTTTGTTTCTTCTCCTTGTCCTTATCAGGGCCAGGCTTCACTTGGTTTTCGTCACTACCAGTCAATGCCATTGCCAATTGGGCTGACCTAGAGAAGAAGTTTCATACATATTTTTACACTGGGACTAGAGAAAAGAAGATTACCGATCTGACAACTATAAGACAGAAGACTAATGAATCGGGCACTGAGTTTCTTTAGAGGTTCCGAGAGACTAGGAATTTGTGCTTCTTCTTAAACTTGGCTGATGATCAACTAGCTGCTTTAGCTATTCAAGGAATGCTACCAATGTGGAAAGAAAAGCTGCCGGGACAAGAATTTGACAACTTGGGTCAATTGGCTCAACGAGTGGCAGCGCTCAATAGCCAATTCCAGAGTATGCATAGAGATACCCGATTTCAGAAGAGTACCACAATAGCTGAAGCTTATGATCCATACTTAGTCGATGATGGCTATGAAGATGAAGAAGAAGAGGTTGCTGCGGCTGAATGGAATTGGGGCAAGAATACAGTAATGGTGCCAAATCCTTAGGGAAGAGGAGTCGAGGAGAGCTATGACTTTGATGTCACCAAATCAGATAAGCTCTTCGATTTCTTGCTTGAGAAAGGGCAGATCAAGATGCCCGATGGTCATGTCATGTTGCCTCCTGATCAGTTGAAGAACAAGAAGTTCTGCAAGTTTCATAATGCTACTTCTCATTCCACCAATGAATGCAAAATTTTTCGGCAGCATATACAGAGGGCTATTCAGTAGGGGAGGCTCAAATTTGATACGCCTCGAAAAATGAAAGTTGATGATAATCCTTTCCTAGGAAATCAAAACATGGTTGATGCTGGGCTACTCAAAGGAAAGACTAAGGTTCTAACATCAACCAAATCAAGAGAAGCTAGAACAGTCGATCCTAAGATGTAAATATCGGCTGACGAGTACAGAGAAATTAGACGACGCTGCCCTAAGCAAAATTGCCGATATGAGCAGGGGGAAACATCAAAAGATGGGGCGACAAAGCTGCGAGTTACATCTCGGATCCTGTTGAATAAGTGGCAGCGGTAGAAAAAAAAGGATTATCAGCGTTGGTTAAAGGATCAAGAATACCAGCATCAACTGAAAGAAGAGAGGTATGAAATGAAACAAGCCGAATTACATTGGAATTGTCCTTTCTTCAGACATTACTGGAATGTAGGTTTAAAGTTGCCTACCAGACATGACTGTCCAAAATGCAGCAATCAGTATTGGGAGTTTAGGCAATCTCAAACCAACCACTGGTCTATCCATACTCAAGATGCATATCATCATAATAACATGGATCGGCGCTTAAAAAATGGAAGCATTCATAATCGGCTGGGAAAAAAGTTGTTGACCAAGACTGGGCTGATTATGAAGAGGAAGGCAATGAATGAAAATATGTTTGGTAGGAAGGCCAATGGTGTCCAAGAGGTTTAACAAGAAGCCAGAAGAGAAGGGTGCAACGCCTAAGGAATAAAGAGATGGAACAGGCTTAGGCATCCGATAAACCTCAAGTATGGCGTACTAAGCAAATAGCCGATAGAAAGCAACCATCGGCTAATATCCAAATGGCTTTTCTATTGCCATCAGAATTCAGAGCTCCGGCAGATCAAGAAGTTTATTTGGATTTCGATGAATTTGAGTATGAGGAGATAGTTGCCGAGTTAACGGTTGTACAACAAGCAATATTTGACAAACCAGTCAAACATCGGCACTTAAAAGCTTTATATATGAAAGGTCTTGTTGATGGGAAGCCGATGAACAAAATGTTGGTGGATGGAGGTGCTTCTGTCAATCTCATGCCTTACACCACTTTTCGTAAGCTTGACAAAGGACCAGGAGATCTGATGGAGACTGACATGATGCTTAAGGACTTTGGAGGTAATACGTCTAAGACCCGGGGGTCAATAAATGTCGAACTAACAATCGGGAGTAAGACTCTGCTCACCACATTCTTCGTCACCGATGGAAAAGGGTCGTACAGTTTGCTCCTCGGTCGTGATTGGATTCATACGAACTGATGTATACCATCGACCATGCATCAGTGTTTGATTCAATGGCATGGAGATGATGTTGAACTAGTTCGCGCTGATGAGTCCATGAGCATTGCAATAGCCAATCTAGTCTTTTGGGAACTAGGAGACTTCGAATGTTTTTCTGGCAAGTCATGGGAAGGATCAGCAATGAAAGCCAACAACCGATGCAAGCGACCGGCTCTGAGAGTTTGTTTTAGTAAAAAGTTATGGCTTCACGTCGGCCATTGGATTAAGGAAAAATAAGCATTAGCCCTGGAGATGGGTTTAGGCCATCGTATGAATGCTAAATTGGAATCCTAAATACGAATCAGAATTAAGAAGTTCTATTTCGCTTAATAGGATGCTTGACCTAGGTTGATTAATCATTTGACCTTTGATATGAAAAGTTCTACGGGACGTTATCCTAACATCTGATCAACATTCGATAGCCGATTCGTTCTCGGCTCTAATAGCCGGTACCAGGAGGGTATCGCCTCTAGTTCAAAAAATAAAAATCTTTAAAGACAATAAAAGCCGATATGATATGTATCGCCTATAGAGAAAAAACAAAAAGCAAAAACAGTCATACATAAGGGTATTGCACTAAGACAATCATGGAAAAGCAGAAGATTTCATTCATCAGTTCGCCCTAAATACAACCTAATCAAAGACCTTGTTCACCATGTCCTGAGCGGATGTGATATCCACTATGGCTTCCACTGCCATGATGAATTCTTCGAGCAAGTCTTCATGTTCCTCAGGGCCATCGCCCATTGGGAAGCCAGTCTCCATGGAGTGGAGCTCATACCCAGTCTGGACCTATGCCGCGGTCAGCGCCACCGCCGCACCATCAAGAACACCGTGAAGGGCGATCTCCTGAACGCTGGCCAGAATGTCACGGAGGCGAGCGTCAATGAGGGGACCCCGAGCGTTGACGGCGTCCACAGCCGCGTTCGCCGCCAGTTGGAGAGACTCCAACTACACTGTCAGGGCTGATGATCATAGAAGATGGAAAGAATGTCAACATAAAAAACAGTGGAAGTCGGAGTAAAAGCGTTCATGGAGTTCATCTTACCCGCCACCATGGCGTCAAATTCAGCCAGTCGTGCCCGAACGGCACTGGCCTCCTCTTCGGCGGCATGAAGGGCCGCTTGAGACATCCCGAGACGGATCTCAAGTTGGCCATTCTCCCGAGTCGCTTCAGAGTAGCGGTTCTAGGCTGCCCTCCACTCTCGGAGAAAGTGCCGGGTATCATCGCCGTTGTACGAATCGGAGGAGTCCGACGACGAGGCTGGCGTGGAAGATGCAGCATCAGAGGGCCCACCGGCCCTAGGAAGAGGATGGAGACTGTCATTCACAACAAACCTATAGGCGAGTCAGAGTAGTTCATCATCATAAACAAGAAATGTCAATCTCACCTCATGTGTCGGAGACACTGGTTCATCGGCATCTTCTCCTCTAGGATTTCCTCCGTCGTGCGCTTGCCTCGGTTGTCCTCGTTGGCCATGAAGAATCATTGGATCTATGGAAGGGAGAAAGAAAACTGCTATAGGGTTTCGGTAGGCGGAGAGGAGCAAAGGAACAGTTGCAAGTGGAGATGTGTTCGAGGCCTAGGCCATCGGCTGGTATTTGAAGACATGAAGCGAAGAGGCGGACGCCTCAGGGCGCGCAAAAGGCAACCGCAATTAATAGAAGGTGAAGCGCCACTTCACTGATGCCAATGAGAATATGGCGTTGAGTGACTGAGGGCGAAAAAATCGAAGGGCTCTCTTGGTAAAGCCGGGTTTTCAGACTTAATTGGATTGAGATTGGAAATATGAAGTTGGCTATTTTCAAATCGGCTCTTTAGCCGAAACAAGAAATACAACAAGGCAACAAAGATATAGTTATCATTGATCCTACATGAGACACGTGTTAACATACAGATTATAGGTTTAGGACATCCTGGATGACTTTCAGTACTTCTAGCCAGATAGCATCAGCTTCTGCAATCTTTTGCTCGTATTCTTCGGCTGTTCCAGGAGTGCTCTCAAGGCTGCTTTGGATGGCTTTGCCTTCTTTCACCTTGGCCAACAATGCCTGTTTCTTTTGTTTGATGGCATCAGGTATTTGGGCCAGAGTGGACTTGCGATGATCAATGGCAGCCTTCATGTTTTCCAGCTCCTTCTCAAGTTCTGCACGCTTGATTTCCAAGTGGGACAACTCTGGATCGGTCCTGAGGGAGTTCTTCAAGTCATCAATCAACTACACCAGCTCTTTAGCCTCTTGCCTATTGGAGTTCCCCCTGGCCAGCAGGGCTTCGCGGTTGGATAAATTTCTCTGAGTCTTTTTCACCTTCAAAGCCTGATCTTCAAAGATAGACAAAGATGACAAGACTCTGAAGAGAGCTGGGGATGGATCACCCTTAATAGCCAAGAAGACTCTCTGCGTTGAATCAGTATCTTGGACCAAATCGGCTATATTCCTCTCAAATATTGGCAGTATATTTCTTAGTCGATTTCTGGTCTCCTCTGGCAGAGCTTTGCTAGAGGAAGTGGTTGACGATCTGATCTCATCTTCATCAAAATATTCCTCAAGATTGAAAGAGTAGCTCCGGGCTAGAGGATCGAGTGCCTATGTAGGGAAAACTTGATTAGAAGGATTGGATCAGTTTATAATAGATTGAACAAGTAAAATGAGGTACAACACCTTTTCTGTGGTAGCCTCTATTTGAAGGGAAGGAACAGCTAACGATACACCAGTAATATCTGGTTGAATCGGCTTAGAAATCTCAACATCGGCATCTGCAAACATCGGAAGATTTTTAGTTCATGTTTACTGTAGAGAGATAAATTGAACAAATAACTCCCTCACCATCAGTTGTTTGCTAGACTGGGGAATCAACAGTCTGAGTGTTGGCGGCAACAAGACCACCTTCAACATCGACAGGATCGTTGAGCGGACTGTCAGGCTCCCAATCTTGCATATGTGTTTCGTCAGGAAGTATCTAGCATAGCAGGAAGTCAAGGGTAAAAGACTGAATGAAAGAAGTTAAAGAAAATACCCCGGTAAGCATCAAAGATAAAACTCACATTTTCTGCTATTGTGGAAGTATCGGTTATTTCAATCGAGATCGGCTCCCTTCCTGGAACAGCCGATGGGAGTTCAGTTGGTGCTGAGTCGAACGCCTGGGATGACAGTTTCGCACCTAGAACAGGTTGGGATGCAATGCTCGATAGCTATGAAGGGACAAAGTCAGCAAATGAATATCATTTTGAGAAGGAGATGAATTGTTTACCTGAGCAGCTGATGGTCTCGTTCTATGGAGTCTCTTCCCAGAAGTGGTTTTCTGGGTTGCCCCTTAGACCACCTTGCGCTTTGAAGATTGATATGTCACAATTATGGGGGCAGCAGGGGTTTTCATCAATTTCTTCAGTGAAGGTGCAGCCGATCCTATTCTTGAAACCGGGCATGGTGGCTGGTAATCTATATGATGCCCCTTCCTATCCAAGCTCGGAGGATCGAATTCAACATCCTGAAAAGGTCAATTAGGATGGTTAACAGAGGAATTCATCAAGTAGTTTTCTTAAAGAGAAATAGCAAATTACCTCTCTGTCAGAAGTAAATTTTCCATCCAGGGATATACACAAAGGATGGACCGATCCACAGAAAAGATGGGAGCACCATTCTTGCCACCAAGAGTTGAAGGGAGTAGAAGAAAGGCTGACTCTAATCCAATCATGCAAACAGAGGGAAGGGAGATCTGATCCCAGTTGAAAAACTTTGTCAGCTTCCAGCACTTCACTGATATCTTCCCGAGGCTTCAGTATGTCCTTGAAGAATAGCTGAGGAGGCAATTGACCAAAACCAAACTGACAAGCTACAAAGGATGGGTTGTAAAACTCATACGTTGGAAGATTGCCTAGAATAAAAGAGCCTATGGCCATTTTGCCACGGCCATGATGAAACTCGGCTGGAAGAACACAGGGCTTGATGAAAGAATTGAAGATTGCAGCAGCCACATCGTCCGAACAACCCGGCTCAAATCGAAACTTGAATGGGAAGGCCAGCTCATCATTCTTGTCATCATATGGTAGCCAAGTCAGGAAGTCTACACCAAATCCTCTATAAAAGTTCTTGAAGAGATGGCCAATATCGAAATCAATTGTTATGGCCGATGCAGCCTCACCATAGCTCATGCATTGCCGAGTTCTTCCTTCTTCACCTCTATATTCTTCATCAAAATTGGAAGAAGGGAAACTCAGGCTTTTGAGATCAGGCCTCACAAACTTATGCATATACAAGTTAAGCCACAGTTGTATTAGCCACTAGGGGCCACAGACAGTATGCACTGGTTCGTTCTTCAGCAATTGAGCAGCCACCTGGTACATTAGATGATAAGCAGCTCCTAGCAGATATTTTTCAAGAGGGATATCCTTGCTAATGTTAGGTGCTCTGCCATGAGTTTGTGATTGTAGGTTGGACCACAAGATGACCTGCAAAAAATAAATTTTTGCAACCACATGTTCAGAAAAGCCACGTATTCCCTTTCACTGACAGCTGATCCATCTTCAACGTGGTTCAGAATGTAACCGGCCCATCCTATGCAGTATGCTATTTTGGCTAATTTCTTAGAGCCAGCACTTAAGTACTCGTAAGGCTGCATTGATCCAGTTATTCTGAGGCCGGTCAACATGTAAACATCGGCCAGAGTGATGGTCATTGGGCCATGACCAAAGATGAAAGCATTTAGGGCATTGGACCAGAAATAAGATGCAGCAATCAGAAGTGAGTCATTCCTCTCCATCCCGGACAATGAAAGAGTCAAGCATTGATTTAGATCATAAAGTTCCCAATCTTCACCCTTTTTCTTGGACATCCTATGGAACCAATTCCTCTATCCCTTAGGCATCTTTGGCCAATTTTTGAAGAGAGTTTTGGTATTCCAAGAGGACAAATCCACTACAGAGTGTTTGAAGGGGATTTGGTTGGTTTCTTGGCGAATGAAATCGGATGGATCGGGATCACCCATAGGCCCAAGAAAATAGATATTGGGGGAAACGGCTGATGGAATCAAGATTTCGCTCCTCATTTCCTAAGAAATCAGATGAAATAAGTTTGAGAAGAAAAGAAATACAAGGTAGCGGCCGATAATTGGAGAATGGAAACTTGGAGACATACCTCAGGGACGTGGTCGATGGTCGCCATCACGGTCAAAAATTGGTTTAAATCTGGCGAGGATCGCTTGGATGATGGCTTGTTAGAACAGATGGTTTGCTAGGGTTTGGGGCCTTGGCGATGATGGCGTCGGCTATTAAAGTTGGCTTGAGGAAGGAGAAAGCGAACAGGCCGAGTGGGTTGCAAAAGATACTGTTGGAATGTTATATAAAACTCGGACTGGAAAGTCAGGAGTCGTGCGTATATCTCTGGATAGTACAGTTGCGGCATGGTAAACCAATGAACTAGAATTTTGGGATAAAATCATTTTATCCTAAAATTGGGGGACATGTGTTTACACCAAAATTTGGGAGAAGAGCGTGGGAACACGCAGGTTTCCAAGATTGTGCCAATCAAGGAGTCGATTGAGTAAGGATTGATATTTGCTGGGTCGAATGCGACACTGGGATTGGTTCTCTTCGAATGACGTCAACGGATAATGATGACGAGATATGATTGGTATCGAGAAGATACATATCAGACTCTACAAAAGGGGAAAGATTAGAGTCCAAGTTACCTTAAAATAGGAATGTTTTCTTCGTACCAAAGAATGTACTAAGTCGTACTCGAGTAGGATTCGTTTTAGGCTCCAGGTATAAATACCAAAATTCGGCTATTGTAAAGGACACACAATCAATCAAATACCAGTTATTTACTTTTTTGGCTCCGGCCACCCCTTAGGAGTAGGAGTAGAGTAGATCTTGGCGAGTTCTTCAGCAAGTACAGCTGTATCAATCCGATCGACCTCCACTGCTTGTCTATAAGTACCGTCATGGCTTATACCTCTGTTCGTACAGCTGCATTGATCCAGTCGACCTCCACTGCGACTCTGGTATAAGTTAGTTATCGACTCTTGTCTAGTTCAACTATGGCTGCATCGATCCGGTCGACCTCCACTGCTCGAACTAGATTAAGGTCAAGTTATCGGCTCTATCTAAGGGTGGTGTTCCTTCGGATAGATTCATTAAGTTACCGATATTGCTTATTGTTTCCATTATCTATTTAATTACAGCAATATCACTTCTCCCGATTGGGATTGATCTAGATCGGCCTTATATCTTTGTTAACCCATCGTTTGTTAATCTAAACTGATCTAATTTGCACTTTAAACGATGAGTTATGTTTTATCAGTTGTTTTACAACAATCTTGATCGTGCATAGCATGCGGTTAAGGCATGTTTAATCTTGAGTAGATCTATTGGCTAGCGAAAACCATTCCATGGCCCGTTATCACGGCATGTGTGATTCTGCCTCACACCCCACTATTAGCACCGTGGAGTGGGGATCGTTATTTGGTAGATCTATTCTTGAGAAGGCATGACCTTAACTATGCGCTATGCCTAAATCGGCTGTTTTAGCCAATATCGAGCGCTTTCACGAACAGTTCGCATCACGAGATCGTTGAAGTAGCGATAGGTTGAAAGATGTGTTATTCCCATGATCTTATTATTGTATTATGGCCTGCATGATTATGCCTCATGCCCCACTGATGTTAGTAATAAGTTAGGGTCATCGAGTCTATTGTTGTTTCTATGGCCTACATGATTCTGCCTCATGCCCCTCTAGTCATAGCGATAGATAAGATCTAATATATTCATTAGATTTATCTCTATTAAATGGTTGAATGATGAAGAACTATTTCTTTTATAAAGGAGTTCGGTTACTTGCAGTCATTGGCTTAGCATGAACTAATTATTGTTAATATCTTATTGCCATTGACCAATATTTGTTTAAAGAATGATATTCATCCTGAACGACAACCGATTCTTCTTACACAACCCCATGAACTTTAACTGATTTATTCTTATGAATATGCTGGAATTGACTATTTAGTCGATCTCCTTTCATATCGGCTCTCAGAGCCACACATTCGGGACTGTCTGGCAACATCGGCATGTTCCGCCCTTAATTACTGATAAACTTTCTCTCCTTGTCAATTATAGGGTCAAATTGACTGGCACGTCTCGGGAGGAGTGTTCAGGATCGACCACCCCTATGCTGAAGCTAGGCGGATCTCCAGCTCCATCAAGCGAACCCTTCCGGCTTGCTACGTGTGTCCTCGGCACGAGACGAAATTCCGTATCGACACAAACAGGAGAGACTCAAGTATTCGGACCGGATGTACTTAGAAATGCCAAGGAACAAGTGAGGATGATGAGAGACAACTTGAGAGTGGCATAGTCTCGACAGAAGATTTATGCGGTCACTCGTAGAAGAGATTTGACTTTTAAAGTAGGGGATTATGGGTACTTGAAGGTGTCACCAATGAGAAGTGTGAAGAGGTTCAATATGAAAGGAAAGTTAGCACCAAGGTACATTGGTCCCTTCAAGATTCTAGAGAGACGTGGAGAAGTGGCCTATCAACTAGAATTGCATGAGAGTCTATCAGGTGTGCATGAAGTGTTTTATGTGTCTCAATTAAAGAAGTGTCTACGAGTACCAGAAGAGCAGATACCTTTAGAAGAGCTTACTGTTAAGGAAGATATCACATATGAGGAGTATCCGGTAAAGATATTGGAGGTAGCAGAAAGAGTTACATGGAGCCAAGTCATAAAGATGTGCAAGGTACAGTGGAATCAGTACACAGAGGATGATGCTACATGGGAAAGAGAAGAGGATCTGAGGAAAGTATATCCGCAGTTGTTTGAGTAAGCACCAACCAATCTCGAGGACGAGATTACCTTAAGGGGGGTAGAATTGTAACACCCTAAAATTTGTATCATTTTAAAATAGGTGAAATTGATTTATTTATGCATTATGTGTGCATCTCAGCTTAGTAAAATAATATTTTTTATGAAATTAAAATCAACTATAAGGCTAGATACATGTTGATGCATTCATGCTGCTGCACTCTTATTTTTGTGATGATTGGTTTTGACCAAAACTTAAAAGGATTTCAAAATCTTTTGAAAATGAATATGGAAAAAATTGTTTAGAAAAAGAAAAGGGATTTTTTTTTCTTTTCCCTCTCTTCCCTCCATTTTGGCCTGTCGGCCCAACTCCCAGCCTAGCGCCTCCGCTCCCTTCTTTCTCGTGGGCCACGCGCACGCGCCTTCCAAGCACCATGAAGCCCAGCCGCCTCCGCTGTTTCCCCTCTCGCAGTCACTGCCAGCTAGGGCCCACCTGTCAGGGGCATCCCCAGCCTCCCACCGAAACGGGCGGGATCCACCCTTATCTCGTCGCCGCCGCCGTGCCGGATTCTTTGACGCCGTTGGCTTATCCGTGTGCTCCGTGTCTCTATAAAAGGGCCCTAGAGCCACCGCCGCCCTCCTGCTACTCCTAGCACTAGCCGTCGCCTCACGCAAGCTCGCCAAGCCATCGCATACCCTAGCGGAGCTAGCCGCCGGAGCCACCGCGACAATCCGCTACCTCGTCGCCGTCTTCGCCTTCGTTTTATTCGCGGTGAGCATCCCCGCATCCCCCTCTTTTGTTTTGCGTACTTTCCATCTTGAATTGTGGCCTCCAGCTCCGTCTCTGCGCACGCTAGCGAGCTATTCTCTTCGCCGGCCATGGCGGTTGTCGCGCGGGCCATTTCCCGGCTGCATAGAGGGCCTAGGCATGATGGCCGTCACCCCCGCGTCGTTCCCGTGTCCTTGGTTCGTCGAACCGTGGCCCGTAGGACCTTATCCGCTGCGCCGACGAGCTGTCGCTGCCGGCCATGGCTGCGCCGCCGTGCCTTCACTGTTCTGGCCGACCGACATTGCTTTCACCCATGCCAATTAGATCTGAGCCGTTCATCTCTAATCCGACAGCCCAGGATGGCCGGTACCCCTTAGCCGTGGCAATTTTGTTAAATATCCCCTCGGTTCTTTAATAATAGAACCCGCAGTCCCTTTGCGCAATCCCAGATTACGTTTTCCCCTTTTTGAAAGCGTAAACGGTCTCTGTTTAGATCTATAGTGCGCCTTCTCAATTTTAAAAGCGTATTTATGGTTCTATTTAATTACAGATTTGCCACTGAACTTGTTTTGCTCATAAAAACTACGTTTTAGGTCCGATTTGATCCATTCAAGTTACGTTAGGTTCATAATTAAGTAATCTACATGTTTATGACACTGTTAATCATGTTTTCTACATTTAAAATTTGTGGTTAGATTTAATCTATTAAACTACTATAGGAAATCTAGTTTAATTCATAACTTTCATGTTTTAGCTCCGATTTTTGTGATCTTTGTGTCTATGTGTTCATAGCGAGATGTAGGTTCGTTTTATAAACCTTTCATCTTGTTTTCATACTGTTGGTGTACTGTTCTAATTATAGGCTTGTTTGCTTTGCATGATTGTCTCTAGATGCATGTTGTTGCTATGATGATCGAGTATAGACGGTGAACAATTCTCGGGTGATCAAGAGTACTACTTTGACGACCAGGACCAGCAGGGAAACTTTGAGCATGGCAAGTATAGCATGGAATCTCTTTGTCCTATTCACCTTTTAATTATTTAGTCATGTGCATGTGTCTAATTTGATACCCATAAGAATCTCCTAGTTGTTGTTACCTTGTACCTTGAATACTGATGGGTTATACCTGCATATGGGTAGCTACTAGCGCTCAAATTGACTATACATGATCTGAATGATGATTAATGGTTCTATGGAACAATGGTAAAACTTGCTCTTAGCAACCGGACGATAGGGCGAGAGAGCAATTGGCTTTTGTACAAGATGCTTTTGGCCCTCCATAAGGACTTATCTGTTGGCAAAAGCTAGGACATACAGTACAACCGAGGGTGCCACATGGCTCTAGCATTAGCTCAGTAGCAGGACCTTTTCTAGCTTGTTAGTAGTTACCCGAAAGGGCGCAAATGGGGCCTGCGGAGCTGAGTATAGTGCGGCCTCTGTCCCTATGTGTATAGCCTGCACGGAATGTGCCATTCGAAAGAGGGGCTCTATATTCCCTTGCCGGGGAAACCTAGCGGCTACTAATTTGTTAGGAAAACCTTTGAAAGGCTTCATAGTGAATCCTGCCGACCTCCCTAGGGAGGGGGTCAAGAGATTAGCTACCTCGGACAAAAGGTTAAATCACAGCTCTCGAGTAAAGATGTACAAACTCTGCAGAGTATTAAAAAACTGTTATAATAGCCGTGCTCACGGACACGAGCGGCTCGGAAAACTGACGAAATAGTTGATCACTTGATAATGATGACAATTCGAATGTTGAATATTATTCCTGTTTATGATCATGTGGTTTAATTAGGACTTAAGCACAACTAAATGCTAATATAGTGCTAAAACCTTGACTTACTAAAATGCTAACCGCAGTATACCAGTGTCAGCCTTCTGAGCTTCATATACCCATGTTGTTCTTGTTGAGTACGAGATGTACTTACGCTCGTTTGTTTTTATTATTTGAATAAAATCCCGGATGGGTAATAGATAGAAGTGTTTATGAGGACTACCTTGAGGATTTCTAGACTTGTGCTTCACCAGTCTACGTCCCTGTGGAGTTTGAGGCCCTCATGGAGAGTAGTTACCTAGTTCTTCCGCTTTCATGATAGACTTGTTATTATTGTAGAGGAGCGAGTTGAAGAGCGTGTTATAAGTTGCAAAGTAGAAACATAAAATGATGATCTATAGAATCAATTTCCATCTCCCACTCTATGAATTTGAGATAGGCTTATATGTGAACTCTGGAAAGTGGTGGAATGTCAAATTCTAAACCAAATAACCTAATTTATTAAGTAGATTTCAATTCCTTTAAATGAAAGGATCCAAACAACCCCTTAGAGTCCAAAAATTATGTTTAAGTTCTCAGAGTTTTGGAACTCTTTTTTTTTGAATTTTTCAAATAACCTTGGACGGAGATACGATCTAAAACAATGTTATAGTACTCAATGAGATTTAAAACTTTTCATTTCAACTTCTTTTTCTATTGAAATTGCTTTAGGATCTTAAATGTTCATTACAATATTCACTAAAGTGATTACAAAAGAAAATAACCATTCACTTAGTCATAAGTTATTTTGAGGTTTTAGTGGTAGGTGCGCTACACGTGAAGCCTTAGGTCATGAGTTTGACTCCGAGGAGCGCATGGTCATCAACACTCTCAATCCTTTAGGATCCACGGTCACAAATGATTTAATTTCTTGGCAGTTTTCATGATTTCCTTTAGGGCCCGTTCGGTTAGGCATTCTCGGCCAGGAACGGCTAGGAACATTTTCAGCCCAGTACAAAGTATGGAATGGTTCCAGGCCCGGAACAGTTCCAGGCCATTCCGGGCTGGAAACGAATGGGGCCCTAGGATTTTTGGCCGTCATGGATATACTGTTTTTTTTATAGTGTAGTGGCTTTGACAGCCCGTTTTCAATCAGGCAACCGTTCTTACTTCCCATGCATGTATTTATACCTCAAACGATCGGGTATACCGGGCAGAGGAAATCCCGTATTTGTATCTCTTGATATATCACTTTGTGAAATGTATGTTTAATTACGCTTGAGCTAGAAGGTGGGAGCCTCGTAGTTGACCTCAGCACAAGGTTCCTTTTCTTCCTTGGCCGTAGAGGGAGTCGCGATATAATAGTGGTGAAGGAACGGCGGTGGAAAAGACTAAAATTAGGGTAGAGAGCGGCAGATCGAGGGCGCGCGGTGCAGCGCCCGGCGCCGCACGCCGTCGTCTCCGTCTCTGGACCCTGGATCATGAGCAATGACGACAGCTGCTGGAATGCACACCAGGTTATTAGTAGCCTCTATGTCTCCACGTGATAGGCTGCGGTAAATTCCGCAGCTTTGACTAGCTTACAGCACAACGTAGGAAATGGTCCGTGTGTCGATCGTGAATTCGTGCAGCTTTTTATTGTTTTCTTGTCTTGATGCCTTGCCAAGTCATGCTAATTGACCTCTCATCCTGTTCTGTCATACGCATGCATATTTAATTAATAAATAACTCAGGTGAAACCTCCTACGACACGGGCGGTGACTACTTGGCCTCGTGGCGTGTCAACCGTAGCAATCAAATTAATCTTCGCCGTATGCATGCATGTTTGGTTTCTGACGGCCGCTTTATTATTGATCGATTCCTGTGTTTGTTTGCTTTGTCTAGTTTTTCATGTGCGTCACACATTGCTGACCACTGTAATTTCCTGGGGGTTGCATTTGCATGCACCCTTTCAATTGTTGCCTTCTCCTGACACTTCATGTTTTCCAATTTCCATCAGTAAAGCTATATCAAAAATCCATTTTTATTTCAGACAAAGCGGCAATCACGTGCGCGCCTCATTAACCAACATGAGTGTTCGCTTGACTATTGACATATATATAAACTAATAGACGTTGTCGTAGGTATTACCATTAGACGCCCGGATATAAACGGCGTCGTCCTTGTAGAAATTAACATAGACTCCGCAGATAATTTTAGGTCGTTACTTACTTCCGATATGCATATGATAGCAGAAAGTCATAAAACAAAATTCCAGTATACAGATACTTTTATGGCAAACTTCTTCAGTTCCTTATTTTCATTTTAAAATTGCAAAATTTCTTTATGTGTATAAGAAAAAAAAAGTTTATTTCAACAAACAGGGTAGTGGTAGAATTTTGAGCAAAGTATTGTAGGTATTTAGATAGAAAGCTATTTTAAGTATGTTTTAGAGTATATTACTTACTTTAGAAATGTTTGTAAGACTTTTTAAATATATATGCGTATTATATTTCAATAAATTATATATTTGTATGATGACATGCTACATTTAGGTCTGTTGGGTGAAGCCCCGACCTGCTTCGGCTTCGGCTTCGGCTTCGGCTCCTTCATGCACTAGAGCAACGAGTCGTTTTTAGGGCCGGTTTGGCAGTGCTCTCATAGCACTTCCGGGCTGAATCCAGGAGAAGCTCTGCCAAACAGCTTTTTTTTAAAGTGATTCTTTGCTAATTATGTGAAGTGATTCTCTGAAATAAACTAGGATGCTGGGAGCTAAATAAATAGCTTCTCCTGATTCACTCTACGCATAGAATCACTGTATGCATAGAGACTATCTTAGAGAATTAATTTCAATCAGAGAATTACTTCTCACAAAAAATCTAGAGAGAGAAGAGCGTTGCCAAACTGGCCCTTATTTCTCTTAAAATGAATCAGGATCCAGTAAAGCTACTATTTTTTTTTGTTTTACTGGTGCCGACTCCTCCATGTAATATAGCATGAAGCTGAAGATGTTTTGTGGACGTGTTAAGCGAGACTTTGTATTATTAAAAAAATATTGAGTCGGATAGTGAGAGCTAGAGCCTGGAGGTCAACGCAACAGAAAATATCAAGATTTTCTTTCGAGAGCATGCATGATGCTCTTCTGACCGAATCTAATTTGACCTCTGTCCTCTGACTAATCTTTGCCTTCTCTTGGAGTCTTATCTTACACGTATCTATTTGTTAGTAGTAATTAAAACCAGGCGTAGTCCACCTACTTACGTTGCGTCTATATAAGGCCTTGAGGTTTTGGTGAGTTAAAGCAAAACCTTGGCATAAGCACCCTGTAGAAGACATATGGTTACCCAGCAGCCATAGAGGAAACTAACACTACTCCTACCAATTGAAAAGCAGCAAGATGAGCAAGATGCTTCCAATCGCAGCAGCCCTCCTGTTCTTCTACGCCGCCGTGGCCCTGCTCGGAGCTGCAGGCAGCCAAGCCGCGGTGGTTGAGCACACCTTTGTTGTGAGTAGAAATGCACGCCTTCTGCTCGGGCAACCGAGATATGTTTTTCATTTTTCAACTCCTGAATAAATTTTTGAAAAAAGATGCTTGTTTTTTTTGTCCAAGAACATATGCTATATAGTGGTTATCTACTGTGCTTCTTGGCGTTGATACAGATCCAATCAAGTAATTTACCATGGTTCCATAAAAAGAGTTGTGCGCATCTTTTCAACTGAAAGCCTGATAGCTGATTTGTTTGTTTGTTTGTTTTGCCTGAAAAGATCATGACCCGGTCCACTGCTTAATTACAGGTAAAGCAAGTGTATATGCGACACCTCTGCAATGATACGCTGGCCACCGTGGTCAACGGCCAGTTTCCAGGACCACCGGTAGAGGCTACGGAAGGGGACACAGTGATTGTACACCTCGTCAACGAGTCACCCTTTGAAATAACAATTCACTGGTACGTGTATATATATATATATATATATATATATATATATATATATATATATATATATATATATATATATAATATATATATATAACCTCCTCTAAAAAAATATTGTAACGTTACTTCGTGTATCATCAATATGGAATGGTAAAACAACTGATTTCAGGTAACATCAATAATAAGAGTACTAGTACTTCAGAATTCGGTTTTGCTAACGCACATCAGCTTAGCTACAAATCCCTATTGCATACAAGTAGTTTCTTTTATTTTCGGAGCAAATAGATAAGTGATCTGCCTATCTTAGAGAAAACTACGTAAAGAGAGAAAAGAAACTTAGAATCACTGTACAATACACTAGGATTCGAGCTAAGCCGCCTCCTTGATGTTGGAGTGATGAGACCAAAGAAATTGTCGGGGCCTCCTGTGGTAAAAAGTGCTCGCGCCTTCCTATCCGTTCCTTTCAGATTTCCCAGCAGCAAGCTAGGCAGAATGGTGAGGCTTCTATTTCGCGCTTTGGTGTGTGGGGATTACGGCAACACTCGACCACCATTGGTGGAATGAATCACTTAGCTTGGTGGCCAAGCGGATGGCGTATCTCCGGTATGCCAAGCCACGAGCCGCCAGGAGTCATTCCGCTGTCAACGACGACAGCAGAGACTATACTAGTCAAATCACCCATAATCATCTTTCTATGCACTGATATGATGTGCTTCATTCTAATCTAATTAACCAAACATATCCTCCTCCTATGATGATGATACAGGCATGGCGTAAAGCAGCGACTAACGTGCTGGGCGGATGGCGCCGGAATGGTAACACAGTGCCCAATCCAGCCAAACTCGACGTTCACCTACCGTTTCAAGGTGGACGGGCAGGTGGGTACGCTGTGGTGGCACTCTCACGTCTCCATCCTCCGGGCAACCCTGCACGGCATCATCATCATCCGCCCAAAGTCCGGCTCCTACCCGTTCAAGAATCAGCCTCACATGGATGTTCCTATCATCATAAGTACGTAAATGATTAACCTATATACTCTCTCTGTCTCTTTCTATTTGTCGTTACAGTATGCGTGCAGGTCAAAGTTTGGCTAGGTTTATAAAAAAATATTAACAACATTTATATCTCTAAATCAATTTATTATCAAAATAGATTAGACAATCTATCAAATGATACTAATTATGTAATATAAATATTAACATTTTTTATATATATTTGGTTAAAGTTAAGTATATTTCACTGCTCCGGAAGTGGAACGATAGTTGAAAAGGGACACAGGGAGTACGTCTCTGCCTAGATGCATGCATCGTCATCAAGCCCCCAATACATCCATATATATCTCCAGATGTCTCTAGCTTAGATTAATTGCTTGTTTGATCGACCTTGCTTGCTTGCATGCAGGTGAATGGTGGCAGAGAGATTTGATGAAAGTGGACAGGAACTTCTCCAATGGGGGCGATTTCAGTGATAACCCCGCTGGAGCCACCATCAATGGAAAACTTGGTGATCAGTACAACTGCTCCGGTATATAATTTATAAACAAATATACTTTCGCAGTCCAACAAGTCCTTATGAAAATTAATTTGACAGACATAATATACGTATGCGTGCCTTGTTCTGCTGCAGGCGTCGTAGAAGACAACTTCGTTCTGAACGTGGAGCATGGCAAGACGTACCTGCTCCGGCTAGTGAACGGGGCGCTCTTCTCCGAGTACTACTTCAAGGTCGCCGGCCACAAGTTCACGGTGGTCGGCGCCGACGCCAACTACATCACGCCGTACACCACCGACGTGGTCGCAATCGCGCCCGGCGAGACGTTCGACGTCCTCATGGTCGCCGACGCGCCGCCCTGCCGCTACTACATGGCCACCGTGGCCAACCAGCCGCCGCTCCCGGACCCCCAGATCCCGGTGTTCGTGTCCAGAGGCATAGTGCAGTACACGGACATCCCCCGCGCCGACGCGGACAGGTGCAGAGATCAGCCGCCCCAGATGCCGGAGATGCCCAACCAGCACGACACGATGACGACGTTCTACTTCCACGGCAACCTGTCCGGCCTCCCCACCCACCCGCTGCTGCCGCAGCTCCGGGGCCGCGTCGACGAGCACCTCTTCATCACGCTCGGCAAGGGCACCATCTGCCGAGAGGACAAGCCGTCCTGCAAGAGGGGAGGCAGCAACGAGGCCATCGAGGTGGCCTACATGAACAACGTCTCCTTCCGCCTCCCGGAGAAGATGTCGCTGCTCGAGGCGCGGCAGTACGGCGGCAACGACATGGCGGTGCAGGAGCTGCCGACCAGGCCGCCGAGCGTGTTCAACTTCACGGACCCGGCGCTGATCCCGGTCGGCCCCGGCAAGCCGCTGGAGAAGCTCGAGGCCACGCGGAAGGCCACGACGGTGCGGCGGTTCAAGCACAACGCCACGGTCGAGGTGGTGTTCCAGAGCACGGCCACGATGCAGAGCGACTCCAACCCGATGCACCTCCACGGCCACGACTTCTTCGTGCTCGCGCAGGGCCATGGAAACTACGACCCGGCCAAGCACGTGAGGACCTACAACCTGGTGGACCCGCTGCTCAAGAACACGGTGCAGGTGCCGAGGATTGGATGGGCGGTCGTCCGGTTCGTCGCCGACAACCCGGGGGCGTGGTTCATGCATTGCCACTTCGAGTTCCACATCGCCATGGGCATGGCCACGGTGTTCGAGGTGGCCAACGGAGCCACGCCGGAAGACACTCTGCCCCCGCCGCCGTCAGATCTTCCAAAGTGCATACACAAGAAGGAATAATAAGAAAATACAGGAAGTGAAATACAGTATTAGTACGTTTATATTCGAGGAAGTTTGCAGAAGATGGGCATTATATATTTATATCTGAAAAGAAGATCCACGCTACGGTTGGTTATGGCATCTTGCATTGGAGAAATGCTATTGTATTAATTACCTTATTTTTGAGTAATTCTTGTGACCACACACAAGGCAGTCTAATTTTGAATAAATTGATTATTGTATTTCTTATTTCTAATAAACACGTGAAATATAAGAGTTGTGTGTTTACATCTATGATCACTAGTACTGAAACAATTTCTCAATGGCGGTTCATAAAGAGAAGGCACCACTATCCTCGCAAAAAAGAGAGAAATCGTCACTGGTGTAAAAACTGTGAGCCCGGGCTAAGAACCGTCAGTGTAAATGGCTTTACACCGGTGGTTTTCGTTACACAACCGCCAACAGCCAAACACTAGCGGTTGGTTTAAGTGAACTGTCAGTGTATTAATTTTACGCTGGCGATTCATCGCTTAATGAACCGCATGTAGCATCCACTAAAAATATCGAGTTCTCGGCTGTTGCTCTCACCTACCACCGAATCTCCACCGCTCCTCTCACCTACCGCTGCTGCTCGTGGCTATAAAATCGGCATGCGCGCACGGAAGCCTGAGCTATCCAAGGTGCGGCTCGTGTTTGTGGAAGCCTGAGCTCTCCACCGTTTCTTGATTTCGTGTTTGGCCACTATAGATAGAATCCACATATATATGGGCTCTCTGAATGGTCCCTTGATGCCTAAAAGGGGGTGAAATAGGCAATTTAAAAATCTAACTCTAAACTATGGTCTCTTTTTCTATCTTTAGCAAAACCTATGCAAAAGATAAACTATCTAAATGTGCAACTACGATTTTGCTAGGTGTGTTGCTATCTCTACCGCAAAAGGAGTTATGCAACCTAGGTTCCAAACCATCAACTAGCCTATTACTAAGCTAGGAAAGTAAATCACACACCAAGATTGCAATGTAAATGCGGAAGCTAAAGAGTAAGGAACAGATATGCACACTTCCGTCGACGACTCCGGTATTTTTACCGAGGTATCGAGAAGCGCGCAAGCTTTCCCATAGTCCTCATTGGAGCCCCTCGCAAGGAATCCCTTGCAAGGGCCAAGCTCTTGGTCGGGTAACTCCATGGATAGCCTCGGGCATTCCCCATGCGCAAGTGGGTCTCCGACGTGCCTTCCGGAAAGCATCTCCCGGATGCTCCCCGCCGTCTTCACTATCAAGCTTCCGGCCAAACCGCCGCAGGCCTTGTTCCCTTCGGTACACGGTGGCGGCCACACCACAAGCGTGGTTGGTGTGATCTCACAAGACTACAGGCCCCACCGATGTACAACTATTATGGTGCGCGTAAGCACCAAGTGGTAAGACGTGTACAAACCTCACTAAACACTAGACCTAAACCTAGAGCAAGCGCATAAGCGGTGGTCTAATCAACCTAAGCACTTTGCAAAGCACCTACGCTAATCACCTAATGAATCACTAAGCACTATGCAAGTGGAGATCACAAAAATGGTGTATCACCCTTGGTATGTTTCCTTACTTCTGCACCTCTCAAATGGCCGGTTCGGGGGGTCTATTTATAAGTCTCACTGAGAAAGTAGCCATTGGGGGCGAAACCCAGCTTTCTGCTACTGACCGGACGGTGCTGTCGTCCTGACCGGACGTGTTTGGTCGTCCCGACCGTTAGAGCGCGCACGTTGATCAGACTCTAGGCCAAGTCTGGTCTCACTTGATCGGACGCGTCCGGTCGCACTGGCGCCGCTCTGGAACCTCTGTGGACTTGATCGGACGCTGTACTTTGTGCGTCTGGTCGTCCAGTGTCGATGTGTCTGGTCACGCTGAAAACATTGTCGTGATGAAGAATAGTGTCATCGGTACGTCCGGTCATTGCTTCGCTCAATGTCCGATCATAGCTGCTGACGCCTGCTGTTGCCGAGCAACTGATCAGACGTGTCCGGTCCCTATAAGGGCTGCGTCTTGTCACCTCTATCGAGCTCGTTTCTTCATGATCTTACGTCCGGCTTGGTTCCCATCTTCGTGCTTGGACTATACTTGATATCTTGGGTCTTCTCTTGTGCTTCTAGGGTTTTGCTTATGGTGTTGATCATGCGATCATCATGTCGCCTTCGTCTAAGTCACGTCTTGCACCTTATTGAACTACAAAACAATTACTTGCAAATTTATTAGTTCAATTTGGTTGTGTTGGTCATCAAACACCAAAATCCAAAGTAAAATGGCCTAGGGTCCATTTTCCTTACAATCTCCCCCTTTTTGGTGATTGATGACAACACGACCAAAACAAGCAAATAATAAAAATTTTGGAATTTAAAAATTGTTTACTTGTTAGGATGCAATGTAAATGGCAAGGTTATATGATGCTAAAAGATACCACATGTAAACATCTTTGGAAACTTATCTTGCCCTTGTAAATATCCTCATGTGGCATTATGGATTTAAGCCTCCCCCGAACTTCATAATCCACTATCCTTCCTTTCTCGAACCATTACCACTTGTAAATTATTATGATCGGACTTGCTTTTGGTCCTATAAATTCTTCCCCTTTGGAATCAAACACCGAAAAGAGAGACATTAGTAGCACAAGGGAGGGTCAAACTTTGTGATCCTTTATATGTGGAGTGGAATAGGTCACAAAATTTGACTCTCACATTACATAGACTAAGCTCCCCCTAAATATATGCATACATATGATGAAGAATGTAGTTTATGTATAATTGGCAAATTAATGCTCAAGAGAGTTTAATCTATATAATGCATAGAGAAAGCGATGATATCGGTTTAGAAATACCACATGTGAAAACCAATTTGATTTATACCACTTGCAATAGGTGGTGGATATTTGAAGTATGATGCTTAACTCTGGGGACTCCATTTTCCTTGCAATGGGACTACTACACACATGATAAGCTTGAAAAGGTGTTAGTCTAAAAACATTCAACTTGTAGAGTAACCTCTCCCTAAATTTGTGCACACAAGTATGGAATACTTGTATGAGTCATGCTCATTGATTTTAGAATAAAAAATACCACTTGAAAGATGACATCACATGAATGTGAGAATCATTTTCGAAAGTGATATTCGAGAGAAATTATCTACAATTTAGACTTTGGCACATATTAGATGAACAATTGTAAAACAAGCTATGTGCCGTGCTCCTAAACAATTTAAACCATGTAGGTTTGCTCCAAGGGTTAAGAGTGAAACCGAGCAAGCCTACCATAAGATATACCTAGTGTATGCAAGATAAAAGATTAAGCATGCAAATACAAACCTAGGCATGAAAAGGAACTAGATGCTAATTGAAATTGCAAGAAATTAAATCTAGTTACCTAACACGGGGAGCAGAATTTGGGTCCATAGTGTTCACTAACTCACTTGGCAATTGACATGATCCAATGTGATGCACCCCGTGAAATGGACCCAAAACTATACAAAGTCTCCAAATTCTCCGAAGTCCATTGGACTTCTCACTTCCCTTTTGGGATCCAAATCTTTTTGGTGCTCTTCATGTTGGAAATGATCTCCTTTGGCACCCAAATGTGTTTGGCCCCATTATTGGCTTGCTTGTTCACCTTGATGGCCACCACCTTGTCATTTTTCTTCTTCTTTCAAGAGATAAGGTGTGAAGGCCTTTTTGTCCACCTTGTTGGTGTAGGTGTTGGTGAGCTTGCTTGTTTTCTTTTTGTTTTTGTTTTTCTTATTTTCTCCTCCCCCATTCTTCACCTTGCACTCATAAGACTTGTGGCATACGTAGCAAACCATAGTTTGTCCTTCATCAAGCTTCTTCACTCCCTTAACGGTGTTATCTTGATGAAGTTGGGCTTGCTCCGTCTTGCCTTTCACTTGAGTCAAGTCCTTGGTGAGGCGAGCCACTTTTTGCTTGAGTTTCTCATTCTCCATTGCAACCTCTTGTGTGCATGTTTCTACAATAACTTTCTCAACACAAACTTGGTTGCACAAGGGTGAGTCTAAACATAAATCATTACAAGAAGTAGAGGCATCCTTTTTAGGCATGTCAAAAATTAAACCTTTCTTTTTAGGTGCCTCGGTGGGGGTTGTACCGATGGCTTCAAGATTAGCGTCTTTATTAGTTAGCTCATCACAATGTTTGCACATGGTTTCCATTTTAGCAAGCAAACTTTTATAAGCATCTTATGAGTAGCTAACTTTTCTTTCAATTTTTCATTTTTCTTTATAAGTTGCTCATCATTGATTGTGTTTGCATTTGTTGTTGCACTAACCTCAAGTTGCTCAATTTTAGTAGATAGTTCAATATTGAGATTAGCAAATGTATCATATTATTCAAGCAAGGTTTTATATGCTTCTTGTGAACTATCTAGCTTTTCTTGCAATATTTTTAGCTTCTTTTGTTGGCTAGTGCAGGCCTTAGCATATTTAAGATTTTCTTGCACAAGTTCATTAGGAGAAGGCATTTCATCATCACTATCACTCTCACTAGAGGATGAGCTTTCGTTACCTCGTGCCATAAGGCACATACGAGAAGAGCTTGATGATGAGTGCTTGTGGCCTCGTCTCTTGTGATGGCCTTCTTCTTCACTTGAAGAATCATCCCATGACCTTATTGATGTGAGGGCTTTGTCCTTGCATGCCTTCTTTGTCGTGGGTGTGGGCTTGTTTGTACAAACTTCCACAAAGTGCCCCAACTCGCCGCATGCATAGCATCCTTTCTTTCTTTGCTCATTTTTTTGATTGGTGAAGATGAAATCTTGAATTTGGATGGGCACACCCTTGACATTGAGCCTTTGGATCATCTTCTCCACCTTGTTGATAAGTTTGATTGATTCTTCATCAATGTTAGAGGTGGAGGAGGAAGATTGATCATCATCACTTGATTCTTCGTCGTCATCATCCTCATCTTCACTTGAGGAGCTTGAGCTTGAGCTTGTCTCAACTAGCTTGCCCTTCATCTTCTTTTTCTCACTACATGTGAGAGCTTTGTCTTTGCTTGATGAAGAGGCTTCTTCTTGACCCATCTTGTGTGACATTTCAAATGCCACTGTCTTGCCAATGACTATGGTTGGGGTCATAGTGCTCAAGTCCTCCATATTGTGAAGGATGGTGATGATGCTTGCATATTTCTTTTGTGGTAGCACAGAGATGATCTTCCTCACAATGTACGCATCATCTAGCTATGTTAATCCTATTGAATTTAGCTTATTGATAATTAGATTCAAACGAGAATACATATCACAAACAAGCTCATCATCATTTATTTTAAAGGAAACATAATTTTGTTTAGCTAGACAATGTTTTTGCTAATGTACATTAGTTGTGCCATCATGTAGCTCTTGGAATTTTAACTAAATTTCATGTGTTGTATTTAAAGTGAATACTTGGTTAAACATATCCATGCTAAAAGATTCAAACAAGCAATTTTTAGCTCTATCATTGAAAGAAATTTCTTTTTCTTCACTCTTTGTGGGTTTATCAGGATTTTTAATGGGTTTCATCCCATCACGAGTGACTCTCCAAACATCCAAATCTACCGTCTCATGGTGACAAGCCATTCTAGCTTTATAGTAGGGGAAGTTAGTGCCGTCAAAGTACGGAGACCTAGAGGTATCCATCCCAACCACTCTAAATAGCGTCGGCTCAATGACAGTGAAGCCAAAAGTCCAAATTGAGCCAACCTGCTCTGATACCAATTGAAAGGTCCCTTGATGCTTAAGAGGGAGGTGAATTAGGAAACTTAAAAATCTAACTCTAAACTATGGCCTATTTTTCTATCCTTAGCAAAACCTATGCAAAAGATAAACTATCTAAATGTGCAACTACGGTTTTGCTAGTTGTGTTGCTATCTCTACCGCAAAAGAAGTTATGCAACCTAGGTTCCAAACCCATCAACTAGCCTATTACTAACATGGAAAGTAAATCACACACCAAGATTGCAATGTAAATGCGGAAGCTAAAGAGTAAGGTAGAGATATGCAAACTCCCGTCGACGACTCTGGTATTTTTATCGAGGTATCGAGAAGCGCGCAAGCTTCCCCCTAGTCCTCGCTGGAGCCCCTCGTAAGGAATCCCTCGCAAGGGCCAAGCTCCTAGTTGGGTAAGTGAGCCTCAGGTCTTCCCCATGCGCAAGTGAGTCTCTAACGTGCCTTCCAGCAAGCCTCTCCCGGATGCTACTAGCCGTCTTCACTATTAAGCTTCCGACCAAACCACCGCGGGCCTTGTTCCCTTCGGTACATGATGGCGGCCACCCCACGAGCGCGGTTGGTGTGATCTCGTAAGACTATAAGCCCCTCTGATGTACTACTATGGTGCGCGCAAGCACCGAGTGATAAGAGGTGTGCAAACCTCACTAAACACTAGGCCTAAACCTAGAGCAAGCGCATAAGCGGTGGTCTAATCAACCTAAGCACTTCGCAAAGCACTTACGCTAATCACCTAATGAATCACTAAGCACTATACAAGTGGAGATCACTAAAATTATGTATCAACACCCATGGTATGTTTCCTTACTTCTCCACCTCTCAAATGGCCAGTTGGGGGTCTATTTATAAGCCCCACCCGAGAAAGTAGCTGTCGGGGGTGAAACCCAGCTTTATGCTACTGACCGGACATTGCTGTCGTCCTGACCGGACGCATCTGGTCGTCCCGACCATTAGAGCGCGCGCGTTGATCGGACTCTGGGTCGAGTCCGGTCTCACTCGATCGGACACGTCCAATCGCGCTGGCGCCGCTCTAGAACCTCTTTGGACTAGATCAGACGCTGTACTTTGTGTGTCCGGTCGTCCAGTGCCGCTACGTCCGATCACACTGAAAACATTGCCGTGACGAAGAACAGTGTCATCGGTGCGTTTGGCCACTGCTTCGCTCAGCGTCCGGTCACAGCTGCTGATGCCTGCTGTTGCCGAGCAACTAATCGGACGCGTTCGGTCCCTATAAGGGCCGGTCACCTCTACCGAGCTTGTTTTTTCGCGATCTTGCGTCCAGCTTGGTTCCCATCTTCGTGCTTGGACTATGCTTGATATATTGGGTCTTCTCTTGTGCTTCTAGGATCTTGCTTATGGTCTTGATCATGTAATCATCATGTCGCCTTCGTCCAAGTCACGTCTTGAACCCTATTAAACTACAAAACAATTACTTGCAAATTCATTAGTCCAATTTAGTTGTGTTGGTCATTAAACACCAAAATCCAAAGTAAATGGGTCTAGGGTCCATTTTCCTTACACTCTCTATGGAAGAAAGCTCTTCACATACACATTTTGTTATGTAGATAGAATGATGCATACGAGAGGTACTAGCAGAATATTTTTGAAGAGTTTGGAAATGACTTGGTGATTTTATTCAAGCTTTGCAGGGCATATACACGTGGTATAAGTTCAAAGGTACAAAATATGATTTAAAACAAAAAGGAAAAAAAGATGTCCATACGGCTCAAGTATCTAGTGAATTTTAAATAAATATCATACGTGTCTAGTATATATGTATACGTAGCAACTATATAGCCATTTGTAAATTCTTATATAGTGCCACAAGCAACCAATTCGAAAGGTCTACTGTGTGGGTACTACATGTGCGAGTTTCTTAGAGAAAACAGGTGATGCACCATGAACCCTAAGGAAGTAAGTAATAATAGTCATATGTGAAGTTTTGTCATTAGTGATGCAAATGCATTGGTCCCTTGTAAATATATGACGACTTAATTTTTTTTCAGGTATACAAGTGTCGTCCAATGGATAATCGCCTTGAAAATAAAAACTCATGAACATTTGCGAGGACATGTCCCGGTTCATCCTGAAAGATATAATTCACTTTGAGGTGCAATATCATGATGATACATCTGATTAGCTAAGCCACAGTACCGAGATCTTGTAGATATTGCCATGCTAGAACTAAACAAAGATGATTATTAGAGAATTCATGGAACTTATGAGTTGAAAACTTTGATGTATATACTT
Organism: Miscanthus lutarioriparius; assembly: GCA_904845875.1. Taxonomy (NCBI): domain Eukaryota; kingdom Viridiplantae; phylum Streptophyta; class Magnoliopsida; order Poales; family Poaceae; genus Miscanthus; species Miscanthus lutarioriparius. The sequence goes on from CAJGYO010000006.1 coordinate 88,267,562, forward strand.
GGCTTTATGACTATGGTAGAATGAAGTAAATATTGTTTTTGTCATGCAAATATAATTGCTTGTATGGTCCGTTTTTTCCTCTCTTAATGCAATGATACGCAGCTCTCCTGAGTATTCAAGAAAAAAATATAATTGCGTGTGATGTATGTATATTTGGGTTCAATTGAATTTTTAAAAACGATTAACCGGCGAGAAATTATAAATTGTAAAAATAATTTATTGGCGGTTATGCTAATAAACCGCCTCTGGAAACCAATTTGTAGAGGTGGTTGATTTACACAATCCGCTTGTGCAAAAGAATTTACACTGGTGGTTTGCTTAAAGCAACCGCCTCTGTAAAAGAGTTTACACCAGCAGTTGGCTTAAACAAACCACCAGTGTAAATATATTTTACACTGCTAGTTGCCTGAAGCAAACCGCCAGCGTAAATGGATTAACACTAGCACATCTCAAGAATATGCCTATAAAGTTCATGATTTTCACTAGCCTTTCATACTGGCGGTTGCCTGAAACGCTAGTGAAAATGCTTCTAGGACTGCCAGGCGCCAGTACAAAGTTTCATTACACTAGTGGATTTTTTGTTATTAAAGAGTTTCTTTCTTTTTTTGAATAAATAAAAAAACTTTCTTGATGTTTAAATTCTGCATTTTGTTGGTGCATGAGCATATATTGCATACTTGAAACATGAAATGCATAAAGGTCACAATGCTTGATTTTTATGCATGATGATGAACATGATCAAGTTTTAATAGGTGCTTAACATCTAGGGTGTAACACCATTGTATCCAAGAGCACCATCTATTGGAGAATACCCTCATCTTAAGCACCTCAAAAAGAAAGGCCCAATTGACCTTATCATATGCTTTTTAAAATTCTAGCTTCAAAATGAGGCCAGGAGAGTTACTTCTCTTAGTTTCATCTAAAGCAAGGATTTCATTCCTGATATTTCTGTTTTTCATAAAAGTAAACTAAGTTCTATGAATAAGCATGTTAGCTACCTTCTCTATTCAAAGTGTCAGAGTTTTCGTAATCAACTTGTATAAGAAATTCAACAAACATAAAGGCCTGAACTGATGAATCTTACAATACAAGCATCTTTTGTTTTAGGAAGCAGGGTAATGATCACATAGTTAATTCTACTGCCATTGAGCTTTAACTATATTCCAGCAAGACTGATAAAACTCTATAGGAATAGCATCAAGTTCTGCAGCTTTGCTGGTTTCCATTTCTAACAGAGCATCTTTTATTTCCACTTCAGTGAAAGGTTTACACAAATCCTCATTATCCTAAGAATTTACCACTTCATTTGTCTCTCAAAGTGATTGTTTAGTTGAAAATATGTTTCCAGGTGCTGGCCCAAATAAGTTTTTATAATATTCATTGGCATGAACAATGTTGTTCTCTTCTCCCTCAGTTATATTTTCATTATCCTAGAAAAATAGGATATATTTCTTTCTTTCTCTACATTGACAATTTTGTGAAAGAATTCAGAATTCATATCACCTATGAGAAGTCAGGTTTCATGTGATCTTCTGAGGCACTAGAGTTCTTCATATTCCAACAAAAAAAATCTCTGACTGAATCTCTGGCCTTTCTAGTAAGTTGTTCCTAAACTACATCAACAATTTCTTTCAAGTGTTTTGGAAGCTCTATTTTAGATTGATGAGTTTGGATAACAGAACTAAAGAGGCCTGACTTCTTGTGAGAAGCTATCCCTTTATTTTTATCACTATCACGCTGAATTATTCAAGTACGGACACGGTCACACAGGGCATTGTGTTTCAGAAGAGGTAAAAACATTATATGATAGTTCTAAAAAGATACAAAATTATGTCGCATGCAGATATTCAATCAAATATCTTTTACATGACTCTGAAATATCTCATCTTCATGTTCAATTGGACAGCATCAAAGTGCCTTGGTATTGAAATTCCCATTTGCCCCAATTTCCATTAGCACAATACCTTCTCTGATGCATGTTATGGATTGACAGGGCGCAATTCCAGTGGCCACGCTCATTGTTGGTGCCTGCAGCTTCATGGGCATTGGCTGCAACATCTCTTCGAATGGAAACAAAATAGGGACCGAGTAGGACAAACAAATGAAACGGCGCAACCCCCAACAATTGGCCTTTCCAAGAAGGATGTACCTATAACACACAGCCACACACCTTACAACAAAAAAGGAATGATTATGATAAAAATAATATTATTAGAAATACTTTGGCATTAATTCCATGTTGCCGGAGGCCTCCGCCACTGCCCACCATAGTCCCTTTACACCGCCCTCCAATCCATTAACCAAGGAGGTCGCTCACCACTCGCCGCTATCTACCACACCCGATTCCACATGACTCGAGTGGCAAACCATCGCTAGCCCCTTCCGACACCAACACAAACTACTTCCAATCTCACCCCCTCTCACACCGCCTCTTCATCTACTGATGAACCGGCCTCCCTGAAGTTCACTTTATATGTAGTCCCTAACCACGAGATCCCTAGCCCCAGCATGCATAAATCTAGAGGAGGACAACCTACCTCATATGGCACCAATGCATTAGATTTGGAGTACACAGATTAGAGGTGGGGTTGTTGGGGCATCAAGGTGGAGCAGGGGAGCGAGAAAATCATGTTGCAAGCTATTACTGATAGGAAGTGAATATAAGGTTGAGCCAGCACCGCAGAATTTGTGTTGATTCCTATCTGATAGACGCAGAGGTGTGTAGATGTGACAACGAACAAATGCATATCCGGTAATAAGTAGCCATAACAAAAAGATCACAATATAAATGCATATAGTTTAACGGTTAATTTGGCAATCAAGTTCATATAATTAAACAATATACTATAATTCACACACATGCACGCACACACACACGCAAACACACACACACGCACACACACGCACATGCTCGCGCGCCCACACACTGATTTTCCTCAAACAGAGGACACGAGGAAAGTGAAAGGTCCTAATATGGCTAGAGGGGGGTGAATAGCCTATTTAAAAATCTACAAGATCACTAGAGCAATATGATTAGTATAACAAATAGCGAAATGCAAACTTGCTCTAGCTCTACAAGGCTTGCAAGCCACCTATCCAATAATTCTAGTTACTAAAATCACTAGGCACATAATTGGTTAGGTCACTATTTACTAAGAGCTCTCACACTTGCTACACTAAAGAGCTCCACTAGAAGAAGTTAAGCTACAAAGCAAGCTCTCAAATCTAGCTACACTAAAGAGCTTGCTACAACTAGTTTGCTAAAGAGCTTGCTACAACTAGTTTGCGGAAATGTAAAGGAGTGAGTAGGGTGATTATACTGCCAGAGTAAACCAATCACAAGATGAATACCAATTCAATTACCGGGAGAATACCAAAGGGCAAGAGACAACCAATTTTTCTCCCAAGGTTTACGTGCTTGCCGGCACGCTAGTCCCCGTTGTGTTGACCAGCACTTGGTGGTTCGATATCTAAGAGGTGTTGCACGAGCCTTATCCACATAATTGGACACCACAAGAACCTACCCACAAGTGAGGTAACTCAATGACACGAGCAATTTACTAGAGCTACCTTGCGGCTCTTCACCGGGGAAGGTGCAAGACCCCTCATAATCACTAGAGCCGGCCACGAACAATCACCAACACGTGCTGAAGCTCCTCCGCTGCTCCAAGCCATTTAGGTGGTGGCAACCACCAATAGAAACAAGAAATCCGCAGCCACAACGATCCCCAAGTGCCACTAGATGCAATCACTCAAGCAAATATACTTGGAAACACTTCCAATCTCACTATGACGATGAATCAATAGTGGAGATGAGTAGGAGGTGTTTGCTTAAGCTCACAAGGATGTCAAGTATGTCAAGGTGCCAAGAAAGTGAGCCCCAAGCCGGTACCATTCTATTTATAGAGCCTCAAGACTCAAAGAGCCGTTGGGCACTCTCAGGCTGACCGGACACGCCCCTACGTTCGGTCACCTACGGCCGTCCACATGTCCCCATTTGAATCTGAGCCGCCCGATCTCAACGGTAACTTCAACGATCGCCCATGTGTTAATGAATGACCGGACGCGTCCCCAAAACGACCGGACTCACGTTCATAGTGCATTCGATCATGTCCAGTAAGGTTCCAGAGCGTAGAAAACAAGACCGAACGTGCCCGGTCGAAGGTGACCTGATGCGCCGCAGCGTTCGGTCCTCACTGGCCTCTTCACTGCGCGCACGACGTTAGCATACATCAGCAAAGTTGCTTTTCGCCTGGGCGTCCGGTTGCCACAATGCGCCTATGTCCAATTGTGCCACCGAACATCTTCACCTCTGCTTGAGATGATCGGACACGGCCGTTGTGTCGAATCCTAGCGTCCGATCGCTCGCTGGCCGACTCGGCTAGAGCTGCACCACCTCACTATAAATGACCGAACGCGCCGGAGGGAGTCCAGTCACCTTGCGGACAGCGTCCGGTCGTGGACTTCTTCCTCCTTTTCTTTTTCTAAGTCCATAACCACTTCACCCTTGCTTCCATATTGCTAACCACAAAGTGTAGATCTTATGTGCACGTGTGTAAGCATTTTTCAAAGCATTTTACAAGGGTCAAAGTTAGCACATTAGGTTCCTAAATGCATATGCAAAAGTCATGTCACCTAGTGGCACTCGATAAACCATTTATCCAAAGATTTTTCCTTTTTATAGTACGACTATCGATCCTAAGTCACTCACACCCTATATGGTGTCCTGAGTGCAAAATAAAAACCTATTATATACCTTTGCCTTGATCTTCATGGTTTTTGTTTTTGTGTTTCTTCTTTTCCAAGTTGAGCTTGATCATCTTCAACATATGTCCATCTCCATCTCCCTGGACTTCATCACAATGCTCCACACTTGGATTGCACCAACCTAGCTCATATCACAACTCATGACAAAGGTTAGTGCTAGGTTTCATCAATTATCCAAAACAAAACTAAGGCTTTCAATCTCCCTCTTTTTGGTAATTGATGACAACCTTTTTACAAAGATATTCAATTAAATCTTTTTGGATTCATGTTGCTTGCCCAAGCATATTACCATGTGTAAAGATTATGGACAAGTTTTATCAACCCAATTTTGTAGTATTAGCTCCCCTACATATGTGCTAAGAGTTTGGATTTGAAAGCTTGCACATATGCATGGATTAAGGTTTGGGAGAGTAATAGCTACCAAATGATGCTAAGGTGTAAAGAATGGACCTTTGAAGCGTGATACCAATTAGAGTTGCCATTTGAACACCATCCTTAGCACCATGATTTGCTAGATACAACTTGAAAAGCAAAGACAAACTAGATACCTCGTGACATCAACATTAGAGGCAAGGTTCTAGTACCACTTGTAAAGATCAAGGTATATCTAGCAATCCTATGCATTCTAGTTTTTATTTCATCAATCATTTTCTATAATCTAGCACAAATCACACAAGCATGGATAGGAAATTTAAGAACTTGTGCCATGCAACCAAACATATGTAATGCACATACAAATGCAACATACAAGTTTATGAGCTTGCTCCCTCTACTTGTGTGCTTTAAATTTTTAATTGAACCCCTTACAATGTCATTTCATTTGTTTGCTCTCTCTATCTTTACTATCTTTGTGAATCCCCCCCCTTGTCAACAATTAGCATAAAAGGTGAGCTCAAACTTTAGATAGGTTGGGGTGAAACCATGTGAAGTAAGGATCATTTTCCCAATTTGGTTCAATCTAGATCAGTTGCAAAAGATATTTAACTCAGTTTGAACCAAGGGCAAGCTTCTTCACACCTCATTGCAAGGGTTATCTTGACCATGTTGAGTTAAACACTTATAACACATTTTCTACATCAAACACTAGGTTCACAAGCTCACAAACATGTCATATGCTACCACTAGATCATTTCAAGCATACACGCAATAGTGCTACCATACAAGCATCAAATTTATTTGATTTTCATGAATGAGTCTATTTAACATGAGGAATGACTAGATGCACTAAACAAGTCCTTAGCAATGGATGAATGACATGTCAATCAACTTTACCTTGCTTTTGCTTGAAGGAGAGTCATGGCATATAATGGGGTGCATTAACTCATATTTGAGAAGTCAAGTATGTTCAATTCATTCCTTAGCTTGCAAAACCTCTTCTCATCAAGTGGCTTGGTGAAGATATCAGCAAGTTGATCATCGGTGCCCACACTCTCAATGCAAATATGCCCTTTTGTTGGTAATCTCTTATGAAATGATGGCGGACATCTATGTGCTTTGTTCTTGAATGTTGAACCGGGTTGTTGGTGAGCTTCACGGCACTCTCATTGTCACATAGCAATGGCACTTGTTTAAATTGGATTCAAAGTCACTCAACGTTGCCTTTATCCAAAGTAATTGAGCACAACAACTACCGGCCAAAATATACTCTGCTTCGGCGGTTGAAAGTGCTACACTATTTTGCTTCTTTGATGACCAAGACACAAGTGATCTTCCCAATAGTTGACATGTGCCCGATGTGCTCTTTCTCTCAACTTTGCATCCCGCATAATCAGAGTCCGAATATCCAATCAACTCAAATCTTGCTCCTTTGGGATACCACAATCCAACATTTTGTGTATGCTTCAAGTACCTCAATGTTCTCTTGGTTGCCTTCAAATGACTTTCTCTTGATGAGGCTTGAAATCTAGCACACATGCATACACTAAACATCACATCCGGCCTTGATGCGGTCACATAGAGTAGGCTTCTAATCATAGACCGATACAACTTTTGATCCACCATATTGCCACTAGCATCACAATTCAAATTTTCATTTGTCCCCATAGGTGTACTAATAGATTTAGCATCATCCATTCCAAACTTCTTAAGCATATTTTTGATGTACTTGCCTTAACTCACAAATGTGCCATTCTTCATTTGTTTGATTTGAAGACCGAGGAAGTAGCTAATCTCTCTAATCATGGACATCTCAAACTCACTTGCCATCATCTTTCCAAACTTCCTACAAAAATCTTGATTGGTTGATCCAAATATGATATCATCAACATAGATTTACAACACAAACAAGTCATTGCCTAGCTTCTTGGTGAAGAGAGTGGTGTCAATCTTTCCCATCTTGAATCCCTAAGAGAGTAGGAAATCCCTCAATCTCTCATACCATGCTCTAGGTGCTTGCTTCAATCCATACAAAGCCTTCTTCAACTTGTAGACATGGTTGGGCTTCTTCTCATCTTCAAAACCAGGAGGTTGCTCAACATACACAAGCTCAATAATGTACCCATTGAGAAATACACTCTTCACATCCATTTGGTATAACTTGATGTTGTGGGCACAAGCATAGGCTAACAAGATCCTAATTGCTTCTTGTCGGTGTTTCGTACAAGCACCGGCAAGTAAATTTGTAGTAATGCGCGTTAGGCTCGGATGGTGCGCTAAAGGACACAAGATTTATACTGGTTCGGGCTGAATATCCCTACGTCCAGTTTGTTGCTGCTTGTGTTATTAGCACCGTGAATGGTTCGTAGTAGGGGATACAAATGATCGAGAGAGGGACAGGTCCCAAGTCTCTGATGGAAGGGTCGAAAGGAAGCCAAGAGCTCGGTGGCAGCTTGTCTAGGCGTGTCTGTTGCGTTGTTTTTTCCGTCCTCTTTGCTGGAGGAAGCACATCCCCTTTTATAGATGAAGGGGACGGCCTTACAAGGGTTAGGGCTTAGGATCCATGCTCTACCTAGCCTCCTTACCCATTCTGATGGGTGCGAAAGGAAGATAAGCGCCTACAATACTGTCGATGCTTCTGTAGAATGTCAGGATGGTTACAGAATAGTGCCCTATGCAGGGTATGGGCTGGAGTATAGTGGTTTTGACTTATGAACCTCGCCCAGCCTTGCTCCGCACACCTTCTGGCTCTATGAGTTTCTGTCAGAGGGACGCGGAGTCGAGGTTCGGAGTAGCACTGTGGGCAAGGTCCTGCGATTTGGTGGACCCGAGGGGTCGGGAAGCGAGCGCCGCTCCCTTGGGTCCATAATGTGGTGACGGCATGTCCATCATTCGTGGAGATTACAAATCCTTTTCTGGAGTGTAGTGGTTGTTGTGTATCTTCATTGGGTCCCGTGTCCCAGAGCTGAAGGCGGCGCCTACAACTCTACAAGGCGAGGAGTATGCGCCTGCAATACCTTTTAGGCTCTGCGGCGCCCAGGAGGGTCTAAAGCACCTATCCAGTCATTCCCTAGCAGTACCTTTCCTACCGGAGCGTAGGGTATGGTCCTTGAAGCCGTGGTTGACCCGAACGTCTTGTCTTGCACTGTACCCATCATCATGAGGGAATGGGAGAGAAGTTATCAGGTAAGATAAAACCAGCCTTTGGACATTGAATGGGGCAAGGTTCGTCCTCAGTCGTCGGGCGAGGCGGAGCCTAGTCCTTATCCCTTGGGCGTGACCGAACCCACCCCTCGAGGGTCGAGCGAGGCGGAGTGTATCCCTCAACCCTCGGGCGAGACGGAGGCCAGCCTTCAGCCCTCGGGTGAGGCGGGGCTGGCCCAAAGGCGTCGGGTGAGACGGAGGCCAGCCCTTTGCCCTCGGGCGAGGCGGGGCTGGCCCAAAGGCATCGGGCGAGATGGAGGCCAGCCCTTTGCCCTAGGGGCCCTTTTCCCTCGGGTGAGGCGAGGTTGGTCCAAAGGCGTCGGGCGAGATGCAACCTAGCTTTCATCATTCGGGCAAGGAACGCAGCGGCGCCCTTGTCCGTTCAAAAGTTTTTAATGTTCGATGGTTATTGGTTCCACCTTCTGGGGTACACTGGTATTAGGTCCCTGACACTTCTAATCTTACAACCAGGGCATATGTTTCTCCAAAGTCAAGACCTTCAACTTGAGTGTAATATTGAGCCACTAATCTTGCTTTGTTCCTTACAACTATCCCATCTTGATCTTGCTTATTTCGAAAGACCTACTTTGTTCCAATCACATTATAATCCTTAGGCCTCTCAGCTAACTCCCATACTTGATTTCTGTTGAAGTTGTTTAGCTTTTCATGCATAGCATTCACCCAATCAACATCCTTCAAAGCTTCATCTATCTTCTTAGGTTCAATGGATGACATAAATGAGAAGTATTCACAAAATGATGCCAATCTTAATCTTGTTTGCGCACCTCTTGAGATATCACCAATTATGGAGTCCAATGGAAGATCTCTTGCAACATTGGTTGGTTGGAGCACTTGCACTTGATTGCTTGCACTTTGTTGATCATTTGGTTGAGATGATGAACTAGCCACTTGTTGTTGATCTTGCACTTTATCATCACTTGCTCTAGCTTGATCTTGATCATGATAACCACTAGCTTGCACATTTGAGTTAGAGAGCACTTGATTCTTGTCATCATCAACATTGATCACCTCTCTAGGCCTTATATCACCAATATCCATGTTCTTCATTGCATTGACCAATTGAGTGCCTCTCCCATCATCTGGATTCTCATCTTCCTCTTGGGAACCATTGGTTTCATCAAATTCCACATCATGAACTTTCTCAAGAGTACCACTAGCCAAATTCCAAACTCTATAAGCTTTGCTAGTAGTGGAGTAACCAAGCAAGAATCCTTCATCACATTTCTTCTCAAACTTGCTCAATCTAGTGCATTTCTTCAATATGTAGCACTTGCAACCAAAAACCTAAAAGTATGCAATATTGGGCTTTCTATCATTCAAGAGCTCATAAGGTGTCTTCTCCTTTAATGGATGACAATAGAGTCGGTTGCTATAATAGCAAGCCGTGTTGATTGCTTTAGCCCAAAATAAATGACTCATATTGTACTCACTTAACATTGATCTTGCTATGTCAATCAAAGTTCTATTCTTCCTTTCAACTAGGCCATTTAATTGAGGAGTGTACTTGGCCAAGAATTGATGCCTAATCCCAAACTCATCACAAAGCTCATCAATTCTTGTGTTTTTGAACTCACTTCCATTGTCACTTCTCACTTTCTTGACGGTTGTTTCAAACTCATTGTGAATTCTCTTGATGAAAGTCTTGAAGGTTGCAAATACATCACTCTTGTCAACAAGAAAGAATACCCAAGTGTATCTAGTGAAATCATCCACAATCACAAATCCATATTTGCTTCCAACAATGCTAGTGTATGTGGTTGGTCCAAATAAGTCCATGTGCAATAACTCAAATACCTTAGATGTACTCATCATGCTCTTCTTAGGATGTGTGTTGCCAACTTGCTTTCCGGCTTGACATGCACTACAAAGCTTATCTTTCTTAAATGTGACATCTTTCAAGCCTCTAACTAAGTCATACTTGATCAACTTTTTCAATTGTTTCATTCCAACATGACCAAGCCTTTTATGCCATAGCCAACCCATGTTAGACTTAGTGAGCAAACATGTTGACAATTGAGCTTCTCTAGCATTGAAATCAACCAAGTATAGATTCTAATATCTAAATCCTTTAAATATCAAGTTAGAGCCATCTACACTTATGATCTCTACATCATCCACACCAGATATGCATTTGAAACCAAGATCACCCAATTGAGCTACCGACAATAGGTTGAAGTTCAAGCTCCCTACTAGTAGCATATTGGAAATGCTCAAGTCATTGGATATTACAATCTTACTAAGACCTTTGACCTTGCCTTTGTCATTGTCACCAAATGTGATACTATCAATCCTATTACTCTCATTTGCATTGATTGAATTGAATATTCTTGAATCACCAGTCATGTGTTGTGTGCACCCACAATCAAGCACCCAATGCCTTCCTCCGACTTTATAATTGACCTACAAAAGAAGATCAATTCTTTTTAGATACCCAAACTTGCTTGGGTCCTTGAAGGTTAGTTACCAAGGTCTTTGGTACCCAAATAGCCTTTTTCTTTGGGCCCACAATTGGTGTACCAATGAACTTAGCCTTCACACCATTGACACCCTTAACAAGCATGTAACAAGAATCAAATCTAACTGAGGATACATTAGGTTGCTTGTTCTTGTTAGTCTTGTAATATTGCTCTATATGCCCAACTTGCTTGCATCTATTGCAAAACCGACCATTGCCATTCACAAAGCTAGCTTTGGGTGTGACAATCACTTGCAACCGATGGAACATCTCTGGAATGCTCTCATCATCCTTCATCTTGAAGCTTGTCAACTTGTCCTTGAGGATGTACAACTTGGCACTCTTCACCATCGGTGTGCCCTCATATATTTCCTCCAATCTCTTCCACACCTCATTAGCTCTATCACAATCCTCGATTTGCTTAAACACCTTGGAATCAATGGCATTGTAGATGGTGTTGAGAGCCATTCTATTGCGTTGCTTGTTGGCCTTGTCTTGGTTGGTGAGATTATCGGGATCAATGATAGCATAGTCACTCTCGGTCACATCCCACATGAAAGCATCTAGGCCCCTAGTTGGGTTTTGATAATTAATGACGACACGAGATTACTATGACTAACATGTGTTTTATAGAGGCAATTTGAGTTAGGTCATGGTAATGGAAATTGATTGGGCAATCATGGTTGTCATGCCCCTATCGATGGAAATCATTTCAGTTTTCAAAGGATGGACAACAAGGTTAAGGACAGACTAGTTCTAAGTGTCGTTTGGCATTAGAGGGACACTTAGAATAGTTTAGAACTTTGTTTTTCCTTTGGCCATATTATTAAGGGGGGTATGGACTAGTAGCTTGATCTAGGTAAGTCTAATGGAATAGGTGTGGTGCACACATGTCAAACTTAGCACTAGGTAGCTCAGGAATAGCCCTAAGATCGATAGAGGTCAACTTCATTCTCGAAGGATTTCAAATTGAAAGTGAATGGAGGGTCAAATGACTGACCGGACGCTGGTTTGGTTGTGACCGGACATAGCGTGAAGAGATTGGTCAGTTCATTTGATCAGCAACTACAATCATGTACTGACCGGACGCTAAATAGTACATGACCGAACGCTAGGGTGCCTGCGTCCGATCAACATCAGAGAGCATCCATAGATGCATTTTGCTGACCGGACGCGTCCGGTGGGTGATGACCGGACGTAGGTTAAAGTCCGGTTAGAGCTAATAGCTCTCTTTGACATAGTGATGTGTACTACAGATCGGAGCGTCCGGTCACCCTGACCGGCACGTTTGGTCACCCCGAAACTTGCTGAGTTGGCCTCCAACCGTTATGTTTTGAATGAGGGGTTATAAATACTTATCCCACTCGTTCATGGGAGTACTCTTGCCCAATTGTTCAGCTGTGAAATGCCTTTGGAGTGCAAGGGAGAGCAAGAGCCTAGTGTGGTGATTGAGAGTTGATAATCTAAGATTAAGGACCTCACTAGTGCATAGGGAGTAGCAAGTGTGCATCCACCTTTCTCATTAGGCTTGTCTTGGTCAAGTGAGAGTTTGTGCTTGTTACTCTTAGTGATCGCCATCACCTAGATAGCTCGGTGGTCTTTGAGAGCTTGGTGATCATCTGGCGGAGCTTGTGGATGACCCAAGTCATGTTGTGAGTGGTTGTGGGTGATTCACCATGACAGAGTGTCAAAGAATCAGTCCGTAGAGAGCACTTGATCCTTGCGTGGATCAAGGGGGAGCTACACCCTTGCGTGGGTGCTCTAACGAGGACTAGTGGGGAGTGGCAACTCTCTGATACCTCGAGAAAACATCACCGTGTTCCTTTCTCTCTTTATTTTGAGCATTTACATTGGAGCAATTTATTTCATGTCTTTACATTCCTAGAATTTCCATGCTAGAGTAGGATTGGAACCTAGGGTGCAAAACTTTTGTATGGCAGAACAATATAAACACATTCTAGACACATGGGGTGAAATGGGCTAAGTGTAGGGCTTAATTATTGCAAAAAATTAGAATTAGCCCAATTCACCCCCCTCTTAGGCATTTTGATCCTTTCAATTGGTATCAAAGCCTTGTGCTCCCTAAATTAGGCTTAACCGCCTAGAGCAAGATGTCCCACGGGGATGGACCTCCTCCTATCTTTGAGGGAGATAATTTTCCTTATTGGAAAATTTGCATGGAGGCATACCTAGTGGCTTTAGATATTGGAGTTCTTAGGGCCGCCTCACAAGGCTTCCCAAAACCTAAGGATCCCGCCAAACTTCAAGGCGATGAGGTTAACTCTGAGAAGTGGAATGTAAAGGCTAGAAACACCCTCTTTAGAGGCCTTTGCAAGGATGTCTTTAACCGTGTGTGGAACCACAAAGACGCCCATGCACTATGGTCGGACATTTGTGTGCTCCATGATGGAACCAAGAGTGAGCGTGAGGAACGCTATCACCTTGTGATGAAAAAGCTTAATTCATTTGAAATGCTTCCTAGAGAAAGTGCCAATGAGATGTATTCACGCTTGAATGTTCTTATAGAGGAAGTCAATGGGCTTGGACTCACACAAATGCAACCATCCGATGTTGTGAGAAAGATCTTGAGTGTCCTCCCCATTGACAAGTATGGGCATATTGTGACGGTGCTTCATCAAGGTGATCTTTCCACCGCTATGCCAACTCAAATATTAGGGAAGATCAATGCACATGAGATATACATGCATATCACTCCACAAGATGGCTCTTCTTCCACCAAGAAGAAAGATTTGGCATTCAAGGCTAGCCAAGAGAAGAGGGGCAAAGCAAGAGTTGATCATGATAGCTCAAGTGATGATGAGATTGATGATGCAAGTCTTGCTCTCATGGTGAGAAGAACCGCCAAGATGTTCAAGAAGCTAAATAAGAATGGTGTCAAGTTTGATGGCAAGAAGAAGAAATTCTTCACTAGTAGTAGAAGGAAGCCCATCTCCGAAATGGATTGCTATAATTGTGGAGAACTTGGTCATCTAGCTCATCAATTCCCCAAACCCAAGAAACACAAGTACAAAAAGAAGTACAAGGGCAAGAAAGATGACTCAAGTGATGAAAATGATGATGAGAAGAAGAAGAACAAGCCATACAAGAAGAAGGATGACAAGAAGAAGGAATTTCACAAGAAGAACAAGAATGACAAGGCATACATTGTTGGTGATTGGCTCACGGACATTGAATCATCAAGTGGCTCATCCGATAATGAAAGTGAGAATGAGAAGGAGAAGGTGGCCGCTCTTGTGATTGATTCTTCACTATCTTCACCGACACCGCCGCCATTATCCGCTACACACCTATGCCTTATGGCCAAGGGTGAACGAAAGGTACAAAATGATAATGATAGTAGTGGTGACGATAATGCTAGCAATGATAAAAGTGGTAGTGATAGTGATGAAGAATTTGAATTGCCTTCTTATGATGATCTTGTCAAGTTGCTAAACCAATACACTAAAATCATTAGAAAGACAAGAGCTAAAAATAAAAAGCTAGAACTTGAGAAGGACTCACTCTTAGCAAAGTATGACATAGCTAAAAAAGCTAGTGTTGAGCTTAGAGAAGAAAATAAAATTGTGTCATCCAAACTCAAGGAGCTCAAATCCTCTAAAAAGGAGCTTAAAGAAAAACATGATAAACTTGAGGGAATACATAATGAGCTCACCACTAGTTAGAATTTGCTAAAAGAAGAGTACACCAATCCCAATATTAATCATGACAATCTTGTTCTTTCTCATGAGTTATTATTCAATGGGCCACATGATGCTACTAACAATGTTGTTAAGATTGATATAGCTACATCATGTAATGACTTGATTGTTGAGAGCATTGAGCAAGGTTCTAGTAGCAAAGGCAAGAAAGTGGTTGAGTTCGACAACTATGATGATTATGTCAAGCTCAAGAATGAGAATGAAAAGCTCAAGAAAGATCTTGAAAAGCTATCAACCACCAACACAATTGTGATATAGAATCTTGACAATGATTATGATATAGCTCTTGAGAATGAGATGCTTAAAGAAGAGAACAAGAGACTCAAGATGGAGAAAAATCATGATGAACTTAGAGAAGAAAACAAGAAGCTGAAGTTGGAGAAAGAACATCTTAAGACCGGTTTGAGCAAGTTCACAAGAGGCCAATATCTTCAAAGTGAGCTACTCATGAACACCATGATAAAGATGGATAGAAGTGGTATTGGGTACTTGGCAAATCAAGAGAAGAAAGCTCAAGCTCAACATCAACAACAATACAAGTCAAAGCTTAAGCCAAAGAGATGTTTTGAGTGTGAACAAGAAGGTCACTTTGCTCATGAGTGTAACACCCTAGGTGTTTAGGCTTCCACTAAATTGCATTTCATTTCATAAACATATGCATCATCTATGTCATCATTGCTATTGTTACTAAAACATGCATATGCAACATTTTCAACTGTGTATGTTTCCTGCTTGATTGTTGTAAATAGTATTGGTGTAATCTGTGAATGCAACATAAATTTCTCACATCTTGAAGCATGGCAAAATGGTAGTAATGTGACAAGTATAGGATAACAACCAGGTCATGCAACATGTGAAACATTGTATTGAAACATATGAATGAATTGCTTGTTTTAATTGATGTATCACATGTGATCATTAGAAGGGGTATAACAACTTTGTAAAGTGGTTTATCATGGTCTAATACACCTTAACTACACTTAGGTTACTTGTTGGGACATTGTTCATGTAGATCAAAATGACCAAAATGCCCTCAAGTGCAAGTTTGACTTGAATTGACCCTTGGAGTGTCATCGTTTGACTGATTCAAAAGTCCAACCTAGAGACTTTGCATGGCTGTGCACTCTTTACAAAAGTTGTAGCTAATTTATCAAGGAACAAAAGTTGTTTTATGACCAACTCATGAAAATGGCTAGAACATGCTCAAACATGGCCCACAAGTCCGAAGTACATGCTGATTTCATACTAAGCAAATTTTTCTAAGTCCTAAAGTGAAGTACAGTTTCGTGTACCCATGTTTGGAGCCGTGTATCTCCCTGACCGAGCCAAACTAGCTTGAGCTCCAGTGGAAAGAATTATAGTTCATGTATAGATGAGCAACTTTGTTAACTATGGCATAGTCTAGATCGCCACGGATTAGAAAATAATCATTGTCAAAGTATCCCTGTCAGGCTCAGAAGGGAACACTGAATCGAAGCTACAGTGATTGAGTTTCAGAGTTCAGCCGACGCGTGGGTGACACTCGTCGCCGACCTGCTGTCGCGCTGGCCACGCGCCGTGCGCCTCCTGGCGTCGCAGCCGTGTCTGAAGATACCCCGCGCACCTGTCCGACGCACTCACCCGTCCCATTTCGCATTTCCTCGCCTCCCACCGTGCGCAGCAACCGAGCCGTAGCCGTCTGCCATTGCCAGCCACACCTTCGCCACCGCCTAGCTTCCACGCCGTTGCGAAAACGCGTTGCTCCGTTCACCTAGAGCTTCGCCGTGATCCCCTTTACCATCTCCACCTCACCGTCGGGTCGATCGTGCATTGGTAAGGGCGTATTCGCCGTTCTCCCCCACCGCAGCCATGGCGGGAGCTCGCCGGAGTTGGCGCTCCACGCGGCGAGCTGTCCTCGCGCCGTCCCATCCCCTCCTCTGCCTCGCGCTAGGTCATAGGAACACCACCGAAGCTCGTAAAGTCAGCGTTAGGGGCTGTGTCGCCGTCAGTTCACCGGAGCTGGCCGTGCCGTGGCTGTGCGCCGCCGTGTCAGTCGCCGACCCCTCTAGCCACTACCCTAGCACCGATTGACGTCACCACTAGATGCGCATGATCAAGGCGAACGTCGTAGCGTAGATGGTCTCGCCGGAGGAGGCACCGGCGGTGAACTACGCCACCGTCCGCTCCTTTCCCCTGTTTCCCTCGCTGACGCGCGGGCCCTCCCTGTCAGCCGCCGAGGCTCAGGCGGGAGCCCAGCGTGGGCCGCGTCGCGTTGGGCCACGCCAGCGCGTGACTCATGGGCCGCCGTTCCTTGGGCTGGCCCGAGTATGGCCGAGTTTTGTTTCGTATTTTGCTTTGCTTTATTATTTCACAGAATTGTGTTGTTATTCAAAAATATGTAGCTCCTAGTATATAGATCCAAATGATGTGGTTTTAATTTTGTTGAGTTCCTGGTCATGTCTAGTATTTAACAAAAATATTATATGAGCACATGTTTTAGAATTTTTTGATGATTTAAATAGGACTTTGAAATGTGTTTTTAGATGCATGCAAACTTGTTTGAATTTTATCTTGAGTTCCTGTAGTCCAAAAATTGTGAAATTTTGTGGGCAGTCTATTATTGCTTGTTAGAAGCCCTGGTTAAAATTTCAGAGCTAGTGCATGTGTAGTTTTTAAGTTATAGAATTTCCTTTTATTAATGGGTGGATCTTGTGTGAATTTTCATAATTTTTCTATAGATCCAGTGAAGGTGAAATTTGATGAGTGCTATTCTTATGCTAGAATGATGCTAGGAAAAATGGGAAATCTGTTGCTTGACACTTTTTAATAAGGTTTCCTAATTATGCTCAAATTAGACATGTCACCTGTTATTTTGGATACAGCAAGTTATGTTTGCCCAATGGCTTTGAAATTTTTATGGTAGTCTATGTGCAGCATGAGATAGCTACTGTAATTTTTGTAGATTTTTATGAATAGTTTTACTATATATTGCTTAAATCACCTAATTAACTAAATAAATTGGAAAAGGATATTAAATAAATTATTTAGAAGTTGGCACTATACTTTCTAATGTTTCTTGGGTATGAAAAACAAGTTGGTAAACTTGGATTGATCAAATTATGCTTTTGCATCATCATTAAATAATTAAGTTAGCAACCCTGCCATTGCGGGACAGATTCTAGGTTTACTGGAATTTGATTTGGTTAACTTAAGAATCATGCCTTGATGTTTACAAATGAATTGTAGAGAATTTCATAAGCTTTCCAGAATGTCCTCTTGCAAGTCATTTGGATTTATAGAACTCTGGTTATGATTGAATTAAGTGACTACTTGTTTGCATATGAAGCTTTAACTGTAATTTTAAGTATGTATTTACTAGTTCTAAGTTTGTGGTAATGTTCCTAGGTGTTAGGCCTTTAACTGAAGATGAGCATCTTTATCTTAGGTTATACAAGTTAGGTAAGTTGCTCTTGTTATTTAAGTTAAGTTGGATACATGCTTAAAGTGATTTGAATAGAGCTAATTACTCGGTAAACGAGTGTCCAGTGATGTTTTCGTAAACACTCACTGTGATTCATTCATCATGAGCATCATGTCATTTCTTATGCACCCATGATATTTATCTTTTGCATCGGCATGCAATAGGTGTACCGGAAGGAGTAACCCTGCTGGAATTCGAGGAACTGAGCGAGCCGCAGCAGCCGACACCGGAGATTCAGGAGGAGCAGCCTTCAGGAGAAGTGCCAGACGAGGTCGTCGTTGAGTGCCCGGACCACCGTCCTTGCAACTTTGTGAAAGGCAAGCCCCGAAGCATATTAAGCCTCCTAATTTCCGAAATGCAGTTACAGTATTATTGTTAAATATATATATATTGTTGCATTAAGTTTAGGTGTTGGATGCAAACCATTGCTGCATTGGTTACCCATTCCTTGTCCAGATATTGTTACCCTAAATCCTATGTAGCTCAGGTTCGAATAGTGCTTAGCCCTGCTTAAACGCGGTAGAAGTCGGGTGATTTCCTGTCACCTGCGAGATATAGGAAGATACATGTGGCACGGTTGGCTATATTTGCTATCGTGGAAAAGAACCAGTCTTAATTTGAAATGAAGACCGGACGGAGGCTTGCCGATTTGCAGTGACTCCGTCTGTGTCGCTTAAGGACTGATTCTTGGAGCCTTTCCTGTTCATGTTGAACGCATGCCTCTCTCTTAGTTGGCCGGGTCTGGAGACCGACCACGAAGCCGAGTAGCTCACCTCAGGCCGGGAGTTGATAAGTATAAAGTGCGCCTCGGAAGGGAGCCGTAGGCGTGAGTCCAAGGGCAGGTGATTTAAAAGTCCTGATCGTCCTGGCAGAAGGGTAATCCCTGAGAGTGCTGGCGCTGATCGAACCCACGAATTTGGTTCCTGAGATGTTCCAAAGGTGACCCACGGCTACCCTTGCAAAGTATGCCAGGGTGAGAGTTAGGAATACCCCCTCAGCTAAGTTGTAATTCGATTCGAATCGCCGTCTCTCCCGGTTAGTGAGAACTTGATGGGCTTATCTCCAATGTAGATACACTTAATACTTAATGGTTCGGAAATGATGATATGATGATGACAGCCTTATTATACCTGCTATGGATAATATTGTTTGCTCCTAATAAGTGAGTGCTCTAGTACAGGTGCTAATCTAGTGGACAGGTAACTAATGATAAGTTTAATGCTAAGTTTAAATTGGTTACTATAATCATAAGCTCTTTTATGCAACTGTGTCAAGCTAGCCCACCTGAAAAGCCTTGCATGAACCTTGGTGTCTTTTATTTCTGATTTTTGTCGGGTAAGTCTAGCTGAGTACCTTCTCGTACTCAGGGTTTATTTTGCCACCTGTTGCAGATGACCAGTTCTTCTTTGGTTGCTGCAAGTACTGCCTTCTCCCTGCTGGGGATGAAGACTAGACCGTTGGGCGCGGTCTCTACTAGTTCTCGTACCTGATAATGCTTTTGTGGGACATGACTCTGATCCTGGCAATGTATTTGAAACTATGAAGTTATGTACTAAACTATGTTGCTTCCGCGCATTTAAACTTGGTTTGTAATATTTATTTGAACTCTGATGGATGTAATCCGAATGCTACTTGTGAAATGTTGTAACGGATGATGTGTTGTGTTGAATCAGTACGGTCTTGGTTTGTATGTCGAGAGTTGGTTGAAATCCTTCGTGATTTCCGGACTACCGGGATTATGGGAGCTTAAGTACAGGAATTTGATCGCTTCGGTGATTGTTTTTGTACTTACATTCTTATGATTTGGTCGATTCTGTTACAGCTGGCATCAGAGCAAGATTCGACACTAAACATGTCATTTATGTATTTTAAACAAAAGTATTTGTGAAAATCCTAAATTAAATACTAAGTATTGCCACTGGTCATATCCCTTATGCCCAAATAAGGACTCTTAGGTGGCTTATTAAGTACTAACTTGGGGTTCTCGCTTGTTTCTGTTTCGTCGTCCATACGGCGTGCTATTGTATGGATGCCATCCGCTTGGGTGGTAATGTTTGGATCAAATACCTCTACGCCCTGGTAAGTGGGAGTTGTGAGAGCATGACCGTCCAACCGTCGGTCTAGGGGAGAGTAGTTGTGGTTGCTCGCATACTTACATGTTCGATCATGTATCTATGAGAGTACTTAATTGTGGGTATCTCTGACGGGTAGCTGTGATACTAGAGTATATGCATCGGGGGATGTATGTATGAAAGTATTTAGTTTACTGCTTGCTTTTATGCATTTTGGGAAATTACTGGGCTGAAATGAAATTTTCTGCATGTACACTAACAACGTATCGTTGTAGATCGACTAGCTACCGTATACAAGAGAACGTATGTATGCCACCGTATATTTCGCTAGCCTTTAAATTTTTCTAGGATTGTGAGGACGTACGGATCGTGCATGCATCATGTTCAAGCATACATGGCATTTCTTACATTACTCCCTCCTTTAAAATATGATTGCCCTGACTAATTAAATTTCGTATCCCTTAAATGATTCTCCCCTTACGTTGTAACTTTTGCTACAGATGGCGCGCACAAAGCTCACTGCTCGCAAGTCTGCTGGAGGCAGGGCGCCTCGTCACCGTTTAGTTCCTCGTGAGCCCCGTCCTGAGCCTACTGAGGAGGAAAGGCTGAGGATAGAGCTAGCTCGGGTGACTGCTGAGAGGAATGCGGCTCAGCACCGCTTGGAGCAAGTAACGTAGGAAAGGGACCAAGAGACCCTTGAGGTTCAGAGATTGACAGTTGCTCACCGCAACTGTGAACGCATGTTGATTCACGTGATGAACCAACGGAATGAAGCCTGGCACGAGGAGAATGTGTTGAGAGAGCGACAGGTAGAGCTAGAGCAGCAAGTGGGAGTTGCTGAGGAGTACAATGACAATCTCCATGAGGAGGTTCACCTGTTACACAATCAACTTCACCCTCTCCTGCCACCTAAGGATGAGGATGAGATGGGTTCTGGTGTCATCATGGCTGAAGGTGATGATGACATGGAGGTCAATGGACCTGAGGACATTCCACCTGATGAGGAGGAAGATGAGGAGTTAGAGCCTGCTAATGATGAAGATGGAGGAGAGATCTTTGACACTGACTCCGAGGACAATGCGTAGTTTAGCTTACTACTTAGCTAATGTGCAAGAGCTAGTCTTTTGTTGATCCTCATGCATGAACGAGTAGCTTTGGAATAAGTAATCGTTGGGATGTAACATCGAACCATAAGTTATCTTTGGATGTAAGTTTGGAACCACTAGGGCTTGGATGTAACCTATCGAACGTATTATGCTCCACGTATGTGAGCCTTTGATAAATTTCGTCTTTGCGGTCTATGGATCTCGTTGTTGGTTAAGTTCATTGCATTTATGTGTCCATTGACGCGCTTGATGAGTTGTGTGGTTGTGATGAATGATTGTGCCTCTGTTGATTATATAAATGCATTCCCTCCAATGGACTCAGTTTGGGCATAATTATACGATTCATCTACAAAAATTTCCACATCGTCAGTGCTCATTGGCTATACATTTTGCAGATGGCTCATAACCTTCGTCGTGGTCATGGCATGGGAAATGAGGAACAACCACCTCCGCCACCGCCCACACCAGCTGAGCTAATGCAGACAGTTGTGGAAAGTCAGCGCATGTTAGCTGAGGCTATGCGTCAGATGGCTAACCGTGAGGATCGTCATGTCCGCCAAGGACCCGAGCCGAACCAGTACAGCAGCTTTAAGGACTTCATGGATACAAAGCCTCCTATCTTTCGTGAGGTAGAAGAACCATTACAAGCTGATGAATGGTTGAGCACGATAGAGCAAAGGTTTGGATTGCTCCGTTTGACTGAAGGTATGAAGGCCACATATGCAGACACCAGCTCCAAGGCCCTGCAGTATCTCGTGGACACATCACAAGACCACCTTCCCGCAAACGCCGAGATAGTTTGGGGTCGGCCAGCAGCAGCAGCTTTCAGAGGACACTTTATCCCTCCTGGTCTCATGGCCATTAAGCATACTGAGTTTATGAAGCTCACCCAAGGCAATAAGAGTCTTAATGAATACCTCCAGGCATTCAACAACCTGGTGAGGTATGCTCCTGAGTTCGTCGATACGGACGCTAAGAGAATAGCTAGCTTCAAGAGGGACTTTCCCTAAACCGATGAAGTCAATGGGCAATCGCAAGTCGCCACCTTCAATGAGTTTATCAGTGACACTCGACTCAGGAGAACAATGATAAGATATACGCCGCTTCCAAGAACCACAAAAGAAACTTTGAGGCAGGTGCTTCTTAGTCTAAGGCACCAATGGTATCCAAGACCCAAAGACTGCGCCCACCCAATGCTAATGTCCGCATCACCCACCTCGGAAGAAGAATCAAGCTAAAACTGGTTTTCGCAAGGGGTACACAATTTCCTTGCCAAAGAATACCTCTCGGACAGGCAGCTCCAATGTCCCACCAGCTAACAGCCGTGTTGGAACCGTAACCATCACTGGTCATTGGGCAAATAGATGTCCCCATCCTCCCAAGAATGCTCAAGGAAACGTCCGTCGTAGGCGTGTTCACTACACTCATCAGGAGGAAATTCCTGCTGGTGAAGTGGTCACCGCTGGTAAGTTTCTTGTTAATGATCACCCTACAGTTGTGCTCTTTGATTCAGGTGCTTCACATTTCTTTGTGAGTTCTACTTTTGCATCTAAGCATAAGATGAATGTGATTACAATTGTCAAGGGTGGTTATTGTATTAGTGCTGCTGGGAATAATATCATGACTAACCAAGTAGTAAAAGATGTAAAGCTTGAAATTGGGGATCGAGAGTTCCTTACGGATCTTGTAGTGCTACCGGGGGTAGGAATTGATATAATCCTAGGAATGAAGTGGATGAGTGGGAATGGAGTGTTGATCGATACGTCAACCCGTGTGGTAATGTTGAGGGATCCTGTGGATAAGAAGGGTTTTCTAGTACAGTTACCTCGTGATATCTCTATTCACAATACAGCCAATGCTACCCTAGCCAAAGCCATTAAGGATCTACTAGTTGTTTGTGAGTTTCTAGATGTCTTCCCTGATGACTTGCCTGGATTACCTCCGGACCGTGATGTAGAATTCAAGATTGAACTCATTCCGGGTACGGCTCCTATATCTCGAAGGCCCTATAGAATGCCGCCCAATGAGTTGGCTGAACTAAAGAGTCAGTTGAATGAGCTATTGAAGAAAGGTTTGATTCGGCCTAGTTCTTCTCCTTGGGGTTGTCCGGCTATCTTTGTGAAGAAGAAGGACGAATCTTTGCGCATGTGCGTAGATTATCGTCCCCTGAATGCTGTTACCATCAAGAACAAATACCCTCTTCCTCGCATCGATATTCTGTTTGATCAGCTCTCCAAAGCTAAAGTATTCTCCAAGATCGATTTGAGGTCTGGTTACCATCAGATCAAAATTCGTCCCAAGATATACCTAAGACATGCCTTTCTCTACTCGTTATGGATTGTTCGAGTACCTTGTCATGTCCTTTGGGTTGACAAATGCTCCAAGCACACTTTATGTACCGATGAATTATGTATTCATGCCGAAATTGGATAAGTTTGTCGTCGTGTTTATTGATGATATCCTGGTATATTCTCGTAATGAAGAAGAGCATGTCAACATCCGAGAATTGTCTTAACTTCGGTTGTGTGACAACCAGACTTTATGCTAAGTTCAAAGCAAGTGTGAATTCGGTTGAACAAGATACCTTTTCTAGGTCATGTGTTATCTAGTGATGGAATTTTGGTTGACCCTACGAAGGTGCAAGAAGTCCTTGAGTGGAAGGCACCTACTACGGTCCACGAAGTTCGTAGTTTCTTGGGATTGGTGGCTATTATCGCCGCTTTATCCTGGATTTCTCAAAATCGCCAAGCCCATGACTCGACTATCGCAAAAGATGAGAAGTTTGTGTGGACTCAAGTGTGAAGAGGGTTTTCACACTTTATGGACCTTGCTAACCTCTCGCTCCTGTATTATAACAACCCGACATGGAAAAGCCTTTTGATGTCTATTGTGATGCATGTGGCACCGGGTTGGGGTGTGTTCTTATGCAGAAGGTCGAGTAATTGCTTATGCTTCAAGCCCGACTTTCGAAAGCATGAAGTCAACTATCCTACCCATGACTTAG
This sequence comes from Miscanthus lutarioriparius, assembly GCA_904845875.1. Taxonomy (NCBI): domain Eukaryota; kingdom Viridiplantae; phylum Streptophyta; class Magnoliopsida; order Poales; family Poaceae; genus Miscanthus; species Miscanthus lutarioriparius. Next base: position 88,291,745 of record CAJGYO010000006.1, read on the forward strand.
AGCTAGCCGCAGCTTGTTCATGCCCTCAAGATTTGGAGACATTACTTGCTGGGTAATGTGTGCAACATCTATACTGACCATAAAAGCCTCAAGTACATCTTTACTCAACCCGAGTTGAACATGCGTCAATGGCGCTGGTTAGAATTGATCAAGGACTACAACCTTCAAGTGCACTACCATCCTGGTAAGGCAAATGTGGTTGCTGATGCCTTAAGCAGAAAGGCCCATTGCAATTCCTTAGTGAAGATTTTCATCTGGCACACCTCCTCCATCCTGTAGTACTTCACAATATCACTGTGGATTGCTCTCTTAGAAGTCAAATTATCGAACTCCAGAAGACTGATGTGGGTGTGTTTCACATCAAGCGAAAAATGAAAGAGAAAGAGACCAAGCACTTTAGGGTCGATGACAAAGGAATTCTCTGGTTTAATGATAGACTTGTGGCACCCAAAGATAAAGAACTTAGAAATCAAATTATGGCTGAAGCCCATTCTTCTAAGTTGTCCATCCATCCTGGTAGTAGTAAAATGTATCAAGATCTCAAGCTGTATTATTGGTGGACCAAGATGAAGAAAGAAATCGCAGCTTACGTGGCAAGGTGTGATAACTGTTGCAGAGTCAAGGCTATTCACATAAGGCCCGGATTATTGCAGCCACTCTCTATTCCTGGCTGGAAGTGGGAAGAGATTAGCATGGATTTTATTGTTGGATTACCCACTACCAAAAAGGGTTGTGATTCCATCTGGGTAATCATAGATCGTCTAACTAAATCTGCTCACTTTATTCCGGTCAAGTCTACCTATCATCCTCACAATTATGCTGAGATTTATTTTCAACAAGTGGTACGTCTCCATGGCGTACCCAAATCCATTGTTTCTGATAGAGGACCGCAATTCACGGCTCGCTTTTGGGAGTGCTTACATCAGAATCTTGGTACTCATCTAATCCGCAGTTCTGCCTATCATCCGCAAACATCAGGACAGACTGAGCGTGTTAATCAAATTCTTAAGGACATGCTTAGAGCTTGTCTTATTTCTTGCAAAGGCTCTTGGGAAGACTGGTTACCTCTCGCTGAATTCTCTTATAACAACAGTTATCAAGAGAGTATCAAAATGGCTCCTTTTGAAGCTCTTTATGGCCGCAAGTGTAGAACTCCTTTGAACTGGGTGGAACCCGGGGAAAGAAGATTCTATGGTATTGACTTTGTAAAAGAAGCCGAAGAGCAAGTCTGAACTATACAGAAGAATATGACTGCCGCACAGGCTAGACAAAAGAGCTATGCTGACAAGAGAAGGAAACCTATTGAGTTTGAAGTTGGTGATCATGTTTATCTGAAGGTATCCCCTATGAAAGGAGTCAAGCGTTTTGGAATTAAAAGGAAGCTTGAGCCTCGATATGTTGGACCCTACCGCATTATCGAGAAAAGTGGAAGAGTAGCCTATAAACTCAATCTACCCCGTGAGATGGGAGCTATATTCCCGGTATTCCATGTGTCCCAGCTGAAGAAGTGTCTTCGTATTCCCGAGGAAAGAATAGCAACAAGGAAAGTCAACTTGAAATCTGATCTTTCTTATGAGGAAAAGCCCGTGCAAGTTCTGGATACTCAAGAAAGAGTGACTCGTACACGAGTGGTTAAATTATACAAGGTAGTTTGGAGTAATCATAGTGAACGGGATGCAACCTGGGAACGGGAAGATTATTTAAAGGAAAATCATCCAACTTTCTATACTAAATGGTACGTTTCCAAATCTTGGGACGAGATTTTTCTAAGGGGGGAGGGCTGTAACACCCTAGGTGTTTAGGCTTCCACTAAATTGCATTTCATTTCATAAACATATGCATCATCTATGTCATCATTGCCATTGTTACTAAAACATGCATATGCAACATTTTCAACTGTGTATGTTTCCTGCTTGATTGTCGTAAATAGTATTGGTGTAATCTGTGAATGCAACATAAATTTCTCACATCTTGAAGCATGGCAAAATGGTAGTAATGTGACAAGTATAGGATAACAACCAGGTCATGCAACATGTGAAACATTGTATTGAAACATATGAATGAATTGCTTGTTTTAATTGCTGTATCACATGTGATCATTAGAAGGGGTATAACAACTTTGTAAAGTGGTTGATCATGGTCTAATACACCTTAACTACACATAGGTTACTTGTTGGGACATTGTTCATGTAGATCAAAATGACCAAAATGCCCTCAAGTGCAAGTTTGACTTGAATTGACCCTTGGAGTGTCATCGTTTGACTGATTCAAAAGTCCAACCTAGAGACTTTGCATTGCTGTTCACTCTTTACAAAAGTTGTAGCTAATTTATCAAGGAACAAAAGTTGTTTTATGACCAACTCATGAAAATGGCTAGAACATGCTCAAACATGGCCCACAAGTCCGAAGTACATGCTGATTTCATACTTAGCAAATTTTTCTAAGTCCAAAAGTGAAGTACAGTTTCGTGTACCCATGTTTGGAGCCGTGTATCTCCCTGACCGAGCCAAACTAGCTTGAGCTCCAGTGGAAAGAATTGTAGTTCACGTATAGATGAGCAACTTTGTTAACTATGGCATAGTCTAGATCGCCACGGATTAGGAAATAATCATTGTCAAAGTATCCCTGTCAGGCTCAGAAGGGAACACTGAATCGAAGCTACAGTGATCGAGTTTCAGAGTTCAGCCGACGCGTGGGTGACACTCGTCGCCGACCTGCTGTCGCGCTGGCCACGCGCCATGCGCCTCCTGGCGTCGCAGCCGTGTCTGAAGCCACCCCGCGCGCCTGTCCGACGCACTCGCCTGTCCCATTTCGCATTTCCTCGCCTCCCACCGCACGCAGCAACCGAGCTGTAGCCGTCCGCCATTGCCAGCCGCACCTTCGCCTCCGCCTAGCTTCCACGCCGTTGCGAAAACGTGTTGCTCCGTTCACCTAGAGCTTCGCCGTGATCCCCTTTACCATCTCCACCTCACTGTCGGGTCGATCGTGCATTGGTAAGGGCGTATTCGCCGTTCTCCCCCACCGCAGCCATGGCGGGAGCTCGCTGGAGTTGGCGCTCCACGCGGCGAGCTGTCCTCGCGCCGTCCCATCCCCTCCTCTGCCTCGCGCTAGGTCATAGGAACACCACCGAAGCTCGTAGAGTCACCGTTAGGGGCTGTGTCGCCGTCAGTTCGCCGGAGCCGGCCGTGCCGTGGCTGTGCGCCGCCGTGTCAGTCGCCGACCCCTCTAGCCACTACCCTAGCACCGATTGAGGTCACCACTAGATGCGCATGATCAAGGCGAACGTCGTAGCGTAGATGGTCTCGCCGGAGGAGCCACCGGCGGTGAACTACGCCGCCGTCCGCTCCTTTCCCCTGTTTCCCTCGCTGACGCGCGGGCCCTCCCTGTCAGCCACCGAGGCTCAGGCGGGAGCCCAGCGTGGGCCGCGTCGCGTTGGGCTGCGCCAGCGCGTGACTCGTGGGCCGCCGTTCCTTGGGCTGGCCCGAGTACGGCCGAGTTTTGTTTCGTATTTTGCTTTGCTTTATTATTTCACAGAATTGTGTTGTTATTCAAAAATATGTAGCTCCTAGTATATAGATCCAAATGATGTGGTTTTAATTTTGTTGAGTTCCTGGTCATGTCTAGTATTTAACAAAAATATTATATGAGCACATGTTTTAGAAAATTTTGATGATTTAAATAGGACTTTGAAATGTGTTTTTAGATGCATGCAAACTTGTTTGAATTTTATCTTGAGTTCCTGTAGTCCAAAAATTGTGAAATTTTGTGGGCAGTCTATTATTGCTTGTTAGAAGCCCTGGTTAAAATTTCAGAGCTAGTGCATGTGTAGTTTTTAAGTTATAGAATTTCCTTTTATTAATGGGTGGATCTTGTGTGAATTTTCATAATTTTTCTATAGATCCAGTGAAGGTGAAATTTGATGAGTGCTATTCTTATGCTAGAATGATGCTAGGAAAAATGGGAAATCTGCTGCTTGACACTTTTTAATAAGGTTTCCTAATTATGCTCAAATTAGACATGTCACCTGTTATTTTGGATACAGCAAGTTATGTTTGCCCAATGACTTTGAAATTTTTATGGTAGTCTATGTGCAGCATGAGATAGCTACTGTAATTTTTGTAGATTTTTATGAATAGTTTTACTATATATTGCTTAAATCACCTAATTAACTAAATAAATTGGAAAAGGATATTAAATAAATTATTTAGAAGTTGGCACTATACTTTCTAATGTTTCTTGGGTATGAAAAACAAGTTGGTAAACTTGGATTGATCAAATTATGCTTTTGCATCATCATTAAATAATTAAGTTAGCAACCCTGCCATTGCGGGACAGATTCTAGGTTTACTGGAATTTGATTTGGTTAACTTAAGAATCATGCCTTGATGTTTACAAATGAATTGTAGAGAATTTCATAAGCTTTCCAGAATGTCCTCTTGCAAGTCATTTGGATTTATAGAACTCTGGTTATGATTGAATTAAGTGACTACTTGTTTGCATATGAAGCTTTAACTGTAATTTTAAGTATGTATTTACTAGTTCTAAGTTTGTGGTAATGTTCCTAGGTGTTAGGCCTTTAACTGAAGATGAGCATCTTTATCTTAGGTTATACAAGTTAGGTAAGTTGCTCTTGTTATTTAAGTTAAGTTGGATACATGCTTAAAGTGATTTGAATAGAGCTAATTACTCGAGAAACGAGTGTCCAAAGATGTTTTCGTAAACACTCACTTGTGATTCATTCATCATGAGCATCATGTCATTCCTTATGCACCCATGATATTTATCTTTTGCATCAGCATGCAATAGGTGTACCGGAAGGAGTAACCTGCTGGAATTCGAGGAACTGAGCGAGCCAGCAGATGACACGGAGATTCGGGAGGAGCAACCTTCAGAGAAGTGCCGACGAGGTCGCCGTTGAGTGCCCGGACCACCGCCCTTGCAACTTTGTGAAAAGGCAAGCCCCGAGCATATTAAGCCTCCTAATTTCTGAAATGCGATTCTGATGATTATTGTTAAATATATATATATTGTTGCATTAAGTTTAGGTGTTGGATGCAAACCATTGTTTGCATTGATTACCCATTCCTTGTCCGTATATTGTTACCCTAAATCCTATGTAGCTCAGTTCGAATAGTGCTTAGCCCCGCTTAAACGCTGTAGAAGTCGGGTGATTTCTGTCACCGCGAGATATAGGAAGATACATGTGGCACGGTTGGCTATATTTGCTATCGTGGAAAAGAACCATTCTTAATTTGAAATGAAGACCGACGAGGCTTGCCGGTTTGCAAAGACTCTGCCTCGTGTGTCGCTTAAGGACTGATTCTTGGAGCCTTTCCTGCTCATGTTGAACGATGCCTCTCTCTTAGTTGGCGGGTCTAGAGACCCACCACGGCCGAGAGTAGCTCACCTCAGGCCGGGAGTCGATAAGTATAAAGTGCGCCTCGGAGGGAGCCGTGGCGTGAGTCCAAGGGCGTGTGATTTAAAAGTCCCGATCGTCCCGGCGGAAGGGTAATCCCCGAGAGTGTCAAGGCGCCGATCGAACCCATGAATTTGGTTCCCGAGATGTTCCAAAGGTGACCCACGGCTACCCTTGCAAAGTATGCCAGGTGTGAGAGTTAGGAATACCCCTCACCGAGTTGTAATTCGATTCAATCGCCGTCTCTCCCGGTTAGTGAGAACTTGACGGGCTTATCGCCAATGTAGATGCACTTAATACTTAATGGTTCGAAAATGATGATATGATGATGACAGCCTTATTATACCTGCTATGGTTAATATTGTTTGCTCCTAATAAGTGAGTGCTCTAGTATAGGTACTAATCTAGTGGACAGGTAACTAATGATAAGTTTAATGCTAAGTTTAAATTGGTTACTATAATCATAAGCTCTTTTATGCAACTATGTCAAGCTAGCCCACCTGAAAAGCCTTGCATGATCCTTGGTGTCTTTTATTTTTGATTTTTGTCGGGTAAGTCTAGCTGAGTACCTTCTCGTACTCAGGGTTTATTTCCCACCTGTTGCAGATGACCAGTTATTCTTTGGTTGCTGCAAGTACTGCCTTCTCCCTGCTGGGGATGAAGACTAGACCGTTGGGCGCGGTCTCTACTAGTTCTCGTACCTGATAATGCTTTTGTGGGACATGACTCTCATCCTGGCAATGTATTTGAAACTATGAAGTTATGTACTAAACTATGTTGCTTCCGCGCATTTAAACTTGGTTTGTAATATTTATTTGAACTCTGATGGATGTAATCCGAATGCTACTTGTGAAATGTTGTAACGGATGATGTGTTGTGTTGAATCAGTACGGTCTTGGTTTGTATGTCGAGAGTTGGTTGAAATCCTTCGTGATTTCCGGACTATCGGGATTATGGGAGCTTAAGTACATGAATTTGATCGCTTCGGTGATTGTTTTTGTACTTACGTTCTTATGATTTGGTCGGTTCTGTTACAATGAGTGTCAAACTCCACCACCACAACCCTTGTCCCAGCATGCTAGACCCTTTACCTTCAATGCTCACTACATGCTTAGAAAGGATTCTAGTGGAAAAATGAAAGTCATGTTCTTAGGTCAACCCAATAAGAATAGGCCTAAGCAAATTTGGGTTGCAAAGTCACTAGTTGAGAAAGTAAAGGGCCCTCATCAAGTTTGGGCCTCTAAACAACAAGCTTGATCTCTTGTGCGTAGGTGAACTACAAGACCGGTGGAAGTCATTGGGTTATTGATAGTGGTTGCACTAAACATAAGACCGGTGATCCTTGTATGTTCACCTCACTAGATGTATAAGTAGATGGTCAAGAAAGGATTACATTTGGTGATAATTCAAAGGGCAAAGTTCAAGGATTGGGCAAAGTTGCAATATCAAATGATCATTCAATAACAAATGTGCTATATGTTGCTTCATTGAGTTTCAACTTGCTATCCGTTGGTCAATTGTGTGATCTTGGCTTTCAATGTTTGTTTACCGAGAAGAAAGTGCTTGTGTCAAACAAAGATGATGATCAAGTTATATTCAAGGGTTTTAGATACAACAACCTATATCTAGTGGATTTCACCTCTGAAGATGCAAACTTGAAGACATGCTTATTCACCAAAACATCACTTGGGTGGCTATGGCATAGAAGACTTGCACATGTTGGGATGAGCTCACTCAAGAAGCTAATGAAGAATGAATTGGTGAGAGGTTTAAAGGATGTGAAATTTGAGAAGGACAAGCTTTGTAGTGCATGTCAAGCCGGCAAGCAAGTTGCAAACACTCATCCAACAAAAGCTTATATGTCAACAACAAGAGTGCTAGAGCTTCTTCACATGGATCTATTTAGACCAACAACTTACAAGAGTTTGGGAGGTAATCTCTATTGTCTTATGATAGTTGATGATTACTCTAGATATACTTGGGTATCATGACAAGACCGAAGTGGCCACATGTTTCAAGAAGTTTGCCAAGAGAGCACAAAATGAATTTAAAGTGAAGCTCAAGAAGATAAGAAGTGACAATGGAAAAGAATTTGACAACACAAACATTAAAGCATATTGTGATGAAGTAGGGATCAAGCATGAGGTCTCTGCAACATACACTCCGCAACAAAATGTAGTAGAGAGAAAGAACCAGACACTCATCACCCTTGCAAGAACAATGCTTGATGAGTACAATACACCCGAAGCTCTATGGGTGGAAGCTATCAACACCGCATGTTATGCATCCAATCGCCTATTTCTTCAAAAGTTTCTTGGCAAAACCCCTTATGAGTTGCTCAATGGGAAGAAGCCAAATGTATCATTCTTCTAGGTGTTTGGTTGCAAATGCTACATCTACAAGAAGTGGCAACACCTAGGGAAGTTCCAAAGACATTGTGATATTGGTTTTCTTGTTGGTTACTCATCAAATTCCAAAGCATATCGAGTATTTAATCATGCCACTGGCTTGGTTGAAGAAACATATGATGTGGAATTTGATGAATCTAACGGCTCCTAAGGAGCACATGCGAATCTTGAGGATGTAGGTGATGAATCATTGAGGGAGAACATGAAGAACATTCCAGTTGGAGACATCAAGCCCAAAGATGATGAAGACGATGTACAAGTGATTGATCCACCCTCTTCATCAAATGTGCCGCAAGATGATGATAAAGATGGAAGAGTAGAAAATGAAGATACTCATGTCTCCCATGATCAAATGGTGGCACAAGCTCAAGATGTTGATGCTTCACAACCTCCCCCTCAAGTGGTTGATAGAAGAAATTCACCCCTACTGCAAGCACATCCACAAAACCTCATCATAGGGAGTCCTTCAAAGGGTGTAATGACTCGCTCTCAAAAACTTGCTTTATTTATTGAACATCACTCGTTTGCTTCCTGCATTAAGCCTAAAAATGTAGAAGAAGCTCTTCAAAATCCGGATTGGATAAATGCCATGCATGAAGAGTTGAACAACTTCACCCGAAATGAAGTTTGGACACTTGAAGAGCGACCACAAGATGCAAGAGTCATTAAAACAAAGTGGGTGTTCCGCAACAAACAAGATGATCAAGGCATCATTGTGAGGAAGAAGGCAAGGCTAGTTGCAAAGGGGTTCTCCCAAGTTGAAGGGTTGGATTTTGGAGAGACCTTTGCACCGGTTGCAAGATTTGAAATCATTTGTATCCTTCTTGCATATACATCCCATCATGAAATGAAATTATATCAAATGGATGTTAAAAGTGCATTTTAAATGGTTTTATAAATGAACAAGTCTATGTTAATTAACCTCTCAGGCTAGAAGACCCTAAATATCCTAATCATGTCTATAGGTTATCCAAGGCGCTATATGGGCTTAAGCAAGCTCCAAGAGCTTGGTATGAGCGCCTTCGGGATTTCCTCATTGAGAAGGGCTTCACCATTGGGAAGGTCAATACCACTGTCAACACAGAAGTTCGTCCCGTGCCGAGGACACACGAGCAAGCCAGAAGGGTCCGCTCGATGAAGCTGGAGATCCGCCTAGCTTCAGCACAGGGGTGGTCGATCCTGCGCACTCCTCCCGAGACATGCCAGTCAATTTGACCCTGTAATTGATAAGGAGAGAAAGTTTATCAGTAATTAAGGGCGAAACATGCCGGTGTTGCCAGACAGTCCCGAATGTGCGGCTCTGAGAGATGATATGAAAGGAGATCAACTAAATAGTCGATTCCAACATATTCGTAAGAATAAATCGGTTAAAACTAATGGGATTGTGTAAGAAGAATTGATTATCGTTCAGGATGAATGTCATTCTTTAAACAAATATTGGTCAATAGCAACAAGATATTAACAATAATTAATTCATGCTGAGCCAATGACTGCAAGTAATCGAACCACTTTTTATAAAAGAAACAGTTCATCATCATTCAACCATTTAATAGAGGTAAATCTAATGAACATATTAGATCTCATCTATCGCTATGACCAGTGGGGCATGAGGCAGAATCATGTAGGCCATAGAAACAACAATAGACTCGACGACCCTAACTTATTACTAATATCAGTGGGGCATGAGGCAGAATCATGCAGGCCGTAATACAATAATAAGATCATGGGGCTAACACATCTTTCAACCTATCGCTACTTCAATGATCTCGTGATGTGAACTGTTCATGAAAGCGCTCGATATCGGCTAAAATAGCCAATTCAGGCATAGCGCACAGTTAAGGTCATGTCCTCTTAGGAACAGATCTACCAAATAACGATCCCCACTCCATGGTGCTAACAGTGGGGTGTGAGGCAAAATCACACAGGCCGTGATAAACAGGCCATGAAACGGTTTTCGCTAGCCAATAGATCTACTTAAAATTAGACACGCCTTAACCGTACGCTATGCACGATCAAGATTGATATAAAACAGCCGATAAAGCATAATTAATCATTTAAAGTACAGATTAGATTAGTTTAGATTAACAAACGATGGGTTAAAAAGGATATAAGGCCGATCTAGATCAATCCCAATCGGGCGAAGTGATATTGCTGTAATTAAATAAATAATGGAAGCAATAAACAATATCGATAACTTAATCAATCTATCCGAAGGAGCGCCACCCTTAGATAGAGTCGATAACTTAACCTTAATCTAGTTCGAGTAGTGGAGGTCGACCGGATCGATGCAGCCATACTTGAACTAGACAAGAGTCGATAACTAACTCATACCAGAGTCGCAGTGGAGGTCGACCGGATCGATGCAGCCATACGAACAGAGGTATAAGCCATGACGGTACTTACAGACAAGCAGTGGAGGTCGACCAGATCGATGCAGCCATACTTGCTGAAGAACTCGCCAAGATCTACTCTACTCCTACTCCTAAGGGGTGGCCAAAGCCAAAAAAAGTAAATAACTGGTATTTGATTGATTATGTGTCTTTTAAAATAGCTGGGCTTTGATATTTATACCCGGGACCTACGCATGACTCCTATCTAAGCACGACTCATCACAATTTTTGACCCTCGAGAAAATATTCCTAATTTAAGATAACTTGGACTCTAATCTTTCCCTTTTTGCAGAGTCCAACTTGTCTCGTCCTGGCACCGATCATAGCCTTTGTCGTTATCTGCTGGCGCTATCTGAAGAAAGCCGATTCCAGTTTTGCATTCAAATCAGCTGGTTCTAATCTGCACGTAATCGATTCCTTGATGACATGATCTTGGGAGCTTTCGAGTCCCTATGACTATTCTTCCAAATTTTGGTGTAAATACATGCCCCCAATTTTGGGATAAAAGTAATTTTATTCCAAAATTATCACGTTTGTGCCCCCGATAGGTCCGCAGTCACGGGTAAAGAATCTTGATCCGAGGTCTACTGTTTGTCGTCATCTATGTCAGCTCATGAGCCCATGCTTCAAAACTTTTACGAGAGCATCATTGCTTCACGGGCACTTGGATTCATCCTTCCAGGCCGGCTATAAAATGCCTATCCGACCCTGGCAAGAGCAACTCAACAATTCAGCCATGTTTCTCTTTTACCTGCCTCCTCGAGTGCTCCCAACTCCGCTGGACCCTTCATGGTCTATCCTTTTGCTATGAAGATCTTGAGCGGCTAGAAGAATTCTTGTGCATAGGGTGATTGTGTCTCCCATCTTAGCACCTTGTCGAGCAAGAGAATCAGCTACTATGGTTAGAAGAATCCATGTGATATCACCTAGGTCTTCTCTCCATGCTCACAGAGCTGTTCTAGTGTTTGCAAGGGCTAAAATGCGTGGACACTTTCCCCTTGTTTGCTCAATTGAATGCCCATCGGGAAAGCCACAAGCTTCTTTCCAGCGGCTTCGAGAAATCAGCTGGGCATCTGTTAGACAGACGGCTTTTTCCCTTCTCTGTCGCAATTTTATTAACAGACTGATGTGACTTGGTTTATGATGACTTTCGGCCCTGTGGGGATTCGAACTTCCTTCAATCCAAAGAGACCTTGCTGGGCTGATTGCTGGTGAATGTAAATCTTTTGCACCTATCCCATGACATTCTGTAACTTGGGAGAGCAATAAGTTTGAATCTGTTATCTCTTCGTTATCTGTTCCCTAAATTCTTGGAGCGTCGATCCTTTTCAATATCTGATTTCAATTTCACACCGTTGGCAAAATTTGTCTCTTTGACTTCCCGGGCTATATATACAGGCCACGGCTGGGCATCAAAAAACAACTCGCTTCACCTCAAACCTTCTGCATCCTTAGTATAGTTCCTGCTTCTCCATAGGTTTGAGATCATGGAGAACAGCAAGAAGTTTGCTGAGGAGGCCCTCAACGGACCTGCATCATCGCGTCAGCGCCTTCATCGTTAGGAGGGTACAACTCATGGTGCCCCCACTGCCTCGGGGAATAGGACCGACTCTGTTTGGCCTTTAGGGTCCTCTTCGTTAAGAGCTCGTCGCCAGCTCCCTTGTTATCAAAGGTGGATTGACAACAACGATCTGCTTGCCTCCATTGATCGGCATGGCTAGAGTCTCGCTGAATGTCTCTCCCTCACATAATCGGCTCTGGCCATGGTTCGATGTCGATCACCTCCTGAGGCCGATTCAGTGGAGGATAGGTTGGCTAAGGCTGAGGCCAAAATTACAGGTGAGATATCTGTCATAACCTTTGCTTCCTTTCAATTTCATCTTCAAGACTCTGATCATCTCCCCTTTGAATCTTTTAGATTTGTCTACCCAACTAGAGAGCCTCCGGTTGGCTGCGAAGCATGCAGTGGGATTCGTCAACGCCAGAGGTGCCATCCCAGTGGTTTGCCTGCATGACTTCCCAACCCGTGTCAGGGAGGTTGCTTTGCATGGCGTTCGCCATGGTGCCGCCATGGCATTGGCTTCTGCGCAAGTTCATTCTGGCCATGAGCTTCGGTTCCTTCCCCATGGTTTTCCAGCCGCGGCGCACCCTGGGATTATGAACGCCAGATTGAGGACTTCTTTAGTGCTGCTAACTCCGTAGCCTTTATCTCCTAGGCCGATGATATAGTAGCCAAAGTGTTTTCTGACCCATAGTTTGTAATAGGTGATATTAGCAAACAATTTCTCCGTCTTGAGTGATTTTTTTCCTTTTGTTTTGTACTTCATACTATATGCATCACTTTGTCCATGTTTGCTTTGCTCCTGTGGGCGATACACATTGTACCAGCTTTTACCCCTCTGGGTTTATCTTCGCACTACAAGCAATACCCTTCTGGTATCGGCTATTAGAGCTGACAACCGAGCAAATTGGTTGTCAAGTATTAATCCAAAAGTTAGGGTAATATTCCTTTAAATATTCCTCATTTGATTGCTCTGCCGAATCCTTCTTCTCCTTTCAGTGTTTCCAAAATATAAGTATTACCCGGCGCACAACGCTTGATCCGATAAGGTCTTTCCCAATTAGGTGACCACTTTACCGGATTTGCTGTCCTTTGACCCGATTGGTAATTTTACTCTCCAGACCAAATCTCTCTTAGAGAATTGCTCATTCTTGACCTTTTAATTGTAATATTTTGCAATCCTCGGTTTATGGGCTTCAATGTTTTTCAAGAGCACGCAGCCGAAGGCAACTCAAGTCTTCTAAGTCATTCATCACAAAATTCTTGTAGACTTCGGCAGATAAATCGCTCCGCAACATAACGCACCTCGATCTAGTTTGAACTTCCCAAGGAGGGACTGTATTATGGCTATATATGAGTTCATAAGGTGACTCTATCAGCTCTTTTGCTCTTGGCCATCAAGGGTAATTCATCCCTAGCCCTCTCCAGAGTCTTATCTCCTTTCTCCATTTTTGAAGATCAGGTCCTGAAGGTGACACAAGCTTCAAGGGAGTCTTTTGATCATGAAATTCTTTTGGCCAAGGGGAATTGAACAGGTATGAGGCTAAAGGATTGTCACAGTCGATTGATCACCTTTGTTCTGGCTAAAGAGCCAATTTTGAAAATAGTCGATTCCAGACTCTTGGTTTTAATTCTATCTAGGTCTAAAACATGACCTTTATTAAGAGAGCCCTTCGATCTTCTATCCTTAGTCATCCGGCACCATATTCTCTTCGGCATTGGTGAAGTGGCATTTTGCCTTGTATTAACTGCGGTTGGCTTTTGCGCGTCCCGAGGCATCCGCCTCTTTGCTTCATGTCTTCAAATACCAGTTGAGGGCTTCGGCCTCAAACACATCTCCATCCACAACTGTTCCTTTTCTATCTTCTACCTACCAAAACCCTATAGCGGTTTTCTTCCTTCCTTCCGTAGATCCAATCATCTCTCATGGCCGGTGAGGACAACCGAGGCAAGCGCGCGGTGGAGGAGATCCCGGAAGAGGACATGTCAAAGAACCAGCGTCTCCGACGCATGAGGTGAGATTGGCAACCTCTATTCATGATGATGATCTATTCTGACTCACCTATAGGTTTGTTGTGAATGACAACCTTCGTCCTTTCCCTAGGACCGACAAACCCACTGATGCTGCATCTTCCACGCCGGCTTCGTCGTCGAATTCTTCCAACTCGTATAATGGCGACGATGCCCGGCGCTTCTTCTGAGAATAGAGGGCGGCCGAGGACCGCTATTCCGAGGCAATTCGAAACAACGGCCAGCTTGATATTCATCTAGGGGTCTTCCAAGCGGCCCTTAATGCGGCTGAGGAGGAGGCCAGCGCCGTTCGAGCGCGGCTGGCTAAGTCTGACGCCGTGGTAGCAGGTAAGATGAGTTCCATGAATGTTTCTATTCCGGTTTCCACTGCCTTGGTCTTGATAGTCTTCTATAATCGCTAGCTCAAACGATGCAGTTGGAGTCTCTCCGACTAGCGGCGAACATGGCCGCAGACGCCGTCAATGCTCGGGGTTCCCTCATTGACGCTCGTCTCCAAGACATACTGGCCCGTGTTCAGGAGATTGCCCTCCGCAGTGTTCGTCATGGTGCATCGGTGGCGCTAACTATGGCGGAGGTCCAGACCGAGCATGACCTCCACGCCATGGAGGTTGGCTTCCTGATTGGCGACAGCCTTGAGGGACATGAGGACTTGATAGAAGAATTCACCGTAGCGGCGGAGGCCATCGTGCACATCACATCCGCTCAGGATGTGGTGAACAAAGTCTTCGACTAGATTGTACTTAGGGGGAACCAATGAACAAAGACTCCTCTTTCATGAATGCACCTCAGTGTAATGCCCTTGTGTATGACTGTTTTTGCTTTTTATTTTTGCTCGATAGGCGATACATATCGTATCGGCTTTTATTGTCTTTGAAGATTTTCATTTTTTGAACTAGAGGCGATACCCTCCTAGTACCGGCTATTAGAATCGAGAACAAATCGGCTATCAAATGTTGACCAGATGTTAGGATAACGTCCCATAGAACTTTTCATATCAAAGGTCAAACAATTAATCAACCTAGGTCAAGCATCCTATTAAGCGAAACATAACTTCTTTAAGAAATCCATTAACTCTAAATCGCACTTACAATTTGACTCAGCATCCACATACGTCGGCCTAAACCCATCTCCAGGACTCAATGCTTATTTTTCCTTTAATCCAATGGCCGATGTGAAGCCGTGACTTTTCTACTAAAACAAACTATCAGAGCCAATTGCTTGCATCGGCTGTTGGCTTTCATTGCTGATCTTAATGAAGCCTCCTTCCCATAACTTGCCAGAAAAACATTCAAAGTCTCCTAGTTCCCAAAAGACTGGATCGACTGTTGTGATGCTCATAGATTCATCAGCGCGAACCACCTCGACATCATCCCCATGCCATTGAATCAAACACTGATACATGGTCGATGGTACACAATAGTTCACATGAATCCAATCATGGCCAATGAGCAAACTGTACGACCCTTTCCCATCGATGACGAAGAATGTGGTGAGCAGAGTCTTACTCCTGATCGTTAGTTCGACATTTATTGCCCCTTGGGTCTTAGATGCATTACCTCTAAAATCCTTAAGCATCATGTCAATCTCCATCAGATCTCCTGGTCCTTTGCCAAATTTACGAAAAGTGGTGTAAGGCATAAGATTGACAGAAGCACCTCCGTCCACTAGCATCTTGTTCATCGGCTTTCCATCAACAAGACATTTCATATATAAAGCTTTTAAGTGTCGATGCATGACTGGTTTGTCAAATATTGCTTGTTGTACAACCGTTAACTTGGCAACTATCTCCTCATACTCCGATTCATCAAAATCTGAATAAACTTCTTGATCTGCCGGAGCTCTAAACTCTTATGGCAACAGAAAAGCCATTTGGATATTAGCCGATGGTTGCTTTCTATCGACTGTTTGCTTAGTACGCCATACTTGAGGTTTACCAGATGCTTGAGCCTGTTCCATCTCTTTATTCCTTAGGCATTGCACCCTTCTCTTCTGGCTTCTTGTTAAACCTCCTAGACACCATTGGCCTTCCTGCCAAACATATTTTCTTTCGTTGCCTTCTTCTCCATGATCAGCCCAGTTTTGGTCAACAATTCGCTTTCCAAGCCGATCATGAACACTTCCATTTTTTAAGCGCCGATCCATGTTATTATGATGATATGCATCTTGAGTATGGATAGACCAGCGGTTGGTTTGAGATTGCCTAAACTCCCAATACTAATTGCTGCATTCTGGATAGTCATGTCTGGTAGGCAACCTCAAACCTTCATTCCAACAATGTCTGAAGAAAGGACAATTCCAATGTGATTTGGCTTATTTCCTTTCATACCTCTCTCTTTCTAGTTGACGCTGGTATTCTTGATCCTTTAACCAACGCTAATAATCCTTTTCCTTCTGTCGCTGCCACTTATTCAATAGAATCCGAGATGTAACTCGCGGCTTTGTCGTCCCTGCTTTTGACGTTCCTCCCTGTTCATATAGGCTCTTTTGCTCATCGCGACGTCTTTTAATATCCCTGTATTCGTCAGCTGATATTTGCATCTTGGGATCGACTGTTCCAGCTTCTTTTGATTTGGTTGATGTGAGGACCTTAGTATTTCCTTTGAGTAGCCCAGCATCAACCATGTTTTGATCTTCTGGGAAAGGATTATCATCAACTTTCATTTTTTGAGGCGTATCAAATTTGAGCCTCTCCTGCTGAATAGCCCTCTGTATATGCTGCCAGAAAATTCTGCATTCGTTGGTGGAATGAGAAGTAGCATTATAGAACTTGCAGAACTTCTTATTCTTCAACTGATCAAGGGGCAACATAACATGACCATCGGGCAACTTGATCTGCCCTTTCTCAAGCAAGAAATCAAAGAGATTGTTTGATTTGGTTATATCAAAGTCATAGCTCTCCTCGACTCTTCTTCCCCAAGGATTTGGCACCATCACTATCTTTTTGTCCCAATTCCATTCAGTCGCAGCAACCTCTTCTTCTTCATCTTCATAGTCGTCATCAACTGAGTATGGATTATAGGCTTCGGCCACTGTGGTACTCTTCTGGAATTGGGTATCTCTGCGCATACTCTGGAATTGGCTATTGAGCGCTGCCACTCGTTGAGCCAATTGACCCAAGTTGTCAAATTCTTGTCCCAGCAGCTTTTCTTTCCACATTGGCAGCATTCCTTGAACAGCTAAGGCAGCTAGTTGATCATCAGCCAAGTTTAATGAGAAGCACAAGTTCCTAGTCTCCCAGAACCTCTAAAGAAACTCAGTGCCCGATTCATTAGTCTTCTGCCTTATAGTTGTCAGATCGGTAATCTTCTTTTCTCTGGTCCCTGTATAAAAATATGTATGAAACTTCTTCTCTAAGTTAGCCTAATTGGAAATGGAATTAACTGGCAATGATGAAAACCAAGTGAAGGCTGGCCCTGATAAGGACAAGGAGAAGAAATGAACTCGATGGGCATCCTCAACTGATGCTTCGCCCAATTGTGTAAGATACCGACTAACATGTTCTATCGTGCTTGTACTATCTTGGCCAGTGAACTTAGCAAACTCTGGGAGCTTGTAATTTGTGGGAAAAGCGACCAAATCATACCATTCTGGATATGGGCATTTGTAGGAGAAGGTCAACCCTTTTGGCTTTAGATCGAACTGATTTTTCATCATCTTGGTCACCCTCAGCAGCAACTCATCAGCATTTGAATTCAGATTTCTCTGCACCTACTGACCCATCTCTGGATTGAAATCTCGTGTGCCTTGGTACCCTAGATTCAGAATCATGTGAAGGGTGTTATAGTCTGATCCATAGTGATACCCTTGTGGAATCTCCATCTGCTGGATTCTTTACTGGCTTGCTACTTAAAGTCTTTGATTATAGACATAAGGATCTATCTCTCTACGGATCCTTTGAATTGATGGTGCTATTTTTTGAGCTGGCGATGGTATGTGGTCTGATGTGCCAAAATTGATCACCTGGTTCTGATTTTGCCCCACCGGCTGTTGCACATGCTGTACTGACGGTCCAAGGTTATATTGTATCTGATTCAAAGTAGTACCTTGAGTTTGTTCAGATGAACCCTGAACTGCCTGGACATCACCATTACAAGCTGGTGCTGCTTCTTGATGGTTGGTACCGACTTGATTAGTCCCTTGGGTCGATGAATCTGGAATGTTGTAATAAGTTGGCCCAACTTGACCAACTGGACACCCATGAATCGCTTCTTTCATGGCGTTGTGGAATGTGTCCAAGAAAGCTTCATTTTGGCATGATATGGCATCATGAATAGATTTGTCTACAACCTCCGTAAAGAAACACCTGTCTTCAGCTTCAGTTGTATCTGTATGTCCCTATAATAGAACTCTTGGTAGTGGAAATTTCTGAACAATTGTGTTGCCATGTGTTTTGGTGTAGGACAACAAACATTTGCTCTGAAACTCTTCTATAGCTTTGCTGATGACAACTTTATCTCTATCAGGTAGATCTTCATAATGTATCATAAGGATGTCGTTGTTGTTGTGAATCGCCATGACGATTGTGGGGTCCCACCGAGCGTGCCAGAAATGTGTGTCGATACGGAATTTCATCCCGTGCCGAGGACACACGAGCAAGCCGAAAGGGTCCGCTCGATGGAGCTACAGATCCGCCTAGCTTCAGCACAAGGGTGGTCGATCCTGCGCACTCCTCCCGAGACTTGCCAGTCAATTTGACCCTGCAATTGATAAGGAGAGAAAGTTTATCAGTAATTAAGGGCGAAACATGTCGGTATTGCCAGACAGTCCCGAATGTGCGGCTCTAAGAGCCAATATGAAAGGAGATTGACTAAATAGTCGACTCCAGCATATTCGTAAGAATAAATCGATTAAAACTCATGGGGTTGTGCAAGAAGAATCGATTATCGTTCAGGATGAATATCATTCTTTAGACAAATATTGGTCAATGGCGATAAGATATTAACAATAATTAATTCATGTTGAGCCAATGACTACAAGTAACCGAACCCCTTTTTATAAAAGAAACAATTCATCATCATTCAACCATTTAATAGAGGTAAATCTAATGAACATATTATATCTCATCTATCGCTATGACCAGTGTTGCATGAGGCAGAATCATGCAGGCCGTAGAAACAACAATAGACTCAACGACCCTAACTTATTACTAATATCAGTGGAGCATGAGGCAGAATCATGCAGGCCGTAATACAATAATAAGATCATGGGGCTAACACATCTTTCAACCTGTCGCTACTTCAATGATCTCGTGATGTGAACTATTTGTGAAAGCGCTTGATATCGGCTAAAACAGTCGATTCGGGCATAGCGTACAGTTAAGGTCATGCCCTCTTAGGAACAGATCTACCAAATAACAATCCCCACTCCACAGTGCTAACAGTGGGGTGTGAGGCAGAATCACACAGGCCGTGATAACAGGCCATGAAACAGTTTTCGCTAGCCAATAGATCTACTTAAAATTAGACACGCCTTAACCACACGCTATGCACGATCAAGATTGATATAAAATAGCCGATAAAGCATAATTCATCATTTAAAGTACAGATTAGATCAGTTTAGATTAACAAACGATGGGTTAAAAGGATATAAGGCCGATCTAGATCAATCCCAATCGGGCGAAGTGATATTGTTGTAATTAAATAAATAATGGAAGCAATAAACAATATCGATAACTTAATCAAAATTAATGAATGTAAGCCAATCAAGACACCAATGCCATCTAATGGACATCTCGACCTAGATGATGGAGGTAAATCGGTTGATCAAACTCTCTACCATTCTATGATTGGTAGTTTATTATATTTGACCACATCTAGGACCGACATCATGTTAGTGTGTATGTGTGCTAGATTTCAAGATAATCCTAAGGAAGCTCACATGGTTGTTGTTAAAAGAATCCTTAGGTACCTTAAGCACACACCAAGCATTGGTCCTTAGTATCCCAAAGGAGCTAGATTCCAACTAGTTGGCTATTCCGTTTTGGATTATGCCGGTTGCAAAATTGATAGAAAAAGCACATCATGAGGGTGCCATTTGCTTGGTAGATCACTAGTGTCTTGGACCTCGAAGAAGCAAAATAGTGTGGCATTGTCCACCACCGAGGCGGAGTACATTGCCGCGGGTGCTTGTTGTGCACAAATTCTTTACATAAAGCAAACTCTTCTAGACCATGGTGTAGTTCTAGAAAAGGTACCTCTCTTGTGTGACAATGAGAGCGCGGTAAAGCTTGCTAATAACCTGGTTCAACACTCTCGCACCAAGCACATAGATATCCACCATCATTTTCTTAGAGATCATGTTGCTAAAAATGATATATCACTAGAAGGTGTAAGGACCAAGGATCAATTGGTGGATATCTTCACTAAACCATTGGATGAGGCTATGTTTTGTCAGTTGAGGAATGAGCTCAATGTGCTTAACCTTAGTAACTTCAATAAAAAATGAGCTTGTGTTGTCCCTTGCATTGCATTGTAATATAAAACATGTTTAATTTTTAGTAATGCACTTAGCGCTTGTCTAACATGGTTAAGATAACCACCACAAAGCGTGTGAAAAAGCTTAACCTTGGATCAAACTTGACAAGCAACTAGATTTACTTTCTTGTATTGCATTGCATATGCATGTGTGTTGCTTTGTCAGCTCTTTTCGATTATCTTTTGAGCATCTGCTGTGTTTGTCCACATGTTGCTCCTCGCCCTTTTGTTGCCTATTTTCCTAAAAAGAATTATAGCCGAAGGCAAATTATTTTAAAAAATTTTGAGGGTTTGAGAGAAGTCTCTTATATCAGTCCCAATTTGTGTTTCTTTTTTATCTTATTGAAGTTAGGACTCGATTGGGAAAAAGTGGCGCGCAGGATTGAAGCAAAACAGCAGCTGAAGAGTGACCGGACGCATCACCGGACTCTGCTACCGAGAGTCCAGTCATTACTTTTGAGGAACTGCTACTGAAGGAGGACCATACGCTAAACAGTGTTTGCCCAGTGTCTAGTGTGATGTGCCTCTGCATCCGATCATGTGCGTTCACATGTCATCGGACGCGTCCGATTGCCATTTAGGCATTTCTACACCTCTCTGTACTTGACCGGACTCTAGTTTGCTGCATCTAGTCATTTTCACCGGTGCGTCTGATCACTTCAACTCATGTGGATTAGATCCATTTCTTCTGTAACTGTCACAAGGGGGCCCTCATTTATATCATTGCGTCTGCGCCGCCCTACCCTAGCCGACGCACTGCCCTCACATCTCCGCTGTCGTACCTGCGCCTGCGCCTCCATCACCATGTCTGTGCCACCCTACTCTAGCCTACGAGCCACCCTCACATCTCCGCCGCTGCACCATCGCCTATGTCGCCATGACCGCATCCACGCCGCCCTACCCTAGCTAATGCGCCGCCCTTACATCTCCGCCGCCGCATCCGCGCTCTCTACACTAGCGCCCTTCTCGTGCTCCCGGTCTTGCTCTTGCCGCACTTCATCGTGCTTGCCCGGTGCTCACCGCCACCACCGGAGTTTCCTCCTCGCCTCGACTCGTCGGCTTCTCGACTCCCTCTAGCGACCTCGCGTGTCTTTCTCTCGGCGTCCCATGCTCGTACACCGGTGATTCCCTTGGCCAGCTACCATTCCTCTAGGTGCTCCACCTTGATGTCTAGCACCGTGCACCGGCATTTCCATGACCTGCTACGCCCCTAACTTGTTCTGGTTGCCTTGATTCGTGGTGCCCTTGCGTTTGTCAATGACTTACCTTTTCACAGGGATTCTTCTTGTTCTAAGGTAGTAAACCAAATTTATTCTATTCGTACCTCACTGCTTGCTTCTGATTAGGATCTTGCTCATCTCTAGAATATAATGTGATGCTTATATGTATTCCATCTATTTCTATCCATGCAGCGAGACGGTTCGTTTGAGGTTACTTAGCAGCTACCAGTGCCAGTTGAACCTGAGGCCAAGCCCGTGAGTACAGAACAGAGGCCAAACCTCTTAAGTGTCAGTGGTTCTTGTTAGCTTCAGAGATGGCATGTTGCAAGAATGTACGGGTGGTCCCGGCGATGAGGATCCAAGGCCTCCGCCTCACCTGATGGCTCAGCAAAAAGGAAAGGTGAAAAAGACTACAAAGAAGAAGCACAAGTTCGAAGATGTTGAGGTAGAGAGGGCAGCAGCAGTGGCAGCCACCGCAGAGCGTGCCGAGAGAGGTGGATCTAGCAATGGCATTCGCATAGGTGATCAGTTGTCACCAGCTCAGAGGGCTACTGTCAAGAGGATTGAGGCTAGTCTTGGTAGTCCACCTAGGACTATCATGCTTGGAGGACGGCGTGTCTTTTAGAGGATGCTCTAGAGGTCTCTCGTGCAAAGGAGAGTCAGACACAGGGGGTGACTGAGCAACAGACACAGTCGGCAGAGTAGACAGAGGACGCTCAATAGGGAGAGCAGGTTGAGGAGGCAGAGCAGGCAGCACAACCATAGCTTCGATGCTCCAGTCGCACACGCACTCAGGTGTCACCGAGGCCTCAGACATAGAGGCGGGGCTCTCATCCACCTTCTAGACCATAGGGTCCACCTCCCATGGTACACCTTGACCTGAGGGCAGCCACAGCCAGACAGGTGCAACAGCTATGGTTCGTACAGTTTGAGGATTGGTTTCCACCAAGGCAGGATGAGCGTGCCCTTAGAGCACTTCTACACTATATTGTAGGAGGACTTCTATAGTGCATATCTCAACAACGGTGTTGCCTTTAGATGTCAGCGGGTCTGCTCCATATAGTCTCTAGTTGCAGCTATAGGCAAGCAGATCTATCCTCACCTTTCTTATCTGTCAGGCTTGTCAGATGTCCTTGGATGGACTGGTCGGTATGTTACATCTTGAGTCCGTGAGTTCTACTCCTCCTTGTGGATTGACCAGAGTTACAAGTTTATTCACTTTGCTTTCTAAGAGCATGACTATAGGCTCCAGAGCTCAAGGGTTAGAGAGATACTGGGGATTCTAGAGTTACCTATTTGCCTTCATGAAGTATGCTATAGACAGACAGAGCCTCCGAGATGCCCTCACGATGGACTTGTGCCACCTACAAATCTTGTCAGACCGTGCTTCACAGAGCTGTTTGGCGAGGGGTCGAGCAGGACACCATGTGACCTTACACCAACAGCTCAGCTCCTTGATGCTATTATAAGGAGGACTCTGCTCCTGAGGATGGGCTACCGTGAGGGCCTGACTCGCATTCAGCTATGGCTAGTGCATTTCCTGGTGTCTCAGACTGTCTTTGATATTTGGGATGTGATGCTTTCAGAGATGGAGGACACACTAGCAGAGGGCTTTAGAGGTCACCGTCAGCTTCCTTATGCTCATTGGATAACTTTCCTACTCCGAAAGCTAGTTCCACATAAGTCCCCAGAGATAATGGCAGAGTGAATAGGTGCTACCACTGAGTTTCCACAGTATGACATGAGCCAAATGCTACATCACAGTCGTGCGAGGACACCTCGCCACTCGAGCCATCGCCTAGAGGTACCAGAGACAGTAGCTCAGTAAGATGAGATCATCAGGGGCATTACAGAGACAAAGGAGGAGGAGCTAGATGCCCAGCAGGAAGATGTGGTCGAGAACGACCCTACTGACAGCTCAGATGATGACTATCAGTCGATTCCACAAATGGCTCCTCGACCATAGGACAGAGAGGCCAGTGGCTCCAGCTCAGCTCCACCATAGCCACCGTAGACTGATCCCGCACTTCTAGCTGTACTTGAGTGGATGAGACAGGACTAGGCACGCCAGGCACAGGAGACCACAACTACACTTGCTCAGGTTCAGGCACGACAGGATGAGTTTCAGTGGCAGCAGTAGCAGCTTATGATTCAACAGCAGTTACTTGGCTTCATGCAGCAAGTATTCACTGCTATTGGGGTTGTTCCTCAACAGTCTACACTTTAGATAGGCTAGCCTGCCACCACCACTCCAGTGACTCTAGCTGTATAGCCCAGTGGGCTTCTGAGTCAAAGACAGCTAGTTCCTTAGTTTGCCTCACCTACAAAGTAGGTGTCTCAGTGGTTTGCTTCACCAGGGACAGCTCAGGGTCCGCACTTTACTCCTATTGTTACGGGCTTCACTCTGACTCAAACTTCTTCGGCATAAGTGATGGATACCCCAGTCTCCAGGAGTCTCGGCGCTACCTTCAGTGAGCTTATAGGGTAGCCTACACCTCCAGTGTTCCAAATCTCTATCCCTACCATAGCTGCTCCAGTTACTATGACTATAGAGATGACTCCGTCATCTGTTGCATCATCTGAGCCACCTCAGACAGTCACTCCTACACTTGAGGCTTTAGCGACAGCGATAGCGACAGATGCGGCAGATGTGGCTCCACTTCCTACAGTGACACCTCTAGAGTCATAGGCCATGCCAGTTACTGAGCAGACCTAGACCGCTTCACTTCACTTCCAACAACAGAGGATCAGACCGCTTAGAGCTCAGGGTCAGAGGGTGATGCAGCTCAGTTCTAGATCTCTCATCGCTCCTCAGTGCCCGACTCGTCTGCTCTTATCCTGTCATCCAACCCTTAGGTTTTGGTGCTTGTCACCAAAGGGGGAGAGGGAGCAAGTATGTTAGATCGAGGGGGAACATGTGAGATGGTCTCGATTCATTTCTTTTGGTCTTTTGTGTGTGATACTTCATGCATTCACGTTTATTTTCATGCATTGTATTATATTCATGTGATGGTGAGACTTATGTGACATGTGTGCTCTCTACATTGATATATATATATATTTGCCATGTCACTTGGTTATGCTCATTTGCTATGCTTCCACGTTTTACTCCATTTCAAATGAGCTTTACTTCATGTACTGATGCTTAATTCATATTTTTTTAGTACACCATGTTGGCTTGGGTCATACAAGCATGCCTAACTCCTTTGTTCTTATTGTCAAATGCCTATATGAACCAAGCATGTTGAAAACCTCACTCATCTCTATTACATACTCGAGGTTGTGTTGTCATCAATCACCAAAAAGGGGAAGATTGAAAGCATCTAGGCTCCAAGTTGGGTTTCGGTGATTAATGACAACATGAGATTACTATGACTAACGTGTGTTTTGCAGAGGCAATTTGAGTTAGGTCATGGTAATGGAAATTGATTGGGCAATCATGGTTGTCATGCCCCTGTAGATGGAAATCGTTTCGGTTTTCAAAGGATGGACGACAAGGTTAAGGACGGACTAGTTCTAAGTGTCATTTGGCGTTAGAGGGACACTTAGAGTAGTTTAGGACTTTGTTTTTCCTTCGACCATACTATTAAGGAGGGTATGGACTAATAGCTTGACCTAGGTGAGTCTAATGGATTAGGTGTGGTGCACACGTGTCAAACTTAGCACTAGGTAGCTTAGGAATAGCTCTAAGATCGATAGAGGTCAACTTCATTCTCGAAGGATTTTGAATTGGAAGTGAATGGAGGGTCAAATGACTGACCGGACGCTGGTTTGGTTGTGACCGAATGTAGCGTGAAGAGTCTGGTCAGTTCATTTGATCAGCAGCTATAGTCATGTACTGACCAGACGCTAAACTGTACATGACCAGACGCTAGGGTGCATGCGTTCGATCAACATCAGAGAGCATCCATAGGGGCATTTTGCTAACTGGACGTGTCCAGTGGGTGATGACAGGATGTAGGGTAGAGTCTAGTCAGAGCTAATGGCTCTCTCTAACATAGTGACGTGTACTACTGACTGGCACGTCCGGTCACCCCAAAACTTGTTGAGTTGGCCTCTACCCGTTATGTTTTGAATGAGGAGGTATAAATACTTATCCCACTCGTTCATGGGAGTACTCTTGCCCAATTGTTCAGCTGTGAAATGCCTTTAGAGTGCAAGGGAGAGCAAGAGCCTAGTGTGGTGACTGAGAGTTGATAATCCAAGATTAAGGACCTCACTAGTGCATAGGGAGTAGCAAGTGTGCATCCACCTTTCTTATTAGGATTGTCTTGGTCAAGTGAGAGTTTGTACTTGTTACTCTTGGTGATTGCCATCACCTAGATGGCTCGGTGGTGGTTGAGAGCTTGGTGATCATTCGGCGGAGCTTGTGGATGACCCAAGTCATGTTGTGAGCAGTTGTGGGTGATTCGTCGTGACGGAGTGTCAAAGAATCAGCCCATAGAAAGCACTTGATTCTTGCGTGGATCAAGGGGAGCTACACCCTTGCGCGGGTGCTCCAATGAGGACTAGTGGGGAGTGGCAACTCTCCGATACCTCAGGAAAACATTGTCGTGTTCCTTTCCCTCTCTTTATTTTGAGCATTTACATTAGAGCAATTCATTTCATGTCTTTACATTCCTAGAATTGCCATGCTAGAGTAGGATTGAAACCTAGGGTGCAAAACTTTTGTACGGCAGAACAATAGAAACACATTCTAAACACATGGGGTGAAATGGGCTAAGTATAGGGCTTAATTATTGCAAAAAAAAATAGAATTAGCCCAATTCGCCCCCCCCCCCTCTCTTGGGCATCTTGATCGTTTCACCACACTTGATCATTGATTGAACCAAGATACATCTTCATCTTTCTCTTCCAATAATCATAGCATATACCATCAAAGAACGGTGGTTTGCCCTTCACATGGTTGAACATAACTTGAGCCATTTTTGACACCGAGGTTGTTAAGCCTTCAGTCAAATGGTGACCACGGCTCCAATACCACTTGAAAGGTCCTAATATGGCTAGAGGGGGGGTGAATATCCTATTTAAAAATATACAAGATCACTAGAGCAATTTGATTAATAGAACAAATAGCGAAATGCAAACTTCGTCAAGCTCTATATGGGTTACAAGCCACCTATCCAACAATTCTAGATACTAAAATCACTAGACACACAATTGGCTAGGTCACCATTCACTAAGAGCTCTCACACTTGCTACACTAAAGAGCTCCACTAGAAGAACTTAAGCTACAAAGCAAGCTCTCAAATCTAGCTACACTAAAGAGTTTGCGGGTAATGTAAAGGTGTGAGTAGGGTGATTATATCACCGGAGTAAACCAATCACAAGATGAATACTAATTCAATTACCGGGAGAATACCAAAGGGCAAGAGACAACCAATTTTTCTCTCGAGGTTCACATGCTTGCCGGCACGCTAGTCCCCGTTGTGTCGACCAACAATTGGTGGTTCAATGGCTAAGAGGTGTTGCACGAGCCTTGTCCACATAATTGGACACCGCAAGAACATACCCACAAGTGAGGTAACTCAATGACACGAGTAATTTACTAGAGCTACCTTGCGGCTCTTTACCGGGGAAGGTCCAAGACCCCTCGCAATTCTTGGAGCCAGCCATGAACAATCACCAACATGTGCCAAAGCTCCTCTGCTGCTCCAAGCCGTCTAGGTGGTGGCAACCACCAAGAGAAACAAGAAATTCACAGCCACAATGATCCCCAAGTACCACTAGATGCAATCACTCAAGCAAATATACTTGGAAACACTTCCAATCTCACTATGATGATGAATCAATAATGGAGATGAGTGCGAGGTGTTTGCTTAAGCTCACAAGGATGTCAAGTATGTCAAAGTGCCAAGAAAGTGAGCCCTAAGCTGGTACCATTCTATTTATAGAGCCTCAAGACTCAAAGAGCCATTGGGCACCCTCGGGCTGACCGGACGCGCCCCTACGTCCGATCACCTATGGCCATCCACGTGTCCCCATTTGAATCTGAGCCGCCCGATCTCAACAGTAACTTCAACGATCTCCGATGTGTTAATGAATGACCGGACGCGTCCCCAAAATGATCGGACTCACATTCATAGTGCATACAATTATGTCCAGTAAGGTTCCAAAGCGCAGAAAACAAGACCGGACACGCCCGGTCGAAGGTGACCTAACGCGTTGTGGCGTCCGGTACTCACTGGCCTCTTCTCTATGCGCACGACATCAGCATACGTCAGCAAAGTTGCTTTTTGCCTGCGCATCCGGTCGCCACAATGCGCCTGCGTCCGATCGCACCACCGAACGTCTTCACCTCAGCTTGAGATGACCGGACGCGGCCGTTGTGTCGGATCCTAGCGTCTGGTCGCTCACAGGCCGACTCGGCTAGAGCTGCACCACCTCGCTATAAATGACCAAATGCGCTGGGGTGAGTCCGGTCACCCCACGGACAGCGTCCGGTCGTGGACTTCTTCCTCCTTTTCTTTTTCTAAGTCCACAATCACTTCACCCTTGCTTCCATATTGCTAACCACAAAGTGCAGATCTTATGTGCACATGTGTTAGCATTTTTCAAAGCATTTTACAAGGGTCAAAGATAGCACATTAGGTTCCTAAATGTATATGCAAAAGTCATGTCACCTAGTGGCACTCGATAAACCATTTATCCAAAGATTTTTTTTTTTTATAGTATGGATATCGATCCTAAGTCACTCACACCCTCTATGGTGTCTTAAGTTCAAAATAAAAACCTATTATATACCTTTGCCTTGATCTTCATGGTTTTTGTTTTTGTCTTTCTTCTTTTCCAAGTTGAGCTTGATCATCTTCAACATATGTCCATCTCCATCTCCATGGACTTCATCAAAATGCTCCACACTTGGATTGCACCAACATAGCTCATATCACAACTCCTGACAAAGTTTAGTGCTAGGTTTCATCAATTATCTAAAACCAAACTAGGGATTTCAGAAAGCACATGAGAATCCCGAAATGGGGTCATCATTCGATCCCAAGAATCCCAAAGTGTGGTTGTCATCCAATCCCACACAATTAGTAGAACGCTATGTACATGCAGTGCGTGCAGCAACAGTAGATGGTGCCTGGAGCGCATGCTAGCCCTACCAAGCAGTGGTACCACGGAGCGCAACAGCGGTTGTATAGGTATGCAACAATAAACCCCTCGACGCTGGTATAAAAGGTGACATCAACGAAGGAGCAGCAACAGAGGAGGAAGCAAGAGTCTAGGATAGCAGTGCGATTGTGAGAGCAAGTGTTGTAGTCCTAGTTTCCCGTTCCAACTTGAAGTCTCTGTAGTCCTGAGCAGGAGCAGTGCCTCGCCCGCTCACCACTTGCCGCTATCCACCACACCCGATCCCGCATGACTCTAGTGGCAAACCATCGCTAGCCTCTTCCGACACCAACACAAACTACTTCAAATCTCACCCCCCCCCCTCACGCCACCTCTTCAACTACCAATGAATTGGCCTCCCTGAAGATTACTTTATATGCAGTCCCTAACCATGAGATCCCTAGCCTCGGCATGCTTAAATCTGGAGGAGGAGGATAACCTACCTCATGAGGCGCCAATGGTTTAGATCTAGAGTGCATGGATCAGAGGTGGGGGTGGTTGGGGGGTGGAGGTTGGAGCGGGGGAGTGAGAAAATCATGTTGTAAGTTGTTACTTGTAGGAAGCGAATATAAGGTTGACCAGCATCGTAGAATTTATTTGATTCCTATCTAATAGCCGTAGAGGTGTCTAGACGAGACAACTAACACATGCATATGTGGTAATAAGTAGCCATCACAAAAAGGTCATTATATAAACACATACAGTTTAATGGTTAATTAATTTGTCAATCAAGTTTATATAATTAAACAATATGCTATAATTCACACGCACACGCACACGCACACACGCATAGGCGCGCACGTGCACACACGCACGCGTGCACACACACAACGGTGTTCCTCGAGCGCTGGACATGAGGAAAGCGCAGGAGAATCCTGAGGAGGGTCATCATTCGATCTCAAGAACCCCAAAGCGTGGTTGTCATCCAATCCCACGCGATTAGCAGAACGCTAAGTACGCGTGGTGCGTGCAACAACAGCAGATGACGTCTGGAGCACATGCGAGCCCTACCAAGTTGTGTTGCAGCAGAACACGACAACTGTTGACCAATAAACCCCTCGACGCTGGTATAAAAGGCAACATCAGTGACATAGCAGCAATACAGGAGGAAGCAAGAGCCCATGATAGCAGTGCGAGTGTTGTAGACCTAATTTCCCGTTACAACTTGTAATCTCTATAGTCCCAAGCAGGAGCAATGCCTCGCCTGTAGTGAGGTAGTCCACCATAGGCCCTTCACACCGTCCTCCAATCCACTGTTGTAGGAGACCACTCACCACTCGCCGCTATCCACCACACCCGATCCCGCATGACACTAGTGGCAAACCTTCGCTAGCCTCTTCCGACACCAACACAAACTTTATATGCAGTCTCTGACCACAAGATCCCTAGCCCCAGCATGCTTAAATCTGGAGGAGGATGACAACCTACCTCATGAGGTGCCAATGGTTTAGATCTAGAGTTCACGGATCGGAGGTGGGGGTTGTGGGGGGTGGAGGTGGAGCGGGGGAGCGAGAACATTGCGTTGCAAACTGTTACCAGTAGGAAGCAAATATAAGGTTGAGCTAGCGGTGTAGAACTTGTTTGATTCCAATCTGATAACCGCAGAGGTGTGTAGATGTGACAACTAATGCAAGCATATGCGGTAAAAAAAGGTCACAATATAAACTCATATAGTTTAATGGTCAATTAATTTAGAAATCAAGTTTATATAATTAAACAATATACTATAATTCACATGCACACACACGCACACGCGCGCGCGCACGCAGACTCACACATGCGCACACACCCACTCACACGCACACTCACACACACCGGTGTTCCTTGAACACAGGGCATGAGGAAAGTGTAGGAGAATCCTAAGCAGTGTCATCATTTGATCCCAAGAATCCCGAAGCGTGGTTGTCATCTAATCCCTAAGTACGCGTGGTTAGCGCAGCAGCAGCAGATGACGTCTAGAGCGCATGCGAGCCCACCCAAGCGGTGGTGCTGCGCAACGCTACAGCTGTTGACCACCGTACAACAATGAACCCCTCGATGCTGGTATAAAAGGCAACATCAACGGAGTAGCAACAGAGGAGGATGTAAGAGTATAGGATAGCAGTGCAAAGAGATTAAGAGCGAGTGTTGTAGTCCTAGTTTCCCTTTCCAACTTGCTGTGGAGATGTCTAGGTTTTAGGCATCCGACATTGCAACTTGCTCGAAACCTTCTCAAATTTTTATCATAGCTTCCACATGCAATCACACGACACCTCGACAAGTTTCGTGAATTTCAGACTTCGTTTGCATTTTCTATAATTTAAATACACTCCGACCACAAGCGGGTCATCATGTTTGGCGAACAAGGCGTTCAAAATTTTGGGTGAGTTCCTGCATACGGCCTCAAAATACACTCTACAACATGACTATCACTTTTTGAATGGCTACATTTCATTATTTCATGCACCTGCAGTTCAAATTTACTTTTTCAGAAAAAAATGCAAGTAAACAAAATTAATTCAAGAAATATAGCAAAAAGTTATAAAAAGGTCCCAAATTTTAACATGTGCTTGTAAACAATAGATAAGGTCTACAAAAAAATTGAAATCAAAATTCAAAAAAAACAAAAATACTTTGCCGAGTGCCATGCCTGACACTCGCCAAAGAGGGCCTTTGCCGAGTGCCAGGCCGCAGCACTTGGCAAAGGATATTTCGAAAAAAAAATCCCTTCTGGAATAAGGGCCCACGGCCCATCCTCCTCCAACCCTATCCTCATTCACGCCTGCCCCTCACCCGCGCCAGCGCCGCCGCCGCCACTCCCGCCGCCGCACCGGCCGTCGCGCCCCACGCCGCTCGGCCTCACCGCCCCGGCCCGCGCCACCACGCCCCACGCTGCCCCTCGACGGCCGGCCCCGCGCCGCCGCCCGCGCCCTCCGGCCTCCACACCCACGCCGCCATAGCCCGCGCCGCCGCCCCGGCGATGCCCCAGCCCCACACCGCCCCTCGGCGGCCGGCCCTACCCTCGGCCCGGCCGTCCCTATAGAGAGGAGGAGGAGCCCGACCGCGGTGCCCTGCCCCCAGCCCTGCCGTCCCTGTAGAGAGGAGAAGGGGAGAAAGAGAAGGGGAGGAGGAGAAGGGAGGTGGGAGGAGAAGGAGAAGGGAGAAGGAGAAGGGAGCAGAAGGAGAAGGGAGGAGAAAGAGAAGGGAGGAGGAAGAAGGAGAAGGGAGGAGGAGGAGGAAGAAGAAGAACGAGAAGGGAGGAAGGAGGAAGAAGAAGAAGGAGGAGGAAGAAGGAGAAGGGGGGAGGAGGAGACGGACCTCGGTCCGATGACCGTTCACGTTGTTCGTCGACGACGTTTGTCCACTCCGTTGTCCCTGCACATCGCCGTTCGTCCACGCCGTTGTCCCCGTCCCTCGTCGAAGAAAAGGTAAAGGCTCCAGGGGTGTCGGCCTTGGTGCCGTTTATGTGTTGACACCCTTCGTGCTGGGTTTGTGTATGTGTGGGCCATCGTGCCCCAAATGTGGACGTCGACCATCGTGCCGGCTTTTTCTTGCAGGTTTTGGAAACCTCCCCGTATAGGGGAGGTTCTACCGAATTTTTCAAGTAATAGTGATGTGTTTCTTCTTTTGCAGAGCAGGAGCTGTCGGAGGGGACCCGGAGCACCTCGGCGATCCCGATCGTCTTCATCGGCGCTACGGTCGTGCCTGCACTGCTTCATCTCGCCACTGCACCGACTAGCCACTGCGCCGCTAGCCTTTCTCCACTACCACCCTAGGTATAATTGACCTCTGTTGCTTACAGTTGTCGTACATAACCCGGTTAGGCGTCTCCCGTCCGAAACAGATATGGTTGGAGGTATGCGGATCTTTGCATATCTATGACCGTGGATGCGTAGATGGGTTAGTTTCCATGTTCTGCTCGGATTCGAGATGGAGTTTCGGCACCACCTCCCTGTTGTTCTCTGGATACACACTCTCCCTTCTAGGATGTGTATCGAGAGAACAACGGGGAGGTGCTGCCGAAATTCTATCTCGGATCGGAGTAGAGCATGGAAACTAACCTCATCTACGCATCCGCGGGTGGGATTAGGACCTATCCTCACCTATTAGACAGCAGGCACGCCGTGTAGATGCAACTGATGGTTATATTACTCCGTTATGTGTATATGGTATTGCTCCGTTATGTGTATATGCTAGAGGATGGAGAACCGTGAGTGGATGTACATGGGATGCCCAAGTCAGGCTCAAATCACCCGTGAATGGATGGATAAGACCGAGAAATTCTTGGACCATGCATTTAAGGAAGCTAAGGGAGCGAGAGACACGTTCTATCCCTGCAGCGATTGTGAAAACAAGAAAAGAAAAACAAGGGAAGTCATGATGAAGCATCTTTGCAAGTTTGTATTTATGCCAAACTATACCCGGTGGGTGTACCATGGTGAAGCCTATCGTCCTAGAGAGGAGGTCATGAGACGACGCTTGGAGGCATTTGATGGTGATGGCGGGGTAGAAGGATGGTTAGGTGACTATGAGGATGCGATGTTCGCTGAAAGACCTCCGGAGGTCGAGCAGGAGGATGAGGAGGAGGAGCCAGAGCCAAGCGCTAAGGCGTTCTTGGCCATGTTGGAATCGGCACAGAAGTTCCTACATGAGAAGACAATGGTTTCTCAACTAGATACCATTTCGCGCCTACTAGGGTTGAAGTCCCAGCACAACATGACTCGAGCCTGCTTCGATGCTATGATGGCAATTATTGGGGATTTGCTTCCAGAGGGTCATCATCTGCCAAGTAGCTTGTACGAGTCAACAAGACTCCTTCGGGCACTGAAGATGCCGTATGAGCAGATACATTGTTGTCCGAAGGGGTGCGTCCTATTTAGGAAAGATCACAAGGATGCAAAGTACTGTCCAAAGTGTAAATCCTCTAGGTATGTGGAGGTAGACAAAGGTGATGGCAAGATGGAGCAGAATGAGGGGATCCCCATGAAAGTCCTACGATACCTTCCGATCATATCGAGGCTCCAACGGCTATTCATGTCCGAGGAGTCCGCGAAACAGATGACATGGCACAAGAATGGCGTTCGATACAATCCTGACAAGATGGTACATCCAGTAGATGGTGAAGCATGGAAAAGCTTTAATGGCAACCATCGTGGCAAAGATGAAGAGGCCCGTAATGTACATATTGCATTGGCAACGGATGGGTTCAATCCTTATGGAACGATGTCGGCCCCATACACTTGTTGCCCCGTGTGTGCTATCCCCCTCAATCTCCCCCCCCCCCGGGGCCCTACTTCAACCGCAAAACATATTCTTGACGTTGATAATTCCTGGACACTCGGGAAACAAAATGGGTGTGTACAAGGAGCCGGTTTATGATGAATTGATCAACGTTTGGAATGAAGGCGTATGGACTTACGACCGAGCTACAAAGAAGAACTTCAAAATGTATGTTTGGTACTTGTACTCCATGCATGACTTCCTAGCCTATGGGATATTCGCCGGCTGGTGTGTCCACGGGAAGTTTCCATGCCTAGTATGCAAGGCAGCTCTACAGTTCATTTGGTTGAAGAAGGGTGGCAAGTTCTTGTCGTTCGACAAGCATCGGCAGTTCCTCCCTCTTGACCATCCTTTTAGAGAAGACACCAAGAACTTCACGAAAGGTGTCATGGACCGACCCTGCACCTCAGAAGATGACCGGTGGCCAGGTTCATGCTCAGATAGATGCTCTCGTGGTCCCGACGTAGAAAGATAATCCAAAGAAGGGTAAAAGAAAGAATGTTAATCCAAAGAAAGATAATCCAAACAAAGATCGCTTTGTGGGCTATGGTGTGGAACATATGTGGACTCATAAGTCGGGATTGGAGAGGCTTCCCTATTTTGATGACCTTCTCCTTCCACATAACATAGATGTAATGCACACTGAGAAGAATGTCGCTGAAGCACTTTGGGCAACACTCATGGACATTCCTGACAAGACAAAGGACAACCCTAAGGCTAGAGTAGACATGGCAACACTATGCGATAGACCAAAGCTACAGATGCTGCCTCCAAGAGACGGCAAACCATGGAAAAGGCCTAAGGCCAATTATGTCTTGGAAAAGAAGCACAGGACGGAAGTGATACAACGGATGCAGACGTTAAGTTTCCCTGATGGGTTTGTAGCGAATCTGAGGAGGGCAGCGAACCCAGATACTGGCCGAGTGTTAGGGATGAAGAGTCATGACTTCCACATATGGATTGAGTGGCTTCTTCCGTCGATGGTTCGTGGCTACATCCCTGAGCATGTCTAGAAGGTGCTGGCAGAGTTGAGCTTTTTCTTCCGCCAGCTTTGTGCCAAGGAGATCTCTCTGAAAGTGGTTGAGTTGGAAAAAATGGCACCCAAGTTGCTCTGTAAGTTGGAGAAGATCTTTCCACCTGGCTTTTTCTTGTCGATGCAGCATTTGATTTTGCACCTCCCGAACGAGGTCCGAATGGGGGGGCCCGTGCAGAACCGTTGGTGCTATCCAATCGAGAGATGTCTAAAGACTTTTCGCCAGAAATGTGGAAACAAAGGCAGGATTGAGGCTTCCATAGCAGAGGCATTCATTCGCGAGGAGGTGTCAAACTTCACAACATTATACTATAGTGACAACCTTCCTAGCGTGCATAATCCACCCCCTCATTACAACGAGGACGAAAATGAATCGACCCTCAGCCTATTCAAAGGGCAACGCGGGAGATCAAGTGGAGCATCCAAAAAGTTCTTGACCAATGAAGAGTGGTGCAAGATCATGCTCTACGTGTTGACGAACCTTGATGAAGTCGACAAGTATCAGAGGTAAATTCTCAACGAACTTGTTACATAGCCAGTCATCTTTTCTGCATCCAACAACCTTGTTGCTTGTCGGTGCAGGGAATTTTTTGACCAATACTGGCATCATCCAAGGCCACCTTCTGACCATGAATGAGAGACCCTTCTTGAACATGGTTCGCCTGATTTCATTACATGGTTCCAAAGAAAGGTACCTTTTGACCAACTTAGCTCGTTCCAAGTTTGGCGTTCCTAGTTACCTAATTTCATTTCTCTCCTGCTTTACCTTGCAGTGCCAAAGTGATTTGTCTATAAGTGCCGAATTATGACAAGTGGGCAAAGGCTTTGACTATAAGGTCTCGTCATTTAATGCTTATGACGTGAATGGATATCACTTTCACACAACAAGCTACGAGAAGAGTCGGCCCAATGCAAAGACCACGAATACCAGAGTATATACGCCCGGAGTAGTTACGCCCGGAGTAGTTACGCCCGACGCTGAGCAGGAGGACTATTATGGCATAGTTGAAGAAATATATGAGATCCAATACGATGGTGAAAAAGCACCTAGGCCAGTCATATTCAAATGCCAGTGGTTTAATCCTACAGTATCAAAAAAGTCCCCTAAACTTGGGATAGTCGAAACTAGACAGGATTCCTTCTATCCAGGAGATGATGTCTATATTATGGCTCAACAAGCCAGGCAAGTTTATTATTGTCCATATGCTTGCAAAACCGACCCACGTCTTTAGGGTTGGTATATTGTGCACAAGGTATCACCACATGGTAAATTACCTCGCCCAAACGATGATGATTACAACTTGAACCCACCCACGCATGATGACGGGGAGTTCTATCAACAAGACGAGGGGCTACCAGGGATGCTTGAGATAGACTTAACAGGAGAGATTGAAATGGAAGTAGACGAGGAATGGGTTGTTGACGAGGAAGCTGCAGATGAGGTGCATGATCCGAGAGACTTGAAAATGCTTGACGGACTACAACTAGGCAACGACAACAATGAGGATGAGCCTGTTGATGATTTGGAAGCTCTTGATAGTGATGAGATACCTATCGTTCAGATAATCCTGATCATGAAGAATATTAGAAATACATGTAATACTATGTTATTTTGTAATTACATTTTCTTTTTTTTGCATACCTTGCTAAGTACTTCTCGTTTATCTTGACTAATACTGGTTTATTCTTTTTAATTGCAGGTGATGGGGCCCACTAGGAGGAGCTGTCACTCGACTTACATGAGATCAAGGGACACGCCACAGGCTGAGGAGACGGAGGCGGAGGCGGAGGCGGAGATGTCACAGAGGCAGAGGAGGCCGAGGGGCAGGCCCAGGCTGGAGCCATCGACTGACCACGAGCGCGGCTCCTCGCGCTCTTCTAGGGACGACGACGACCCTCTACCCATAGTGGGCAAGGAGGCGGCTCCACGGATGTACGACGAGGAGGTGGTTCCGCACACATCCGAGGAGGGGCAGGGGGTTTGACTTCCTCTGTAGCCTCCAAACCCTACTTGCGAGGTCCCAGCCAGCTCCCGAAGCGACCGATTCCTCCTCACCGCCGCCCACTGATTGCACCCGAGGGGGATAAGTAAGTAACTTCATATGTTCTTCATTTGATATGTTGAAAATTGATAATAAGAGCTAATAATAACTATTGTTAATCACTTGTGCAGGAACTGGATGCTTGTGGAGGAGGGGATCGAGGCTCGCAATGTCAATGGGATCCTAGGACTTCTGTGCAGGGAACACTTCCCTAGCCTGGTGTGGACGTCAGAGGATGAGGACCCAGTGGTACCCTCGTTCGACCAGTACACCCTCATCGCCACCGACACTGAGCATAGAAACTTGGCGGATCGGGTGATTCAGGAGTTGTGGGTAAGCCTTTCTCGCACTATGGCCCTCAATTCATTGCATTCAATGCACATTCTTTAAACAAAATAATGGATACCTCGTGTCTTTATGCAGGACTTCTTCAGATGCCAGCCGGGACAGGAGGATAGGGCGTATCAGGTGGCTTACGATTCCTGTAAAAGGCGTGTCTCGGACTTGTATTACGAGGCCTGCCTCCAGGCGCATAGAGACTACAACGCCACCTTCCGTAACAGAAGAATCAACAAGACACAGGCAAGAAGGGAGACAGAGGTTCTTACCAGGGAGCAGTACCTATAGGTAAATAGAAAACATCTCCTATTGATTTCTTCTGAGATTAACTATGCCTAATTTGATCTTATGATGGCTTGTAGGTGATTCCAAACTGGTGCGCCACCCACCCCGATTGTTGGGCTGCTATAGTGGACAAATGGTTGGACGCGGACTGGCAGAGGGCGCACCAAGAGAAAAGCGAGCACTGTATGATGATGCCAGGTGTACGTCACCATCAGGGCAGCGCCAGCCTCAGCAAGTATGCGAAGACATATGTAAGTCTCCACCATTTGTCTTATCTAGCCGCGCTCAGTTTTGCATTTTTTCTTACCACATGTTGTTGTCTTTCTCACAGTCGGCGGCGCACGGTGGCCAGCCAATTGGCCAACTCACGGCGTATGCTCTGGCCCACATGGGCCCGGCAAAGTCCAACATCGAGTACAACCCGGTTGCGGGCCTAGAGGCGTACACCAACTCCAGCGTCCACACCCGCCTCACTTCTTACACGGAGGCGGCAAGGTCAGTCCACGGGCCCGACTACGATCCGAGGACCGAGGAGCGCCTTGATCCTGAGCTCGTGATGAGGGTGGGGGAAGGCAAGAAACATGGGCGTTTCTGGATTGGCGACGGCATCCTCGACACGGGCTCTACTCCTCCTCTCCACGGTGGCGGCACTCCAGGTAAGTATTCCAGTTTCATTCGTCGTTCTTTGTCATTTACATTCCTTAGCTATGCATTATTGAAACATTGGTGTCAAATGTTGCAGGTCGAGCTGCAGCAACTTTGGTCCCAGCAGGTGGCCCAGCTGGCTGAGAAGGAGGCCGAGCGTCAGAGGCTACAAGCTTTGGAGGCCCAGCAAGCAGGTTTGCTCCAGTTCATGCAACAACTTGGGCTGCAATAAGGTTGGGAGATCCCAGCCAACCTGCTTGCACCACCACCACATCATCTAGAATCTACTCCGGTGAGTATGAGTACGGATGCTTTACTTTCTATGCTCATGCTTAGTGTCAAACCTAGTGATGGCCTTCGTGCCAGATTTGTTGATGTGTGGGCCTTCATGCTGGGTTTGTTGATGTGTCGGCCTTCGTGTCGGAAATGTGGTTGTCGGCCTTCGTGCCGACGTTTTTCTTGCAAGTTTTGGAAACCTCCCCGTGCAGGGGAGGTGCTGCCGAAATTTTTAACTTTTCTTTAAACTACTTACATTTTTATCTTGTCACTCACGTGCAATCTCATCTCTTTTGTGCAGCATCAATCGGGGGCGGCGTCCAAACATCTCGGAGGGTCGCCGGCATCGCAAGTTGGGGCGTCGCAACACTCACATTCGCCGTGAGCCGCTTTCGGAGTCGGTTTTATGTAGGCATGCCTTTATGTATTGAACTTGTGAACTTGTGGTTTGTAATATATTGTGGATTTCGGACATAATTGGTCGTTTGTGATATATATATGTGGTTTCTGATATATTGTGTTGAATTGTGGTTTCTAATATATATATATATATGCACTGTTGTTTACATGGAAAAGCAAAAAACAAAAAAAAATTTGCTGTGGCATTGCTGAGTGCAATGACCATTGCACTCGGCAAAGCTGGAAAAATAGTAGCAACAATTTCCCAGATTTGCCGAGTGCAATGGCCATTGCACTCGGCAAAGAAAATCTTAAAAAAAATAAAAACAGGCTTTGCCGAGTGCCTCGGCGCTATGGCACTCGGCAAAGAATTTTGAAAAAAAAAAATTCTTTGCCGAGTGTTGCACTCGACAAAAAAATTAAAAAAAAATTAAGACGACGTGAGCCTTCGGCCAACGGCCGTCAATCCTTTGCTGAGTGGTAGCTTGACACTCGGCAAAGCCTTTGCCGAGTGCCCGAGATTTGGCACTCAGCAAAGCAGGCTTTACCGTGAAAAAGTTCGACGGAGCCTCTTTGCCGAGTGTTGCACTCGGCAAAGGATTTGCCGAGTGCATGGGTGCCTTTGCCAAGTGCATGGGGGCACTCGGCAAAGCGTGTGGCTGCTGTAGTGGTTGTTATTTCATCTGGTCGCATGAGATGATTCTCTAGATATGCTCGGGACCCTATAGAAGAAACCTATGTTTTTATTCTCGTTATAGCCGGAGATATACGTCCGAGAGAACACGGTTGCCGTGCAAAAGTGTTCCCTTTGGGTGGAACTGCCCTAAGGAGACGATAGTCAGTCGTCGAAGTGTGCCACGACTAGAGAATATTAGGGAAAGGCAACCCGTTCCTTAAATATAGACTCACGATAAATATAATGAGTACCGAGTAGGACCAACACAATTGCGTCTGTACAAACCGGACGTCTTGGCTTTGCCAGCCACCAAGATCCTACACAGTCCGTTCATATATTTTATATTAATATATTATTTAAATAGTGTGTCTGGTATTTCTGAATTGAGATTTTTTATGCTTTTGGATATATTCTTTTGCAGCAGGCCCTATATAATAATTCATACCGCATCTTTTTCTTGCTTGTGTTAATATTTTGTCGATATCTTCATATTTCTTCCACATTAGTTCTCCCTGATTCGTTCCTTTTAATTTTAAAGCTACTATATGATACATATATTCCTGGCTGCTTTCCATTAAATATTAAATATAAGGGTCTATGCTCTGGCAGGTTATCCTCTTCTGGTATATGAATCTTTCCATTCATCGTATTGAAATATTCAGCTAGGCTGTTAAATATTGAGAGCATGTATCTTTTTTCTTATCTTTTGTTGTTATATTGATACTAGAAATAATTCAAAATGCATTCTTGGACTTCATCTAGTACCACATGGTTATTTTTGGGTTCGAACTTGTATGAATTTGGGGGAAATATTCTTAGCTTATTTTCTGGCCCAAAAGTAAAATGTTCAATACCAGTGAAGTCATTCCTTTCTTCATTCCTGTAAAATAGATGCACGAGAGAATATAGTCGTTATCCTTTCTTTAATATGTTCAAAATACTTTATAACCATTTTCAGTAATACTATCTTCGAACCCCGCCTGCTACACATACTAGTACTTCCAGCTGAAACAAAGCTTTGCAATTACAGCAGGCCGGCCTGGTTGCCCATAAATTTCAGATCCCGCATCCAGTTATATACACTACTAGTAGTAGTACTAAAAAAAACTTTGGTCTCTAGATCCGTGTAATGTTCTTGTACACGTGAGACGATACCTTGGAGCTCTAAGTTTTTTATCAAACCAATTCATTGACACAAACAGTTCATGGGCGAAAAGTAAGTTGTTTGGGTCCTGGAAGATTGACAGGAACAACTGCAAATTTTCGCAGCCGAGATATTCATCCGCGTCACTATGGGCGTATTTGTCCAATTGACACGTCCGAAGTAATCAATGTTAGGCTTACCAGATCGTTAGGTATTCATGCGAGAATTGATCACTGGTGGGGATCTATAGAGAGTACGTTTTATGAAATATCTGAGAAAGCAAAAGAAAAAAAAGAGACAAGCACACACATACACTACCGGAGGCGGCTTCTTTGCCGAGTGCCTCAGGCACTCGGCAAAGGCCGATATACACTCGGCAAAGCCTTTGCCGAGTGTTACACTCGGCAAAGAGCGCTCGGTAAACAATTGATCGGCAAAGACCTCTTTGCCGAGTGCACTTTATCGGGCACTCGGCAAATTGCCGAGTGCTAATCTGACACTCGGCAAAGAAAAGT
Organism: Miscanthus lutarioriparius; assembly: GCA_904845875.1. Lineage (NCBI taxonomy): Eukaryota > Viridiplantae > Streptophyta > Magnoliopsida > Poales > Poaceae > Miscanthus > Miscanthus lutarioriparius. The sequence continues at coordinate 88,332,970 of CAJGYO010000006.1, forward strand.
CGTCGTGACGGCGAACGCCACCATGACGGCGGCTTTGCCGAGTGTCAAGGTCAAGCACTCGGCAAAGGTCGCCTCTTTGCCGAGCGCCGTTGACTCAAACACTCGGTAAAGGTGGCCACTTTGCCGAGTGCCACCGGCAAGACACTCGGCAAACAGCGACCTTTGCCGAGTGTCTGGCCCGTGACACTCGGCAAATCTGTGATGTTTGCCGAGTGCAATATCCTGTGCACTCGACAAAGCATGTTCCCAGACATGTTCTCAGGTCGTCACTTTGCCGTTGCACTCGGCAAAGTGACTGAAAACAGTCTTTTTTATTTGTTTTTTACATTCCATCCAAACAAACAGAAGATATATATATAACAAACATCACCAACATCACATATATATCATCAACAGCACAGATATCCAACACCACATATATATCACAAACGTCACATGTCTCATAATATATCACAAATAAGTTCACAAGTAATCCAAGTGCTCCATCATCTACAACCACAATTGCAAAAAGAAGTACCATTAACAACCACAAGTATCATCACCTAGCTTTCTCATCCCACCGCTCACCATCTTTGTTCAATCACCTGCAATTAAAAAGAGTAAACCAATATGCACAGATAAACAAGTACTTAGAAAGAGATGCAAAATAAACAAAACATAATTACAAAATAACATAGTATTACATGTATTAGAAATAATCTTCATGATCGGGATTAGCTGGATCATAAGTCTCATCATCACTATCAATCATGTCGAAATAATCAACACTATCCGAATGAGCAACGTTGCCATTGTCATTGTCTAAATGTAATCGCTCAAGCATTTGTGATGTTGGTAGTAGTGGTATCAAACATGCATTTTGAAGTTTTTCTTTGTAGCTCGGTCGTATGTCCATACCCCTTCCTCCCAAGCACGGACCAATTCATCAATCACAGGCTCCATGAACACACCCATATTATTCCCCGGGTGTCCAGGAATTATCAACGACAAAAATACGTTATGTGGTTGAAAGCATACGCCGGGGGGGAGATTGAGGGGGATAACGAACACGGACCAACAAATGTATGGCGCAGCCATCATTCCATAAGGATTGAACCCATCTGTTGCCAGCGCAACACGTACATTACGAGCCTCTTTAGCTTTCTCATGATGAATGCCATCAAAGTGGGTCCATGCTTCACCATCGGATGCATGTACCATCCTGTCAAGATTGTATCGTTTGCCATTTTTTGTGCCATGTCATCTGTTTCGCGGATTCCTCGGTCATGTATAGTTGTTGGATCCTCGGTATGAACGGAAGGTGCCGTAGGATTGTCACGGGAATGTCAAGCTGCCTCTTCTGGCCATCACCAGAATCTACCTTCAGGAACTTATAGGATTTACACTTTGGACAGTACTTTGCTTCCACGTATTCTTTCCTAAATAGGCCGCACCCATTCGGGCAAGCATGTATCTGCTCATACGGCATCTTAAGTGTACGAAGGAGTTTCTATGACTCGTGCATGCTCTTTGGTAGAAGGTGACCCTTCGAAAGCAGGCTGCCAATAACTGTCAACATACCATCGAAGGCGTCTTGACTCAGGATATACTGGGACTTTAACGCCATTATGCGTCCAATGGCATCCAGTTGAGAAACCTTTGTCTGGTCATGAAGGGGTTTCTGTGCCGCAGCAAACATGCCGTAGAACGCCTTTGCGGTTGCCTCTGGCTCCTCCTCCGTACGTCCTTCAGCGAACTGTGCCTTGTGATAGTCATTTAACATGTTTGCTACCCCGGCATCAGCATTATAATCCTCGACGCGTGGTCTCACCACCTCCTCTCTCATACGATCGGCTTCACCATGGTAGACCCACCGGATATAGTCTGTCGTAAATCCATTCTTCCAAAGATGTTCCCCCATGACCTTCTTCGTTTGTCTTTTCCTGTTTGCACATTGGCTGCAAGGACAGCAAATTTTACTCGCTCCTTTAGCAGCCACGCCAAATGCCCGTTCCAAGAAAGCATCGGTCTTGTCGATCCATTCATTGGTGACCTGACCCTGACTTGCATGGCCCGTGTACAGCCACTCACGGTCCTCCATCCTCTAACATATATAGTGGCGAGTAATATAAACATCAATTGCATCTACATGACATTCCTACTATCTAATAGGTGAGGATAGGTCCTAATCCCACGCGCGGATCCATAGATGAGGTTAGTTTCCATGCTCTACTTCTATCCGAGACATAATTTCGACTGCACCTCCCCGCTGTTCTCTAAATACACGTCCTGCTAGGGAGAGTGTATCCGAAGAACAACAGGGAGATGATGCTGAAACTCTATCTCGGATCAGAGCAGCCCATGGAAACTAACCCCACCTACGCATCCGTGGGCTGTCCAAAAAACGTGGACAATTCAAAATAGATACGGTTTTAGATATGGAAATATATGCATATTTCCAACCGTATCTCTTTCGAACGGGAGACGCCTAACTGGGTTACATGATCTACAACCATGATACGGAAAGAGGTGTTATACCTAGGGTGGCAGTGGAGTCAGGCTAGCGGGGTCGTGGCGGGTCGGTGCAGTGGCAAGGCGATGCGGTGCAGGCAGACCCACAGCGGCGAGGAAGGCGATCAGGGTCGCTGAGGTACTCTGGCTCCGCTCCGACGGGCTCTTCTCTACAAAAAAAGAAACATAAAACTATCAATACAAAATTTTGGCAGCACCTCCCCTGCACGGTGAGGTTTTCAAAACCTGCAAGAAAACCAACGGCACGATGGCCGACATGCATATATATATGAATAGCACGATGGCCAACATGCACAAGATTATATCCAACCACATATATATAACAATGTCACAACCACTCCTACGACTCCTACGACTACCACCACTGCTACTCTACCACTACTACTACCGCAACTACTAGTAATACTACGACGACGACGGCGGTAGGGCATACCTAGTGGGCGTCGTAGGGCGGCAGTGGTAAAGGGGCCAGGGGGCCGGTGGACAAGGCGACGGCTAGGGAAGCACCGGGGATGTGGCAACGGCGGCCGGGGCGCCTCCTCCTCCTTCTTCCTCCTCCTCCTCTTCCTCCTCCTTCCCCCTTCTTCCTCCTCCTCCTCTTCCTCCTTTCTCCTCCTTCTTCCTCCTCTCCTCCTCCTCTCTTCCTCCTTTAATTTATTTCATTTAATTGAATTTTCTTGGATAATTCAAATTATAACTGCTAGTCATTCGAATAATGAAAAAATGAATGGAAAAATGATATTCATGTTATTTAGTATAGTGTGAGGCCGTATCCAGGACCAGACTACTAATTTTGAACATCTTGTTTGTAACACCTCTGGTGTTTTGACCTAGCACTAAAATTTGACATGTCATCATATGCATTGCAAAGCATTCATGGAGTAGAAAATTTTGAATGCATTCACTAAATAAGCTTTATTTCATAATGTTGTTATTTCATGTGATGTGTTTCAAAACCCTAAATAAAGATCAGGACCACAAGGGTCAAATTTCATGTGATCATGTGAGGCCATGTGTCATTTGACTCAAATAACCCTAATGGGCCATGTTACTGGTCAAAAATCAAAGTTTAAGTAAAAGTAAGACAAATCAAATTTAAATTCAAATTCAAATTATAAAAGTCCTTTTTGCCCCTTTTGACTAATTCAAAATCCATGTGGAATTTGGGGTTGAGGCAAAAAGCAAAGTTGAAGATTATTTTATGTGGATCAACTTTGGTATTCAAAGTTTTTCAAGTTTACATATAAAATTTGGAGTAATTTTGAAATGATTCAAATACTCAAATGCACTCCAAATTCAAATTTCAAAATGGAGGCAGAATTTGAAAATGTTCATTGAAGAAAATTTGTAGAGTTTGAAAAGTTGAGCAACTTTCATTTTTGGAGATTTTCAACTTCTTTAGAAAATTTTAGAGTAATTTGCAAAATGAACTCGCTGGCAATTCTGTAATTTCTCGGAACAGTAGCCGACCACCGCCCCACCGCCGGCGTCCTTTCTTCGGCCTTCTAGGCACGTCTGCGACCGCCCTCGGCTTTGCGCTGGCACGAGCAGCTCACTGCGTGTTGTTCCCTCGCACTCTTGGCCGCACTATAAAGCTCCGACGCCGTCGTCGACTTTGATTTCTCTCCTCTGTTTCCCACCGCCACCGCTTCAGCTCCGGCGAGCTATCCTCGCCTCCTCAGCGCAAGATAGCCCTGGAAAAGCAGTGTCTCAGTTTCGCCTGCTCCTTGCGCCTCCAACCGGCCTATTTCTACCACTTGATTTCGCCGAGAACTCGCTATCTACGTTCTTCTTCCTCGCGGCCAGCGATCTCGACCGAAACTCCGTTTCACCGCGGCCAGCATCATCCGGTGAGCCGTTGTCCTTGCTTGTTGTCGCTACAGCTTCGTCTCGACGCTATGATGCTTAATCCGTTCTTGCTTGGTCGTTTTGCTCACTGCAGTCACCGAAACTCCATCGCCAACGAAGTTTGCTCCGCCGTGACCGCTGTCACCGTCGACCCGCGTCACCGTAGCTTCTCCGGTCCCACTTGTTGCTTCAACACGATCGGGGTGAGCCACTGATGCTTACGGTACTCTCTGTTTCACCGTTACCGGCCTTGTTTCGCCGGCGTAACGCCGCCGTGCCACCGCGTCCGCCATGGCCGGTGTCAGCCTTATTCCATGCCGTAATCAACCTCTAAAGTGCCACTAATCGATGCGCCTAGCTCTTGTGAACATGTTAGTGCTTTGGCCGTCGCTGTTGGGCTCATCGTCGGCGAGTTTGCGCCAGTCAGTGCCGTCGCAGCCACGGTCAATGCCCGAGGTTGGGGATGACAGGTGGGGGCCGGCTGTCAGTGAGAGCAAGAGAGAGAATAGTGCCTTTTGTTATTTTCTGATTTTGAATAGTGCTGAATCTTTGGAAATTTGTAGGAAAATAATCATAGCTCCAAAAATTCTGAAAAATTTTGTGTAGCTTCTGTATATGCTCTATTATGTTTTAAAAATTTGAAACTTGAAATTTGAATAAATTTTTAATGTTCAAAAATTTAGTCAATTAATTGATAAATGCAATTTCCATAATTTTTGTAGGTCACTGTGTAGCTCCAAAATTTATGAAATTTATTTTGGTACACTAATTTGTTATGAGGAAGCTTACATAAAATTTTGAGGTCATTTGGAACAAGTTTATTTTTGGGCTTATTTCAAATTAATTAAAAATTGAATAAAAGCAACCCTAATTGTTAGGGTTAGGGTTTAATTTTTGTTTGGGTCATGTTGTGTGACCAGTAGGGTTTCAAGATCAGTTTGGTCAAGTCACATGTGTGGTTCTTGTCGGTAGAATTGCAAGTTGGTTTTGTTGGCTTGCAACTGTACCGTGAAGTAAAATCGTATTCGGGGTGTTGTTACATTTCATGTACCGTGAAAGCATCATGTTTACATTATCATCATGTTAAAGCATATGTTATCATTTCATGTAGAACCCGAGAGTGAAACGATTCTAGTTGAGCAAGTCCTGGAAGAATCCCCGGTTGTCACGGGATTTGCTAATTGTGGTACTGATCCAGAACCTGAGATCATCAACGAAGGCAAGCCCCGGTTTATGCATTAATCCATTACCTTGTTTACTTTGAAAAGTTTATCACCTATGTTACTTATTGCATTAAGTTGATTTACTTCAAATGTTACCTACTTGATGCATTGCCTACCTTGTTGATTGTTTACCATCCTTGAAGATGATTTCATTTACAAAGGCGTAGAATTGCTTAGTATGCTTTATGGTAGGTTTTCAAAGTAAAAGTTTCGATACAATCAAAGATGGCATACTGGCCAAAGAAAGAAAGAAATAAGATAAAATGAACTAAAGACTAGTTGGGTGGCTTATCTTGAATGTTGGGTAATGTTGCCGACTATGTCGCTTAAAGGCCACTCATTGTGGATCTTTTGAACGAGACACTTTGTAGTACTGGTCACATACTTCGGTAAGCCTACTTCGGCTAATCCGATACTAAGACGAATGCCCACGCACTGGGAGTGGAGAGATGGCGGGAGTAGTGTGTACCCTCATGGCTGGAATGTGGCTAGATTTGAGGTGTGTTGTGCTCTCGGGTGGCGTGGAGACGGCTTAGTATGGGAGGATCCGGTAGCGAGGTTGATATATGCAAGATTAAGTTCTACATATGTCATGTGATAAGGAATCCCCAACTGGGACTTGAATCAATTCGAATTGCCGGTGCTCCGCGGATATGGAGACTCGATTCATTACAGAAGCAATGCAGGACTGGTGAATTACTAAAACATGAGAAAAAGAATGGAATGAGAAGGATTGGAATATGGGATATGAACACTTAGTTGAGATAATGAACTAAAGTACTTAGGGGTAAAACTCGAAAATAGGATCAAGAATAGTAAGCTTTTGGCAAAGAACTTTTGATTCTTTCTACATCCTTACCTTGACCCAACACCTGCATCCCTAAGACCTTCGCCCTTTTTCGTCGGGCCAATCTTGTTGAGTACTTTTGTACTCAGGGTTTGTTAACCCTTGTTGCAGGTGAGTCGCATGCGCAGGCTTGTTTTGGTCCCTACTGCATGTCAGTGTTTGAAGTCGATGACGATGAGGAATGATGAATGGCCTTTGGACAAGGCACTAGTTTGTGTGAAATAAATAATGTTAATGTAATATTATCTCGCTACTATGGTTGTATAACAATTATGGTTTTGTAAGTTTGAAACAACTGGTTTGTAATATCAAAACTTAAGTCTTCCGCTTTATAATCTCTGGTATGTATATTGAAAACTGTTGTAATCTGCAATGACTGTGATTGGGATCCTGTTTGGAAAAGATTCGTGGATGATTCGGGTTTCCCGAGGACACCCGACAGACCTATTAAGTTGTTGGGAACTTGTATACGCAATCTGAGGTCTGTTGAGACATCGATAGGTGCACGTGGGCCCAATTTCTTAGGAGGTTCTGCCACAGCTAGTATCAGAGAAGGTCCTATCTAAGATCATTGTAGGTTGCTTTTGAAAACCTTCAAACTAATTTGGATCAAAGAAATTAAACTGGATATTTTGAGTTCAAATTTCTTTCTTCTTCCCTCTAATCTAGCCTCAATCCTATCTTATTTGAAAGTTTGTGGCGCATAATATGATTAGGTTTGTCCTATGTATTAAAAAAATCTAGTACTTTTGATTGTATAAATCTTTTGTACTCAGATTCGTAAGATCGATTCATGCATCATGCTTGAGCACCTTGCATAATAATTCCCCTTAAAAGTGGTTGGGTAAGTAATGTCAATCCCATTCTTGTTAACCTCCATTATCCTCAAGCTATCCTTATAGTCCTATCCTAAATTCTACTGGCTATGGCAAAGACCAAGATAACCGCACGCAAGTCCACTGGACCTCACGGAGTCCCTCGACACCAGTTGGCACCGCGTAACCGTGAGCTTGGTGAAGGAAGTTCCAAGACCCTAGAAGATGAAGGATCTTCAAGCAATCCCGCCAACATTGAGAACCTTACCAAGGAGCTCAACACTCTTTGTCGAGCTCATGCCAAAGATCAAGAGAAGCTGGCGGAAATGGAAAGGGACATCACCAAGAATACCGAGTTGCAAAATGAACCTGGACACGAGAGGATGCGGCCAATGAACGCCTTCATGAGTTGGAGTTTTACGTAGAAGACCTAGAGATGGACAATGCCATTCTTCATGAGAATGTCCACATGATGTACGCTCAACTTCATCCTCCTCATGGGGATGGTGAAGTTACAGATGAAGAAATGATTGTAGATCCAGGAGAAGTCGAGAATGATGAAGAGGAGGAGGATCCCGAGGAGTTAGTGTACTTCTCCGATGAAGATGAGGTTTCGTCCGATATGGGCACGGATGCCGATGACTAAAAGCTCGGAGTAGTAATAGTTCCTTTACTGCTTACCTAGTAAACCAGAGTTGTCTTATGGGATACAAGACATGTAACATAAATAAGAAACCCTTTGTAGCATGAAACCTTTTAACTGCTTTCAATAAAATAATAATGAAAATAAACATGTCTCTCTGACAGATGCCTCGCATTAACACCCGAACTGGTGCTGGTACTTCGCAAGACAATGATGAAGTCCCAAATCCTCCACCAATGCCTCCGAGTATGGCAGATGCCATAACTGCACTCGTCTATGCAACGGCCGAAAATGCTAAGTTGTTAAGGGAAATGGCTCAGAACCAACAAGCACCACACCCTAATCATGGCCGCCGTAATAATGGAAATGACGAGACAACCTATACTGATTTTATTGACACACGTCCGCCTATGTTCTCTAAGGCAGAAGAGCCTTTAGAAGCTGAAGATTGGCTCTAGATAGTGGAGCAAAAGTTTGAGCTGATTCGCTATACCGAGATTCAGAAACCAAGGTTTGCGGCACAGCAACTCCGAGGAGCTGCTGGTGCCTAGTGGGCAAATTTGGTAGCTGTACAGCCCGCTGGTCACCAAATCACCTAGATGGAGTTTAAGGATGCCTTCAGGGCACACTATATTCCAGATGGTGTGATGACCATGAAATTAGAAGAGTTCCTGGCTCTTAAGCAAGGGGAGCACCCGGTGATGCACTATGTTGGGCGTTTCAATCACCTATCGCAGTATGCTATCGAGTATGTGAATACTGACAGGAAGAAGAAGAATCATTTCATGAGAGGTTTGAACACCAAACTTTAGACCATGATGGCAACTTGTGGCAACGCAACTTATCATGAGACTGTCAACATTGCTATCGCTTCAGAGGAGAATTACCGCCGACACAAGGAGGCGAAGAAGAAGAGAGCATTTGCTTCCGGATCGTCGAGTGGAAAGCGTCAAAAGGTGATCTACCATCCTCAGAATCATGGCCATGCACCATTCCACCCACAACAAAGCCAAAGCAGGCAGCAAATCTTTATTCGCCCTGCAACTAATACGCCTTATACTCATCAAGCACCGCAGCAGCAAAACAATACAAATAATGCAAACCGCAATGCTACTCCCCAGAATCACAATTATCCATGCTATAATTGTGGTAAACCCGGACACTTTTCCCGAGAATGTTCGTATCCTAGGAAGAACAATCATGATGCACTCAAAGCCCCTGTTACTCAAGCTCAGAATCAGCACAAGGGCAATGCTCAGAATAGTCAGAAAGGACAGGCTGAGAAGAAATCTGGAAGGGTCTTCTATACTCAGGTGCAATCTATTCCAAAAGGAGAACCAGTAATGATTGGTATGTTTCCCGTTGCTAAGCACCCTGCAATTACCTTATTTGATTCCGGTGCATCCCATACATTCATCAATCGTACATTTGTTGTGAAGCATGGGATAACTATTGGGGAAACAAAAGAACCATATCATATACAGTCGTCCGGGGAACGACTCTATACAAGGGAGATAGTTCAGCATGTACCTATTGATTTGGGAGGACATGAGTTCCCTACCAGCATGCTGATATTAAAGGATCAAGCTATAGATGTGATCCTTGGTATGAACTGGTTAACTCAACACGGGGCTATCATAGATGTCCTGCGTAGAACCATAAGAGTAAATGTATCTAGCAGCAAAACCCAACTTCTCATCCAACTTCCCTTTCCTAAGAGTACAGTTGGAATAGTCTGTGCAACTACTGTTGAAGAAGCCGAGAATATTCCTGTGGTATGCGAATTTACAGATGTTTTTCCCAATGATCTGCCTGAACTGCCACCAGACCGAGATGTGGAGTTTAGAATTGACCTGAAACCAGGAACGGCAGCTGTGTCTAGAAGAGCATATAGGATGCCACCCAAAGAACTAGCAGAATTAAAAATGCAACTACAAGAGTTGTTAGACAAGGGTTTCATTCAACCCAGTTCATCACCTTAGGGATGCCCTGCTATCTTCGTGAAGAAGGACCAAACCTTAAGGTTATGTGTTGACTATCGGCCGTTAAATGAAGTCACCATAAAGAACAAATACCCCTTACCCCGAATTGATTTGCTTTTTGATCAACTTGCGGGAGCTAAGGTGTTCTCGAAGATAGACCTGAGATCAGGCTATCACCAGATTAAGATCAGACGAGAAGATGTGCCGAAGACAGCGTTTACTACCCGATATGGTCTATATGAGTATTTAGTCATGTCTTTTGGGCTGACCAATGCCCCGGCTCATTTCATGTACCTGATGAACTCAGTTTTCATGCCCGAGTTGGATAAGTTTGTAGTGGTATTCATTGATGACATTCTTATATATTCTAAGAGCAAAGAAGAACATGCGAAACATCTCCGCATTGTTCTACAATGATTAAGAGATCACCAATTATATGCCAAATTCAGCAAATGTGAATTCTGGTTAGAGGAAGTACAATTTCTAGGTCATGTGTTATCTGCTGAAGGTATAGCTGTTGATCCAAGCAAGGTAGAAGAAGTCCTTAACTGGAAAGCACCTACCACTGTTCATCAAGTTTATAGTTTTCTGGGGTTGGCAGGTTATTACCATCGGTTCATCCCTGACTTCTCCAGAATTGCGAAGCCAATTACTGGACTGCTGAAAAAATTAAACTAAGTTTGTATGGTCAACTGGATGTGAGGAGGCCTTTCAGACATTGAAGAAGTTGCTGACAACTGCACCAGTATTAGCACAACCTGATATCGAGAGGCCATTTGATATCTATTGTGATGCCTCTGAAATTGGTATTGGCTGTGTTCTTATGCAAGAAGGCAGAGTCATAGCATATGCTTCTAGACAACTCAAGAAGCATGAAGAACATTATCCCACCCATGATCTTGAATTAGCCGTTGTTGTTCATGTACTCAAGGTTTGGCGACATTATTTATTGGGCAATATCTGTCATATCTATACGGATCACAAAAGTTTGAAATATATCTTCACTCAGTCAGAGCTGAATATGAGGCAAAGAAGATGGTTAGAACTTATCAAAGATTATGACTTAGAAGTGCATTATCATCCGGGCAAGGCTAATGTGGTTGCCGATGCCCTGAGTCACAAGAGTCATTGTCATTGCCTGATTGTAGAACCTATGCAACGAACATTGTGTCAAGAGATGGAGCATCTGAATTTACATATCATAGAACAAGGTTCCCTGTCCAATATTGCAGTTGAGTCCACTATCAAAGATCAGATCATTGCTGCTCAACAGAAAAGTAAGGGCATAGCCCATATCAAGGATAAAGTCAGATCTGGAAGATCAACATGTTTCAAGATTGATGAATCAGATGTCGTATGGTTCAAGGATAGATTGGTAGTACCAAAAATCCAGAGCTATGAAAGCAGATTCTTGATGAAGCTCATTCTACAAGATACTCCATTCATCCAGGTAGCAACAAAATGTATCATGATCTGAGAACGAGATATTGGTGGACCAAAATGAAAATAGAAATAGCTCAATATGTGGCCAAATGTGATACTTGTCAGAGAGTCAAAGCGATTCACATGAAGACTGCGGGTCCATTACATTCCTTGCCAGTTCCATCTTGGAAGTGGGAAGATATCTGTATGGACTTCATAGTAGGGTTGCCTAGGACATCTGCAGGCTACAATTCAATATGGGTTATTGTTGATCGCCTAACCAAGATAGCTCATTTCTTACCAGTCAGAGATAAATATCGAGCGGAGCAGTATACAAAGCTTTATCTGGATAGAATCTTCAGTCTGCATGGGGCACCCAAGACCATTATCTCTAACAGAGGGTCATTGTTCATATCCAAGTTTTGGAAAAGTCTACATGAGTCTTTGGGAACTAAACTTATCCGTAGTTCTGCTTATCATCCGCAAACAGATGGACAGACGGAAAGGGTAAATCAAATTCTTGAAGATATGTTAAGAGCATGTGTTCTCTCCTATGGTGCTATATGGGATGAATGCCTTCCCTTAGCTGAATTCTCATATAACAATAGCTATCAAGAGAGCATTAAAATGGCACCATTTGAAGCATTGTATGGCCGTAGATGCCAGACACCTTTACATTGGTCAGATGTTGGAGAACGTTGGTTCTTTGGATCGGATGTGGTCAAGGAAGCAGAAGAGAAAGTTAAACTCATACAAGCTAATATGAAGGTAGCTCAATCCCGACAGAAAAGCTATGCTGATAAGAGGAGGCGACCTCTAGAATTCATAGTGGGAGATCATGTCTACCTCAAGGTATCGCCAATGAAAGGAGTTCATCGTTTTGGGATTCGGGGAAAGTTGGCGCCCCGTTATGTCGGTCCATTTCAAATCCAACAAAGATGCGGACCAGTCGCCTATCGTGTCAAGCTACCAGATCACATGTCAGCTGTGCATGATATTTTCCATGTATCCTAGTTGAAGAAGTGTCTTCAAGTACCTGACCAAGTGATCGATTTTGGTGATGTAGAACTAGCACCTGATTTGACTTATGCCGAGTACCCCATTAGAGTCTTAGATCAGAAAGATCGGGTCACTCGAAGGCGTACAATCAAGTTCTACAAAGTACAATGGAACCAGCACACTGAAGAAGAAGCTATTTGGGAGTCCGATGATTACTTAGAAGAAAACTTTCCTGACTTCTTTGCTTCTCTATAGTTGCAATACCTTGTCTATACTGTAACTTGTTTCTTTTGTCAAAAGAATGGAAAACCCCCTCACTAGTCTTTTGAATGAAGTTATGATGTGTTAGCTTGACACATTTCCTTTTCCATTACTTAGCCTTAAGTTTTAAATCTCAGAACGAGATTTCTTTAAGGGGGAAGAGTTGTAACGCCTCTGGTGTTTTGACCTAGCACTAAAATTTGACATGTCATCATATGCATTGCAAAGCATTCATGGAGTAGAAAATTTTGAATGCATTCACTAAATAAGCTTTATTACATAATGTTGTTATTTCATGTGATGTGTTTCAAAACCCAAAATAAAGATCATGACCACAAGGGTCAAATTTCATGTGATCATGTGAGGCCATGTGTCATTTGACTCAAATAACCCTAATGGGCCATGTTACTGGTCAAAAATCAAAGTTTAAGTAAAAGTAAGACAAATCAAATTTGAATTCAAATTCAAATTATAAAAGTCCTTTTTGCCCCTTTTGACTAATTCAAAATCCATGTGGAATTTGGGGTTGAGGCAAAAAGCAAAGTTGAAGATTATTTTATGTGGATCAACTTTGGTATTCAAAGTTTTTCAAGTTTACATATAAAATTTGGAGTAATTTTGAAATGATTCAAATACTCAAATACACTCCAAATTCAAATTTCAAAATAGAGGCAGAATTTGAAAATGTTCATTGAAGCAAAGCTGTAGAGTTTGAAAAGTTGAGCAACTTTCATTTTTGGAGATTTTCAACTTCTTTAGAAAATTTGAGAGTAATTTGCAAAATAAACTCGCTGGCAATTCTGTAATTTCTCGGAACAGTAGCCGACCACCGCCCCACCACCGGCGTCCTTTCTCCGGCCTTCCAGGCGCGTCTGCGACCGCCCTCGGCTTCGCGCTGGCACGAGCAGCTCACTGCATGTCGTTCCCTCGCACTCTTGGCCGCGCTATAAAGCTCCGACGCCGTCGTCGACTTTGATTTCTCTCCTCTGTTTCCCGCCGCCACCGCTTCAGCTCCGGCGAGCTATCCTCGCCTCCTCAGCGCAAGATAGCCCCGGAAAAGCAGTGTCTCAGTTTCGCCTACTCCTTGCGCCTTCAACCGACCTGTTTCTACCACTTGATTTCGCCGAGAACTCGCTGTCTACGTTCTTCTTCCTCGCGGCCGGCGATCTCGATCGAAACTCCGTTTCACCGCGGCCAGCATCATCCGGTGAGCCGTTGTCCTTGCTTGTTGTCGCTACAGCTTCATCTCGACGCTGTGATGCTTAATCCGTTCTTGCTTGGTCGTTTTGCTCACTGCAGTCACCGAAACTCCGTCGCCGACGAAGTTTGCTCCGCCGTGACCGCTGTCACCGTCGACCCATGTCACCGTAGCTTCTCCGGTCCCGCTTGTTGCTTCAACACGATTGGGGTGAGCCACTGATGCTTACGGTACTCTCTGTTTCACCGTTACTGGCCTTGTTTCGCCGGCGTAACGCCGCCGTGCCACCGCGTCCACCATGGCCGGTGTCAGCCTTATTCCATGCCGTAATCAACCTCTAAAGTGCCACTAATCGATGTGCCTAGCTCTTGTGAACATGTTAGTGCTTTGGCCGTCGCTGTTGGGCTCATCGTCGACGAGTTTGCGCCGGTCAGCGCCGTCGCAGCCACGGTCAATGCCCGAGGTTGGGGATGACAGGTGGGGGCCGGCTGTCAGTGAGAGCAAGAGAGAGAATAGTGCCTTTTGTTATTTTCTGATTTTGAATAGTGCTGAATCTTTGGAAATTTGTAGGAAAATAATCATAGCTCCAAAAATTCTGAAAAATTTTGTGTAGCTTTTGTATGTGCTCTATTATGGTTTAAAAATTTGAAACTTGAAATTTGAATAAATTTTTAATGTTCAAAAATTTAGTCAATTAATTGATAAATGCAATTTCCATAATTTTTGTAGGTCACTGTGTAGCTCCAAAATTTATAAAATTTATTTTGGTACACTAATTTGTTATGAGAAAGCTTACATAAAATTTTGAGGTCATTTGGAACAAGTTTCTTTTTGGGCTTATTTCAAATTAATTAAAAATTGAATAAAAGTAACCCTAATTGTTAGGGTTAGGGTTTAATTTTTGTTTGGGTCATGTTGTGTGACCAGTAGGGTTTCAAGATCAGTTTGGTCAAGTCACATGTGTGGTTCTTGCCGGTAGAATTGCAAGTTGATTTTGTTGGCTTGCAACTGTACCGTGAAGTAAAATCGTATTCGGGGTGTTGTTACATTTCATGTACCGTGAAAGCATCATGTTTACATTATCATCATGTTAAAGCATATGTTCGAAATTGGTGGTCTGGTCCTGGATACGGCCTCACATTCTACTAAAAACATGAATATCATTTTTTCCATTCATTTTTTTCATTATTCAAATGACTAGCAGTTATAATTTGAATTATCCAAGAAAATTCAATTAAACGAAATAAATTAAAGAAATATAGAAAAAAGTCCAAGAAATGTGCCACATTGGAACATGGAGCACCAGGTATTGTATGAGGACTGCAGAAAAAGTTTGGAGGTCAAAAGTGAAAAAAAAAATATGGTTTGCCGAATGTCATATAATGACACTCGGCAAATCACCGCTTTGCCGAGTGTAAAAAAAATGACACTCGGCAAATCACCACTTTGCCGAGTGTCAGAAGAAGACACTCGGGAAAGGGTTAATGGCGGCGGCCCTTTGCCGAGTGTCAGGAGAATAACACTCAGCAGAGCTAGTTTTGCCAAGTGTTATTGTTTGCCGAGTGCTCGAGTGTCAGTTGTTTGCCGAGTGCTTTATCTCTGACACTCGGTAAACAACCTCTTTGCCGAGTGCCCAATAAAAAGCACTCGGCAAAGCGTGGGACACTCGATAAAGAAGTCGTCTCCGGTAGTGATAACGTCTGCATGCCTTGTTCTTCAGCAGGCATCGTAGAAGACAACTTCGTTCTGAATGTGGAGCATGTCAAGACGTACATATATGCTTATCCGGCTAGTGAACGCGGCGCTCTTCTCCGAGTACTACTTCAAGGTCGCCGGCCACAGGTTCACGGTGGTCGGCGCCGACGCCAACTACATCACGCTATACACCTTACACCACGACGCCATTGCGCCAGGCGAGACGTACGACGCAGGGGCGGAGCCAGGATTTGGATATAGGGAGGGCCGAGGCTTCTACTATCCACAAAAAAATATATGGTACCGCTATCAAATCTTGATGTCAGTTTAAAAATTATCATTTTGATGTTGGCTTAAAAAAATTATTACAAATCGTCTTTAGAGCATGTCTGGAAGTTTTCTAAAACAACTCTCATTTTGATTTTTTACAAAAAAGAAAAAAGGTGCCCTCCAATAGTTCGGTAAAAGAGCTTTTTAAAAATAAAAAGATGCCAAATATCCTCTCCAACTCGTACGTTTCTGCACTCAAGAGAAACTCCGTATTCGCTCAATGTCCGGCATTTTTCTCGGGAGATCGACGTAAATTGGACGCATGAGTAAATTAAAATATAGGATTTCAGATGAGAAAGCGGTAAAAGACAAAGAAATTATTAAAAAAAGTTTGGTTCGTTAAAAATAGTTCGGAATTCTCATGCAAAATGTTTAGAAGCTATTTTAGGAGACCGTTGAAGAAGAACAAAATTTAAGGTTGCTATTTTTTCTGTTAACCTGCTAGATCTATTAGTTTGGCAAGTAAACTATACCAAATTCATAGAGATGCTCTTAATCTTTTTATTTAGAAAAATGCTAAATGTCTAAATTGAAAATAAAAAGGTTGTTCATATGTCAACGATACATGGCCGCGCTAGACAACCAGCCGCCGGCCCCGGATCCCTAGATCCCAGTGTTCATATCCAGAGGGATAGTGCAGTACACGGACATCCCCCACGACAGCGCGGAAGGTGCAGAGACCGGTCGCCGCCCATGCCGGACATGCCCAACCAGCACGACACGATGACGACGTTCTACTTCCATGGCAACCTGTGACGATTCCAGCATGCCCACCCACCAGCTGCTGCCGCAGCTCCGGGGCTGTGTCGACGAGCACCTCTTCATCTCACTCGGCAAGGGCACCATCTGCCGAGGCGGCAGGCCGTCCTGCAAGAGGGGAGGCAGCAAGGAGGCCATCGAGGTGGCCTATATGAACAACGTCTCCTTCGGCCTTCCGCCTCCCCGAGAAGACGTCGTTGCTGGAGGCGTGGCAGTACAACGGCAACGACATGGCGGTGCAGGAGCTGCCGACCAGGCCACCGAGCGTGTTGGACTTCACCGACCCGGCGCTGATCCCGGTCGGCCCCGGCGTGCCGCTGGAGAAGCTCGAGGCCATCACGCGGAAGGCCACGACGACGGTGCGGTGATTCGCGCACAACACTACGGTTGAGGTCGTGTTGTAGAACACGGCCACGATGCAGAGCGACTCCAACCTAATGCACCTCCACGGGCATGACCTCTACGGTGCGGCGGTTCGCGCACAACACTTCATGGACATTGGCTGCAACATCTCTTCGAATGGAAACAAAAGGTAGACCGAGGAGGACAAACAAATAAAACGGCACAACCCCAACAATTGGCCTTTCCTGAAAGGATGTACCTATAATGCATAGCCGCACAACTTATAACAAAAAAGAAATGAGTAGGATAAAAATAATACTATTAGAAATATTTTTGGCATTAATTCCTTTTGCTGGAGGCCTCCGCCAGAGCCCACCATAGGTCTTTCACACCGCCTTCCAATCCACTAACCAAGGAAGCCGCTCACCACTCGCCGCAATCCACCACACTCGATCACGGACGACTCTAGCGGCAAACCATCGCTAGCCTCTTCCGATACCAACACAAACTACTTTGAATCTCAACACCCTCACGCCACCTCTTCAACTACCGATGAACCAGCCTACTTGAAGTTCACTTTATATGCAGTCCCTAATCACAAGATCCCTAGCCCTGACATGCTTAAATCTAGAGGAGGAGGACAACCTACCTCATGAGATGCCAATGGTTTAGATATGGAGTGCATGGATCAGAGGTGGAGGTTGTTGGGGGGTGGAGGTGGAGAGTGGGAGTGAGAAAATCGTGTTGCAAGCTGTTACTGATAGGAAGGGAATATAAGGTTAAGCCAACACTACAGGATTTGTTTGATTCCTATGTGATAGCCACACATGTGTGCAAACGGGACAACTAACGTACACATGCATATGCAGTAAGTAGCCGTAACAAAAAGATCACAATATAAACGCATACATTTTAATATTTAATTTGGCAATCAAGTTTATATAATTAAACATCATACCATAATTCATAGATATAATATATATATATATATATAGGTTCACTATAATATTGTACCAAACGCCAATATGCTTCTTACAATACAACTATCAACACAACTAAGGAGATGTTATATATATCTAGATATGCATACCACCCAGATTACTAAGACCAAACAACACACACATACCACACATGCAACGGGTGTATATACTAGTACATGCATACACACATATATAGCTTATTACGGAATAGTTATTACGGAAATATACAAACGATGCATCATTTCACAAAATGCAATGCAGAGATATATATATGTATATAACATGCATATTTATGCGAAATTATGTCTTTGCCTCCACCCTCCATGTTCACTTCTTCAGTACTTGTACTTCCATATGCCATCCATCTCTATGGTGGTGGTTGCGGAACCTGGGCCATTCACGGACATCATCGACGAGATCTCAGTGGCATTAGCCTGCTCGTCCTTCTGCGACACCATCGAGGACGGACTACTCTCTGTTGCAGCACCATCGAAGCCGCCAGCGCCAGCTACTCCCATGTCCATTTGGGCAACTGTTGCTCCCATGCCCATCTGGCCTGCCGCTGCCCCCATGTCCATTTGGCCAGCTGCTGCCCCCATGCCCATCTGGCCAGCTGCAGCCACCATGCCCATCTGGTGGTACAAGTTTATCTGCGGCGGCATGACTATCGGACGGCCGAACAGGGCGCCGTTGATCTGGAGCCCACCGGCACCACCGATACCTACCATAGGCGGCATCATCGGCAGCATCCCAGCCCCAATGTCGGGGTAGTAGGGGGGCACTAGGTCCACGGCGAAGTCTGGCAGGATGGGAAATTGCATCGGCACGGGCACGGGCACGGGCATGGGCACCGGCAGCTGCAAGGGCATGGAGATAAGGATGGCCGGGATGTTGTTCTGATTCTGATCATTCTTAGCGCCGGCCATGGGCACCTGGTATGCTGGTGCAGTCGTCTTCTTGATCCCAGTGGTCTTGTGGAACAAACGACATACCACCCACTCATCCTGCGCGAATTTCATTTGTAAGTCAAGAGCGAAATTAGATTAGGGTAAGCAAATAATGTTAGTTGATCTCCACCAATAGGCCCAACGGTCTATTGGGTCCTTGTCTCTACTCCCTGATCGGGGGAGCCCAACCCTAACTGGTTGGTGGGCCCTGTCGCACAACACATATATATAGAGGAGTGGGGAGCTGGGCTCGGGTCACGAGGTTGAACGGAGCCACCACCCACCTACAGAGAAAACCCTAATCTGATCCTAAAGAAGTGCTGTCAGCGATGGGATGTGCCCCACTAACCTCACCGTCGCGCCTGCAGGGTCTCCGTCGTCACCTCTGCAGCGTTACCACCGCCACCACTGTATCTCGCCACTGAGCCGGAGTTGCCTCGGCACCGGTGTCCGCGAGGTCACGACGCTACTGTCCCAGGGCGACTAGAGGAACTCTAAAGGAAGAGGTCATCACCGGATCTATGGGTTACACAGAGAGGTACACATTCGATCCTAACAATGGTATCAAAGCCAGGTTGCCTCTGTGTAACCCTAACCCTAACTGGGTAAAAGCAAAGCGAAAAGGGACCGGGGGTGGCGGACGTCACTGGAGCCCCGGTCACCACCGCCACCGTGCGGGGACGAGATGCCGCACCGCCGTTCTCACCGGCGCACGGCAAGAACAGAAAAGATCCATGTTCGGATCAGAGAATAGAAAGGGGAAAAGGATCTAAAGAAACCCTAACGAAAAGATCCGTGTTCGGATCAGAGAATAGAAAGGGGAAAAGGATCTCAAGAACCCTAACCCTAACCCACGCAGAAAGCTCGGAGGAGAAGTCCGAAAAGAAAAGAGATCAAAGAAAAGAAAAATCCAAAGAAGAGAAAAAGAACAGGGGTCGGCACACGAACCCTAACCCTAGACCCCGATTCGGATGAACTCCAAAGAGGAAAACCGAATCGGTCGAATCAAAAGAAAGAAAAGGAATCAAAGAAACCCTAACCCTAATCCCCACCTCCGGTTCAGAAAACAGAGATCAATCCAAATCCGAGAAAGAGAAAGGGAAAGGGGACAGGACAAACCTCGCCGTGCGTCGGGATGGCCCTTCGCCGGCGTGGGAGAAGAAGGGCCGAGCCGGGGGCGGGCTGTTCGCCGGGCTCGGCCAAGGGGGCGTCGCGGCTAGGTCGCTCGATGGTGGCGTGCTCACCCGTCCGGGAGCATGCGCGCCGGCGAGGGGGCCGGCGATGGCGCCATGGCTGGTCGCTCCACCACCTTGCTCACTCTCGCTCGGTGTCCTCTCGGTGGCTGCGGGTGCGCTCAGAGAGAAGAGAGCGACGACAGAGAGAGATCGAAGAGAGAAAGGCAAAAGGATGCAAATGACTAGGGTTTGGGGGTGCGGCGTGGGCGGGGGGGTTTGTTCTCCCTATCAGCGCACGCCACTGTTCGATCAGATCCAACGGCGCCAGATGCATGCACGGGCGACTCGCAGCTCAAAGTGGGCTGCAACAAGCAATAAGGACTTTGCCCCCAGCCCAGTTGCGGCTCTGGAGTGCGGCTCACACACAGGAGAGATGGGCCAGAACCACTTGTATGGCCCAAATTCGACAACAATGAGGTTTTGAATCTGTTTTGTTTTTTCATTTACCAGTAAAGATTTTATTTCCTAGAAAATGAATAAATGGTTCAAAAGAAAAATAGAAAATGTAATTTTTCCCTGTGGGTAAAATTCAAGAAATTGAGTATACGTTTTCCGCTGCAAAAGAAAAAGTATATTCTCCAGTGATTTTGAATCGACGTGATATTTAACTGGAGAAAAGAAAAGTTTTTCCAGTAAATCTTTATTTCCTAGAAATTGATTAATGGATTAAATGAAATCGAAAATATTCACCGGGCTCGGCCAAGGGGGCGCCGCGGCCAGGCCGCTCGACGGCGGCGTGCTCACCCGTCGGGGAGCACGCGCGCCGGTAAGGGGGCCGGCGACGGCACCATGGCTGGTCGCTCCACCGCCTTGCTCACTCTCGCTCAGTGTCCTCTCGGTGGCTGCGGGTGCGCTGAGAGAGAAGAGAGCGGCGACAGAGAGAGACCGAAGAGAGAGAGGCAAAAGGATGCAAATGACTAGGGTTTGGGGGTGCGGCGCGGGAGGGGGGGTTTGTTCTCCCTATCAGCGCGCGCCACCGTCCGATCAGATCCAACGGCGCCAGATGCACGGGCTGACTCGCAGCCCAGTAGGTGCTGCGGCAACATGCGACTTTGCTTACCCAGGCCGGTGTTCCGCCTCACACACAAGACGGAGAGATGGGCAACCCTTTATCGTATCGATTCCACCCAACAATGCGGTTTTGAATCTGTTTTGTTTTTTTCATTTACCAGTAAAGATTTTATTTCCTAGAAAATAAATAAATGGTTCAAAAGAAAAATAGAAAATGTAATTTTTCCCTGTGGGTTAAATTCAAGAAATTGAATATACGTTTTCCGCTGCAAAAGAAAAAGTATATTCTCCAGTGATTTTGAATCGACGTGATATTTAACTGGAGAAAAGAAAAGTTTTTCCAGTAAATCTTTATTTCCTGGAAATTGATTAATGGATTAAATGAAATCGAAAATACAATTTTCCATGTGGGTAAAATTCAAGGAAAAGAGAGTTTTTCCACAGCCAAAGAAAAGTTGTCTATACTCCAATTATTTTGAACCAATGTGGTATTTAATTGGAGAAAAAGAAAGTTTTTCCGCTGCTAAAGAAATTATTGATTCTCCAGTTATTTTGAACCAATGTGGTATTTAATTAGAGAAAAAGAGATTTAACATGATTATGATGTTGTTATTTTCTGACCAACGTTGTTAATAACAATATCATAATTTTAATGATTTATGCATTAATTCTATTTCTGCCCAACTGTGATGTAGAATTAGTGTATAAGAAAAGTTGATAATTTTAATGATTTATGCATTAATTCTACTTCTGTCCAACGGTGATGTAGAATTAGTGTATAAGAACAGTTGTAAAAGTTAATGATTTATGCATTAATTCTATTTCTGTCCAACGGTGATGTAGAATTAGTGTGTGAGAACAATTGTTAAAGTTAATGATTTATACATTAATTCTAATTCTGTCCAACGGTGATATAGAATTAGTGTATACGAATAGTTGTATGTTTTGATTTTGACCAACGTTGGAATCAAGGCATGCAAATGGTGTTTATTTATATGATAAGAAAAGTTTTGATCTAGTTTTCATCTTGTCTAAGGTGGACTGGGTAGTCACCTCACCGTGTTCCACTGAGTTTGTGGTACCGGTGAGGGAGACAAAAGAGAATGATGCCACTTGGGCAACTAAAGAAATGGATTTTGAATCCCAAAAGATGTCCTATAGCTTTGGAGCATAGGAAGTGGGTCACTGCAAACAAGAAATATTTGGCTGTGATAAAGAACATGATTGAACCTGCAATTGTGGGCTCAATCCCAGAGTGTGACATGGTCACCGAGTACCCCGATAGAATAAAGAGTCAGTTCACTGGCTCTTCAAAGACATATGCTACCCAGCTGATAAAGCAGCTGGTGACAGAGTATTACTCTGATAAAAGAATGGCATAAGAGAGCTCACGATGCGTCGTCGAAATTATGGCACTGTCGTTTAGGCCATATTTCGAGGGGGAGAATAGAAAGACAAGTTAAGAATGATATTCTTCCTCCATTAGAGCTCTCAGAATGCATAAAAGGAAAGTATATAAATAAAGATGACAAATGAAGCGCAGGAATTTTACAGATTATTCACATAGACATCTGTGGTCAACTTTCCTATAAAGAGTGTGGATGGTTATGATCCGTTCATAACATTCACAGATGATTACTCCCATTATGGCTATATTTATCCAATCAAAGAAAGAAAGAATGTATTGGATAAATTTAAGATATTAAAGATTAAGATAGTCAGGTCTGACCGTGGAGGAGTACTACGGTCGACATACCCTAAAAGAATGGCATAATAGTCCAGTATTCTACACCGGGCGAACCTCAGCAGAATAGAGTAGCTAAAAGAATCAATCGCACCCTGATGGATATGGTGGGCAGTATAAGTTGCTCCACCTTACAGTTGAGCCTGTGGATGGAGGCGTTAAAATCGACATTCATATTCTCAATAGAGTACCAAGTAAGTCGGTGCCCAAAACACCGTATGAGTTGTAGACAGAAAGAGTACCCTCACTAAACCACTTGCGTGTGTGTGGGGGAGTCCTGCTGAGGCTAAAGTATTTAACCCAAAATAGTAAGTTGCCATTTGTTTGGCTACCCAGAAAAGTCAAAAGGTTTTCGTTTCTACTATCTAGAGAGACATACAAAGTTTGTGGAAACGAGACACGCTGTCTTCCTAGAGGATGAACTGATGAGGGAGAGCATGGTAGCTCGATAAATTGACCTTGAAGTGAAGCGGGTGTATGCGCCCACTCCAATGATTCATGAGCCAATTTTCTCACTACCTGCTGTCGCTACACCGACAATGCTAAATACTGTGGTGCCAGCACCTGTTTTTATCCCACCTGTGGCAACAATGAATGACGATGAGGAACCTGTTCTTCAGGATCCTATAGAACCTATTGCCAAACATGAGGGGAAGCAACAACAGCCTCAAACAGAAGATTTGCCAAATGTGGAGGCCCCTAGAAGGTCTCAAAGAGTTAGAAAATCAGATATTCCTGCTGATTATAAAGTGTACAACACTGAGCAATTTCAAATGGAGGATGATCCCACCTCATTTGAAGAAGACATGAGAAGTGATCATTCATCAAAGTGGCTTGAGGCCATGGAAGATGAAATAAAATCGATGAATGCCAATAAAGTTTGGGATTTAGAAATAATTCTTAAAGGAGCCAAAACAGTAGGCTATAAATGGGTTTACAAAACAAAACTTGACTCTCAAGGGAATATAGAGAAATATAAAGTGCGACTTGTGGCAAAAGGATATATGCAAAGAGAAGGGATTGATTACAATGAGACCTTTTCTCCAGTCTCTTGTAAAGTTTCCTTCAGAATCATAATGGCATTAGTGGCACATTACGATTGAGAATTACATCAGATGGATGTAAAGACGGTATTTCTCAATGGAGACTTGGAGGAAAATGTTTACATGGCACAACCAAAAGGTTTTGTCATGGAAGGAAAAGAACGAATGTGATGCCGCCTAAAGAAATCCTTTTATGGATTAAAACAAGATTCAAGACAGTGGTACTTGAAGTTTGATCAGACAATAAAGAATTTTAGGTTTTAAAGAGAATGAAGAGAACAATTGTGTCTATACAAAGTAAAGAGAATGTAGAGGACAATTGTGTCAATACAAAGTTTAAGAATGGGAAGTCTGTCTTCCTTGTCCTGTATGTAGATGATATCTTACTTGCTAGTAGTGATGTCAGTCTACTACAGGAGACAAAGAAATTTGATATGAAAGATCTTGGCGAAGCCTCGTTCAATCTAGGGATGGAGATTCACCGAGATGGAAGAAAAAGGGTATAAGGACTGTCACAAAAGGCATACATGGAAAAGATCTTAAAGAAATTCAGTATGCACAAATGTAGTCCCTCACCTGCTCCTATAGTCAAGGACGACAGATATGGGGATTTTTAATGCCCCAGGAACCAATATGAGCTCAATTGATAAAGTGAAAGTGGTTCCATATGCTTCAGCTGTCGGAAGCTTGCAACATGCTCAAGTATGTACACGCCCTGACTTAGCATTTGTTATCGGGTTTTACTTGGCAGATTCCAGAGCAATTCTAGAATAGAACACTGAAATTAGTAAAGAAAGTCTTGCATTATTTGCAAGGAACGAAAGGCCTCATGATGACATATAGAAGATCTGATTCATTCCACATAGTGGGATATTCAGATTCTGATTATGCGAGAGTGAATACATATCCAGACGTGGATTTTCTATCATCTCGCAAAGGGGAGCTATTTCATGGAAAAGTTCAAAGCAAACTGTCACTACATCGTCCACAATGTATGACGGTTTGTAGCGTGTTATGAGGCAACGGGCAGGTGAACTGGCTAAAGAAGTTCATACCCGGTTTGAAGGTGGTTGACGACATCTATAGACCACTAAAGTTATACTGCGATTATAATCTGACAGTACAGTATGCTCACAACATAAGTCAAGTGGTGCTGCCAAACACATTGGCATAGAGTATTATGTTGTGAAAGATAAAGTCCGGGATCAAGTCATAAGTCTTGAGCATATAAGTACAGAAAGGATGTTCGCGGATCCGCTTACAAAAGGCTTACCACCCAACATGTTCAGAGAACATGGTGTTCAGAGAATATGTAGCTAACATGGGTTTAAGGGAAGCCTAAAATTCCTGGACAAAAGAAGGCCCAAAGATTAGTATCTATTTCAAAACAGAGTAGTGTGTTGTAGCTGTTAAATCTATCGGCAATGGACCGGAACGATGAGGCATGCTCTATGCGCTAATCTGTAATGGAATGAACAAACGTAAATGATATGAAATTGAAAGATGGAATGAGATCAAGGGGGAGAATGTTAGTTGATCTCCACCAATAAGCCCAACGGCCTATTGGGCCCTTGCCTCTGCTCCCTGATCGGGAGAGCCCAACCCTAACTGGTTGATGGGCCCCTGTCGCACAACACATATGTATAGAGGAGTGGGGAGCTGGGCTCGGGTCACGAGGTTGAACGGAGCCGCCACCCACCTACAGAGAAAACCCTAATCCGATCCTAAAAAAGTGCTGCCAGCGACGGGATGTGCCCCACCAACCTCACCGTCGCGCCTGCAGGGTCTCCGTCGTCACCCCTGCAGCGTTACCGCTGCCACCACTGTATCTCGCCACTGAGCCGGAGCTGCCTCGGCACCGGTGTCCGCGAGGTCACGACGCTACTGTCCCAGGGCGACTAGAGGAACCCTAAAGGAAGAGGTCGTCACCGGATCTACGAGTTACACAGAGAGGTACACATTCGATCCTAACAAATAAGGCAAGTAGCATATGGATGTATGCACCATGCAGTGATGTTACCACTACCACACACCTTGGAAGCTGAAGTTGAAGCTTTCATGGCCGCCGCGGCGTTAGTGGCTGAGCTGGATGCGGATGCAGGGCCGGAGAACTTGTCGCTGCCTTCGAGCCTGTACTCATGCATCACCCAGTTGGTTTTATCGCCCCTGGGAGCCCTGCCCTTGTAGAAGACGAGCGTCTTCTTCATGCCGACCAG
This sequence comes from Miscanthus lutarioriparius, assembly GCA_904845875.1. Classification (NCBI taxonomy): domain Eukaryota; kingdom Viridiplantae; phylum Streptophyta; class Magnoliopsida; order Poales; family Poaceae; genus Miscanthus; species Miscanthus lutarioriparius. The sequence goes on from CAJGYO010000006.1 coordinate 88,359,021, forward strand.
CAGCACCACCCCTTCTGTGGTGTTGTAGACCTCCTTGTCCTTGCCAGTTGCTTTCCAATAACCGGCCTTTGTGGCCCGGTTCACCCTCGGCCCCATCGGGTACTTGCGGTCCTTCTGGAAGAAGAAGTACCAGTCTTTCTCACCCCATTTTGCTTCCTCTGCAGCATGCGAATCAAGCAGCATATTTTAGTCGATCACTAGCATAGCAGTATGCACCCACTGCACAGATCAAACAAGAACAAGGAGTATATGTATGTACAAATCGAGGCTGCTTGTTACATACTCGGGAGGTCCCATGGCTCAATCTTGTTTACATCGACCTCTCCAATGGCGGTGCAGGTGAAGTCTGTGTTGCGCACCTTGTTCATCAAGTAGTGGTTGACAATCTCATTATCGCTCGGGTAGAAGCGAAACCCTGGAGGCAGTTCGTGGCCACTGGCATGAACAGCGTTCATCTCCTCCTGCTGGGGTTGCGGCTGCTGCTGGTCCACCATGGTTATCTTGCTCCTCAACTGAGATAAGAATATCAGATCCAGGAAGCACCAACAAGGAATAATCTCTAGATAGTACTGAAAAAATAAAGTATACATACATGCACAAACTCTTCTTGACCTGCCAGTCAATCTAGGTCGTCTCTCACTCACTCACGAAGACGGATGCAGGATGGGTTGTTCTGGTGCAGTGACCCGGGCACTGCAGCATGGCTGAAATAGGCAGGAGGCGTGTTCGCGCAAGCATCTTTCCGCTGAAGCTTCCGACCCCTGCCTGACTCCCCTCTTTTTCGGTGGTGTCTGTTTCTACTGGGCATTGGACTCTTGTTCTTTCCAACTGTGCCACACTTGTCCTCACTCACCCGGGCTTGCTTTTCGCGCCGGGGCCTCGGCTGCTGCTGGCAACAGGTGCCCGGGTTGTGGCGTGCAGCATGACGCCATGACCTCCCTCCGGTTTGCCTGCCCTGGCCTGCGATTCCTGTGGGCGTGCGCCACTCATGCATATAGGCCTGCTCCGGCTGTCGTCTCATCTGCATGGATAAGAGGGCTGCACGGCTGGAGATGTGCATGCATTAGGGAACGAGGGCTGCTGTGGCTATTATATGCTACAAGGCCTTCATGATGCAAGGCTGCGGACAGGCCGGCCGGAGCGGAGTCCATGTTGTCTCGCATGCGGTGCAGGGGCTGTTGTAGATGTAGGCATCCATCTAGGAAAAGCAGTCTAGTGACAGGTCGTCGTGATCTAGTGTTGATCACTGCAGCGTCGGAGCGTCGTGTTCTTCACTACTCGATCAGTTTCAAGTGCATGGAGAAACGCTTGCGCGCTCGGCGTTGTACCGATGTGGTGTGCTGTCTGTGGTTGTGTATGTATGTAGACACCCTAATGTATCTATCTGTTGGACGACATGATGTGTATAGCATGTACTCATTGTCACTCAAACACCGTCCACAGATTTAGTGTGCGTTCAACCGCGCGGCCCTTGAAACCATGGTCAGTTTGCATGTTATTGAGCCAGCCGAGGGACAGGTGGCAACGACTGCTTGATTTATGCATGCACGCAGGGGATATTTTCCTTTTCAATTCCTTACTTTCGAAGGAACTAATTTAGTAAAGTACATTCTGATCCATATTGATTTGTCACACATTGTGCATGTATACAGATGACTAGAGTCTATGGCTACGTGCAATCTACGCTGGGTGAAATAGCATGGCATGCTAGCTTTCCCTATAAAAGTGGCGACAACGTGCGCTTGTCTATGGGTGCCATCTTATCCAGGAGTGGCTTTTGGTGTGTATACGTAAATGTACATGCTTATCAATTTGCTTAGCTTGAATGGGGCTAATCCACTACAATCATCCTATGGGCATGCCCCAACCAAAAGGAATCGACCCAACTACCACACAAGCTACCGCAGCCACACTTTAGATATGGTATCAAGGAATATACCCGACATCACTCTTTTTCCTATTCTGGTGCACTCGTCTCATCAGCTGGGTCCAATTTCATATTGGTATAAAAACTATATAAGTAACATACAAGGTTTTTAATTTCTGGCCAAAATTTCACTCGTTACTCAATTTCAGCTGGGTCACATGAAGTATGTTTTTTCTAAAAAATTTAGATCTAAACAAATATTAGTATGATTTATGACTACATATCTATTAAATAGAAGAATATGCAATATAAACAATAGAAAAATATAAGATTAGAGTTATATAGCACATGTATTAGTGTATTAAAAAATTTCGGAGTTTTCTTTCGGCCAGCACCGAAATTACCGAATTTCATGAAATTCGGCCAAAATTTCGCCGAAATTTTGAACCCTGGTAACATATAATTGTCACCATAGGATAGACCACCCGCTGCATGCTGCCGTAGCTCCGGGGCCGCGTCGACGAGCACCTCTTCATCTCGCTTGGCAAGGGCACCATCGAGGTGGCCTACATGAACAACGTCTCCTTTCGCCTCCCCGAGAAGGTGTCGCTGCTGGAGGCACGGCAATACAGCGGCAACGACATGGCGGTGCAGGAGCTGTCGACCAGGCCACCGAGCGTGTTCAACTTTACCGACCCGGCGCTGATCCCGGTCGGCCCGATGCACCGCTAGAGAAGATCGAGGCGACGCGGAAGGCCATGACGGTGCGGTGGTTCTCCCACAATGCCACGATCGAGGCCGTGTTCCAGAGCGTGGCCACGATGTAGAGCGACTCCAACCTGACGGACCTCCACGGGCATGACTTCTTCGTGCTCGTGCAGGTACATGGCAACTACGACTCAGCCAAGCACGTGAGGAGCTACAACCTGGTGGACCCGCTGCTCAAGAACACGGTGCAGGTGCCGAGGCTTGGATGGGTGGTCGTCCGGTTCGTCGCCGACAACCCGGAGGCATGGTTCATACATTGCCACTTTGAGTTCCACATCGCCATGGGCATGGCCACGGTGTTCGATGTGGCCAAATAATGGAGCCACGTCGAAAGACACGCTGCCCCCGCTGCCATCAGATCTTCCAAAGTGCATACACAAGAAGGAATAAGAATATAGGAAGCGCAATACAATATTAGTATATGTTTATATTCGAGGAAGTTTGCAGAAGATGGACATCATATTTATATTTGAAATGAAAAGAAGATCCACGCTATGGCTGGTTAAGGCATCTTTCATTGGAGAAATGCTATTGTATTAATTACCTTATTTTTGAGTAATTCTTGTGACGACACACAAGGTCTGCCTGGTCCTCTACCCAACAATGGTGGATAGAGACTTTGAACCCAAGGTTCACTTCAGGCCACTGGGACCTTTCAAGTATAGGTTCAATTCTGGTTTCATAAGCCTTCTTGAACTTAGCCACTGAGTAGTATTCATGGACATAATCTTCAATTTTGATGCCCCTATTGGACAATATCTAGGCCAATGCATGTCTGCAGGGCTTCCCAGTGGCTTGCCACTCCCTACAAGAACATTTGTGATTTGCAAATCTACTGTATGCCTTCTCTGGTTGTTCTAGTTGTCCAAAATGGTGACTTCTGCAATGTCATCATCACTTACTGTGACTTTGATCACCTTGAGCTGGTTGCTAATCAGATTGAGTTCTTTCATCACATTAGGGGAAATTCTGTCATGCCACTGTCTAGCCAATTTCTTCCTCAAGTATCTCTTCTCCATTATCAGCTCCCTCAGTTTAGCTCATGCAGCAACAAACCTTTGAATTTCTTCACTTGTGCATTGAAAATCTCTGACACATTATTTGTTAAGTGATCACACTTGCTGTTCTCAGAGAACCCACATCTGTACCATATCCTATTGTGGTGGTTCTCAAGATACTCAATAGTATCAGGTGCAAACTCAAAAAATTTCTTCATATGCCACTGAAAGAGTTCAGTTGCATAGCTTCTAGCTGCTGGATACAAGTGATCAGTGAAAACATCACTTGTGTAGTGCTTCATGAAGTTCTGGTACAGGTGTCTCATGCATTCCCTATACTCAGCATTTGGGAATACAGCAGACTTCTCTAACCCTTTACTTGCATTTGTACAAATAACCAATTTTGGAACATCTCCAATGACTTTGTGCAACTGCTCCATAAACCATTTCTAGCTATCTTTCATTCTCAGTGTCAAAAATTGCATATGCAATGTGATACAGCCAATTGTGACCATCCACACCAGTTGTAGATGCCAATTGTCCTCTATACTTGCCATACAAACAGAAAGCATCAACACCTATAAAGGGTATGCACCCCTCTAGGAATCCATCAATACAAGACCTAAGAGCTACAAAAATCCTCTGAACCTTTGCTTCTTTCCAATCTTCTCTAACTCTATCTGCACTAAGTTGCTAGGTGATGATTTCTCAATCTGAGCTGCCCAATTGAAACGAAGCTAAAAACTCTCCTCATACTTTCCATGGATCTGCTCTAGTGCTACCTTTAGCCAGACCATGCCTTGGAGTACTTGAGCTTGATACCATAGACCAAAGGCACATTGGCCCAGCTTATATTGAAAGCTCAGCTTGATACCATAGTCACCTTCTAATTGGTCTTTACAATTCGTTGGACCTTTAGTTGGATTCCTCTTTACCCAATCCCCTAACCTATCTGCACACCAGCCTTGTGTTGCCATTTTCCATTCTCTAAGTTTAGTAGTAGGACAATTATGCTTTGCAGGGAGTACTTTGATCTGCACACACAGAAATAACATTAATGTGAGAAGGAGGACTTTAAACTGGTAAGTAAATGAAGGAGATGTGATAACTTCAAATAACCTCTATTGTCTTGCCATCATAGATCCTTGAAGCATGTATACGCCAAGGACATCCCTCAGCTTTACACTTGGCAATAAACCTAGTCTTGTTTGTAATGATATTAGCAAATTCAAACCCTGTGACCACTACATGATGTCTCACTGCCTTCCAGAATGCAACAATATAAGGAAATCTTTCTCCCTTCCCTATCCTGGGGTTTTCAGGATCATGGATAACATGAACCTCCTGTGAATCTGCATAATTTACCTCTGCCTCAAGAGGAACACCTCCTTCAGCAGCAACAACATCATCAAATTCATCAGCATCATCAACAGCATCATCAACAGAATCATCAGCATCAGTAGTACGAATATGGTTAGATGGTTCTGCATTTTTAGCTGCATGTGCAGATGCTACAGGCATATACAGTCCCTCATCATCAACACCAACATACTATTCATCATTGTCAAACATGTTAGGCTCCCTGTCTAGCTCAAGTTTAGGCTCTAATGGATAGTCTGCATTTCCATGAGGATTACCAGAAGGCTAGGTTGCATGGTTGTCATCAGGGCTAATGGTATCCCCATCCCCTGATGGAATGTCTTTGCTATTGGGGTCCTTATCATGGTTGTCACGAGTAGAAAACTCTGGTGGAATCACACATATTGGTTCTAGGGTTGCAAACTCACCAGATTCTCTAAGACAACTGTCAAACACACCTACAATAACTTCGTAGTGCATCTGATCCTTATACATTTCAAACAAAGTCATGCATCTAAAAATCATTTTTTAGTCTGACATCTTCGCACATCCTTTTGTCAAAGAACCACACACTAGGAGACTAGCTACCGGACCACTATAACTCATTGCGCAGGCTTGTCAATAGCAAATCGAAGGAAAATGAACCCATTACAACATCCCACTTAATCACGCGTCCCTTTGTGTATGCTTTTCGACAAGTACTGTCTCTGGTACAGAATCCTTCCACTTTAATCTCTAGCGAGAACAATGAAACCCTAGCAACAAACAAAACCATCCCCAAATCTAATCAATCTCTGTTGATAGCATCTGCATCCCAACCAAATCTACCGGCAACACGCTCATATGCGACAGGAAACAAAAAGAGGTAGTGGATCCATACCCGCCCTCATGGTCCGCCATCTCCAGTGGGACGCGTGGCTGCGGATCACCCATTGTGGTCAACGGGGTGCATCACAACGCGCACTCGAGCTGGGTGCCTCTGGGCGCCGCTGTCTATGCCTCCGAAGTTGGGGTCGCTATTATCCTGGTCGCCGCCATCGGGGTAAGGTTTTGGAACACTGAGTGTGGGTGAGAGGTGGAAGAGAGTGGGGGCTGGGGAGCGCGTCCCTTATCCACTTGACCCGAGGTATCTGAGCCTATACACAAATATGATGCCGTCGTATATGTTTGTAGCTGGACCCAAGTCGTCCCCAAGCGTATTAAGTGGCGTTTGTGTGAGAAAAGAAGAGTTGTAATGGTACTCTTCCAAATAGGCGAATACTAATGTTGCTTCTCCGAAGTTCAAAAATCATAATGGTACCAACAAAAAAAAACCCAAAAAAAATATCGCGTGCTGCCCGGCGCGCCTCCAAGGCCCTCCCTCGCCATCGCCGATGCCGCCCTGCGCCCGTCCCTGTGGGGGTAGCAGCGGCGGCGGCCAGCCGACTCGCCCCCACGCTCGGCAGGTGGCCCATGGCCAGTCGGAGCACGGGCCACTTGCACGTGCCCGCCGGCTGGCCGGCTGGCCATGGCGGCCAGGAGGTCTGGGCGGCGGCGGCTGGGCCAGCCAGTTCGCGGTGGCCAGCCGTGACGACGGCCGGCCGGACCAGCCAATCCACGGTGATCGCAGCTGCGGGAGCACCGGATCTGCTCACCGTCTTCAAGTGCAGCCACTCGCTCACCGCTCCACGCCGTCGGCCGGGCACGATCTCCCCTCCTCCATGGCCGGCACGAGCTCAGGAGTAGGAGGCCACCCAAGTTCCCGTGCCCTGTAGAGGTAGCCACCAGGAGGATGGGGCATTGTTGAAGGACGCCCCAGCCCTCCTCCATCCCCCAGCAATTCCTAGCAGTCCAGGCCCTCGAAACCCTAGCCCAAATCCTCCAATTTCTTTGGCTACCTCCAATCCATACATCCATATTGGTATGTTCTTTCTCTTTTCTTGTTGATTTTGTTTTAGTTTGGATCTAAAAATAGGCGTGATGTTTTGGTCAATTACTCAAAATTTGATGGATGTTGCTTTGCTTATGAAGTGAGAGGATCAAAAGAGAACAATCTGAGATGGGGAATAGCTGTTCAAGAGGGACATCCAGAGAGGAAGGCATTAGCTGTTCAAGGGATGACAAGGGAGACAAGGCAGTCAGAGAAAGAGCGTCATCTCCACCAGATCCTATCAGTTAAGTAAGTATCCACAAGATCTTTTCAGTTAAGCATTCATGGTTCAAAATGACAGGCTAATGCTTGGTACCTCGTACATGAACCTCTGTTATTCATATACTTGGAATATCCTTGGGGAGCTCATGGGCTAAGAAATTAGGCACTTTGATATCCCCTGTACTTTGTTTCTGATGTACTACCTTTGGAGAAAATTCATAGAAGCCATCGGTAAATTGAGTGTGTACACGCTGCTTTTAAGATTCTGCCTCCTGTTCCTACACCCTTGATACTGACTTCATACTGGAAGCTCTTTTGTTGACTGGGACATGAATCTTTCGTGACTTACTTACTGATTGATACTTCTTTTATTGATTGCAGCGCACAAACATAGTTGATGAATCACATGATCACGACACAACTGACTTGCACAAATGTGTATCATTTATCACAAGCGATCTCCCTGTCCCATATAAGTCTAATGTAGTATATTTAAATTGATTAGAAAAACATCCATTATAACTACGCAATGTCAGCTTACCAGATTTTACTATGATTTCTCTAAGTGCAGCTGTGTATTCTTGTTCTTAGTGCACTTGGTGTGATTTAATAAAAAAAGCAGTAACTTTGGTATATCTAACTTGATTTTTCACCTGCCTCTTATTTTGGTACAGTGGTGAGAGCTGTCTCACTGAGTCACCAGGTCATGGGTTCGAAACAGCCTCTCCGCAGATTTTGCGAGGGGAAGGCTTGCCTCGGTTTTTCCTTCCCCAGACCCAACTCATGTAGGAGCCTCCGGCACTGGGTCTGCTCTCTCTCTTATTTTGGTAAGGATATGTAACTTCATCATACCATTATGAAACTGCTAAGATAGAACTCTTGTCCGTTGAGAACCTGTATTTAAACTTGTTTCATATTTTTATATTGCTATTTGAGGAACTGACCTACAGGAGGCTAGAGGCTAGAGGCCAGAAAGCAATACTTGAGGAGCAAGCTGAGGAGTATGCAGCCTTGATCATGGAGGAACATGAATCTTAAGGAATCTGATTGTTTGTTTTGTTTTTGTTACAAATTTTATCATTTTTTCTATTTTAACGTAGCGTTAGCATGGGCAATTTCATAATAAAGCTTAATGATTTAACTTGTTTAGTACTGCTGATCTATAATGACAGGCTAATGCTTGGTAGCTTGTACATGAATCTTATAGTATTGTTTTTTAGGGGTGGAAATCTGTGATCAGGTGATTTCAGCTAAGTTGCTAGGGTGTTTACCCCTACTGATTTTACCTGATAAGAATGAGTTCAAATCAGAAATCAGTAGTTTACACACCTGTAGGTTTGGAGGCCATAGTATACTCACAAATTTTTAGAATTTTTGCAATGAAGGTTTGGTGCAATTAAAGAAGAAGAAGAAGAAGTTATGTCTTAACTTTGGGCAGCATTTCTGACAATTGAGTTGCTGCTGTCTGTTTTCTTCTGTTAGACATAATCTATGTCAAAAGAGAGCTCTTGAGCTGATTTTGTTAGGCTATCTCCAACAACAACACCCAAAATACAAGACACATTCGTCCTTTGGGTAGCGCTATAGACAAAAGGTTCAATACCTATTCGGCATCTTCTCCAACAACAAGACCCAAAAGAGAATCATTTTTGCAAATGAGTTTCCAGGAGAGAGGATGCACATATTTGGGTTGTGCATCTCAGGCAACCCAAAATAGGTATCCCATATAGGTACTCTGTTGGAGGCTAATTTTGGGTCTCTTGCTATCCATTTTGGGTTTGGGTGCCTATATGAGTTCCTTGTTGGAGACAGTCTTATTGCTCATGGATCTGCAAGCCCCAATATTTGGTTTGCTTAATATCATAACAATCCTGGTAGCTCTCGAAGTTGCTTTGTGAGTATCCATTACTCTTAAACTCAGTGTCCCATGTTAAATAACCAGGTTAGAATGATCTATTTGTCATATGTTGACATTGATATGTAGGGTGCAACCATCTCCAAGTGATCAAGTTCATCAAGAACTCATGTTACCTTGCATTTCTTTGCCATTTTTCTGTAATTGTTTGGTCACTATAAAGTTTTGTGTGCTAATATACAATCTAATTTGCATTGATAAGTATATACTATTTCGTGCAGGAATCGGGCCGCCAGCTCCCAATCGGCAAGAAAGACACATCATGCTGGGTTGCATAAGGCTTGGTTCAGCAGCATCTGGCACTCATCCAAATACAAGGTAGTGGAACATGCCAAATTCTTATGTAAAGGAAGCTGGTGTCAGTCCAGGCAAGCCCCAAATTAAGATTTGCCAAGATCAGTGAGACACAACGCAAGTGGTGTATTTTGCACATGACTTTTTAGTTTGCTGTATTATTTGTATTGCTTCAGAATGTTTCTGAAACCTAGAAGAGATTTGGTAAAATGTTTGTTTTATGTTGGGAACTCTTGATGTTTCGCTGACTTCAAGTGAAAGCAATCAGAAGTTTGGAGCATAATACTCCGAAATCTTCTAGATGGCCTATTCTTTTTCCCATTGGCAATATATTTTTATTGTCATCTCATTTTATTTTCCATGCATTCTTTTTCCCATTGGCAATATCACTATGGGAGACGCGCTATTTGCCGAGTGCTCGGCGCTTTGCCAAGTGTCAAAACACGGGCACTTGGCAAAGAGGCAATTTGCCGAGTGCTGCACTCGGCAAAGCCGGCACTCGGCAAAGGCCGTCTTTGCCGAGTGCCAAATTTCTAGTACTCGGCAAAGATGTATTTTGCCGAGTGTTATTTTTTGGCACACAGCAAAATGTGTCTTTGCCGAGTGCCTTTTTCTGGCACTCAGCAAAGATGTATTTTGCCGAGTGCTATTTTTCGGCACATAGCAAAATGCGTCTTTGCCGAGTGCCTTTTTTCTGGCACTCGCCAAAGATGTATTTTGCCGAGTGCCTTTGTTTTGGCACTCGACAAAGAGACATTTTGCCGTGTGCATTTTTTTTTGTCCTCGGCAAATCAGTTTTTCAAAGCAATTTTTGAGGCCCTAAATGAATTCAAATGAAAAACTTTTCAACTAAAAAGTTGTATAACTTCTCAAGATCTACAAAGTTTATTTTGGTCATTTGTTCATTTGACAAAGCGACAATAATGTTATTCATAAAATCTACATCTCTCATATCTCTTATATTAGTTTCATGAAAGTAGAAGAGAGATATATAAGATTTGTGAACAATGTTACAACCACTATGTCGGATTAACAAATGACCAAAATAAACTTTGTAGATCTTAAGAAGTTATGAAATTTTGTAGTAGGCAACATTTTGATTTAATATTTTCTTGTCATGCAAAAACGACGTTTGATTTTGAAAATTTTAAAATTTGAATTTTTCAAAAGACCTCGGATGAAAAAACTTCCTAAATGAAAATTGTAGATCTCCAAAAGTTATGAAACTATGTAGTTGACAATTTTTTGATTTGAAATCATCTTATCATGCAAAACTACGTTTGAATTTTTAAAATTTGAAATTCGAATTTTTCAAACGACCTCGGATGGAAAAACTTCCTAAATGAAAATTGTAGACCTCGAAAAGTTATGAAACTTTGTAGTTGACCACTTTTTTATTTGAATTCGTTTATGGCTTCAAATAAGCAATTTACTCTCGATTTAGTATAATATATGAGGATAGATAACGGAATCTAGACACAAGTGACAGTGTAGTGCAGTGGTAGAGCAGCAGACACGCGAGGGAGAGGTCGTGAGTTCGAATCCCGCCGGCCGCGTTAGCCACGAATTTAGCGCAAAAAATACAGCGACTTCGATGGAGACGAGCGGGCGTTGGCCGGTGGCGGCCTCCCTCGGCAAAGCAGCCTTTATCGGAAGGGGATTCGACGGAGACTCTTTGCCGAGTGTTGCACTCGGCAAAGGCTTTGCCGAGTGCAAAGCTGCCTTTGCCGAGTGCAACCGGCACTCGGCAAAGAGCCTGCCCCCAGTAGTGTATATTTTATTGGTTGTTTGATTTGCATTATTAGATATAGTCATAGCATTAGCACGAGCACTGTACTAATCGGAGAAATGCTATTCTATTAATTACCTTATTTTTGAGTAATTCTTGTGACGATACAAGGCAGTCTAGAGGGTTTTGCTCCGGTACTCTTATTAAAAAAATTGCACGAATCTTATAGCATCAGGGTGTCTAATTATAATTAATTTTGTCTTAGATATGGATTGGGCCGGTCCTATCCGTGCCCAAAGAAAACCCGGCCCTTCGCGTACCACAGCCGAGATTCCTCACGATCTCTCATTTCCCGTAGCAGGGCATTTTTCTACAGACCTGCCTTTTCGAGATGGCGGGCGGCGACACCAGCCAACTCGATCTCCCGTCAACTCGATAGCAGGCAGTGGCACAAGCCATCGAGGCGCCTTCCCCACGCTGCATCCCTGCCCTGGCGCTAGTCTCCTAGTCCGTGCGGATGGCGACGGCGGCGGACTTGGCAGACGGTGAAGGCGACAGCCGACGGCGGTGGCTGGTGGTGGACTCTAAGGCACGACAGGACGAGCGACGTCGCTGTCTGATTGGCTCCCGCTCGACCTCCCCTCGTCGTTGTGCGTGAAGCGTGATTCCACGACAGATTGGAAGGACAGAGGTGCTCCTGAGAGCTGGTCAGATGACTGAATTAGATGCTGGAAGAACTGAAGTGCGGAATAAAGCAGCTATAGCCGTTCAGAGTAGATTTCACACTCATGTTGCTCGTGAGCAATTCCACGCAACGAATGACATCAAGCAAAATAAGATGCAAGTTCCTCCTCTGAAAACATATGGTGCATTCTACGCCATATCCTATTACAGAGAAATCAGATATGCAACGCTTATGCTATAGCGAGAAATCCGGAATACGATGCGAGGCACCGTTCCACACCGTTCGCCAGCACTACGACTCTACGAGACCAGCGACAGAGCGGGGGATGCGAGGCACGGAACCACGAAAGGCACCTCGGTGGCTGGTGCCGCGGACGTCCGGCGTCCGCCCTCCCGTTCGAGAAACGACACTGATTCTACGCAACGGCGGAGCCAGGATTTTTACATGGGATATGCCGAACCAAAAATTTCATATGCAAACCGGTAAAAACCATTTAGCAATTCGGTAAAGTTTTATAAAAATTGCCCAACAATTCAGTACACAACTACTAAATGGCATAATAAGTCTTAAATTACAGTACAAATAGTCCAAAATAGCGTACTAATACTTTGGAATGTAAACAACACAAGCTTAAATAACAAATAAGATTACAGCACTATTTTTTGGGTTAGGGATTTTGAAGAAAGAAGCAATGTCTCCATCCCTCTTCATAGTTCACAAATCCTACAAGTCTACAACCAAATTAGTTAATTAGATAACAGTGAAGTTAGGGTTAGGGATTTTGCAGAAAACTAAAGGAACAAAGGGCCAAAGGGGGAGAGCAGAGGGGATCGATTTCTCACCAGCTGAGGGCTGCAGCAAGTCCGCAAAGGGGCAGTCGGGCGGCGGCCGGCTGGCCGGCGACCGGGAGGCAGGTTGCCGGGGCGGGGCCGGCCAGCGCGAGACGAGACAGGGTGGAGAGCCGGAGACGCAGGGTGCCGGGGCGGAGACGTAGGGCACCGGCCACTCGACGCCGCGCTGCTGACGGGAGGGGCGAGGCCGCGAGGGGCAGGCCAGCAGCCAGCAGCGGCAGGAGTCCTGGCGGCGCTCGCGCGAGTCGCGGTTGGGAGCGTCGAGCGACTGAGCGGTGCGGTGCGGCTGAAGCAAATGGTTTTTTTACACAATACATGTATCCTTGTTGGGCTGGGCCTAGAGTATGCCATGCCATACCTGTGCAACCCATTGGATCCGCCCATGATTCTACGAGGACGTCCATCCGCAACTCGCATCCGCACGCGGCCCTAATACGTGAACCCCCCTATGAACAACCCCCCTCCCTTGTCGACGCAACCAGCGTCTGGACGTCCGGCACGAGCACGCGTCCGGACCACCCTCGGGGCCATCCGATTGGGAGTAACAGGAGCCGTCTAATCTAATCAAATAAACAGCGGAAATAAGCGCATCTATCCGATACAACGGGACGAGCGCGGCCCCACGTCTACTCACGGCGGCCCATACCCCGCCGCGCCACCGTGCCACGTCACATCACCATCCCCCGCCACGCCGCCATCCCCTACGTTTCCTGTCGCCCTCCGCGCTCCATCCCCACCGCGCACCATGACCCGAACGTCCAATGAGAAATTTTTCATCGAAAGGTCTGTTGCAACACGGAGCAATACGAGATGCAACATCAGAAGTATTGCTTGTTGCAACATTAGAACAAGGCTACTGCAACAACAGAACAAAAAAACAATAACATCAGAACAAGGCTACTGCAACATCAGAACAAGGCTACTGTAATTCGAGATGCAACATCAGAATAAAAAAAAGACTAATGCAACAAAAAAATATTACTTATTGCATCAAAACAAGGTTACTTCTATGCGAGATGCAACATAAAAAAAGAGACTAATGCAATGAAGAAATATTACTTGTTGCAACATCAAAATAAGGTTACTGCAATGTTACGTAACCTTGTTCTGATATTGCAATAAGTAATATTTCTTCGTTGCATTAGTCTCTTTGCAGTAACCTTGTTCTGATGTTACAAGAAGTAATATTTCTTTATTGCATTAGTCTCTTTTTTCTGATGTTGCATCTCGTAGCCTTGTTTTGATGATGCATAAATAATATTTCTTTGTTGGATTAGTCTCTTTTTTTTGTTTTGATGTTGCATCTTGCATTGCAGTAGCCTTGTTCTGATGTTGCAAAAAACAATACTTCTGATGTTGCATCTCGTATTGCTCCATGTTGCAATAGACCTTCCGATGAAAAATTTCTCATTGGACATTCGGGTGATGGAGCGCAGGGGATGGGACGCGGAGGGCAACAGGGCGCGCAGGGATGGCGACGCGGCTGGCACTATACCACAACACTTAAACAACATCTGACGTCAGTTGCTAAAGATAATAATTACCGTTGAACGGTCAGTTACTAAATGTATCCCTCGGACCGTCAGTCGCTGATATCGAATACTTCGATGGATGGTCCGTTGCTATAAGTATTTTGTTTTTGCGTTGGATGATCAGTCGCTATTTTCTACTAACTGAGTCGGATCGTCAGTCGCTAAATACAATTATCCTTTGCCGCGATGTTTTTGGCCCGATCAGTTATTGGCCCAAAACTGAGATGTAAACCTTCACACAGGAAGCATACCAAAATGAATCCACGCGCCTCCCTGCTCCCGCGCTGCACCCCTCCCCACGTCGCCTCTCTGCTCCCGCGTTGCGCCCCTCCGCACGCCGCTGCACACGCCGCCGCCTCGGCCGAGCCCACCCGCCGGCCGCCCGCCCCTGCCCGTGCCCGAACGTCCGCCCGGCTGCTGGGCGAAGGTCCCGCGAGCACCCTCCTCTGCATTGCCTACTCACTCCCACCGGGCGCCCCACGCTGGCAGGGTCCCTCCGCAGCTCGTCACCCCAAATCTTCTGAAGGTAAATACTTTATCTGAAACAGATGCAAATACAGGCAACGGATGGCACCTAGCATTCGGTTTGCAGGATCTATTTTTGGGTTCTTGAGTTCGTCCATTTTTTTTGGGGGGGGGGATTGTTTTCAGCCTCAAACTTGCTCATTGTATTAGTTGTTTCACCTGAATTTACTTGCCACATTAATTTTGTACAGGCACCGCCGTTTCAATCTGACTCTAGATTAGTTTTTCTCTTGTCAAAATCATATTATGAGGTCAAGTGAGTAGAAAGCTAAGGATCCCTGGTACAACCTGAGAGCTTAATTAATTCTTTAAATTATTATTCTTACCATTTGGTTCAACTTCAAGTTGTTGTACTCCATTATGTTAGTAATTATGAATCAAGGCATGCAGATGTAATTTTGGCAGTGTTCTCAGTCGCCAACAACTCTTTGCTGGTTGTTGATTCTTACTGCTTTTATCAGATCAATAAATGCATGAGCTAGGGAATTTCTATTTGTTATATATACATTTGATCTATCGCTCGCAACTCTGCTAGGGGTGTAATAGTCCACTCACGAAGTCATAGGCATATATATGTGTCGCCTGTGATAGGCTAATAATGAAAAAGGATATATCTGCATATGTGAAACACTGAATAATGTTGTATATATGTTCTTGTTTGGTTTGCCTTGTAAGTTTGTAACGTGTCAGCTTCCTGAGATGGTTACTCGATCGATATCTTGAACTGAATGTTATTGCTTTATTATTTATATATATTTGTCATCCGATTCCGTGGGTCTAATTTGAACAAGGAGATGGTGTATCTTAACAACCATGTATTCCTACCTTCATAGTTGTTGGGTTCGATGTACGTGTGAGTCATGCTGATGCTAGAAACCATCCTAATTTCTGGGTTAGGAGCACCTAGCGGGATCTATTTTCATTTTACATTAGAAGTTATTGGTCAATAGGTCTTTGGAGAAAAAAAATCAGCCTCAATAGGTCACGTATGGCTCCAATAGGTAGTGTCTGCTACTTCAAGTGTGATAGGCTTTAGCTAAGTTAGCTAATAGGTTGTGGAATCTATAGCTAGCAGTGTCACAGGCAAGTAGGGGATTTAAGTTTGCATGACTTTAAGTTTGGCTTGTCTTGTAATGATTTTTAATGGTATAGGATATATTAGCTCAAGTATTAGCTTCTATTTGACATGGACAGCAGGAAAATACATGTGGATCTCATGTAAAAATATATGCTATTGCAGATTACCCACCTGCAGACCTTGTTCGAATCATCATGTACGAGCAAACATCATTAAGTGAAACATCCAACAAGTAAGCATCAAGCTGATCGTTTACTTCTGCCCTCCACTTTGATTCATAGTGTAAATTGTTTCATTTTCACTAGCCACCTGTTCTTAGGGTAAAGGAGGTGCCTACAAGCATTTGAAGTTTTCTAGACATCAAAAACAATCATAGCAGCTGTCGTTCATAACTAAGTTATTGGTCCAAGAAACTTGTGAAAGGTAAGATTTATTTAACCAGTTCGCGTTCATGAATACCTGATTACCTTGTTCCAAGATTCCTATGTGCCTTGTGGTTATTCCGTGGTGTGATGTTGTAGTGTAAAAATATATATAAAGAAAGCCTCTTCATCTCCCCACAAAGGTCTATGGATAAAACATGGATTGAGAATGAGCCTAGGTACACACATCAACTATTTCTTAATTGCTCAGACTTAATGTAGTTAACTTGGAATTTGACATAATGAATCCCATGTAAGCACACCAAGGCATATATACAAGGTGTGAATGGTTTCAT
The DNA here is from genome assembly GCA_904845875.1 of Miscanthus lutarioriparius. Classification (NCBI taxonomy): domain Eukaryota; kingdom Viridiplantae; phylum Streptophyta; class Magnoliopsida; order Poales; family Poaceae; genus Miscanthus; species Miscanthus lutarioriparius. The sequence continues at coordinate 88,375,471 of CAJGYO010000006.1, forward strand.
AGCTTATGCATTTAAAAATTCAGCAATAGGAAACAAGATATTATGCCCTGGCAGAAAGTGTGCTAACTCATTTTGGAGAGAGGCGTGTGATGTACATGAACACTTGACATGTGATGGGTTTGTAAGGGGGTACGCAACATGGAACTTCCATGGAGAAGCTAGTTCATCCAATGTGAATCCTAGGAATAGTGATGGTGCTGTCCTTATTGAAGAGGCTGAAGATGATGAAATATCTGAATTGCTTAGGGACCTAGTTGGTGGTTTAGATGATGGAGGGGATTTTGAAGATAACAGTTCTGATCTGCAGCCTAGTGATGACCTACGAGGCCTACAAAAGTTGGTAGAAGCCAATAGCCAAGAGTTGTACCCTACTTGCAAGAAATATAAGAAATTGTGTTTCTTGATTAGATTGCTTCACATCAAGCTTCTTGGAGGATGGACTGATAGAAGTTTTGACCTACTACTAGACCTTCTTAATGATGCATTACCAGAGGGTTCAGCACTACCGAGAAACTTCCATGAATCTAAAAAATTGATTAAATCCATAGGTCTTGGGTACATTAGTATCCATGCTTGTGAAAACGATTGCATTCTCTACTGGAAGGACCATAAGGATTCTAATTCATGTCCAAAGTGTGAGGTTTCATGGTGGAAATCAGTTAGGAACAGTCTAGATGGGAAGCATGTTTATAGGGTTCCTAAGAAGGTTCTTCGCTACTTTCCAATAAAGAAGAGTCTCCAAAAGCTATTTCTATCATCGAAAACAACGGCTCTTACAAGATGGCATGATGAGGAGCGAACAAGAGATGATTTTCTTAGGCATCCTGTAGATTCTCCTCTTTGGAAAGACTTTGATGATAAACATCCAGAGTTTGCTAAGGACAGCCGCAATATCCGTCTGGCATTTGCCACGGATGGATTTAATCCATATAGGAGCCAGAATGTTAGTTATAGCATTTGGCCCGGTATATGTATACCATACAATTTTCCATCTTCAATGTGCATGAAGCAATCAAACTTCATCCTTTCTTTTTTGATTCCTGGGAAGCATGCTCCTGGTCATAATATGGATGTTTATTTTCAACCACTTATTGAGGATTTGTTATATATGTTTGTCAATGGAGTTAGAACTTATGATCCTTCAAAGGGAGAGCATTTCCAGTTGCATGCTGCAGTACTATGGACTATTACAGATTTCCCAGGTCTAGGATATGTGTCTGGTTGTGTTACATCTGGTGAAGCAGCATGTCCTGATTGCCACTCTTATATATGTTCATTTAGACTTGGTAATGGCACCAAGACTTGCTATATGGGTCATCGTAGGTTCTTGCATGAAGAGCACCCATTTAGGTTTGATTATCAGAAATTTTGTTCAACCGAGCTTAGATAGGCACCAACTCCACTTTCTGGAGAGGAAATTTTAGAGTGCACTAAAGATCTTGTTACAGTTTATGGTAAGGATCCATCTGAAAACAAACCAGCAAGCAAGAGACGCAAGGAAGGGGAGCCGCTAGTCATTTTCAAGAGGAGATCTATTTGGTTCAAACTTCCATATTGGAAAGATTTGATGATGCGCCATAACTTTGATGTCATGCACATAGGGAAAAATGTTTATGAGAACTTTGTTAATACATTCCTGGGTACCGATGGGAAATCTAAGGATAATCTTAATTCTCACTTGGACCTTCAAGATCTTGGTATTAGAAGTGACCTTCACCCTATTGAAATTGAAGACCAATTTTATATACCCTCCATATTCATTGAGTCCTGATGAGAAGAAATTATTTTGTGAAGTACTAAAAGGGGTAAAGTTCCCTGCTGGTTATGCGTATGATATTCGACACAACGTTCATGTTAATGAGAAAAAGGTGTTTGGTCTAAAGAGTCATGAATGCCACATTGTTCTACAAGACTTACTACCTCTAGTTGTAAGGTTGCTCGTATTAGTCATTTTTTTAAGAAGATTTCTCCACCTGTTTTTCGAAAAAGTGACATGGATAATCTAGAGGCTGATATAGCTGAAACCTTGAGCCTGCTTGAGGCCATATTCCTTCCATCTTTCTTTGACATGATGGTACATTTGATGGTACATCTTCCTGCCCAAGCAAGAATGGCTGGTCCAGTACATTTTCGTAGCATGTGGCCTATTGAGAGGTAATTTCTTTGGCAGATTTGAACTTAAGAAACAAACTAAATACATATTAATTTTACAACATGATGAGGCTATTATATAGGACGGCGATTAGACCTGCTATGTTGTATGGTGCAGAATATTGGCCTACGAAAAGACGACATGTTCAACAGATAAGTGTCGCGGAAATGCGTATGTTGCATTGGATTTGCGGTCATACAAGAAGGGATCGAGTTCGGAACGATGATATACGTGATAGATTAGGGGTAGCACCAATTGAAGAAAAGCTTGTCCAACACCGGTTAAGATGGTTTGGACATGTCCAACGGAGACCTCCAGAGGCACCGGTGCGTAGTGAAATTCTAAGCCAGGATAGTAAAGTCAAGAGACGCAGAGAAAGACCGAAGTTGACTTGGGTAGAGGCAATAAGAGGAGACTTAAAAGGATGGAATATACCTAAAGACTTAGCGTTAGATAGGAGTGCTTGGAAAACAGCTATTCACGTGCAACCTTGATTGCTTTTGTTGGGTTACAATCTCACAGCATGGTTCTAACTCAAGACAGCACATGGTAAAGTACTTCAAAAAGCCTTTTCACAACATGGTTCTAGTATACAAATCTAAATTTTCGTCATATACTAATCTGAACTTTTAGTATCTAACATGTCCTAATTGTCATATTACATTCAGCACTTGCTTTGTTGTAACTGTGCTTCCTATGTTTGATGTAGAGCCCACGATCTGAGGAACTTGGTGAGGCCAATCAGCATGTTCAGGGTGAAGAAGATGATGACTGTGCAGATGATGACTATGCAGAGAATGAAAACTGTGATGAGGAACCTGATGATGAGGCCAATCAGCAGGTTGCAGCACCTGCAGCCTCGCCTACCATGAACATTACAACATCACCAAGGAATGATGTCCAACACTTTTCACATGATGCACTTGTAATCTTCTCAACCTCTCATGCAAATTTTGTACATGTGATTTAATAGCTGCTCAACCTATGATTTATCCATTTCTCATACGTGCATCTTCTTCTTCAGGCTGGAAATGAGGTGATCTTATTTGCCATGTCGAGTAATGAAAAAGTGGCTAAGGCAACTGTTGATTCGGTTAATCCAAACAATCAGCTAGCGGGTGAGGCTCTTGGAACGAAATTTTGTGAAGTTATTGTCAATGTTGTCTTCAAGCGTGAAGCATTAGTGCCACGCCCTTATGCTGAAATCAAGACTCTAGGCGATGCTGTAAATATGCCGGTTGCTTGGCCATTTAATCGAGTAATGTCCACTTGATTCTATTCTCTTTTTTGATGTGTGGTGAGTATTTATAGTTTCTAACTAATAATATTTGTGACAGCTGAAGGTCTGCAGTCAGCAACCAATAAGATCTTCTCAAGGTGTTGCTGGATCTTCTCAGAGATCTTCTCAAGGTGCTGCAGGATCGTCTCAGAGACGCTAGGCGGTGCTATCTTGTTGACAGGAAGCCACTGAAGTTGCTGGGAGCAAATTTGTTGCAGGATCTTCTCATGAGGTTGTTGGTAGCGACTTGTTGATAGAAAGCCATTGAATTATGTCATGGTGAACTACATGCTACCTTTGATTGCTTTTGGACTACAACCTGGTAGTTTTAGCTTTTGGACTCAAGAACCTGAGGGTGCTATCTTTTGATCATTATGTTAGATCACTTTTGGATGATGGCTTTTGCTCAACAGGCAAACAATATTTGCTTGCTGTACAACCTCATGACAATTGCTAGTTTTTGTATTCAGCTACATATGCTTGTATGTCGGCTTGATTGATGTTAACAAGCTATCTAGTGACATGATTATATATGTACTCATTTGATATAAATGAATGAGAGTATGATTATTGTGCCCATTTGTGTATGTCATTCAAAATCTGTATAATATAATTTCAATATTGTATTGGTTCTGAATGTTTGGTCCAATTTACATAATTTCAAATACAACTGGTTTAATTTTTTTACCTATTTAATTGAGGTCGATGGACTGTCAGTTGCTAAAAGTTCTTATTGCGATGAACTGTCGGACGCTAAAAGGTCTAACATGGTGTCGGTTGCTAAAAGTTGGACTGTCAAACGGTCCGTTGCTAAAGATGATGTCCGTCGCTGTATACATACAACGACGGCTTCATTAGCAACTACAGGGGTCCGACGCTATAACCTTTAGCAATGAACTGTCCATCGTTTTACACCCCTTTCAGCAACTTCAAGTTAGTCGTTGTTTAAAGGTTGTGGTGTAGAGTGGGGATGGCGATGCGACGTGGCACGGCGGCGCAGTGGGGGACGGGCCACCGCGAGTAGACGCGGGGGTGCGCTCGTTCTGTTGTATCGGATGGGTGCGCTTATTTCCGTTGTTTATTGGATGAGATTGGACGGCTCCTGTTACTCCCAATAGGATGGCCCCGAGGTGCGTTCGGACGCGTGCTCAAGCTGGACGTCCAGGCGCTAGTTGCGCCATAGGACAAATGACCAGAGTCGCGTGACTGGATGACTGCGTGAATCTGGGCTCTGGTACGCAAATGGCTGGGCAACTTTGGGCATGGATAGGGCCAGCCCAATTCTGACCCAAGATGAAATTAATTATAATTAATCACCCTGGTGCTTTAAGATCCATGCAATTTTTTTAAAGAGGGACCATCGGAGCAGAACTCTTAAATAAATTGATTATTGTATTTTCTTATTCTGATAAACACGTGAAATACAAAAGGTTTGTATTTACATGGATGATCTTTTTGTTCTTCAAAATATTTTTATCTTGTATAAATTCTGCATGTTGCTGGTGCATGAAGAAGTAAATATAATAACATGATCTTGATGGTTAATCCACCAACCTTCTTACTGGTCACTGCTACTGTACTAGGTTAAGCTCGGTTTTGGATTCTGGCAAAGTTCGTCAATGCTACGACGGCCTGCCGCTGTCATGGGCCAGGGCAAAGGGTGTATGACTGTATGGTTGGCTGCTGATGAGGATTGTAGTGCTGAGGCGGAGTTTAGGATGTATATATACATTGGTTACCCGGTTTAATGTGGATTATATATGTATTATATTCTTACCTTCAACTCTATGACTGTTTATACAGGAGTGGATGGTTTGGAAGATGATAAATGTTATTACGGCATTACAATCAATTCTAAACACTGGTCATATTTGAAGATGCCTAATATACTTTAGCATTCGTCGCAGTCACAGTGAGAATGTTGTATGTAGTGAAACTGAAGAACAAGCCGAAGGTTGGAAGCCCACGAGCTAACATCATACCGTGGCACATCAAGTGTCGAAATCGGTGCCCTCAGCAAGACGATGAATCGAGTGATTCTCGATTTCGGTGCGGCCACAACGGCCGGCATTCTCACCAAGCCCGTGGCGACCACCGCATCTTCATTTGCCGGCAACCTGATCATCGGCCCAAGTGGGCACCGCGTTGAAACAATCCACCGAAAGTCTGGGATTGATACCACCTCCCAGTCAAGGGTACGCCCGCTTCTCATGACTATGTTCGTATGCCAGTCTTAATGGAGAGTTTCATTACGTTGTTTTCAAAATTGCCATGTCATTTAAAATGAAATGAAACTTGATTGAAATACACACTCTCAATGGAGAGTTTCATTCCATGGTTTCATAGGCATTTAATTTCAAGGCTTATAGGGAGTTGGTAATCGTGCCAAGACTTCTCTCTTCTTAAATACATTGTCATATCATCAAAAGTGTCCATGTGGCAACCTATTTAATGCAAATGAAACTCACATGAAACTCCACTAAGACTAGCCTTAATGGTTCCGCATCACTTCCGTTGTTCGAGTGTCTAGGGGCAAGCATTACTAGTCGTTCTAATGTTCTAGAGCTTGCATCAGTGTTAGCCCACAGGATCACCGGCTCAGATGAGTGAATCACTCACCAGTCTTGCCGAGCACCCGCTAGTGTTGTCAAGCACCTACTAGCTAAGCCGACCACGAACAAGCGTTGTCCGTCCCCACACACTATGGCTCGAGGTTGAAAAAGAGGGAGAACAGAGCATACACATACAGTACAAGACACCAGCGTTGACCGAAGTCCTGTATGGGAGATGGCAAATCTGAACTCTCTTTACTGAGTTGTCATGGTAGTCTATTTATACAACTCTATCCATCTAGTCCTAATACAGCGCACATGCTGTAACAGTAACTAGATAACATACAGGGCTGACTCTGCGCCGGCCTCTGCATGTGGCTACAGTGCTGCAGGTGAGTCGTGTGGCGCTTGCACCTGCAGCGCCTACAGTATCACAGCAGGGGGTCTTTTCGGCGCTGCCTTCCCTTATTGTGTTCACACAAGATAGCAGTAGATTATCTAACAATCTTCCCCTAATTCTACTGCTAACCCTTGTACCCCCTCCATGCCGATCATCTCCTTTAGCTCCGTGAGTCGAAGACGTCTGAGCGGCTTGGTGAGGATGTCCGCGAGTTGCCGACCAGTTTCGACAAACTCGATGACAATCTGCCCTCCATCGACACAGTCCCTGAAGAAGTGGAACTTTATGTCGATGTGTTTACTCTGGTCGTGCAGAGCCGGATTCTTCACGAGGGCGATGGCGGGCTGGTTGTCCACCATCAATGCTGGTGGGTGAGCTTCCACGCCAGTCAGCTCGCCTAGCAGCCGGCGCAGCCATACAACTTGGCACTCCGCTATGGCCGCCGCTATGTACTCTGCCTCGCACGTAGATAGCACCATCACCTTCTGTTTCAGCGATAGCCATGAAATTGGGGCCGACCCGAGGAAGACGAGCATGCTAGAGGTGCTCCGTCGCCCGTCGATGTCCCCCACCATGTCTGCATCGCTGAACACAATGAGCTGCAGCCTACTCCCGCCGGTCTTTGGGAAGATGATTCCATGATCTACCGTCCCCTTGACGTAGCGCAGTAGCCGCTTCACCATAGCCCAGTGATCCTCTCTGGGATCCTCCATGAAGCGACTGGCATAGCCCACGGCGAACGCAATGTCCGAACTCATGTGGACTAGGTAGCGTAGACCACCGACGCTGCTCCGATAGAGTGTCGCATCCACCTTCACCACGGTACTGGCCTTCGTCAGCTTTAGCCGCTCCTCCATCAGAGTCACGCATGGCTTGCACTCAGCCCTACCACTCCGCTCCAACAACTTAGAGGCATACGCGCTCTGACCGAGCGTGAGTTCCTCCTTCCCCTGTCTCAGCTCGATGTCGAGGTAGTAGGAGAGTGCGCCAAGATCGCTCATTCGAAAACGAGCCACCATCTCACGCTTGAAACCATTGATATCCTCCGTGCGCACGCCGGTGACAATCAAGTCATCCACATACATGCCGACGATGAGCTCCTCCTTCCCCCATCGCCGTGTGTAAAGCGCGTGCTCGGTTGTGCACTGCTAAAACCCAAGCTCGCCCAGCGTGGCATCAAGCTTGGCGTTCCATGCTCGTGGGGCCTGTCGCAGCCCGTAGAGCACCATGCATAGTCGGAGCACCCTGTGCTCCTCTCCCTTGACGGCAAAACCTAGAGGTTGCCTGATGAAGACCGTCTCCACCAGCTCGCCGTTGAGGAAGGCCGATTTAACGTCCAAGTGATGGACGCGCCAGTCCTTTGCTGCTGCCAAGGCTAGTAGCAAACGAACAGACTCCATGCGCGCTACTGGCGCAAAGACTTCTTCGAAGTCTATGCCCTCGCGCTGAATAAAGCCTCAGGCGATGAGGCGCGCCTTGTGCTTGACAATGGTGCCAAGCTCGTCCCGCTTGACCTTGTACACCCACTTTAGGCTGATCGGACGGCATCCTGGAGGTGGATCGATGAGATGCCATGTCTCGTTTTCCTCAATCACCTTTATCTGCTCCAGCATCGCCCGTCGCCAATTTCCATTCCGCTCGGCCAGCACGAACGTGGGTGGTCCCTCTGCACTGACGAGCAACAGCTCTGCATCATTGAGCAGCTGACTAGCCAGTCCTGAGGGTCATGTGTCACCGACGATGTCGTCCAGCCTACAGAACCACACCTCCTCACCTTCGTGGAAGGCATCCATGAACTCAATGATGTCACTTGGAGGTGAGGTGAACTCGATCAGCGTTGATGGAGTTCCCTATTCTGCCAGAGTGCTCGGCACCCCAGGTTCAGTGCTCGGCACTACTTCTGGACTTCTCGTCATAACTCCTGCAGTGTTTGACCCCACTGTAGGAGTGCTCAGCCTCAGTCTTGGAGTGGTCAGCACCACTGTAAGACGTCTTGGCTCCACCACGGGAGTGCTCGGCACCCGTCCTGGAGTGGTCGCCACCACTGCAGAACCTCCCGGCACCACTCCTGGCATGCTCGGCACTCCTCCCTGAGTGCTCGGCACTCCTCCCTGAGTGCTCGGCATTCCTCCCGAAGTGCTCGGCACTGCCCCAGGAGTGCTTGGTCCTACCGCTAGAGTGCTCGGCACTCCTCCTGGAGTGCTCAGCACCTCTTCCCCAGCGTCTCCACCACCGTGGATGACCAGGTGCTCGACGACAAAGGTGCTGGTGAAGCTGCCAGCTTCCCCCATGCTCGGACTGGTCCAGTCCCAAGCCGCCTTCTCATCGAACATGACGTCGCGCGAGACAAGCACCTTGTCTCTGCGTGGGTCGTAGAGCCGGTACGCCTTGGTACCCTCCGTGTAGCCCAGGAACACCATCGGTGTGCTCCTATCCTCTAGCTTGGTGAGGTTCGGCTTCGTCTTTGTCGACGGAATATCGTCGGCAGTCCACCGAGGGGCACCCCGCGATGGTAGATTGATCGGTAGAGGAGCGTGTAATCAAGAACAAGAAGGCAACAGAGACACACGAGTTATACAGGTTCAGGCCATCGGTACGACGTAATACCTTACTCCTGTGGTCTATTGATTTGCATTAGCTATCGTATGATTCGCCGTGAATTCGTAGGGGGTCCCTGCCCGCCTTATATGGTCAAGGGGGCAAGGTTACAAGTCGGTTAGATCTGAGAGATAACCGGAAAGTAATAACAGATTACAAGAAACATGGGATCGTATATATCCTATCAGATCTCGTAACATCTTTAGGATATCCTCTCCGTGCCTTGCGGGGGTCGCCGAACAGAATCGTGCCCCGCAAGGCTCCTTCTTGCAGGCTGGGCCGCCCCTGGAGGCATAGCCCATGTGACCTGCCGTGGGTATCTGGGGTTGTACCCCCCATAGCTAGTCCCCAAGCGCCTTGTACCCATTGCGCAACGCCGTCTTGAGACTTTCCGAGCAGGTGCGATCCAAGACCGAGCTGTCCAAATCATGGTCCGACCACCATAAGGAGCAGCCGATCAGTTGTGAGCAACTGCCGAGCAGTGTAAAACATCGCCGAGCAGTGTGTTCCGAACACGGCTTGTCATAAGGGTGTAAGGAGCTCAAGTCCAAAATTAAAAATTCCTGCATGGTAAAGTGAAGTGTGCCCACTTAGAATCCGAAAACAATGGTAAAGATACCTGGTTTATCCTTTGGATGCTCGGAGGCTTTCAGAAAAATAGACACATTCACCGCAAGGTGAAGTGTGCCCACTTAGTCCCCGAGCCTGACAGTAGGTGACGTAGTCACGTGGTGCCAGGCTCAGAAATTAGTGAACCGTCTGAGTAGGTAGCCAGTCCCCGAGCGTAGCCTCGAGACAAAAAACGAGCACATTCACCGCAAGGTGAAGTGTGCCCACTTAGTCCCTGAGCCTGATAGTAGGTGACGTAGTCACGTGGTGCCAGGCTCAGAAAGTAGTGAACCGTTCGAGCAGGTAGCCAGTCCCCGAGTTTCTGGCGTAGATATCGGATAAATCAATTTGCGGTGAGAAATTCGGAGTAACGGTCGTTCAGTACCAGTTACTAAGCCTCATTAGAATGCGGAGAATTCGAAGAAAGTGGTGGCGGTAAATCAGCGGCGTGGGCTACTGTGACGCGATAGCCCAAGTTGCGGCCCATCAAACCATTTTGGAGGAATCGATGTAGCGCTGATCGCGGGAACGGTTTCCCAAAAACCCTCAAAGTTATGGCAGAGTGGGGGAACTGCTTTATAACCACGCCGCCACTCATATCGCCTCCTACCTCCGTCAAACCACCCTGCTTCCTGCCTTCGCAATCCCTGTGCTTCACCTTCCGCATCAATCGCGAGCATTCCCCTTTAACCCTAGACCAAACCATAGGAGTTGGCGCCGAAAAAAGGAGCCGTAAAGCCAAAGAAAGTGGCCACCAGAGGTAGCCGCGACGAGGAGTGGGTGCCGTCGAGGACGTCGGCGGCTGATCTCGATAAGATGGTGGCGGCGGGCGTTATCCCTGACCGTCTTACTGCTGGATGGCGGCCAGCTAGCGGTGAGCCCTTCCCGACACCACATACTGACGAGGCTGTAGTATTTGAGGATTATTTCTGGCGAGGGTTAGGGTTTCCTGTCCACCCCTTTCTGAGGGATCTTTTGGAGTTTTGGGCAGTTAGCCTCTGTAATCTGCACCCCAACACCATTCTGCATGTTTCTATCTTCATCCATTTCTGCGAGGCATTTCTCGGTGTTCTCGCCACTTCAACCTCTTCGAGCACTTGTTACGTCTCAAGAAGAAGGGGGCGATGGTTCAAAGGTGGTCGGCGGCGTGTACCGCAGCTCTCGTGGATGGGATAGCCGAGTATATCAACGTTCATTTGAATACCTCATTAAAAGGTTGGAACTCTAGATGGTTCTATATCAAACAGAGTCACCCGTTGATTCGATGCGACGTCCAAAGACATCCTGTTAACCACGATGAATCGGTCGAGAGACCCAACAACGCTGAAATGGAGCAGGTAATGGAACTTCTGGAATTGAGTAAAGGCTTGGAGCTTAGGGGTGAATTGATTGCAGCTAGTTTCATAGTTCGGCGCACCCAACCCTGCAAAGAGAGGGCCCACCCGGCGTTCGACTATAAAGGTGACAACGATGGTACCCGTGAAAGCACGGACCGCCTGTCGAAGAAAGAAGTGATGGACCATGCCATGGATCTGTTTTCTTCGAATGTCTCATTCAGCTGGCCTAAAGGGACGAAGGCTTTCAACTGCACCAACCCGCCTCCTCAGGTAACCATTTCTCTTCGCGTCTATCGAGCAATAATTGCGAGCATAATCTCGACTCACTTATGAAAAGATTCATTCGCAGGATAGGTCAATATACTTTTCAAACGTGCGTCGAGAGCCGATTGGCCAAAAGGAGTAGATCCTCGGCGCCACCGCGAAGATGGAGAAGGTGAGCCGAGCTCCTCGTCGGATAGTCCATCCCCAGTGTCAGAGAAGGTCCGCGGGAAGAGACCGGTAGTAGACGAGCCGGCCCAAAAAAGGAGAAAAACCGCCAGCTCTCATGCACACAAACCAGGAGGCATCTCTCTTGGAGAGGACCGAGCAGTTCGGCCGCCACTGAATCTTTGTCTTTGGAAGTGGTCAGGACGATGACGAACCGATCGGCACCTCCACCGAAACACGACGGAGGCGCCGGTGGATAGTGTCACTCCCAAGCATCGAAAGCAGGGAAAGTCATGGTCTGCAACAGCGGCGGACGCCCAGGCGTTACAAAAGTACCGAAGCCCCGAACAACGCCGCGGAAGTTGGGGCCACCGAGCACCAAGAAGAGCGGCAGCCAGCTGCGGGCGGCGCAGGAGTCCTCCCACAAGGTCGACCAAGCCGGCCGCGCGCAGGGGTCGGCGAGCACCGCCGATTCAAGAAAATCATTCGGAAGACCAAACCGTGAGTATATTTGCCTTGGAGTAATTATATTGTTCTTTGATTTCACCTTATTCTTACCGAGAAGCCGATGATGGCGGCGACGCCAAGGCCCATGACCTCGAAGAAGAAAAGATGACGATCCTTTGTCTAGGAGTCCCCGAGTGTTCGACGAAAGCGGAGGGACGAGCCAGCCGTCGCTCCCAAAGCAGCAGCCTGGCGATGGTGAATCGTTAGGCGCACCGATGGGCGAAGTCGGCGACCACAACCCATGCTGGCTGACCGAAAAGGTCGTTACCGTGGAAACGAAAATCTACGGCATTTCTTGTTGATACGCCAGAGGTTTCTGACGCCCACCTCGTCAATCTTTGAGGAGCAACGTCGTCCCCAGCAGGAAGCGCCAGAGTGGTCGGAGCGGCGGTCCGACCACGGAGTCCCCGAGGGTGCCTCAAGCGGCAGCGGATGAGAGGACGAGGTCGTGGAGATCGAGCGCACAGCGCTGAGCCCAGATCCGTCCGGATTCTCCGGAAACGCGGGGAAGAGGTGGTAGTCGTCGAAGAAGAAAACACCACCAGAGAGATAAAGAGGTTGAAATCCACCGTCGCCGGAGTTATGGCTCAAATCGAGGTGAGTGCCACGCCAATAACACCGATAAATGTTGTCAAAAGATCAAGGTTTATCTTTTGCCTTTATTACCCAGAGGGATAGCTCGGACAACCGAACAACGGCATCAATTGATAAAGAGGATGGAGCCCTCACACGAAGAAAAAATAAGATACTCCGGGAGGCTTTAAGTCTTTCGGAAAAAAGTATTCAAAGGGCCCATCGGGAGCGGGACCTTGCGGAGTCGAATTCGCAGGACCTTAAACATCAAAATGGAATTCTGTCCGAGCGACTAACGGCGTCGTCGAACAACCGAAAAGGACATCCGAGGAGCCGGCAATTGCATCCGAGGAACTTAAGAAGATGTCCAGCGGTTGAGCAAGAAGAACGTAGAACTCGATAGTAAAACTGAACAGCTCGACCGGAAGTGCCAGCAGTTGGAGGATGCATCCAAGCTGAAATCGGGTATTCTTTTTCACATAATGTGCTTTGCAGTAAGTCGTCGTGTTGTTTTTTTGTTTTATCTCTTTTTTTTGCTGGCAGAACAAGATGCAGAACTCAACCGGCTTCGCCAGACCGTCGAACAAATCCGACAAGAGAAAACGAAGAGTCGAATCGAGCCGACAAACTGGCCGAAGAATTGAAAGGTGGGCTTCCCCTGATCGGAAGTGACGCCGTAATTCTTTTCCTCTTTCTTTTTTTTCTTTTTTTTTGTTTTTGCCTTGACGAACCATTGTAATTCTTGCAGATTATCGACATAAAATCAAGGCACAGTTCGATGTGCTGGTGCAAGAGGCCAAAGTCCAGAAGGACCACTTCAACACTACTATAATGCCACCGCAATAAAACCGGTCTTTGGATCAAGGTCGACGTTGAACCGGCGCCCCGTCCTGATGGTAGGCAGCAAGGGCCAGACACTATCGTGCAGAGATGCAAAGCGGCGTGGGAAAACTTCAAAAACTTCAACCGCGACGCCGTTTTGACCGCCGCTACTCATGCCCTTGCGGTTGTTCGGTCCCATTATCCGTTCGTCGACATCCAGTCGATAGGTGGTGGGTTTGCTTATGATGGTCGAAAGCGACGCGCAGAACCAATGAGCAGAGGAGGATGATGTTGAGGATGTGGCGAAAGTGCTTGTCGGCGATATAGACTTGTTTGGTGAAACCGAAGCTGTTGGCGAAGCTTAAAGAGCTGCTCGGATGTTACCTCCTGTATTACATGATTTACCCGGCTAAGAAGAATCTGTGTATTATGGACCCGATGCTCTTTTCCCAATATAAGCTGTGTTTGATCTTTTAGTTTTCACTGAACTAAATGCCTTAGTTAGGTCGTGATCCGTAACGCATAACGCGGAGCCCATGCATATGTTGGAGAAATAGGCGTTGTCATAATACCGTGTCCTGCCGACCAACATGCCGAGCACCGAGCTCATGGTGCGGTTGGTGGGGTGCTAGAGCCTTGTTGCCCTATAGAATTGCTATTGCGAAAAAACGTTCTGCCCAGCAGCCAATGTGAACAATGTGGCTAGGGAAATGGCTCAAGCGGCGTCCGAGCGATTAATTCATAACTGAAATCTAGGCCTTGACTAGCCCATAGTCCATAATGTTGAGGGCGGAGGCGCTGACACGTGTAGGATGAACAGGCATGGCCAAGGAACCGCAAATGACCAACCAACCGTAATGCGGGGCGGAGCCCTAGGCACATGTAGGGTGTAGTCGAGCCTTTCGGGTCGTTTCCATAGATAACAGAAGGAAAAAAGGTGTGCTGTTTGACGATCGGCGGGCTATGCTGCGGAAATTGAAAGTGCAACACCGTCGTTGTTTTTGTAGGAAAAACCTATGCGTCCCGGAGGAAGCATGGTAGATGATTTTTGGAAAAAATCATGTTCGGTGATTGGGAGTTAATGTGCTCGGCGATTTGGAGAAATCGTGCTCGGCGTTTTGGAGGAATCGTTCTTGGCGATTTGGAGGAATCGTTCTCGACGATTTGGAGGAATCGTTCTCGGCGATTTGGAGGAAACGTTCTCGGCGATTTGGAGGAAACGTTCTCGGCGATTTGGAGGACTCGTTCTCGGTGATTTGGAGGACTCGTTCTCGGCGATTTGGAGGAAACGTTCTCGACGATTTGGAGGAATCGTTCTTGGCGATTTGGAGGAATCGTTCTCGGCGATTTGGAGGAAACGTTCTCGGCGATTTGGAGGAATCGTTCTCGACGATTTGGAGGAATCAGTCGTGCGTATTGGAGGCCATCGCGGTGTGGCCTACATTTCGCTAACGGTAGTTGAAGCTTATGATGAAGGAAAAAATGTAGACAAATTATGGAGACCAGAACTTTATTAATATTAAAGTAAAGAATACATATCTATGTTATTTCATGGGAAGAAACGTATAAGGTGCTCTATGTGCCAGGAGTTGGGAACATCGAGTCCATCTACGTCGCATAAACGATAAGACCCTGGTCGAGTGACACCTTTTACAATGTAAGGGCCCTCCCATGGTGAAGACAGCTTGTGAAGCCCTTCGGTTTTTTGTTTCCGACGTAAGACAAGGTCGCCGATCGTGAACGAACGACCTTTGACGTTACGGTTGTAATACCTTCGCAGACCTTCGAGGTACTTGGTTGTGCGGACGCAAGTAATCAGACGTTCTTCCTCGGCCCGATCAATGTCTTCTGTCTGAACAGCTGCGGCTTGGTCTTCGTCATAGTTTTCTACTCTGGGTGATCGGAATGCAATATCCGCTGGAAGTATGGCCTCTGAGCCGTAGACCATAAAATATGGAGATACGCTGGTACTGCGACTAGCCTGAGTGCGTAGTCCCTAGACCACGGCTGGTAGTTCTTTGAGCCATCTGCCCGGGTGCTTCTCTTCTTTCTGATAGAGCCTTTTCTTGAGGGCGTCGAGGATCATACCGTTAGCTCGCTTGACCTGACCGTTAGCTCTAGGGTGAGCGATGGAAATGTATTTAATAGAAATGCACCTGTCCTTGCAGAAGTCCCAAAAATGATGGCCGGTAAAAGAGGTCCCAAGGTCGGTGATGATGCTGTTCGGGAGACCGAATCTGTGTACAATGTCCTCAAAGAGCTCGACTGCTTTTTTAGCAGTAGCTACGACGAGTGGTTTGTATTCGATCCATTTGGAGAACTTATCGATGGCGACGTACACGTACCGGAAACCTCCTGGCGCAGGTTTGAAAGGCCCGATCATATCCAGTCCCCAGCATGCGAATGGCTAGGAAGCTGGAATGGTTTGTAATTCTTGTGCCGGCACATGTATTTGCTTGGCGAAAAATTGACTTCCCTCACATCGCCGGACGAGATCTTCTGCATCTGTAATGGCCGTGGGCCAGTAGAAACCTGCTCGGAAAGCTTTGCCGACCAGTGTTCTCGAAGCCGCATGATTGCCACAGGAGCCAGAGTGAATTTCAAATAATAGCTTCACACCGTCGTCTTGGATGATGCATTTCTGCAGTATCCCCTCCTTGGCACTTTTCCTCATCAGGCTACCGTCTACTAACACGTAGTGCTTACTTCGGCGAATTAGTCGTTCGGTTTCGATTTTGTCGGCGGGTACTTCGCCGTTGGAGAGGTACTTGATGAACTGTTCCCTCCAATCGGCGAGCTGTGAAGGTATCGTGAGCACCAACTGCTCGGCAGGGGGTACTTCTACAACTTCCTTGTCTTCCTTAATGGATGGTGTCAAGAGGTCCTGAACGAAGATCCCCACCGGAGCCGTGGTACGAGAAGATCCTATCTTCGATAGTTGGTCGGCTATTTGGTTTTGATCCCATACCACGTGGTGGTACTCAATGCCGTAGAATTTTCCTTCCAGCTTCCTGATTTCGGCGCAGTAAGCGTCCATCTTCTCACTGGAATAGGACCAATCTTTATTGAGTTGGTTGATAACCAGCGCGGAATCCCCGTATACCATAAGGCGTTTGACGCTGAGCTCGACGGCTATACGGAGGCCGTGGAGACATGCTTCGTATTCCGCGGCGTTGTTAGAGACCGGGAAGTGTATGCGAAGAATGTATCGGAGTTTATCCTTTGTCGGTGTGATGAACAGAATGCCCGCACCGGCTCCATTAACATTAAGGGCGCCGTCGAAGTACATCACCCAGTGCTCGGGGCAAGTGGCGTCGACGGGTTCTGGGATTTTGGTCCACTCAGCGATGAAATCGGCGAGCGCTTGCGACTTTATGGTCGGCCTGCTTCTGAAGTCAATGGAGTAGGTGCCGAGCTCAATAGCCCACTTGATGATACGACCGTTGGCCTCTTTATTTCAGAGAATGTCTCCCAAAGGGAACTCGGTGACCACGGTGATCTTGTAGTATTCGAAGTAATGTCGGAGCTTGCGTGAGGTGATTAAGATTGCATATAACAGCTTTTGCACCTGAGGATAGCGAGTTTTGGGCTCATTAAGTACCTCGCTGATGAAATAGACCGGACGCTGTACCTTGTAGGCGTGTCTAGTTTCCTCGCGTTCGACGACAATAGCCGTACTGACAACTCAAGAAGTGGCGGCGATGTAAACCAGCAGAGTTTCATTTGGTCGTGGCGCTGTCATGATTGGAGGTTTTGTTAAAAACAATTTGAGCTGCTCGAAAGCTGTGTCTGCCTCCTCCAACCAAGAAAAAAGCTCGGAGGCCTTGAGAAGCTTGAAGAAAGGCAGCCCTTTTTCACCGAGGCGCGAGATAAATCGGCTTAATGCAGCCATGCAGCCTGTGAGCTTCTGTATATCCTTGATGCACGTCGGCCATTTCATGTTGGTGATGGCGGAGACTTTGTCGGGGTTTGGTTCGATGCCCCGAGCGCTGACGATGTAGCCGAGCAGGATACCGGATGGAACTCCAAAGATGCACTTTGAAGGGTTCAACTTCCATCGGTATTTGCTTAGGTTGGAGAAAGTTTCTTCAAGGTCAGAGATAAGATTGTCGGCGGTTCTAGTCTTGACGACCACGTCGTCGATGTAGGCTTCGACGTTGCGGCCGATCTGTTGGTCGAGGCACGTCTGGATAGCCCTTTGGTAGGTCGCGCCGGCGTTCTTTAGTCCGAAGGACATAGTGGTGTAACAATATGCACCGAAAGGCGTAATGAACGATGTTTTAGCCTGGTCTTCCTCCTTGAGGGAGATCTGATGGTAGCCTGAGTAACAGTCGAGAAAGGAGAGCAACTCGCAGCCGGCGGTGGAGTCGACAACCTCGTCTATCCGCGGCAAGCCGAAGGGGTCTTTAGGGCAGTGTTTGTTAAGATCAGTATAATCAACACACATTCTCCATTCCTTATTCTTTTTCTTAACAAGAACAGTATTAGCTAACCAATCTGGATAATACACTTCTTTTATGAATCTGGCAGCTAAAAGCCGTTTTATTTCTACCCTAATTGCCTCCTTTTTGTCCGGCGCGAATCGTCGAAGTTTCTGCTTGATCGGCTTAGCGGTCGGCGAGACATTCAAGGAGTGCTCGATCTTCTCCCGTGGTACCCTCGGCATGTCTGCAGGTTTCCAAGCAAACACATCGACGTTGGCATGTAGGAAGGAGACAAGCGCGCTTTCCTATTTGGGGTCAAGGTGAGCCCCAATTTTCACCGTCTTGGAAGGGTCGTCGAGGCCGAGGCCGATCTCCTTGACTTCCTTGGACTTGGCGGAGGCTCGGGGAGGCTCTGGGATCTCCATGTCATGTGTAGATGCGGTCTTGGCTTCGGTGACCACGCTGGCCATCTAGATGGAGAGGTCGGTGGCTTCGGCGAGGGTGAGACTTTCTGTCTCACAGGCGTAGGCGACGGAGAGGTTGGCTCGCAGAGACAGGACTCCAGCAGGCGAAGGCATCTTCAACACCAGATACGCATAGTGTGGAACGGCCATGAACTTGGTTAGAGCCGGGTGCCCTAGTATGGCGTGGTAGGCTGTGTCGAAGTTGGCGACATAAAAGTTGATATGTTCCACTCTGTAGTTTGTTGCCATGCCGAACTGTACTGGTAGGGTAATTTCCCCCAGTGGTCTGGATTCCCTGCTGGGCACCACACCCCAAAAGGAGGAGTCTGAAGGCGTGAGGTCTGTTGTCCTGAGTCCGAGCTCCCTTAGGGCCCCGGCGAAGAGTAGATTCAAAGCGCTCCCACCGTCGACGAGGACTTTCCTGAAGAGCACCTTCTGAACAGTCGCGTCAAGGACGAGGGGAAAACGCCCTATGTAGGGTATGTCTGCCCACTGGTCGGCCCTGCTGAAGGTGATGGAGATTTCGGACCACGGGCGATAGCTGGGGTTGGCGGTAGTTTCTTCTGAAGCTATGGCGAGCACTCGTCGGGCGGCGAGCTTCCGTTCCCTTCTGCTTTCGTTGGAGGCGGGACCCCCGAAGATGGTGGCGACCACCATGTCGTGGTCCTGGAAGGCGTTATTATTATCCCCTGGTGGTCGGCGTCCTCCGTTCCCACCATTGTCGTCGTTGTACTTTTTCTCCTAGAATTCCTTAGCCAAACCTAGGCAATCTTTCATCTTGTGTTGGGCGTTCTTGTGCGGGGGGCACGGACCGTCCAGAATCTTTTTGTACTGCTCGTCGTAGTTACGCTTTGCGCGCGGCTCATTGACGTTGGCGACGAAGTGATCTGGTCGGCGGCGGCGATGCTGACTAGATTTGAATCCATCTAGCCGATCACGTCCGCTGTCCCGGTGGAAACTACGGTCGTCGTAGCGGCGATCGTTGTACTGTCGGTTGTTGTTGCGGTCGTCGTGGCGGTGAATGTTGTGCTGTCGGTCATCGTTGCGGTCGTCATGGCGGCGAGACAGGCGATTAGTGCCCGTGTCTTCGTTAAAACGCACCTCCACTTCCTCGGCGTCAGCGTACTGATTGGCTATTGTGATCATCTCACCGATGCCGGTGGGTGGCTTTCTATTGAACTTAGAACGGAGTTCTCGGTGATGAAGTCCTCGGACGAAGGCGGTGATGACTTCGGCCTCCATGATGTTGGGAATAGAATTCCTCATCTGGGAGAAACGTCTGATGTAGCTACGGAGTAGTTCGGATGGCTTTTGGCTGATGCGGTTGAGGTCGTGCTTGGTGCCTGGCCGCCTGCATGTGGCCATGTAGTTGTCGGTGAAGATTCTCTTCAGATCTTCCCAAGAGCCGATGGAGTCTGGGGCGAGGCTTGTGAACCAACTCATGGCGGCTGGCGTGAGCATGACAGGGAGATAGTTTGCCATGACGTTGGTGTCTCCCCCGGCGGCTCGGACGGCGGTGGCGTAAGCCTGCAGCCACTGAGTTGGGTTCATCCTTCCTTCATAGGGCTCGACACCAGTGATTTTGAAACCACGGGGCCACTAGAGCGTTCGGAGTGCCCTGGTGAATGCAGGGGGGCCTTCTGGGCTGTCAGGACCACCATCGGCAGTGTTGCCAGCGACGATCGGCTCCAGAGCTGCGTCCGGGTTGCCGTATTCCTGCTCGTACTCCTGGCGACGTCGTACTTCATCTTCATGGCGCCCAAAATGTCGTTGGTCGATACGCCGTCGTGCGTCCCGAAGATTGCTGAGGTGCACTCGGGCGTCCTGTTCGACCTCTTGGTCATGATGGCGATGATGCTCGGCGCGGTGGCCTCCAACTCCCCCCTGGGGAGGTGGTGACTGGTCGGCGAAGCGGCTTTGACTGGGGCGGCGATTGGATCTAGGATCAACTGATCAGCGGATCGCGCTTATGGAGCACGAAGGTCTCTGAACTTCTCGGATCTCGTTAACCTGACAGTGTGCCGCTTTAAGCATGGCAGCGACCTTGGCAAGCTCTGGCATCTGCGGGAGGTGAGCGAGTTCGTTGGCGGCCACGGCCAAATTAGCGCTCGGAGTCTTGAAAACGTCGTGGCCATCAACGCGGAGGAATTCTTCGTTGAGGTTGCGATGAAGGGGCCTTCCTTGTGAATCGATCTGGTTATCTCGAGCGGCCTCGGCCATCGTGATGGCACGTTCGTTATCACGCCGTTGCACGCGGTTGGCATTCCTGTTTTCACAGGCGGCGCATTCCTCGTCTGTTTCACCGTTCCGGGGGGGCTGTCAATACTGACGTTGAAAATCGCGCCACCCCGGAAAAGCAGGGGAGGAGGTTGCTTGGTGAAAGTCTCGGTGAGGGGCTCGGTGGATCCTTGAGATTCGGAGTCTGGATTTTCCTCGAGGATAGTTTGGAGGGATGCTCCGAGATCCCGGCCGGCATGCAGCATGTTGACGGTTGGTGGAAATTGGTCGGCGAGCTGGTCGGCGAATTTGCCCCTCAGGGCGTCCTGATATGTAGTTGCGGTGTTGGCGTGCCCGAAGGACAGGGCAGCGGGCCCTGGAGTCTGCCGAGCATTGATCGTTGACAGATCGGGATCGGAGGGTGCTCGGTGCTGAACAAGGGTGTCCAGAGCTGACTTAGCAATGGAGAGGCAATCGGTGAGTTTCAGGCCGACCTGATCGATAGATTCGATCAGATCGTCGTTGTTGACATGCCTCCTCTGGTAGCAGGGAAGCGAGAAGTGGGTAGCTGATGGAGCCGACCTCGGAAGTGCTTTCGAGATTGGATTTGCAGTTGCGGGTGCGAGGGTGGTCGGTGCAGAGCCGATCTGCACCGGCTCGAGAAGCTCTCCAACTCCGTCGGCGTTGATGACCCACGTGATGGATCCGACCGTGAAGATCTGGCCGGGCTGCGGGAGGGATGAAGAGCCTGTGGAAAAAACCATCTTGTTCGACAAGGAAACAGCATGCACACCCCTACCTGGCGCGCCAACTGTCGATGGAATATCGTCGGCAGTCCACCGAGGGGCACCCCGCGATGGTAGATTGATCGGTAGAGGAGCGTGTAATCGAGAACAAGAAGGCAACAGAGACACACGAGTTATACAGGTTCAGGCCGTCGGTACGACGTAATACCTTACTCCTATGGTCTGTTGATTTGCATTAGCTATCGTATGATTTGCCGTGAATTCGTAGGGGGTCCCTGCCCGCCTTATATGGTCCAGGGGGCAAGGTTACAAGTCGGTTAGATCTGAGAGATAACCGGAGAGTAATAACAGATTACAAGAAACATGGGATCGTATATATCCTATCAGATCTCGTAACATCTTTAGGATATCCTCTCCGTGCCTTGCGGGGGTCACCGAACAGAATCATGCCCCGCAAGGCTCCTTCTTGCGGGCTGGGCCGCCCCTGGAGGCATAGCCCATGTGACCTGCCGTGGGTATCCGGGGTCGTACCCCCCACAGTCTTCCTGACGTGGCCGATGCAGCCGAATGTCCGGAGGAAGGACACGCTTGGCTTACGCCCATACCAAGCTTCGAACGGCGTCTTACCCGTCAGGGCCTTGGTCAGAGCGCAGTTGAGGATGAACACCGCCGTGGTCACCGCCTCCCCCCAGAACCTTGCCGGCATACCTTTGGCCTTCATCATGGATCGGGCCATGCCGACCACCATCTGGTTCCATCGCTCCACCACGCCATTCTGTTGTGGCGAGTACAGCGTGGTGTGGTGTCGCTCCACACCCTGATCCGTGCAGTACGCAGCGAACTCCACCGAAGTGAATTTGCCGCCGCGATCAGTCCTCAGCATGTGGAGCTTCTTGCCGCTCTCGACCTCCGCACGTATCTTGAACTTCTTAATCACCGCCGTTGCTTCGTCCTTGCTCATCAGGAGCTGCAGCCACATGTAGCGACTACAATCATTCATGAGCAGGAGGAAGTACCGCTGACCACCATTTGTAGCTGGCGTGATCAGCCCATAGAGGTCGCTGTGGATGAGCTCGAGAGCGTCCTTTGCGCGATACTTGGCCGCCTTTGGGAATGGTAGCCTCCTCTGCTTCCCAGTCTGGCAGCTATCATACAGCTCACCTCCGTGCTTGATGTGGGGTAGCCCTCGGACCATCTTCTCCAACCGACCAAGCGCGTCGAAGTTGAGATGTCCGAACCGGGCATGCCACATCCACGGTTCCTCGGTGTGCCTTGCCACCAGACACACCAGCTGCTCTACCTTTAGGTCAAGCAGGTACAACTGGTTTAGGGAACTCTTCACCTTGGTGAGAAGTCGCTTCTCCCGGTCCCTGATCCTAAGGACTCCGTCCTTAATCAGTACCTCGCTACCACGCTCATCTAGTTGACCAATGCTGATGATGCTAGAACGTAGCTGCGGGATGTAATATACATCCGTTAGCGCATGGTGCTCCCCATTCTGGCACCTGAAGATGATGGTGTCGCGCCCTTGGATAGCCACCCTTGAGCTGTCACCAAACTTCACCATACCGGTAACATCGTCGTCGAGCTCAGAGAAGGATGCCTTGGAGCCCGTCATGTGGTTGCTGACACCAGAGTCTAGATACCACCGCTACTCCTGGTCGGCGCCCACACATCCGAGGCGGACTTGGGCACGTGGTTCGTCGAGGTTGACAGTCTTTAGGGCCTTCCCAGGTCCTTCCACCATCGTCACCTCTTCCTTCTCCTCGGCCTCGACGTTGTGCAGTGCACAGAACATCGCCATCAGGATAGTGGCCTCATCATCATCAGCTTGCGCCAGATGAGCTTCAGCCTTCTTCTCCTGCCTGCGATTTGGGCACTCCCGTGCTCAATGGCCCATCTTCCCACAGCGCCTATAGGCATTGGGGTCGACTTGCTTCTTCTTCTTCGAAGAAGCCCTGCCGCGGCGCTTGCCATCGCCACCGCGGCTGGAGGAGGCTGCCTTCCCAGAGTTCCTCTGAGTAGCCCACTCTTCCATCAGCAGCAGTTTGCCACTGTCTTTTATTGCTATCGCCTGCTCTAGGCACTAGTTCACCGCCCGCAGACGGCCTGTCACATCCTCAATAGTGAGGGTGGACAAGTCCCACATCGTCTCTATGGAGAGAGCGATCTGGATGTATTTTGCCGGCACGGAGTGGAGGTACATGGATACTGCCTCCTCTTCATCGATGGTGACGCCGTGGCTCTTCAGCTTGCTGATGAGCGTCTGTAGACGGAGGGAGAAGTCCTCCACCGTTTCACCATCCTTGAACTTGAGGTTGGCGTACTCCTGCTTTAGAAGCTGGGTCGTCACCTTCTTTGCACGGTCGGAAGCGACGTGCATCACCGCAATAGCCTCCCACGCCTCCTTATCCAAGCTCTTCACCCCCAACGGCTCCCTATACTCCGCTGGTACAGCAGTAAGGATAGCCTCCAACGCTGACATGTCATCTTCCTCATTGTCGGTGCCCTTGTCAACAGCATTCTAGAGCCGTCGGGCTCTGAGCTTGACCTTTATGGTCACTGACCACTCTCCATAGTTGGTGCGAGTCAGCGTCGACCAACTAGTGCCGCTGATCTCCCGCACCATGCGAACAATGACCTCCGGTCGTGGCTGGGCAGCCACAGCAGTGCCACTGCTGTCGCCCATCTCCGAACCGCCCATCATCGCCAGCGGATAGTCTGGCGATGGCGCTTGTACCGCTCTGATACCACTTGTTAGCCCACAGAATCACCGGCTCAGGTGAGTGAACCACTTACCAGTTTTGCCGAGCACTCGCTAGTGTTGCCGAGCGCCCACTAGCTAAGCTGACCATGAACAAGCGTTGTCTGTCCCCACACACTATGGCTCGAGGTTGAAGAAGAGGGAGAACAGAGCATACACACATAGTACAAGACACCAGCATTGGCCGAAACCCTGTATGGGAGATGGAAAATCTAGACTCTATTTACTGGGTTGTCGTGGTAGTCTATTTATACAACTCTATCCATCTAATCCTAGTACAGCGCACATGCTGTAACAGTAACTAGATAACATGCAAGGCTGACTCTGCGCCGGCCTCTACATGTGGCTACAGTGCTACAGGTGAGCCGTGCGGCGCTTGCACCTACAGCGGCTACAGTATCACAACAGGGGGTCTTTTCGGCTTCGTCTTTCCTTACTGTGTTCACACAAGGTAGCAGTAGATTATCTAACAATCAGTCGTATAGCAAGCTGCTTAAGATGGATTTTCCTTCCTTTCATGGGGACAATCCTAAGCTCTGAATTAGTCGCTGCGCTAATTATTTCGATATGTATTCTATCAAGTCTACTATGTGCATCAAGGTGTTTTCCGTGCACCTTGCTGGGGCTGCTCCACGTTGGCTTCAGTCTATTGAGGTCCAAGGTTCCGGGCTTATAGTGAGGAGAATTTTGTCAGTTGGTGTTAGATCACTTCGGCAAAGACCATCATGAGCTGCTCCTTCGCCAATTGTTTTACATTCGGCAATCTGGTACTGTGTCGGAGCATGTCGACAAGTTCTCTAGCTTAGTGGATCAGCTCGTGGCCTATGGCCGCCGCAACACCGATCCATTGTTTTACACAGTTTACAGGGATGACATACGTAGTGCTGTTCAGTTGCAGCGTCCTTTTACCTTCGATGTTGCTTGTGTTCTTACCCAATTGCAAGAGGAACTGATGGATCCGGACAAAGCGGGGGGAGCTCCACAAACGGGATTCATTGTCTAGAGCCAAGTTGGTCCCGAAGGGGCCATTACCACTGCCACTTCCTCCTCGACTTGACAAACTGTCGCCCCTGGCTTTGCTGCCTGAGGATTCTTGACGCATTCGTGGTGTTGATGATAAGCTGGCAGCCCTGCGTGCTTATTGCAGGGTGTGCGGTCTCTGTGTTTCGTTGTGGGGAGGAATGGTCTTGCAGCCATCGTTGTCTAGAAAATATTCAAGATCAAGGTACTAAATTGTGTATAGTAGGTTGGTAGCGTATTGGTGTCAAGGTAGTAGATCGCGGATACCGGGCGCTATTGCGGACGCTAGATTCTAATAGCGGCATATGATCATTACATATAAATTTAAGCATATATATCATGAATAATTGGTATAAATAAACATTTAATTGTACTAAAAAATGATGTCTCACATTGTGGGGGGTACGACCCCGGATACCCACGGCAGGTCACATGGGCTATGCCTCCAGGGGTGGCCCAGCCCGCAAGAAGGAGCCTTGTGGGGCACGATTCTGTTCGGCGACCCCCGCAAGGCATGGAGAGGATATCCTAAAGATGTTATGAGATCTGATAGGATATATATGATCCCATGTTTCTTGTAATCTGTTATTACTTTCCGGTTATCTCTCAGATCTAACCGACTTGTAACCCTGCCCCCCGGACCATATAAGTCGGGCAGGGACCCCCTACGAATTCACGGCAAATCATACGATAGCTAATGCAAATCAACAGACCACAGGAGTAAGGTATTACGTCGTACCGACGGCCTGAACCTGTATAACTCATGTGTCTCTGTTGCCTTCTTGTTCTCGATTACACGCTCCTCTACCGATCAATCTACCATCGCGGGGTGCCCCTTGGTGGACTGCCGACGATATTCCGTCGACAGTTGGCTCGCCAGGTAAGGGTGTGCGTGCTGTTTCCTTGTCGAACAAGATGGTTTTTCCGCAGGCTCTTCGTCCCTCCCACAGCCCGGCCAGATCTTCACGGTCGGATCCATCACGTGGGTCATCAACGCCGATGGAGTTGGAGAGCTTCTCGAGCCGGTGCAGATCGGCTCTGCACCGACCACCCTCGCACCCGCAACTACAAATCCAATCTCGGAACCACTTCCGAGGTCGGCTCCATCAGCTACCCACCGCTCACTTCCCTGCTACCAGAGGAGGCATGTCAACAATGACGATCTGATCGAATCTATCGATCAGGTTGGCCTGAAACTCGCCGATTGCCTCTCCATTGCTGAGTCGGCTCTGGACACCCTTGTTCAGCACCGAGCACCCTCCGATCCTGATCTGTCAATGATCAATGCTCGGCAGACTCCAGGGCCCGCCGCCCTGCCCTTCGGGGTCGCCAACACCGCAACTACATATCAGGACGCCCTGAGGGGCAAATTCGCCGACCAGCTCGCCGACCAATTTCCACCAACCGTCAACATGCTGCACGTCGGCCGGGATCTCGGAGCATCCCTCCAAACTATCCTCGAGGAAAATCCAGACTCCGAATCTCAAGGATCCACCGAGCCCCTCGCCGAGACTTTCACCAAGCAACCTCCTCCCCTGCTTTTCCGGGGTGGCATGATTTTCAATGTCAGTATCGACAGCCCCCCCCCCGGAACGGCGAAACAGACGAGGAACGCACCGCCCGTGAAAACAGGAACGCCAACCGCGTGCAACGGTGTGATAACGAACACGCCATCGCGATGGCCGAGGCCGCTCGAGATAACCAGATCGATTCACAAGGAAGGCCCCTTCATCGCAACCTCAACGAAGAATTCCTCCGCGTTGACGGCCACGACGTTTTCAAGACTCTGAGCGCTAATTTGGCCATGGCCGCCAATGAACTCGCTCACCTCCCGCAGATGCCAGAGCTCGCCAAGGTCGCCGCCATGCTTAAAGCGGCACACTGTCAGGTTAACGAGATCCGAGAAGTTCAGAGACCTTCGTGCTCCACAAGCGCGATCCGTCGATCAGTTGATCCTAGATCCAATCGCCGCCTCAGTCAAAGCCGCTTCGCCGACCAGTCACCACCTCCCCAGGGGGGAGTTGGAGGCCACCGCGCCGAGCATCATCGCCAGCACGACCAAGAGGTCGAACAGGACGCCCGAGTGCACCTCAGCAATCTTCGGGACGCACGACGGCGTATCGACCAACGACATTTCGGGCGCCATGAAGATGAAGTACGACGTCGCTAGGAGTACGAGTAGGAATACGGCAACCCGAACGCAGCTCTGGAGCCGATCATCGCCGGCAACACTGCCGATGTTGGTCCTGACAGCCCGGAAGGCCCCCCTGCATTCACCAGGGCACTCCGAACGCTCTAGTGGCCCCGTGGTTTCAAAATCACTGGTGTCGAGCCCTATGAAGGAAGGATGAACCCAACTCAGTGGCTGCAGGCTTACACCACCGCCGTCCGAGCCGCCGGGGGAGACACCAACGTCATGGCAAACTATCTCCCTGTCATGCTCACGCCAGCCGCCATGAGTTGGTTCACAAGCCTCGCCCCGGACTCCATCGGCTCTTGGGAAGATCTGAAGAGAATCTTCACCGACAACTACATGGCCACATGCAGGCGGCCAGGCACCAAGCATGACCTCAACCGCATCAGCCAAAAGCCGTCCGAACTACTCCGCAGCTACATCAGACGTTTCTCCGAGATGAGGAATTCTATTCCCAACATCACAGAGGCCAAAGTCATCACCGCCTTCATCCAAGGACTTCATCACCGAGAACTCCATTCTAAGTTCAATAGAAAGCCACCCACCGGCATCGGCGAGATGATCACAACAGCCAATCAGTACGCCGACGCCGAGGAAGCGGAGGTGCGTTTTAACGAAGACACGGGCACTAATCGCCCGTCTCGCCGCCATGACGACCGCAACGACGACCGACAGCACAACGTTCACCGCCATGACGACCGCAACAACAACCGACAGTACAACGATCGCCGCTACGACGACCGTAGTTTCCACCGGGACAGCGGACGTGATCGGCCAGATGGATTCAAATCTGGTCAGCATCGCCGCCGCCGACTAGATCACTTCGTCGCCAACGTCAATGAGCCGCGCGCAAAGCGTAACTACGACGAGCAGTACAAAAAGATTTTGGACGGTCCGTGCCCCCCGCACAAGAACGCCAAACACAAGATGAAAGATTGCCTGGGTTTGGCTAAGGAATTCCAGGAGAAAAAGTACAACGACGACAATGGTGGGAATGGAGGACGCCGACCACCAGGGGATAATAATAACGCCTTCTAGGACCACGACAAGGTGGTCGCCACCATCTTCGGGGGTCCCGCCTCCAACGAAAGCAGAAGGGAACGGAAGCTCGCCGCCCAACGAGTGCTCGCCATAGCTTCAGAAGAAACTACCGCCAACCCCAGCTATCGCTCGTGGTCCAAAATCTCCATCACCTTCAGCAGGGCCGACCAGTGGGCAGACATACCCTACACAGGGTGTTTTCCCCTCGTCCTTGACGCGACTGTTCAGAAGGTGCTCT
Source organism: Miscanthus lutarioriparius (assembly GCA_904845875.1). Taxonomy (NCBI): domain Eukaryota; kingdom Viridiplantae; phylum Streptophyta; class Magnoliopsida; order Poales; family Poaceae; genus Miscanthus; species Miscanthus lutarioriparius. Next base: position 88,403,837 of record CAJGYO010000006.1, read on the forward strand.
TCAGGAAAGTCCTCGTCGACGGTGGGAGCGCTTTGAATCTACTCTTCGCCGAGGCCCTAAGGGAGCTCGGACTCAGGACAACAGACCTCACGCCTTCAGACTCCTCCTTTTGGGGTGTGGTGCCCGGCAGGGCATCCAGACCACTGGGGGAAATTACCCTACCAGTACAGTTCGGCATGGCAACCAACTACAGAGTGGAACATATCAACTTTTATGTCGCCGACTTCGACACTGCCTACCACGCCATACTAGGGCGCCCGGCTCTGACCAAGTTCATGGCCGTTCCACACTATGCGTATCTGGTGTTGAAGATGCCTTCGCCTGCTGGAGTCCTGTCTCTGCGAGCCAACCTCTCCGTCGCCTACGCCTGCGAGACAGAAAGTCTCGCCCTCGCCGAAGCCACCGACCTCTCCATCCAGATGGCCAGCGTGGTCGCCGAAGCCAAGACCGCATCTACACACGACATGGAGATCCCAGAGCCTCCTCGGGCCTCCGCCAAGTCCAAGGAAGTCAAGGAGATCGGCCTCGGCCTCGACGACCCTTCCAAGACGGTGAAAATTGGGGCTCACCTTGACCCCAAATAGGAAAGCGCGCTCATCTCCTTCCTACGTGCCAACGCCGATGTGTTTGCTTGGAAACCTGCAGACATGCCGGGGGTACCACAGGAGAAGATCGAGCACTCCTTGAATGTCTTGCCGACCGCTAAGCCGATCAAGCAGAAACTTCGACGATTCGCGCCGGACAAAAAGGAGGCAATTAGGGTAGAAATAAAACGGCTTTTAGCTGCCGGATTCATAAAAGAAGTGTATCATCCAGATTGGTTAGCTAATCCTGTTCTTGTTAAGAAAAAGAATAAAGAATGGAGAATGTGTGTTGATTATACTGATCTTAACAAACACTGCCCTAAAGACCCCTTTGGCTTGCCGCGGATAGACGAGGTTGTCGACTCCACCGCCGGCTGTGAGTTGCTCTCCTTTCTCGACTGTTACTCAGGCTACCATCAGATCTCCCTCAAGGAGGAAGACCAGGCTAAAACATCGTTCATTACGCCTTTCGGTGCATATTGTTACACCACTATGTCCTTCGGACTAAAGAACACCGGCGCGACCTACCAAAGGGCTATCCAGACGTGCCTCGACCAACAGATCAGCCGCAACGTCGAAGCCTACATCGACGACGTGGTCGTCAAGACTAGAACCGCCGACAATCTTATCTCCGACCTTGAAGAAACTTTCTCCAACCTAAGCAAATACCGATGGAAGTTGAACCCTTCAAAGTGCATCTTTGGAGTTCCATTCGGTATCCTGCTCGGCTACATCGTTAGCGCTCGGGGCATCGAACCAAACCCCGACAAAGTCTCCGCCATCACCAACATGAAACGGCCAACGTGCATCAAGGATATACAGAAGCTCACAGGCTGCATGGCTGCATTAAGCCGATTTATCTCGCGCCTCGGTGAAAAAGGGCTGCCTTTCTTCAAGCTTCTCAAGGCCTCCGAGCTTTTTTCTTGGTCGGAGGAGGCAGACACAGCTTTCGAGTAGCTCAAATTGTTTTTAACAAAACCTCCAATCATGACAGCGCCACGACCAAATGAAACTCTGCTGGTTTACATCGCCGCCACTTCTCGAGTTGTCATTACGGCTATTGTCGTCGAACGCGAGGAAACTAGACACGCCTACAAGGTACAGCGTCCGGTCTATTTCATCAACGAGGTACTTAATGAGCCCAAAACTCGCTATCCTCAGGTGCAAAAGCTGTTATATGCAATCTTAATCACCTCACGCAAGCTCCGACATTACTTCGAATACTACAAGATCGCCGTGGTCACCGAGTTCCCTCTGGGAGACATTCTCCGAAATAAAGAGGCCAACGGTCATATCATCAAGTGGGCTGTTGAGCTCGGCACCTACTCCATTGACTTCAGAAGCAGGCCGACCATAAAGTCACAAGCGCTCGCCGATTTCATCGCTGAGTGGACCGAAATCCAAGAACCCGTCGACGCCACTTGCCCCGAGCACTGGGTGATGTACTTCGACGGCGCCCTTAATGTTAATGGAGCCGGTGCGGGCATTCTGTTCATCACACCGACAAAGGATAAACTCCGATAAGTTCTTCGCATACACTTCCTGGTCTCTAACAACGCCGCGGAATACGAAGCATGTCTCCACGGCCTCCGTATAGTCATCGAGCTCGGCGTCAAACGCCTTATGGTATACGGGGATTCCGCGCTGGTTATCAACCAACTCAATAAAGATTGGTCCTGTTCCAGTGAGAAGATGGACGCTTACTGCGCCAAAATCAGGAAGCTGGAAGGAAAATTCTACGGCATTGAGTACCACCACGTGGTACGGGATCAAAACCAAATAGCCGACCAACTATCGAAGATAGGATCTTCTCGTACCACAGCTCCGGCGGGGATCTTCGTTCAAGACCTCTTGACACCATCCATTAAGGAAGACAAGGAAGTTGTAGAAGTACCCCCTGCCGAGCAGTTGGTGCTCACGATACCTTCACAGCTCGCCGATTGGAGGGAACAGTTCATCAAGTACCTCTCCAACGGTGAAGTACCCGCCGACAAAATCGAAACCGAACGACTAATTCGCCGAAGTAAGCACTACGTGTTGGTAGACGGTAGCCTGATGAGGAAAAGTGCCAAGGAGGGGATACTGCAGAAATGCATCATCCAAGACGACGGTGTGAAGCTATTATCTAAAATTCACTCTGGCTCCTGTGGCAATCATGCGGCTTCGAGAACACTGGTCGGCAAAGCTTTCCGAGCAGGTTTCTACTGGCCCACGGCCATTACAGATGCAGAAGATCTCGTCCGGCGATGTGAGGGATGTCAATTTTTCGCCAAACAAATACATGTGCCGGCACAAGAATTACAAACCATTCCAGCTTCCTGGCCATTCGCATGCTGGGGACTGGATATGATCGGGCCTTTCAAACCTGCGCCAGGAGGTTTCCGGTACATGTACGTCGCCATCGATAAGTTCTCCAAATGGATCGAATACAAACCACTCGTCGCAGCTACTGCTAAAAAAGCAGTCGAGCTCTTTGAGGACATCGTACATAGATTCGGTCTCCCGAACAGCATCATCACCGACCTTGGGACCTCTTTTACCGGCCATCATTTTTGGGACTTCTGCGAGGACAGGTGCATTTCTGTTAAATATGTTTCCGTCGCTCACCCTAGAGCTAATGGTCAGGTCGAGCGAGCTAACGGTATGATCCTCGACGCCCTCAAGAAAAGGCTCTATCAGAAAGAAGAGAAGCACCGGGCGATGGGCTCAAAGAACTACCACCGTGGTCCGGGATCACAGACTCGAAGCTAGTCGTGAGTACCGGCGATCTCCATATTTTATGGTCTACGGCTCGAGGCCATACTTCCAGCGGATATTGCATTCCGATCACCCGTAGTAGAAAACTATGACGAAGACCAAGCCGCAAAAATTGTTCGGACGTAAGACATTGATCGGGCCGAGGAAGAACGTCGATTACTTGCGTCCGCACAACCAAGTACCTCGAAGGTCTCATGGAGGTATTACAACCGTAACATCAAAGGTCGTTCGTTCACGATCGGCGACCTCGCCTTCGTCGGAAACAAAAACCGAAGGGCTTCACAAGTCGCCTTCACCATGGGAGGGCCCTTACATCGTAAAAGGTGTCACTCGACCGTGGTCTTATCGCTTATATGACCTAGATGGACTCGATGTTCCCAACTTCCGCACATAGAGCACCTTATACGCTTTCTTCCCATGAAATAACATAGATATGTATTCTTTACTTTAATATTAATAAAGTTCTGGTCTCCATAATTTGTCTACATTTTTTCCTTCATCATAAGCTTCAACTACCGTTAGCGAAATGTAGGCCACACCGCGATGGCCTCCAATACGCACGACTGATTCCTCCAAATCGCCGAGAACGATTCCTCCAAATCGCCGAGAACGATTCCTCCAAATCACCGAGAACGTTTCCTCCAAATCGCCGAGAACGATTCCTCCAAATCGCCGAGAACGATTCCTCCAAATCGCCGAGAACGATTCCTCCAAATCACCGAGAACGTTTCCTCCAAATCGTCGAGAATGATTCCTCCAAATCACCGAGAACGAGTCCTCCAAATCGCCGAGAACGTTTCCTCCAAATCACCGAGAACGATTCCTCCAAATCGCCGAGAACGATTCCTCCAAATCACCGAGAACGATTCCTCCAAAACGCCGAGCACGATTTCTCCAAATCACCGAGCACATTAACTCCCAATCACCGAACACGATTTTTTCCGAAAATCGTCTACCATGCTTCCTCCGGGACGCGTAGGTTTTTTCTACAAAAACAACGACGGTGTTGCACTTTCAATTTCCGCAGCATAGCCCACCGATCGTCAAACAGCACACCTTTTTTCCTTCTGTTATCTATGGAAACGACCCAGTGCCTGACTACACCCTACACGTGCCTAGGGGCTCCGCCCTCTGCATTACGGTTGGTCGGCTGCGGTTCCATGGCCATGCCTGTTCATCCTACACGTGTCAGCACCTCCGCCCTCAACGTTATGGACTATGGGCTAGTCAAGGCCTAGATTTCAGTTATGAATTAATCGCTCGGATGCCGCTTGAGCCATTTCCCTAGCCACGTTGTTCACGTTGGGCTGGTCAAGCGTAACGCGTTTTTTCGCAATAGCAATTCGAGGGCAACAAGGCTCTAGCACCCCACCAACCGCACCATGAGCTCGGTGCTCGGCATGTTGGCTGGCAGGACACGGTATTATGACAACGCCTATTTCTCCAACATACGCATGGGCTCTGCATTATGCGTTACGGATCATGACCTAACTAAGGCATTTAGTTCAGTGAAAACTAAAAGATCAAACACAGCTTATATTGGGAAAAAGAGCATTGGGTCCATAATACACAGATTCTTCTTAGCCAGGTAAATCATGTAATACAGGAGGTAACATCCGAGCAGCTCTTTAAGCTTCGCCAACAGCTTCGGTTTCACCAAACAAGTCTATATCGCCGACAAGCACTTTCGCCACATCCTCAACATCATCCTCCAAATCTTTGGGTCTACGCTACGCCAAATTTCATCGGCAAACCCACCACCTATCGACTGGATGTCGACAGACGGATAATGGGACCGAACAACCGCAAGGGCATGAGTAGCGGTGGTCAAAACGGCATCGCGGTTGAAGTTTTTGAAGTTTTCCCACGCCGCTTTGCATCTCTGCACGATAGTGTCTGGCCCTTGCTGCCTACCATCAGGACGGGGCGCCGGTTCAACGTCGACGCAGTCCAGCACTGGTTTTATTGCGGCAGTTATAGTGTTGAAGTGGTCCTTCTGGACTTTGGCCTCTTGCACCAGCACATCGAACTGTGCCTTGATTTTATGTCGATAATCTGCAAGAATTACAATGGTTCGTCAAGGCAATAACAAAAAAAAAAAAAAAAAAAGAAAGAGGAAAAGAATTACGGCGTCACTTCCGATCAGGGGAAGCCCACCTTTCAATTCTTCGGCCAGTTTGTCGGCTCGATTCGACTCCTTCGTTTTCTCTTGTCGGATTTGTTCGACGGTTCATGCAGCGGCGGCCGGGTTGAGTTCTCGCATCTTGTTCTCGCCAAAAAAAAAGAGATAAAACAAAAAACAACACGGCGACTTACTGCAAAGCACATTATGTGAAAAAGAATACCCGATTTCAGCTTGGATGCATCCTCCAACTGCTGGCACTTCCGGTCGAGCTGTTCAGTTTTACTATCGAGTTCTACGTTCTTCTTGCTCAACTGCTCGGACATCTTCTTAAGTTTCTCAGATGCAATTGCCAGCTCCTCGGATGTCCTTTTCAGTTGCTCTGACGACGCCGTTAGTCGCTCGGACAGAATTCCATTTTGATGTTTAAGGTCCTGCGAATTCGACTCCGCAAGGTCCCGCTCCCGATGGGCCCTTTGAATACTTTTTTCCGAAAGACTTAAAGCCTCCTGGAGTATCTTATTTTCTTCGGCGAGGGGCTCCATCCTCTTTATCAATTGATGCCGTTGTTCACCGTCTCGAGCTATCCCTCATGGGTTAACAAAGGCAAAAGATAAACCTTGATCTTCCAACAACATTTATCGGTGTTATTGGTGTGGCACTCACCTTGATTTGAGCCATAACTCTGGCGACGGCGGATTTCAACCTCTTTATCTCTCTGGTGGTGTTTTCTTCTTCGACGACTACCACCTCTTCCCAAGCTTTCGGAGAATCCGGACGGATCGGGCTCAGCGCTGTGCGCTCGATCTCCATGACCTCGTCCTCATCCGTCATCGCTTGAGGCACCTCGGGGACTCCGTGGTCGGACCGCCGCTCCGACCACTCCCCGCGCCCTGCGGGGACGACGCTTGCTCTCGGCTTGATTGAGGTGGTGGCGTCAGAATCTCCGGCGCATCAACAAAGCGGCCGCGCAGTTTCCGTTTCCACGGTAACGACCTTTTTGGTCGTAGCCGCGATTGCGGTCGCCGACTCGCCCATCGTGTGCGCCAACGATTCACCATTGCCAGGGCTGCTGGGAGCGACGGCTGGCTCATCCTCTGCTCGCCGAACACTCGGGGACTCCTGGACGGGGGCAGTCGTCATCTTTTCTTCTGAGGTCACGGGCCTTGGCATCGCACTGCGTCATATCGGCTTCTCAGTAACAAGGTGAAATCAAAGAACAATATAATTACTCCAAGGAAAATATACTCACGGTTTGGTCTTCCGATTGATTTTCTTAAATCGGCGGTGCTTGCCTGACCCCCCAGGCACGGCCGCTTGGTCGACCTTGTGGGAGGACTCCTGCGCCTCCACAGCGGGCTACCGCTCTTCTTGGTGCTCGGTGGCCCCACCTTCCGTGCGTTGTTCGGGGGCTTCGGTACTTTGCAACATCGGGGCGTCCGCCGTTGCCAGACCATGACTTTCCCCTGCTCGATGCTTGGGAGCGACACTATCCGCCGACGCCTCCGTCGTGTTCGGCGGAGGTGCTGACTAGTCTTTGTCATCGTCCGACCACTCCAGCACAGCAGTTCGTGGCGGCCGAACTGCTCGGTCCTCTCCAAGAGAGATGCCTCCTGGTTTGTGTGCATGAGAGCTGGCGGTTTTTCTCCTTTTTTGGGCCGGCTCGTCTACTACCGGTCTCTTCCCGCGGACCTTCTCTGACACTGGGGATGGACTATCCGACGAGGAGCTCGGCTCACCTTCTCCATGCTGCAGTGGCCGCCGAGGATCTACTCCTTTTGGCCAATCGGCTCTCGACACGTTTGAAAAGTATATTGACCTATCCTGCGAATGAATCTTTTCATAAGTGAGTCAGTACTATGCTCGGCAATTATTGCCTGATAGACGCGAAGAGAAATGGTTACCTGAGGAGGCGGGTTGGTGCAGTTGAAAGCCTTCATCCCTTTAGGCCAGCTGAATGAGACATTCGAAGAAAACAGATCCATGGCACGGTCCATCACTTCTTTCTTCGACAGGCGGTCCGTGCTTTCACGGGTACCGTCGTTGTCACCTATATAGTCGAACGCCGGGTGGGCCCTCTCTTTGCAGGGTTGGGTGCGCCAAACTATGAAACTAGCTGCAATCAGTTCACCCCTAAGCTCCAAGCCTTTACTCAATTCCAGAAGTTCCATTACCTGCTCCATTTCAGCGTTGTTGGGTCTCTCCGACCAGTTACTGTGGTTAACCGGGATGTAGTGGACGTCGCATCGAATCAACGGGTGACTCTGTTTGATATAGAACCATCTAGAGTTCCAACCTTTCAATGAGGTATTCAGCGGAACATTGATATACTCGCTGGCCATCCCATCCCTGAGCTGCAGGTACACACCGCCGACCACCTTTGAACCATCGCCTCTTCTTCTTCAAAAAGAACAAACAAGTGCTCAAGAGGTTGAAGTGCGTGAGAACCGAGAAATGCCTCACGAAAATGGATGAAGATAGAAACATGCAGAATGGTGTTGGGGTGCAGATTACAGAGGCTAACCGCCCAAAACTCCATAAGATCCCTCAGAAAGGGGTGGACAGGAAACCCTAACCCTCGCCAGAAATAATCCTCAAATACTACAGCCTCGTCAGTATGTGGTGTCGGGAAGGGCTCACCGCTAGCTGGCCGCCATCCAGCAGTAAGACGGTCGGGGATAACGCCCGCCGCCACCATCTTATCGAGATCAGCCGTCGACGTCCTCGACGGCACCCACTCCTCGTCGCGGCTACCTCCGGTGGCCACTTTCTTCGGCTTTACGGCTCCTTTTTTTGGCGCCATCTCCTATGGTTTGGTCTAGGGTTAAAGGGGAATGCTCGTGATTGATGCGGAAGGTGAAGCACAGGGATTGCGAAGGCAGGAAGCAGGGTGGTTTGACGGAGGTAGGAGGCGATATGAGTGGCGGCGCGGTTATAAAGCAGTTCCCCCACTCTGCCTTAACTCTGAGGGTTTTTGGGAAACCGTTCCCGCGATCAGCGCTACATCGATTCCTCCAAAATGGTTTGATGGGCCACAACTTGGGCTATCACATCACAGTAGCCCACGCCGCTGATTTACCGCCGCCACTTTCTTCGAATTCTCCGCATTCTAATGAGGCTTAGTAACTGGTACTGAATGGCCGTTACTCCGAATTTCTCGCCGCAAATTGATTTATCCGATATCTACGCTAGAAACTCGAGGACTGGCTACCTGCTCGGACGGTTCACTACTTTCTGAGCCTGGCACCACGTGACTATGTCACCTACTATCAGGCTCGGGGACTAAGTGGGCACACTTCACCTTGCGGTGAATGTGCTCGTTTTTTGTCTCGAGGCTATGCTCGGGGACTGGCTACCTGCTCGGACGGTTCACTAATTTCTGAGCCTGGCACCACGTGACTACGTCACCTACTGTCAGGCTCGGGGACTAAGTGGGCACACTTCACCTTGCGGTGAATGTGTCTGTTTTTCTGAAAGCCTCCGAGCATCCAAAGGATAAACCAGGTAAATTATGAAAAAATATGGTATTTCATATATTACATATAAGTCATCAAATATCATAGTAGTTTATAAAAAAAATAGATTATGAGAGCAACGACATCATCATTCTCATGGTCACTTAAATCATCTGTATATCTTAAGTGTGCTGGAGTTATTTTGTTGCATACCATATCTTGCTATCGCGCCCGCTCGAAAAAATACAGACTGCTATAGCGAGCCGCTACCTCAAATAGCGGCCGCTAAGTGTTCTAACTTGTTAAATATAGACCGCTACGTCGTAGCAGTAGCAATAGGAGGTCGCAACCGCTATTGTGACCGCTATGACCACTATTTAGTACCATAATTCAAGTTCATGTTCTTTAGGAAGTTTGGGAACTATTGTGTTGAGGATGCGGATGCTTGCCATCCCGATGAATCTCTTTGGATTGTCGTGATGTCCTCTCTCCCTGGTCTCCCGTTATCGAGGACGCTGAGCCTGAGATCAGAAGCAACGGTCATAGCTTGGCGGAGCAGATTCCTGTAGCTTGATGTCGCGTGCCTGAGGCTGATCGGGGAATCAGTCAGGATGCAACGCAGCAGTGGTGTTGGATCCATCCTCAGGACCCAGCGTGGATCCAGCAAAAGCTCGTAGACCTTGTCGAGGATGAACTCCTGGCTTGGCAAAGATCTCATGAACGTAGAGATCCATGTGCTGCGCCGGCCTCCACGGTGTCCTCGAGCCCGGAGAGGAACATGTAGATCGCAGGTGGTTGCTCCTCCTGCTCGATGGGCTTGGGTTCCTCAAGGTGCAGGTTCCCAAGCTACGACGAAGTCCAGGATGCGTCTAGCTGCATCTTTTTTCAAAATCGTCGAAGTGGAAGATGATCCCCATCTGGAACATAAGGAAATCTATGCGTAAGAGACCCCTACCTGACACACCAACTGTCGGAGGTGTTTGTTCTAGTAATACGGATCAACATATTGCGCATACAGAATCAGAGGGGTCATACACGAAACACTAATTGAGAGTTGGGCTCTCTCTTGATGAAGAACTCGATGTAGATCCTGCTTGTAGCCTCCTGGACTACTGAGAAGGGAGTTGCTTTCAAAACCCCTCGCAGCGTCTAATAGATCGATTAGATGGGTTTAGGTGTCGAGGGATTAGCCTTAATCCCGAAATCACCTTTTGACTCCGGATAACCCTTAACCGCTGATCGCAACAAATAATCTAATAGTTTGGCATTGATAGGTAGACCAAATAAATATTGCCAAGACAAATATATTGTCCTGATATCACATTCCAACAAATTCATTTGTTAAGCCAAGGACTTTCCTCCGACGCAGGTCGACTGAGAACAATGTTGCATTGCCAAGAAAATAGATTATGTCAGGCTTGTGTGGAAGGACCAAAGAAATGACAGGCTGCAGGGCCGCAGCCCTATACCAATCGTCAACCCAAATCTCTCTAAACGACACCTTTTGCTCAAGTGTCCAAAGATCAATGCATTATCCATCGGTCACTGGCTATCCACTGGTGAAACCATCTAGTCTGCACAGGGTGATTGTTCTCTCGGCATCGATCTGCACATATCGTAGATGCCCTCTACTCACACCAACACAACTGGTCTTGAAGATGTTGTGCAAAATCAGATCTAGAGTGGTGCTGAAGTTCATTGAAACATCACACTCTCCATTGGGAACTCAACATGGCGCAAGATCGGCTCATCAGGGAAGGGGTCACATTTAAGCACTTTACCCAGTTACTGTAGCCTGAATTCCATTCCCTCGAAAAAAAGAAAAAAGAAAAAAGAGTTGTTCGAGTCGGCTGGATTTTGTTGGGGTTTTGCGGGTGCCTGGAAGCGGGGCGGCGGAGGCGGAGGCGCACCCTAGTCGTCGTCGTCTCCATCGCTGTCGGTCGGGCCACCAGCAGCAGTGATGGCGCCCAAGATACGGCCGCAGCTGCCCGCCAGCAATGCCAGCGCGGTTTTCGAGGAGGTTGGTGCACTACCCGCCGTGTCCCCCGATTTGTTTTCTTCCCAAAAAATTTGCTGCGATCGCACCGTGATGATCTTACAATTTGGAGGCTCTCAAAGTTAAATCTCATTGGATTCGTTAGAAAAAATTATAAAATCCTACAATTCTCCGGATGATAAAAGCCATATGGCCTTTAGTTCAGTTTACTCTAATCATCGTGCTAACAACAGGATTTGGATCTACAAACTTAAAGTACCTCAGCTGTTTAGGTAGTGTTTAGTTGGGAGACACCTAAAGATGATGTTAGCTTAGGCACCAAACATAACAGGGCGAAAGAGTGAAGAAGGAAGAGAGCCAAACTAGTGATCAGCAGACTCCCCCCTCTCTCTGCCTCCCCTCTCCCCCTTTTATAGGGGAGGTGGGAGGGGAGGTTTTCATTATTTTCCTCGGTGGGGCTTGTATTTAAAAAAAAGACCACAAGGGCCTACAAATGGGCCTTGAACCTTATCTTACAAGCCCTAAGCTAAGTAAATGGGCCCAAGAGCACCGATGGGTCCCTAACATACAATACGCCCTCAACATATGTGATGATCTCGTTTTAGATTTTAGGGGTAGAACGATCATGTTTCATGTTCGGTTGATGGAGGACGAGATTGTCCTGTTTTTTGTTTAGTTTTTTGTTTGTTTGGGAGACATCAAAAGTGGCATTGGATACCTGACTGGTAGGCCCCATCTGGTGGCGATCGCCCTCCTGGAAACGTGCCAGGGCTAGGGGTGGATCTCACTGGCACAACCATGTGTGCCGGGGTGAAGGCAGAGCTCATCGGGCAAGCCATGCTCGCCATGTCCAGTGGCATATCGAAGCTCCTTCCTCCTCTCCTCAGTCGGTACTTGCGCTCCTCATGCACGCGCACAAAGGGCTCGTCCCACTTGGGACGGTCCTGTCCGTGAATTTTTTGGGGCGAATTGAGTCCAGATCTGAAAGGTATAATCACTAGTGGATGGTAGCGTCTCTAGTTGACTCTGAACCAAATTCCAAGCCGAGGTGGGATATCCCACCTAAGTTATCTTTAGTAAGAGTGACTCCTTTTTGTAAATACCATAGGAAAATCTTAATTTTCAACCGTACCCTTATTTCCATAGAGGGCTTTTTTCTAGGGAGAACTCCCTGCCGAATCATTGTCCTATACATGGACTGAACTTTGAACATGACATTCTTACTAATAAGATTCCACTGAAAAACATCTCTCCCATTTGTGAAGTGAACTGGTAGAACTTTTGATACTAATTGGATCCCAAGAGACCCAATTTTCATTAACCAACCCTCTCATACACGACACATTAAGTGGTACAACCCATAGGACGTTTGCCACCGTGTCATCTTTCCACCTCCACCTCACTATTTTGTATAGGTTAGGATAAACTTCACTGAAGGGTTTGTCTCCCAACCAAATGTCCTTCCAAAACCTGATTGGCTCATCACTTTGCACCTTAAAGAAGTTGCCGGCTAGGAAATCATCATTTGCCTTCATTAGGCTGGCCCAAAAATGAGAATCTTCTGGTCTGTGTCATACTTGTATTAACAACTTATTAGATAGGTATTTCTTTCTTAGAAGATTTTGCCAAACCCATCCTCATTAATCAACCTAAACAACCACTTGCTCAAGAGACATCTATTTTGAATTTCTAGGTTGTGTATTCCTAGTCCTCTAAATCTTTCGGCCTACAGAGAACACTCCATCTAGCGAGACGATACTTCTTTTTGTGCTCATCACATTGCCAGAAAAAACGGGAGCACTAATAATCTAGTTTTGAAAGTATTACTCCAGGGATTTCATAAAAAAGATAACATGAACATAGCTAAGCTATTTAGCACCAAATTAATCAAGACTAATCTCTCTCCCACTGAAAGTAATTTTCCTTTTCCAATTACTGAGTTTCTCTAAAACTTCTCCTCAATGCAAGCCCAATCCTTATTTGAGAGTTTTTTTTTTATGGTTCATCGGTATACCTAGATACCTGAAAGGTGAACCACCTAACTGGCATCCAAACAATCTTGCATATTCTTGTTCAGTCCTTGGCGGCTCCATAGAAAAAAAAAAGTTCACTTTTATGAAAATTAATTTTCAATCCCGACAATTGCTCAAAAGTGCTAAGCACTAGCTTAAACTCGTTGGCCTAGAGCGCGTGTCGTGATCGAGATACAAACAGTGCCATCCGCATATTGAAGGATCGATAGACCATCATCAACCAAATGCGGGACACCACCCCTGAATAGTGTCGGTTCTTGGGCTTGCCTCTCTGATGCTGAGGGCGTCCTCAGAGGAGGGACACTTATGGGCTGTCGAGCCATTTCTTTTCTGCCAGAGCGTGCGCATGAGCATACCGATGGGTATAGCCCTCGAGTCCCTGACCGATTCGGATTCCATGGATTTAGCATACCCCTATGTTAGACTCTTGTCGAGTTGTATGACAGGATTTGTCCTACCTGTAGCAATATACGGGTACTTAATTGTCTCTACTTCTATTATAACAATTATTATTTATGAAAAACAAATTGGTTAATGTCACTTTTTAGGCCCATTTGGATACCCCTCTGACTATAAGAATCAGGTTATATAATTAAATTTTTATCCAAACATGACTGATTATATGATGGATTAGATTACATAGTCCCATAATCTAGTTGAGACCAGGTTATAGGAATTTCCCCAGCTGATTGCCCAACTTATCAAATTACAAAGAATAAGATAGGAATTTCTCACTTTAACCAACCACTTTAACCAACCATAATCAACCACCATATCTATTGACCCAAACACTCCGATTATTATAATACATAATCATGATTATAACAATTTTATGCATAATTGAGATTACAATAACCGAGTCATGATCCAAACAAGCCCTTATTAGTACCCCTTGCCCCTGTGACTCTCTTGGGCATGTGCACAGGCTGCTAGCTGGGCCTTCCTAATCCAGTGCCGAGTCTGATTGAGTTTTCTTGATTGCGATAAATATATTACTTACGCGTGGGTAGAGCACACTTGCCTTTTGTTCTTTCTTTTTGGATATTTCTTTCTTTCCCGGGCCATCAATCCCTGAATATGCCTTGCCTTTTCTTTAATTATTTTTCTTTCTTGCACTTTCCATACACGAAGAGCACACTGGCAATTTATTTCTTCATATATTTCTCTATAATTTTTCCTTTCCATCCATTACGCCTTGATTATTTCTTACTTCATATTTATTTCCTTTCTTGCACCTTCCATGCACGCACTATACTTGAATATTACTCGTTCCATTAAGGTATTTAGTCAAGCCCGTGCACCGTTGCCATAGCCAGTCACTAGCCAGTAGCCACATCGTAAACATCACACGTCTAGATAATTGTAGCCAGTTTGCTAAAATATGTCTATATGTCTCATATGCTAAAAGATAATTATGTTAATTTATAGAGTAGACCTTATTGTTTTTTTTAGAATTATACAGTACAACGTAAACGCCCACAACACGCACGCACACTCACCCATATGAACACACATATGCAAACCCTGCCCCTATGAGCACCTCCGAAGGACTAAACTAGCAGATCTCGAGATTCACGAAGTCACCACAGGCGTCTCGCTGTCGACGAGGACATCGCCTACCACTGAAAGCAAAGTACCGTTAAATACTGGATTTAGATTCACGAAGTCACCACAGGCGCCTCGCTGTCGACGGGGACATCGCCTACCACTGAAAGCATAGCGCCGTTAAATCCTGGAATAAATTCAGAAAAATGCAAGCACCCGTGCCAAGTCAAGGATTTAAACCCGGATAGATAGGTTGCACCACAAAGACTTCGAGCCTAACCAATTGATCTATGATATAGATCAGTTCGTGGGAAGACCTTATTGTTGTCAGCATAGTATATGGTGCAAAGACGTGACAATAGATAGTCGTGATGAACATGGTTGTTACGTATGAACTAGATTATTTCGAATTCACATTAAAAACTTGAATGTTGCAAACATCACATTTAAATTATCTTTTCTCAATAGTACAATACATGTTTAAACTCAAACCATAGCGGTATTATTTTTTTCATGTTGCAACGCATGGGAATGATCCTAGTAGTATTATAAATTTAAAACGTGAATTGAACGGTATATGAAATAAACAACGGTACGATAAAGTATAACACAAGGTACATGAAACCATTCTTGCTTTTGCGGGCGGCTTTAGATTCTAAGCCACGTCGACTCTACCTAATAAACTTGTGATTGTGAACAACTGGTATGCAACTACTACTTTTTTTTCTTTGATTGATGAAAGAGCAGAACAGGTTATCAAAGAGAGACAGGAGACATGCAAGAAAACCACTAGCATAGAGAATTAGAGACGGCGATGGAGCGCGCGCCGCTCTGCGGCCCCGTTTGTGTGTCCTTAAATCCGGCTTGATCCGTTTATTTTTTTATCCAGAACAGTGTTTTTCTCTCACAAATTCCTCCAGCATTCATCCAAACCATTCAGATTCCTCCAAAATGCAGGGAAGCGAACAGGCCCTGTGCAAAAAGGCCGGTGGTCAATAGCTAGAACTGGGCATTGGACGTGTAGGTGGTGCCGAACCACCAGCCTTTGGGCGCGACGTTGTACGCCGTGACGACGCGGCCGTCGTCGGACCTGAGGCGGAACGAGAGGCCCTGCCCGTTAAGGTACGCGTTGCTCTGCCAGTTGGCGCCCCAGTTGCGGCTCATGGGCATCCAGTCCGTGGCGGAGCCCTTGATCCAGGCCTGCGCCACGACGCCGCTGCCGCCGACGTTGGCGACGGTGACCAGCTCGAAGTAGCTGTGGCCCTGCACGGTGAACCTGACGCCGCCGCTCCTGCCGCGGCACGGCACGCGGCGGTAGTTGACGGGCACGATCCCGGCGCGGTACACGGCGATGGCCTCCTACGCCGGCTGGGACATGTCGAAGTGGCGGCGCGGCGGGTTGCACCAGCCGCCGCCGGCGTCGCCCGACAGCGCCCAGTTGGGCGGGCAGAGGTTGGTGGCCGTGACAGTGACGGAGGCGGCTCCCGGCTTGCACCACCGCGACCGGCGCGCGTCGCAGGCGATGGCGAAGCACGCGCCGCACATGGTGCCGTTGTTGAACAGCGCCGTGCTCAGCGCCGTCGTGCGCGTGCCGTACCCGGCGTTGTACAGGTTGCCGTAACCGCACGCGCCGCCTGATCGTTTGATTTCGTTAGCATTGTTCGTTAATGCGAAACCTGCATGGCAGCAGGCCAGCAGCATAGTCAAGTGTTGATGGAGCAGAACAGTTAATTACCCATGGTGCCCGACGCGTCGCTGCCGCCGTAGAACGTGGCGAAGGCGGGTGTCCACTGAGCTGCCGCCACGGACCCTCCGAGGAAGAACAAGGCCGACAGGGCCAGGAGCAGCGCGAGCTTCTTCGACATGTCGTCGTCAGCCGTCACTGCTCGCACTCACTAGCGAGTACTTGCTGATCGTTCGAGGCTGTACGACCGAGATCCGAGAGTACTTGTGTGGTGAGGCAGGGTCACCTAGGACCAGTATATATAGTAATGGACTACTAGCTCGTACGTGCCCGTTCTTCTTGGCAAGCAAGCGCCAATCAAGCAATCATCATCATCAATGGCGTTTGTAAGAACCGCTCGATGGATTCGGTGGCTGCTACACCGATCGAGTAGACCGGTCAGGAGGACACTCAGGCAAGCGAGTACCGGCCGGCCGACGGCCCTGGAGGCATCCACGATCCTATATTTGCATGAATGCATGATCGGGAAAGCGACTGTCCAGCGCGTAGATGGTTTGGCCGCGATTGACTTTTGTCGCCTCCGCATGTTCACGTTAATGATTGGATTACAACACTTGGATAACACTTGCTGCAGGGCGAAATATAAATCTGGGCTACCGCTGAATTTGGCTCAGCAGGCGGCGTGTAACGCCGGCGGCCATGTTCTTGTCGCTCAACTCTACGTTGATTACGCTTGCAGTACGTGTCTTCTGATACTTTTGCACTGATGAAAATGGAATCAGCAACTACGTCAAGATCATGTCACGTCATGATTCGTCTCTATATCTATATCCATATCTATACTTCTATCTATATCTATATCTATATCTATATCTATATCTATATCTATAAAAAAATATTTCCTACTCCCAAAAGGTGTAATTACTATTATTACTTCTCTGTGTGTATTTTCAGATTTAAAGTGTATATAGCCCGACGAAAGTGTACGTAGACGGAGTCCGTGGCCAGGCCATACTGGCCTTCTAAAGTAGTATATGTATGTCAAGCATGCAAATATACCAAGAGTACATAGTTATACTTATTTTATATAATGATATTATAATAGTATATTAAAAATTAGGATTCTTCTAAATATTTTGCACATAGTAGGATAAGGTTTGTAGTACCTCAAAATAAATATATAAATATACTCAAACTAATAAATGAGTATGCATCCGTACACGATGTGATTTATAAAAAATGGGAGTAACTAATCTGGGGACTAGAAAAAAAACACCCTATATCACCTATTTGCTACGGAGCGAACGATCCGACAGCCTAAGTCTGACGCGTGCATGCGTACAACAGGCTACAGATGTCAGCTTTAAAAAAGTAAAATATTTATTTTAAATTGCTATATCTTTCAAATGATGTATTTGTTTTTAATTCCGTCTATACTGGTGTATTCTACGTGAAGAAACGAACAAAACTGACCTCAGTTGCATATGTTTCAAAAAAAATTATTCTAGTAAAAAATTATGTATACTAACTTATAACATATAGTTTATGTACACAGATTTTATTGAATAACTTATATACACAAGTTATATAGAATAACTTATGTATACAAGTTGTGTTTGATAACTTTTCTACATAAGTTGTGTTTTCTTAAATTATGTGTTTCTAAGTTTGATATAAGTTATAAGTTAATTCAATCATTTGTGTGTTAATAACTTTTGTGTTTGCAAGTTTTGGCACAAAGTTATAAGTTAATTCGCTCATTTGTGTTTAACAATTTTTTTAAATAAGTTGTGTTTTATAACTCTTGAGTTTTCAAGTTTTCGCATAAGTTACATGTTATAAGTTATGTGTATAAGTTAGTACCTACTAAAAAAATTCTTCGAAGCATATGCAAGTGTGGTCTAGTTTTGTTCGTCTCGTCGCGTAAAACACACCGGTATGGTGTAGATGGAATTAAAAATAGATACACCATTCAGAAGTTATAATATTTTGAAATAAATATTTTGCTTTTTCGTAGTTCGTGCCAGGCTATCGAAGAGAGCAGCGGAGGGGAGTCGGCACGCGCATATGTTTCTCCGTGGCCTGAAAATGGAAAGCATGGGAATTTCTTTTTTGCTAAAAAGGGAAATTTTA
The DNA here is from genome assembly GCA_904845875.1 of Miscanthus lutarioriparius. Classification (NCBI taxonomy): domain Eukaryota; kingdom Viridiplantae; phylum Streptophyta; class Magnoliopsida; order Poales; family Poaceae; genus Miscanthus; species Miscanthus lutarioriparius. The sequence continues at coordinate 88,422,146 of CAJGYO010000006.1, forward strand.
GGATGTCCGAAAATCAATCGCTGGTTTTAAATCCCATGAGCATTCGCGGATTAGTATCTATATATCTTATAATCCTAAACCTCGCTAGAGATAATGTCAACGTGCAAGCTGTTCATCTCGGCAGTCTAGTATCAGATGCAATTACTAATGGGGACGTCAGCAGTCCACTATCAGATGCAATTACTAATGGACGTGACCCGATCATCCGATAGGTATGATAGATTTGATTGGTGGAGAACTCAACGTTCATGGTCTAGGATTCAAATCAAGTATGATTTGAACCCCTGCAACTGTTACATTGCTGCTCCGTTGGTTATCCACCACGTGAAGCACGATTGACCTTGCCTAAAAGGATTTTTCTACAAGCAAATTAGGAACACAAGCAAGAACGTGAACACAATCTGATGTTACGAATATAGATGAATTATATCAATTTGCATGTTAGGAGGTTTGAGTCTTCAAACGAAAGGACTAATTGACACGGTCGAAGAAGAAGAAAAAGAACGCAGCAGTCGAACTCGACCTTGCAAGTGCTATGAAGAATGTTTGTTTCATGGGAAAAACTAGAAACCAACAAAAGCCAAACCCTAACAAGTACGCTGGCTATTGATCAGGAAATCTTAGGACGTGTGTACCCTTGGACATGTCTTCTAATGGCTCTAAGACGATACACAACCCAACCAACCAAAAGATAGTATATTTAGTTATCCACAGCAACGTGCCACGCTAACCATTAATATTAAATTATAATAATTTATCCCTTCACATAAGTAATTAAATATAGTCTAATTTTATTTCAAATCATCTACAATTCCTATAGCAACATGTGAAATATGCTTCTAGTACTCTCCCTATAAAAAATGCAATTCTCAATTCTGAGGAGAAGTCAAACAATTAATTTAAAGTTGACCAAATTTATATGAAAAACTATAACACTTATGATACCAAATTAATAACATTAGATTAGTTATTATCAAATATATTTTTATAGTTATCATTTTTTTTATAAATTTGGTCAAAAAATTTTGAGTTGTCCTAAACCTAAAATCGCAAAAAAAAAAATTTGAGGTGGGGCGTGCGTGCGTGTGTTGGTGGGGTGGGGGTAGAGTATATCGATCGTATCGTTCACGCCCTCGTGCCATAACGTTCAAATCATCGTGCCTCTGTAATCTAAAACTGGTGGACCTTTTGCAGCAGGATGCATGCAGGCAAGCGCTGAATCAAGTTGTGGCATGATTTAAGGAGGCGTACCATCCGAAACCGTTGGCAAATAAATTCGCCGGCCACCATGCATATGCGCCACAAAAATTCTTCCCGCGCCATGGTGTACATATATTCTTCCTTCTTAGCCAGTTAGGTGAGAGCATGCATGTGCTCTCGCGCGGATAACGCGCGGCTTCGAGCTCACAACTTAGGTCTCGTTTCTTTTGAGTTTATTCAGAACTAATTTTCAATTATAGAATAATATTTTTTTCTCACAATATTTTAACATAACCATTACCATAAGTTAAATTTCAGCATCAGCGAACATGGTGTTATTCTCCAAGTACGACTTGGTTTAAGCAATCCGATCCATTGCCAGCTATCCTACGTATATATAGAATGTTATTAATCTTTTTTTGCGAATAATGTAGAATGTTAATCATGGAAGTTCGTCGACAAAATAAACCGTGTGCAGATTGTCATACATATCAGATTGAACCGAAAATCCAAACTAGCAATCGGTGGTGAGGACGAGTAATAAGTGGCCGGCGGAGACAACGCTAAATACACGAGCAATGCGAGGTGTTTAAAGATATATCACCATGTTCGTTTGGGCTTGTTTGGCTTATAAGCCGTACTTTTTCAGCCAACAAACAGTATTTTTCTCTCATACCAAATCAGTCAACAGTACTTTCAGCCATAGCTTATCAGCCAAACAAGCACAAACGAACAGGGCGATAGGCGTTTAAATAAGAAGAAAGAATGATATCATATTCATATCATTAAGCATCAGTAATTCAGTATACAAATTAATCTCAACAATAATCTTAAGCAGCAGTGCCTAGATAGCCAGCTTAAATATCTTGTTAGCATTCATTAAGCGGTACTGCAAATTTAAGTATGATATCCGCCTTCTAAGCCGCATCAGGAGCTAATGATATGGTTGAAAAAGAGGTAAACACTTTAGGTCTTATTTGGATGCATGTGTATCCATCTCAATCCATATGTGTTGGAGTGGAATAGAATAGAATTTAGTTTAATTCCACTCCAATCCACTTCAACACATGTGAATTGAAACGAATACATAGGCATCCAAACAAGGCCTTAAACATTTCCATTATAACTCTAGCTAGAGGCTAAGCTGAGCCTTATCTTCTCCCCCTCCTCACTCCTCGGCCTCCATTGTTCACTCCATTTTATTTCCCTTTCCCATCTCTCCAAATACTAAAGCAGAGTTATATACGTTTAGGTCCAAAAGCACAATTTTGATGCTACACATGTGCGAAAACTTCACTCAAGATGTAAAAAGGATACTGCAATTTTGATATAGCACAAACGGATTTCCTGGGTTATGTTACAAATCAATACGTGCGTTAATATAGATATATTGACAAACACAAACAGTCAATTCTAAACTTCCGCAAGTCTCTCCATTGATTAGACTAGTTTACAAGTCAACATTTAGTACCAACGCATCGTCGTCGTCGTCATCTGTGTTCGTTCTCTTCCGCGCGCAGTTGGTAGATTGGTGGTTAACAGCATGAGTATGTAAAAGTCTGTGAACCAAGAGATGCCAACAAGCACGTCAAATGATAAATATAAACATGGCTAGGTTTCAGGTCAGACTGCTCTATACAATAAAATCAGTCAGTGAAGCAACATGTGTCACACTCACACATTTCTGCGTTCGATGTGGGGTTAAATCAGAACACAAGAACTGAGCTTAATCGATTTCTATTAACCATCCAACTCAACTGGTGTAATTAAGTTGGCAGCTGCGTACTACTAAACAACAAAAGATAAATTGATATAAACAGATGAGAATGAATACTAATATTACAAGATAAGCAGAGGCGGCATGCAGCCATGTGTACAATGAAGCCCCTCCCTTGAGCCCCTCGTCCATTTTTGTGGAAGAAGGAAGAAGAGAAGGGAGAAATTAGATTATTCCGAAAAAGAAGGGAGAAATTAAGAGAGGAAGGGAGAAGCCGAAACACTGTTTCGGCTGATTTGTTGTGAGAGAAAAACATTGTTCCGACTAAAAAATAAGCTGAAAAGTACGGATTATAAGAAACATGGCCTTTACCCCTGGAGAATGGAGATCAGGGAATCCTTGGCACCATTCCAGTGCTTGCCAAGAAAAACTCACGTAATGTTGTATGTACAGTGCATTTTGTTAGGAATACTGTTCAGACTGTACACATCCACTGGAGTGCCAGTGGAACCGACAGTCACTCGTGCCGACACGCTGAGCTGACGGCGGTGCGCATGCTTCTTCCCGTTCTGCTCTGCCGGTGGCCACCGTCCTCCTCGAGCCTAACTTGCCAATTTGACTATTGTAACTAGGAGATGCCGTGCCAACAGAGTCGAATCCCGAAGAAGATGAGACGGATCGAGCCCTTGGGAGAACAGTAATGCTTGGAATAGGACGCCTATCCGTCCGGACGCTCCCGTTCGTGGGTCGTGACGCCAACCCAAATAACCTCCACTCAACCATGGATTCCAAACTAGTCGAGCACAGCAGAGGTGACAACAGGCAAGACACCACCAACCCAGCAGGCTGAGCAGAGCATGAGTTGTCCCTGTTCGAAGGTCATCCCAGGCATGATGGCGACGTCCCGGACCCCGTGGCCCGCCGACGACGAGCGCGTCCTCACGGAGTTCCTCGAGGCCTCCCTCCGTGTGCTCGACCTCTCCTACCCCCGCGGAAGTGCTTCAACTTCGCGCTAGTGCCCGCATCGGGATCAGACGGGATCTCTTCGCACGCCCTTGTTTCGGGCGATGCGGGCGCAGTGCTGCGGGAGTCCAGCGCGATCGATGCAAGGTTCTCTTCTCTACACCGGTGAACTCCACGTGCCGACGATCCGCCATTCTCCCAAGCAGCAAGGAGATGTTGCGCTGAAACCACATGTTGCGCTGAAACCACATGTTGCAAGCGTATGTTTCAAGCATTCAGATATTTTAGAGTTATGTTGCAAATGTTTCGCATGGATGTTGCAAAAATAGACCGGGATGTTGCATATGTTGCAGTGGTTGTACACGTATGTTGCAAACGTCTGTTCCAAATGTTTCATCAGTTTTTTTCAGACGTATGTTGTAAGTGTGTTTATCTGGATGTTGCATATGTTTCACATATATGTTATAGCGTTTTATCAGGATGTTGCATATGTTTGCAATGGTTTTCAAGTGTTTTAGATGTTTTTTGCAGATGTTTTAGACGCATGTTTTAAATATTTTATTTGTTTTCAAACATATATCGTAAGTGTTGTATTGAGATGTTTTAAAAGTAGATCGAGTGTCGAAGATATTGTAACGTGACCCGACAGCTGCAACCGCTGGAGCGAGGGGAAGGTCGGGGAGTGCAGAGAGTGCAGCGCGGGAACGAGGTGCAGGGCACCGGCGTCCATCTGCTGCCCGGGAACGTTATGCGAAGCCAACTGCAGCAGGTGGCACTGGGAACCAGGGCAGTGCGATGAGGCTGCGTCGTTGGGTCGACGAGGCAGCAGAGGCTGGAGTGGAGAGTGGACCAACAGTCTACATGTGGGCTATTATCCTGACGAGGCCCAGATCGACCTCCCTCAGTTCCTCTCACGACACAGGACCTCGTGGGCTTGGCCTGCGTATTAGTGTGGTCTAAGTCAAGGTCTTGTCCAATCCCCGGCCCGGCGGCCTCTGTCCGACACCACACATGTCACGGCCAGCCCGGCGGCCAGCGCACGGAACGGAACCAAACCAGTGGGCAGTGGCTCTCGCGCGCTCGGCTGCCGGCGGCCGGAGGCAAGCAGTCCAGGCGTCATGCAAACCAGGTGAGCCCAAGAAAGCAGCGTCGGGGTAAAGCTGTCTTTTTTTCACAATGATGACACCGTTTTCACTCGCTTGGAGTTTGAGTTTGTATAAGCGTTTTTTGTGCCGATTGCTCAAGAATAAGCACTGACCGATCGCTGGGGGCTTCATCGTTACGTCAAGCTACTGCTACTCCACGGTCGTCGAGTAAAGCATGCCAGTCTTTTTCAGCAAAAAAGAGACAGATAGATGCCTACGAATCCGATACTAGCTCGCACTGGAACCAGATGCATGGTATTATTATTTTATACGAGTTCATCCCGTTGCTGGTCGATCTCCAAAGATGTCCCTACCGTTGGTGTTCTCCGTGTCCCCTGTCCCGCTTTAACAAGACGTTGCCATTGCCACTAAAATACCTTTTTTCAATAGGGTTTTTATCTGATATTCAGTAGGCAAGGCAAAGGAATTAACCTAACTCAACTGGTAGGGGATGAAAAGTGTGATTTTCTATCCCAACTATATATATGGCCATGTTCGCTTCTCTTATAATCCGTACATTTCAAACTCAAATTTGGTTGTCTAGTTTTTCTCTCACAACAAATCACATTTGATTTTTCAATGAAAAATGGGGCCTATCTAGGTTCGACTCATCTTGAACTCAATTTTGGTTGTCTATTTTTTCCGCTTAACATGAAATGAAAAACCACCTATATTTTTTAACTCAAATTTGGTTGTCTATTTTTTCCCCTTAACATGAAATGGAAAACCACCTCTCCTCTCACGTGTGTTTGGTGCAGCTCCTTTGGCTCTGGCATTAGAGCTACTGGCAAAGCCGGAACCGAAGTGGCACCAAACCGGACCTAAAAATTGAATATTTGACTAGCTATATCTAACAAAAATAAATTGTATTTAGTGAAAAAGGTAATACGTTATGAAATTACTTTCCATGAGAAATTTAGTAGTGTTACTTTGTGCTTGTCGATCAATAAATTTTAAATATTCACAAGGTCAAAGTAAAAAAAATTGACTAAAGAACAACACTAGATTGACTTATATTCTATGATATTTGAGGGAGTTTGTTGGAAAGCTCCAAGTTTGAAAAACAAAAGCAATTGAAAAATGTCAAAAATTGAAGATAAAAAGTAGTACTACATTGTAGTACTTTGAACAGGTATCTGAAGTCAATAGATCAGCAAGCTAGGGGAACCGGCAGACGGTCGGCTCAACGCTCTGTTTTGATCATCATCCATGACAAGAACTGGCCAACAAACTTGATAACACTAGATAAACAATCAACTAGAAAGCCAACCACCCTAGTTAACCACATCACCATCGTGCTTTTTTTGCGACGAACTGTTAGTGGCACAACGAAGATCTCCAAACTCAATGCGTCGGTCATACAAACACAAATATATTTAGGTCAAATCTGTATTTGGAATTCGTGAATTTCACATAAGTACAGTCCCATAGAAGTCTGTTTCAAACGGTCCTAATGATGAACCAGAGTCATCAAGTGCTTCAGCTGCAGGAGACTGCGGCGTCGATGTGGTGCCACCTGGACCACCCGCCGAAGTAGCTGTCCCAGACGCCCTCGGCCAGCCTGTCCACCCGCAGCGCCGCGAGCTCCTCCTCCAGCGCGCCGCGCCGCTGGCCGGCGCCGACGCCGAAGCCCGCCGCGCAGGGCGCCAGCGTGCCGACGAAGACGACCTCCTCGCCGTCCTCGTCGACGCCTTGCTTCGCGGACCTGCGCAGGAAGCATCCCACCTGGACGCCGCCGCCGCCGCCGAGCCCGTCGCCATAGTACGCGCTGGCGTTGGCCTCGCCGATCACCTGCAGCAGCCCGGCCTCGGCCTTCCCCTCGCCGCCCACGAGCACGACCTCCACGGCGGCCTCCTTGGCCGCGCCCCGCTCCGCGGCGGCGAACAGGCACGCCGCCGCGCAGCAGAGGGAGGTGGAGGCCACCAGCGGCAGGAAGAAGGCCGCGGCTCGCGGGAACGCTGCGGCGCCGCAGAGGAGCAGGAGCGCGGCCACGGCGGCCACGGGCGGCGTCGAAGAGGACTCGCCGGCGAGCGAACGGTGGCACGCCCGCAGCTGCAGCTCAACGGCGCGGAGCCTGTCGTGGACCGCTCTGCGCAGAGCTTGGCAGCTGGCGGCGGCGAGTCTGCGAGCAGCCATGGCTGTGCACTGTGCTTGACGGGGGAGAGTTTGCAAGCGAAGTGATGGCGCGGCGAGTTAAGCTATAGCCGTGGGCGCATGCTTGGTTTATGGAGGAGCGAACATATTCTAGCTCGCGCTGCGGTGCACACAAATGTGACATGTCGGCTCGTGCATGGCGTAATCGCCTCGCTTTTGCGGATGATGGGGGTGGGCGATCGGCATTCCGCACTGGACAAAGAATCTTGTGACTTGTGCTCGTGCGTGTTACAGCACAACACAATCGCTTTTTACTCGTGTTATTATTTATTTATCTTACTAAATTAATGATACATAGGAGTACAAGGGAAGTTTATTTAAGGATTAAGTCCACTTTTGACCTCTTAACTATTGTCTTGGTCTAATTTTAACCCTCAACTATAAAACCGTCTAGTACCGGTACCCCAATTGTTAAAACCATTCATTTTTAGCACCTGCCGCGGGGGCAAGGTTGTTTTGACCAACGTTCAGCGGTTTTGACCACGCCACGCTGACGTTGACCGCACGTAGGACGCTGGCCTGCATCTCAGTGACATGTGGGGCTCGCACGTCACCCACTCATTCCCTCCCCTCCTTCCTCTAGCTCCAGCAACATTCGGCGGCGGCGTCATCTCCATCCCTGGCGTCGGCCGCTCGCCCGAGGCCACATCGTCGACCGCCCCTCCACCGGCCTTGACCACGGACCCCGCCCACCCGATTCTGCCCCACTGCTTGGCATCCGTCCCACCACGAGGAGCCAGCCCGCGCAGCCTCTTGCGCCACGGCCCTGCGCGACCTCCACGCCCCACCGGCGATCTCCACGCCCACGCCTATGGCTCCGCGCCTCGCGGCCGGGCGGCCCCTGCGAAGACCTCCACGCCTGTGGCTAGCTTGCCCCGCGCGGCGCCCGCCTGCGCGCCCCTGTCCTCGTAGAACCGTGCTCGCGGCGGCTGTTCCGTGGTCTGCTGCGGAACCGACTTAAGCGGAACCGGCGAGCTCAATTGCAGCGCGAGGAGGTGACATCCATGCATATTGTCGTCTTTGCTTTCGAGGCCGACGACGAGGACGAGTCAGCCATCGCCGCTGGGTGAGGCTTTCCTGCGCGCAAGCCTGCCGGATCAGCCACCGCCGCACCTTGATCCGCCCTCGCCGGAGGTGGACGGGGCAGATTCGCCCTCACCGTCGTGCCTCCTGATCCGCCGCCGACGCACCTTGATCTGTCGCGCCACGCCTCGATCCGCCCTCGCTAGAGGTGGATGGGGCAGATCCGCCCTCGCCGCATGCCGCGCCTCGATCCGCCCTCGCCGGAGGTGGACAGGGTAGATCCGTGCTCGCCGCTGTGCCTCGATCCGCCATGGCCGTGCCCCGATCCACCGCCGCCGCGCCTCGATCCACCGCGTGGGGGCCATCGGAGAGGGCCTTGCGCGAGAGGAGAGAGAGAGCGTCCGCCAGTGAGGGAGGGAGAGAGAGAGAGGGCGCTTCTGAGCGGCCGCCGGTGAGGGAGAGAGAGAGAGAGAGAAGGTGGTGCTCGGGAGGAGAGAGAGAGAGAGCGATGGTGTCTTGGTACAGGTGAGGAGAGAGAGAGAGAAGCGCAGGGGTGGGCTCTCGAGGGAGAGGCGGCGGCGCGCAGCGCAAAGCAGGCTGTTGGAGCTGGAGGAAGGAGAGGGAGGGAACGAGTGGGTGATGCGCGGGCCCCACATGTCGCTGAGATGCAGGCCAGCGTCCTACGTGGCGGTCAAAACCGCTCAACGTCGGTCAAAACAGCCTTACCCCCGCTCAGGTGCTAAAAGTGAACGGTTTTGACAGTTGGGGTACCGGTACTATACGGTTTTGTAGTTAAAAGTTAAAATTAGACCAAGACAATAATTGAGGGACCAAAAGTAGACTTATCCTTTATTTAAACTAAGAACCGCACTTACACAGGCTACTGGGGGGAAAGTTAGCCCGTCAGCCCAGAGCTCCGAACTCTGGTCCTTAACGGGCCGTATACCAACTTGCAAACTGCAGTGTCACTCCACTTGACAGCCCATAAAGCCTTTTAGGCCGCCAGGCCGGAACAAGTAATCGTGGACTCATGTTTCTCAAAAAATAAATAAAATAAAATAAAAGTAATCGTCGACTCATGGTCATGGAGGCACTCTCTACTTGACTGCAATATGTCGAGATGCACTTGGGTCCTGAAACGTGAGGATATCAGGAGCCTGCTGGATCATAGTCAGCCTGATGACACCTGAGGTTGGATTATCGATGTGATGAAGAAACTAGCAAATAACGAGTTTATCATGATGGCGGTGGGACTGTGGGGGCGATCTGGTATGCTAGTAGAAAGGTCATCCACGAGAATATCTTTCAAAGCCCGCTGTCCATGCATTGTTTTGTGGAGCCGCTTCGTATCAGAGCCGGAGATGATGTTACCGAGCCCGAGTAACCTGCAGTCGGTTAAACCTTAGGGTCTGAGGTGGATCCCACCTCAAGCGGATTATGCAAAAATTAATGTTGATGCGGCAAACTCAAAGAACTCGAGCATAGTGGCGGTGGCTGCGGGTGCACGAGATGTAGGCGGGACGTTCTTGGGAACATCAACATTTGTGTTGAAAGGGATAACTGAAGCAGAGATTGCTAAATCTCTCGCATGTAGAGAAGGACTGGCTTTAGCGAGTGACCTGCTCATCCGGTGGTTTAGGCTAGCATCTGATTGTGCAAACGTCACGGATCTGTTCGCTTGAATTTATCAGTCATGGTATAATGTTTTTATCTCACAACAAATCATCTTTAGCTAGCTTATCAACCGTAGAAACCATCAGCCAAATAACGTTGTCAAAAATTTTAGATGCGACGGTATGGGCAGCTATGGCCAGATAATCAAGGAGGTAAAGCCTGGAGGAAGAAGTTTGAGGCTGTGGAGTTTGTGCACGAGAACCGTCAATCCAACAACGATGCACACATCTTAGCTCGCAGCTCGATCTATAGTTAGATGGGTAGCCATGTTTGGCTTTTAGCTCCACCTGATGTTCTCTTATTCTTATAACACTTGAGGAGAGTTTCTCAACAAAAAATCGCTCGATCATGAGATCTGTGCAGCTCCAACTAGTCAACGCATCAATTTCACGTGTTCCCGATGAGCCGGCCGGTCCTCCCAATCGCCGTCAGTCAGTGCTGTCTGTACGCCATGAACCGCGCGAGGTGCCGCAGCGGCGCCACGCGCGCGGCGTCGAACCCGTCGAGCTCCGCCTCGGCCTTCGCCAGGAGCTCGCCCATGTATGCGCGCGTCCCCTCCATGCCCATCAGCCGCGGGTACGTGGCCTTGCTGGCGGCCGCGTCCTTGCCCGTCATCTTCCCGAGCTGCTCCGGCGTGCCCGTCACGTCCAGCAAGTCGTCCACCACCTGGTGCAGGAGCCCCAAGAAGTGCGCGTACCGACGGATGCGCTCGACTTCGCCGTCGGCCCCGCCCCCGACGACGGCGCCCGACACCGCCGCGGCCTCCACGAGCCGCGCCATCTTGTGCACGTGGATGTACTCTAGCGCGGCCAGGCTCACGGAGCCGGAGGGGGCTCCCTCGCTCGCCATGTCGGCGACCTGCCCCGCGGCGATTCCGCCGACTCCAGCTGCGCTCCCGAGCTCCACGATCGCTCGGAGCGCGCGGTCCGCGGGGACGCCGGCGCCCGCGCAGCCGCGGGCGACGTGCTCGAACGCGAGCGCCAGGAGCGCGTCGCCCGCGAGCAGCGCCGTGGGCTTGCCGAACGCGACGTGGTTGGAGGGGCGGCCGAGGCGGAGCGCGCCGTCGTCCATGTACGGCATGTCGTCGTGGATGAGCGACGCGGTGTGGATCATCTCGAAGGCGCAGGCCACCGGGACGGCCGCGGCCACGGGCCCGCCCACGAGCTCGCACGCGGCGATGGCCACCACGGGGCAGACGCGCTTGCCGCCCGCGAGGACGGAGTAGCGCATGGACTGGCTCAGGACCTCGGGGCACGGCAGGCCCTGCAGGGCAAGGTCCAGCGCGTCGTGCACAGCCCTGGCTTTGGCCGACAGGTAGCGCTCGAAATCGAAGCTGGTGCCACTGACGACGGTGACGTCGGCGCCTTGCGTGTTGGCATGGGGGCCGATGGTGGCATTGGCGGCTGTGGCAGCATGGTCCGCAGTACGGCTTCGGGGCATGGAAACGGATCGTCTCTCAAGCGAGTGCAGCGAAGGGGATCTCTGAACATGGAAGGACTTGAAGCTTTGGGCGGATGGTGCCCCGTGCTGGAGGAAGCAGGATGCCAACTTGTTCATGGAGCCTTGCTGTGTTTTTGCCCGGGTATATGGAAACAAAGGAGAAAAGGTTTGGGGGTAGCTAACCTTCGGGGATGAGTGAGCACTTTAAATACAGAACTTTTTTTTACTTTTGCAAATCGAACATACTGGACATGAAATGGCTCATTATTCTGAATATTAATTCTAATACTTATCTACATCAATATCTATATTTAATTTAATATTGAAGAGTCAAAATTTCATCTTTTTTTCCACCTTCTCCTAACTACATGCGGCATCACTCTTCTTCCGTTCTTGCTATCTCTCACTTATATATATATATATATATATATATATACTTTAACATTTCATCTTTTTTTTTTTGCCTACCCTCTCCTAACCGCTTGCGGCGGCATCACTCTTCTTCTATTCTCACTATTTCTCACTTGGTTTGGAGTTGAAAAAACCTTATTGACATGGCCTAAATCTATGTTTGCTGAAACATGGCACACATACATGTGGGCTCACCTTCCACCTTTTCTAACCTCATGATAGATATAGACAATAACTACCTATTTAAGTTGATTCAACCTTCAATTATTTTTTCATACGGGATCAATTCTTTGTAGCAAGTAATATTTCTTATGGGACTTAGAATTTAATTAAAATAGGTGGGTCAACACCAATTAATATCTTGCTCGTGTTTCATCTGGTTCCATCATCTACTTCTAAAAAAACTATTAGAGACAGCTAAAATTCCCGGCCACCTCTAAAAATACCTTCATTTTCTAAAAGCATATGAAAAGCCTAGTCATCTCTAAAAAAACAGCGGTCATCTCTATCAATTAAATTTTAGAGTCGGGCCGACACAAAACTATTTTTCAAGATAGATTTTGATAGAGCTACCTCTATCAAAAAGGAAGATGTCTCTAAAAATAGTTTATATAATAAATAATATAGCCTCTTATCAAACAGAACAAACAGCGTTCAATTATTGAAAATTAGTCTGCATCACGTGGAACACATGCGCCAGGCCACTGAAACATCATCGGCCGCGCACACGAAACCTAATATTTTCACCACTGCATGTGAAGGACGGTTTGCATTTTAGTAGGCTATATAGGTGAATCTTCTTTTTAATAAAGGTGAATCTTTCACTAGTGTGGGTATCGTAGTCCGACATGTGTTAATCGTGGTGCTGAGTCACATCAACTGTGTCTATTATGCATGGTATGTTTCTTTTTGTATTTTGTGTACTCCCTCTGACCAAAAAATTTCTAGGAGTTCTTTTTAAAAAAATAATTAAAATAAAAAAGTATCAATATTTGTATCTCTAAAAATATTAAAGTATATTCAATGTTCAATCTAATAATACTTGTTATATATCATAGATATTTGTATTATATATATATATATATATATATATATATATATATATATATATACATATATATATAGTTGAACTTTAAAAAGTTCGACATGTTGAAAAACGAGATATGTGTTTATTTTGGAACCGAGGGAGTAAGAGTTTTCAAATTTTAATTTTTTTTGTCCATCATGTACAATTTTTTTTCTCGAACACGCAAAAGGTTTGCATGTCTTTGTATTAAGTTATAGAAAAAGTTCAATACAATATGTCTTATCAGCACACTAGGGGCTCAATAAAGTTATACATGGACGCTCAGACCCTCTCTAGTATACTGTAAGCTAGGCTATTTCATTGGACATTGATCAACCCAAATTTGTGCCACTAGCAAGGGGGCCTATGCCCGGTGAGCCAAGCGGCGGCGCTGCTTGCGCGTGACTACCTCGCCATCTGCTGGGAACAACTCATGCAACGCCTGTATATGAGCGGGGTCACCATTGAATATTTATTGGTATGCCTTCATGGCCGCTGTCGATGGAGACCGAGAAGGCCTTCACTGGAAAACCCCTGGCGCTTCATGACAAGGTACTCACCTCGCTTGGCAGTCGAGATATGAGCTATGCTCTGACGCCACTATCTGCCTGCTTCGCTTGGAGAGCGATGGCGGTGCACGTCCACTAAGGGCCATATCATCTGTAGGCAGCTCGAGGAGTGGCGGCTGCTTCGGCCTTGTGACTCACTCAATGAAGCACTTGAGGCGTCTGTGTGCCGAGGTTGTCTGAGGTGAAGGAGTGTGGTTGACGTAGTTTGTCTCTGCCACGACCGTCGCGTTGTCCAGGGCGGCTGCCCCTACATTGGCGTTGGCCAGTGCTGGGCTCATGGGTGTTGGGAGTGGAGACCCGTCGTCGGGAAGACGTGACGTGAGGGCCGAGCCGCTGGCGGGGGGGACACGGCCATCCACTGGCCGAGCAGGTATGATGCACACCAGCTGGCCACGGCTAAAAGATATGTATAATGAGTACATTTTAGAGTCATATCTTTGCAAAAGAAAGAAATGATTCAAATGAATGTACCTTGCCCTAACTATTAATGTACTACCGCGATAAATCCCTGTATATAAAGTGTTAAAAGTGCGTTAAAAAATTATTGCACGAAGTATTTTGAATTAATGCGTCTACCTACATATATTAATAACTGATGAAAATATATACTTTTAGAATTAAAATCTGTACTTCTAAAATTAGTAGTTAGTAGGTATATACTACATTCGAACCAGCCTATATGGCCTATCTGTTTATCGCACCCACCCAATTTTCACTGGCCCAGCATCAACACCGTGCCCGACGTCCCAGGCTAATCCCACGTTTCTCCTAATGATCGCGCCTCCTGACCCTGAGTGGCCGAGTCCTGTACTGGGCATGGAGCCATGACTCAACGAGATGCAGAGCCGCCGTCTGCCAAACCGAGAACCCTAGCGGGGAGCGGCTAGCGTTGTAAGCTCTACTTGCCCCGCTGTCCACAAGGGCACTCGCCGCTCGGCCATCGCCGCCCATCCAGCCAGCGCAACAGTGCACGCCAGCACAATTACCGTCCATCAAGCTCAATTCAATTTCTTCCTTAATCAAATTTAGACGTAAAATCTCATAGCCCCCATTTACTTTGCTCAGTTTTGTCAAACCTCAGTTGCTACCTTAGAGAGAATGTTTTCAATAATGAATTATACGAAGAATAAGTTGCGAATTAGGATGAGAGACCAGTACTTGAATGATTGCTGGATCACATCTACTTAGTGTGAGTTCTTTCTGCAAATCAAGGGCGTCCTCTGAACCAGTGACGTGTAGGTAACCTGTTCGATTTAATTCCCCTCAGAACATAGCTACGCATTGTGTGTGTAAAGGTACTCCATCTGTCCCATGAAAAAATATCATTCTCATCTCTCAAGAAGTCACATATTTTAACTTTGATCAAATATGTAAGAAAATATTAATATTTATGGTATATTATTATTATCATGATAAATTGTTGAATACATTTTCATAATAAACTTATTTTGAGATATAAAATAGTGATAATATTTTTTATAAATCTAGTAAAACTTAAGATAGCGACACTTTTTTTATAGGAGGAAAGGAGTAATGCGCCATGTTTGCTTGGCTTATAAGCTGTACTTTTTCAGCCAACAAACAATATTTTTCTCTCACAATAAATCAGCTAACAATACTTTCAGCCATGACTTATCAGCCAAACGAACAGGGCAATGGTTTGGTTCCTTAGGCTGTCTCCAACAGGAGACCCATTGGTGAATCTAAACCTAAAATGGGTCTCCAACACAATACATATAACCTCCAACAGAGTATCTATATGGAAGACCCATTTAAGGTGTCAGGAGAGGCATAACCCAAATCTGAGTATCCTCTCTCCTGTAGACCCATTTGTAGAAATGGTTATCTTTTAGGTCTTATTATTGGAGAAGACCAAAAATAGGTATTGAACCATTTACCTGTAGTGCTACCCAAATGATGAACGGAGACGAATGTGTCTTATATTTTGAGTCGCAGTTGTTGGAGACCGTCTACTCCCTTGGCAACGCTACAGGTGTACGTGCTTGTCGGTGACGCGTAGAGCAAGGACATCAGGGCCCTTAAAACTTACCACGGATTCAAGCTCTCCGCGTTTCACTGGCATAGGACACGTCCTTCCGGTGGTTTAGCAAAAAAGCCCTTTCATTTTTTAATAATCAACCCACAATCCAACTCAGTCGGTCATCTACGGTACCAAGTTCAGATATTTCACGTATAGACCCTTTATCTAAACTTTATTCCAACGTAAAGAAGAGAAAATTCGATATCCTCATCGTTTTTACAGAAAAGCCCCCATGGGCCATTTCGCGGACGGCACCTCCGCCTCCTCCCTAGCACCAGACCTAGATCCCCCTGTTCCTTCCTCTCCTTTTTTCCTCTTCCCCCCACCATCATCGTCGCCGCCGCTCACCTGCCCCTCACGTTGTGGCAGAACCGCCCGAAATAACACGCTTACGGAGGTGCTCGTCTTCCACCAGACACTAAGCACCCCAAAAGCAAGCTACAGCGGGCGGTATCCGTCGGGCACACCCCAAGGGAGAACCCGAAAGATACATATTTTTTCCAAGGATCCAATAATGATAAGGAGTTACAATACTTGTCCATTTCATACATCCGAGTTTCTTAAAAGTACATTATTACAATACCAAATGTCAGAGTGCGGAATGATAAACAACGGAATTTAAAATAAACATCTAGCGATAAGAATGAGGATCCGTCTTAGCCCACCAGAAGAATCCTCCACACAACGGTACTTCTCAAGCATCACCTGCAACAGGGGTAAATAAACCCTGAGTACACAATGTACTCGTAAGACTTATCCGACTAGTGGGAATAATTTTCCGACTCCAAGAAATATGATAAGCATCATGGTTTACTGGTTTTCTTTTAGCAAAAAGCAATACTAATAGTGAGTCCTTATTTATGTTATGATTATCAGCCGTATTAAGTTATTATCTATCCAGTCTATATAAGCACATGTTCTCCTTTCAAGCAAGAGTTGAGCAGTCAATTCTATTTCTTCTTCTTTCAACTTTTAGTTCTTACTACGATGCTAGAGGTAAGACAAGTCGTACCGACTCGGTGACGATTCGTGAACCAATGTGCCCAGCTGGGTGCCCCAAAAACACACGCCCCGCTTGTACCCTAGGCACAAGCAGGACTAACCCATCACCCTCCTATCCTGGGTGTCCAGGTCCCCGTCCAAACTTGGACTCCAAGCCCCCACTCATGAGTCTCGGACTCAGTGCGGTGCAAGGACCTCCACCATCTCCGCCTCCAATCAATCGGTCCGGAAAGAGCCGGATCCACGACAAGATAGCAACAAGTCTTCCCTGCGCCCATACCCAAGTATGCGCTTGGGACAATAGATCTATGACTTGCCTCATGTCTATTGCAACGACCAGTCCTTAACCGACATGGACAGGGAAAAAATAGTGTAACCAAGCTATGCCCCGTTGGCCGCAGGACACAACCTCTTACACCCACCAAAACCCATACCATATCCCTGCCCGGTCTCGATTTTTCCTCTCACCATTTTATCATAAGAGAGATAATAATCATCTATTGTGAGCAACGATAGGTTACTCATGCTACCAAAAATCCTAAGCATAGCAGCTACTCGACCTATGCTAGTAGGACTCATAGGTAGGTATATTTATGCATGTAGTTTCCATAAAATGCTTGTAACGTAAATGCACAACACATATATATATATATCCAGTTATTATTCAAAATAAGGGTTATCCACCGGGGCTTGCCTTGGGCAGGCAGGGTGTCAACAAAGTCAGCAACTAATGGCTCCGGGACTCCCTCCTGCACGAGAACCTCCTCGTACTCCTCGATCACCTCCTCGTACTCCTGCTCGCCCACAGTCACGAACTCTACCAACTCGTTATCTACATGCATGAAATGATGATGCAACGCTTAGTAATACGGCAACAGCAACTCTTAAAATAAGAATACATCTATCAAGCTACTAAGCTAACTCTAATGACTGATACGCAAAGTTACCTATTATTCCCACTAAACAGATATGAAACATTTCATGTATTATCTTAGCAACTAAAGGCATCCTTATTGTTAATATCAATTTACTATATATATGATAAAACAAGGTGCACTAGCTACCATGCATCACAAAATTTCATTCTCTAAATAACCATAATAATAATACGTATTTCGAAATAATAAAGTAACCCTAAAGGTATCACTGAACTATACGAACTAATTACACTAACAGATAGATCATGAATTTAGGAATCTAATAAAAATTATTTCATAATAAATAAATAAATTCAAATGAGCTCTAGAGGTGAAGAAATGATATTATTGGAGGAGGCTAATCATGCTATTGGACTTGTTGACCAGCACATGACAGTGAGTCTTTGGTCCTTAACATGATGAAGGGGGGTGCTGGTTCATTTATGCAGGTCAAGGAATTAATGGAGGAGGAGACCACGAGTCAAGGAAATATTGGAGAACAAGGGAATTATTGCTGGCTAGCTACCTCAGTCGATTGCAACTCAGGAAGAAAGTTCGACAGAGCGCAGCTTTCTCAGGCAAGAACACAGGAACTCGATTTGGGGAGGAAGAAGGTGAGCGGCGAAGCGGGACGGCTCGGTGGCTCGGCGTGTCCTTTTAAAGACAGGAGACACGGGAACGGAGAAGCAAACGGTTCAGTATCGAGTTTAGGGGTCCCACTCGCGTGCTCGTGACTCAGACGAGAGCACGACGAGTATGCTGGTCATTCTACAGGCCTGGCCAACCATCTGGCATAGCTCAGGGGCGGCACACAGCTCCGGTGACTGTGACTCTATGAGCTGGCCAACGATTGTGTAAGGCAGTGCGTGCAGAAAGGTTGTTTGACCATGCATCGAACATTTATTTATTTATACAATCACGAATCGCAGTAAGTGCGTTTGTGGTCGTCACCCCAACCAAGCCACCGACGTCGGTGACGACCTTGACTTGAGGCCTGTGCAAGCTACAGTGTTATAGTCCTCACTCTGCCAGTCCAGGCACACCACCGCAGACGGCACGGCAGGCTCGTTCTATCTGCTGGTACTTGTACTGTAGGCTGTGGCAGTCATACTAGCCTTCCATTTGCCTATGATCTAGTCACTCTAGGCCTCAGCTAGTTGTTCAAATATGCAGCTACGATCTTAACATGATGTGTTCTTCTATTTGCTTAGCTAGATTATTTAGACTACCATGAGATGATTAATACTACTCCATTAAGTATCACTTTTTCATTAGCTATCTTTTACACGTCATCTTGTACTACTAATAGAGATGTCATCAAGTACTAGTGCTGCTGATCCATGCTAGTTATATACATAAAGAAATTAATCAAGATTCCTTTACTAAACCTATCTAGTGCATGCGAATTCATACACTGGTAGGGTACTGTACCATGCAAGAATGGTCATCTCATCTATAGGGAGTTAGTCCTTTTGCATGAGGAAACTTTGCTGCAACCACAGTGACTCTGCTAACTAGTAGTAGCCCTAGTACGTGCGTTCAAGGAAAATGTGAGGAGGACAGCAGAGAATGTATCGCAGTTGCTTTCATATGTCTACAGTGATGGCGTGTGGAAAGGGTGTCTGAGCTGCGTTTGTAGCGCAATGAGCCAACGGCGTGCTCAGCGGGCCGAGCTTGTGAGTGAGATTAATGCGTAGCGTGTGTCATGCTGTTGCTACGGTCGGTCGTCGCTGTGCACGTGCTGCGCGGGCTAAGCAGAGCAGTGTGCCTTGTGCGCGCTCTGGGAATTAGGAAGAAGATGAAATAGCGAGAGATGGAGTTGGATCAGGATGATAATAGTGAGTTGAGCTGTGCTGAGAGTATTTGGATAAGAAATAAATTAGAGCTCAAATTGAGAATTAGTTCAATAAAATTTAATTTCTCATTTTACCACATACAATAATACATAAATATGATGCTCATAACATGGTTTTAGCAAAAAAAAAAACTGTACAATGCGTGTTACACACGTCTACAGCTTGCGGTCCGATGGCACGCGGCTGTGACATGTCGGATAGGAGGTGGGATCCGGCAGCAGTCTCAAAGACCTCGGTCCTCTCTTCTAGATCCGGTGATGCGAGATCTGGCGTCCCCCTCAACGCCAGCGGCATGGAGGAGTTCGTGGGATGGTGGTGACGCTTGTGCTCCTCGGCTATCCACTCACAACCGGGCGCCCCGAAGACGCACTCGCCATACGCGTGTAGCAGAGGGCAAAGGCAGCCTCATCAAGGTGGATCCCGATGTTTCACGCAGGCACGAAGCGGATCTCGGCTGCCGGCGTGATGGAGCTGGCATCTCAGCATCTGGCTCCAACGCTTGTGGTTTCCATCTGACACCTACCCCACGCGCACCCTACATCGATCTACTGACAGTCCTCCTGTCCCTCATTGATCGTCATTGGCAAGGCGACACTTTCACCAAGGTATGTGGCATCGTACCAGAGCAAAACACTTCTGGCTTTGCGTGCTAATTTTTTTCATTTATGCTCTGCGAAAGTTAGATGACGGACGAGTTTCTCCCTACCATTCTTTCATGGGAGGTAATTTCCAATGGATAGGTTGATGATAGAAATAGTTTGTCCATATTGTCACACAAGTACTCATGCTGGAATGACATAAGTACTCATGCTGGAAGCCATTATGTAAAATCGGTTTGGCTATCAAACAAAAAAATAGAAGTATGAGTCAAATTCAAAGGTACATGGTCTCTGTGAGATTTGTTTATTCAAAATTTCAGATGAGTCTCCACAATTCTGCATTATTTCATAAGTTTTTTTGATTCAGGAAATATTTAGACCAGTAGCTGGTTCCTTATTTTCAACTCTGACAAATGCACATATCAGATATAAGAACCAATCTAAACATTTTCTGTATAGATTTTTGCTCCTCAGTCAAGTACTCCATTCCCTTTTTTGGAAGAGACCCATCATAATTCATGCGCTTCTATGTAACATTGAACAGGAGACATGTGTTTACATAAATTTGTAACTTCACCTTGATCGGTGAAGTTTTGAGCATTGGTAATCCAATTTTGTGATTCATAAGCCTTGTGCCCTAAGTCATAATTATCCTAAAGACTACAAACTATCAGCCTTGTCTACTCAAATCTATATTTGCACATGCATTTTTTCCAAAAACAATGATGACTACATAACTGTCGGACTTTAGGCGAGTTCTTGAGGTAGTAGCTGGATGCCTGGATGTAAAGGAATTTCTCATATGAAAGGCCTGAGTAGTTCTCTGTACCACAACACATGCAGGTAAGCTTAACTTTTGTACCAACCTCAGAATTTTTTGCTGGTTGTTAATAGCTAGGAACAACCCGTGTCCTCCCTGCTTATGCTTGTGGATATAATAGCATAAATAGTTGGCTAATTCTGATTAGTTTCCAAATGTATTGCTAACTGCTAACTCCAACTCTGTGGTGTTCACATGTACTACAGTACTAATGTTCTTTTACTGATGTGAATACATGATTAATAGACCTGCCAACCTTGCAGGCTTTTCTTTCCTAAGGATCTTTGCATGTACGATATCCAGTACATGACCATGGCCATGTGAAGGTGGGCACATTTTTTGTGTTATATTCTGGTAGTATATACTATTCATATTTGGTAGATGAGGCAATGCAGGAAAGCTCTTGACTCATTTTCTTAATCCCTCGATTTAGACATTGAACCATGAACCAATACACTGCAGTGATTTCTGATGCATTTGTTGGTCAAAGAAGACATCTGTGATCTGTGTTGTTAACAAAAACTTTTGTGCTATATATACATACTTTTCAGATATCTTTAAATGAGTTGTTTTGGATGTTTCTTTGCTGGCACTTTCATAGTTAGTTAGGTGTAGGCTGAGTTTTGATTATATAAGTATAGGCCACGCTTCGCCTTGCTAGAGGGCACTGAGGACCTACAATGTTGACGGCAATGCCTTTGTCAACCTCGTGAAGCAAGAGAGTGTACCTTTTGACTACAAGGAAGTGAAGGTGTTGTACATTTGAATGATGTAATGGTGATCAATAAGAGAGGCTTTTACCTGTGTATCCTTAAAAAAGATGACACACTCCTACGTACTCCTCAAAAGTTGGTCGTCACATATATGCCCTCGCTCGAACTTTTCTTTTCCCTCACACCATTCCGTCGGCATTTGCTCCTAATGGTGGGTAACGGCTCTGTAGAATGACTCAGTTGCCCTTGGGCTTGTATGGGCGTCTGAACTTTTTCGTTTCCCCTGTGCCATTGCTCTCCTTTGTCACCTCACCTCGCCTGGCCAGCATGCAATGCAAGAGCCTAGTTTTACTATGCCTTGCAGCACAAACACTACTAGGAGCAGAAAAGATGAGCATTTTCAGACGGGGGGCGATTAACAGAGGCTTGTCTCTGTAAATTTCAGATAACAGAGCACTTCATATGATTTCAGAAAACAGAGCATTTTAGAAAGACGGCCGTTTTCATCCCGGCCAGCCGGCACTGACAGCAGCCTCCCCTTCGTCCGTCGATGTCGTCGTCAGGTATCTGCATGCATATATCCGATGGATCTGCAGGCCCGCCGTGATTGATTAATTAAGCAACAAGTGTGTCATGCATGACATGAATGACGACCCCCCGCTTAATTTGCATCACGCCCAAGTGAGTGCGTGCGTGATGATCAGGAACGCGCGCGCGGCGTGAACCCAGACCCTCTACCCGTACGTGGTCGACTGGTGTGGTGTGGTGCGGTGGCCGTGACGTCCCCCTGGCGTTTCCTCCGTCCGTCCACGATACCATCTCAAGGCCTGGTCACCTGGAGGTAGCGTACAGAATCAGGCCAGGCGCGAGAGATGGGCCGGAATGGCGGATGCATCGTCCGGCCGTGCCATGACGTGCGGCTTAAGTTCAGTTGCATGCCATGCATCTCTTGCAAACTAAGGCCAATATAATGGCCTCATGTGTATGTAGCAACGACTAGCTAATACATGCAGGCAGAGGCCATCATCTTTTATATTTTGCTAGCTAGTTTGCCAATAATGGGCGTGTCATGTGCGGCGACTCGCACTACACATACCATGTGCATGCATGCGAGGCAACAACAATTAAGATCACGCTAGCATGCAAATGCATATGCACGCAGCACAAAACTAGATCGACGTGCACGACGACGGCTGTTCACACTCGCTAGCTACTACGCTAGCGCCCCGGCCGTGACCTTGCTTGCCACGCATGCTACCACCATCGACCTTGTAACTTTATATATATATATATATATATATATATATATATATATATATATATATATATATATATATATATATATATGTGTGTGTGTGTGTGTGTGTGTGTGTGTGTGAAATCTGCCACGAGACAACTGTCCGGATCGAGTACGGTCTTTGCATCGCTGATGGAGGCAGACAACTCAACAGGATACATACTTCCTCTGTCTCAAACTATACGTCGTTCCGATAACCTTCGAGAGTCAAATAATCTCAAATTTGACCGAAATTATACGATGAAATAATAATATGTATGATACCAACTAAGTATACTTATTTGATGTTATCAATCTTTGTAATTCATCTCTTATAATTTTGATCAATGTTCTGACTCCTCAATATTCTTGGAAAATGATTACCCAAAACCAGTAGTAAGAATATTACTCCTGGCCATATAATCTACATTATTAGTACGTATGTACTCCATGCCGTCAGCCTGTTCGGGAGGCCGTATCGTATCGTGGATTATTTACTGCTGGCTGGTTTGGTGTGAGAGAAAAACACTGTTCCCCGCTGAAAATTTACGATCGTTTACGAGCAAGCGAACAGGCTTACATATATCTAGAAAAATAATTAATCTGCAGAAAAATGGCACTCGAGTGGGATGTGAAGGCGTGCGTACATCGTCGATCGAGTTTCATTTTGATTTGAGGTTGCTGTAGTTATGCTAATGCAAATGCAAAAAGATGACAAGAAATAATCCCAACCGCAGACGTCAGCCAGGGCACCGACGGAAGTCCGGGCCCACCTGCCAGCCAGTGTACAGCGGCAACTGGTCCTTCGGATGCTTCGTCGGAGGTCCCGATTGGCCTGGCAACAGCACAGGGAAAATGAAAAAGTTCAGACGACTATACAAGTCTAAGGGCAACTGAGTCATTCTCCAGAGCCGTTACCCATCGTTAGGAGCAAATGCCGACGGAATGGCGTGAGGGAAAAGAAAAGTTCGAGCGAGGACATGTATGTGACGACCAACTTTTGAGAAGTAACCCCAGGAGTGTGACATCTTTTTTAAGGGTACACAGGTAAAAACCTCTCAATAAGAGAGGTGTTGATCCTGCTTGGAAGCTTTACTGGGAAGATATGGGTCAAGATGTATTTTTTTCTCGGATCGAAAGCCACAATGCGGATATAATTTTCTAATAATGTCTCCCATAGCAATCTATGAAATTATGCAGTCCTCAACGACGATGTCTATGCCACATAACAACAAAATATTTCCTGCGGTGGCGATGTGTTGATGAGGATAATACTATACAATGTTTGATTGGATCTTCACTTTGTCTCCTTTTGTCTTTTGTCTTAGACACAAAGTTTTCTGCAGCTGCCAACTGCCATCGACTCTACGGTTCCTATGTTAAACCAGTGCTTCACAATTTGGGTGGTAGGGTGCCGCGAAGCGCGCAAAACTTTCTAGTAAATATAAATCTCTGTCTGACATGGAGATCAACATGAACTCATAGAGGGCTTGATGCAGAACCACAGGCGCATGTGTACTCAAATGAAAGGTCTCGTGGCTAAATTACCTTATTTTTGTTTGAAATGCCCCACTAGATCTTTTGTATCAACTAATGTGTGCCTTGATACTTTTCACACTTAATACGACTCTAGATAGAAAATCAAGATTTCACACTTCCTGGAAGTATTACTTGTATGGCTATAATGGTTAATGGTCACTATTTCTACAGATTTATTGTTCAACTGTCCAGAATTTGCATTAGATATATAAGAACTGCTGTAGCAAGGTTTGCTTTTGGTATAGTATTACTAGGACGGTCTGCGCGCTTCGCTGCGCGCGCAGGTTGGGTACCAGCCATTTACATAATGTTTGAGAAAAAAATAATATACCAATAGGTGAATCAAGAGTATAAATACATTACTTTGCCTTTTCCTTGTACAAAACATTCAGGAAAGACCATTGAAAATCGGCAACCAAAACATGCTTATGAGTCTCATTGGCATTCCAATTCTATAGAGCATTGCAGGTACAACGTGTATGACAAATACTTGAGCCGTTGAAGACGGGAACATGTATACCATCACATCGAACCTCATGAGATTGATGGACAGCATAAGCTCCTCCTGGGTCCATAATATATTTTTTTGAAAGGAGGGTCCATAATATATTTAACTTTGAAAGTTGAAAGTGGCAAGCAGCTATAACATGTCCCGTTCTGCATTTCTGCTCACCACCACAAAGAGCTATCAGCCAACATCAAGAGATCGCAAGCATTGATTTTCTAAAAACGTGATCACACGTCCCATGTAGATCCTGGATACCATTGTTGGACTTGTTTGAACTTTGTGAGGACAGGGTAAATATAACAAAAGGCGGTGTATGTCTATTCTCTCACCTTGAGAGAGTTTTGCTTGGATATACTACAAAATCAGGACATACAAATGCATGGGAAACTGCAGCTAACCTTTAGTGCAGTCAGAACGATCTTGCCTAAAGCAAATTCACCAGGGCAATCTTTGGTTGCTTCATTCAATAGATCAAGGCAGCGAAGAGAGATTTAGACTGCGAGAGATTGAAACAAAACATTAGTTTCATAACACGCACATGTAAAATCAAGAAATAAGATATGGAAGGTGATAGAGCTGTAGCTAAGCAGCTACAAATTGCAATTTAGACCTGAGAAGCACCATGTGAGTATGCAAGACCCTTAAGCCTAGTCGGGAAATTGACATCATAGGACCCAACAATGTTCTGAATCTCGGTACTCCTGAAAACATAGTTGGCAATGATTTATCAAACAACTGAACCACACACAAGCCTTAAGATTGGAAATAGATGCCTTACAAATTTGGTACGAAAAAACAAGCTTCCTAGGTGATGCAAACAGCAAAATAATTCAGACACCCTTAGCACTTCAGCAGAGTAAGGGATTAAGCATATTTGCATGAAGAAAAGACAGACAGCTCTCTTACGAAGTTCAAAATAAAATATTTACACAAAGCGAAAATACTTCCATAGCTGCAAGCTGAAATAGTTGTTCACATTTTCACTCCAGCACAGACCTAGATGACACACTTTGTTGTGCCCATATATTCAACACTGAATAAAGAGAAACTAAGATGTTAGATCAACTGGTGATATCCTAACCATATGTACTGTAGAAAACCTAAAGATTCCTTTGCTGAAGTAAATTCGAATGATGGTTTGGATTGATCACGGATGAACTTTGAATTGGATTATTCATTAGGAACATGCCATTGCTCCCTTCGGTGTCAAACTACAGCAAAGCATACACGATTTGATGTCAATTGCTACAGCAAACCATAGACGAAGATTAGTCAAGGGACAATGCCTGAATAAAAGGGGGGAAACAAAATACGTGGGACACCCTTTGAATGTTTTGGTCGTCCCTGATTGTGTCTGGAAGCAAAAACAAAAAAAAAGATTGTGAGGTTAATGCCAATATAATAAAGGAAGTGTTCGAGAAAAAAATATAATAAAGGAATACCAATTAATAAAGACGGAATTAATTCTGCACACAACTCAGATAAGGCAAATCACATGCAAAGAAAGGAGGGCATTTCTATTTTGTTATTTCTAATTTGAACAGCACATGTCTGACAAAAAATATGAGGTGTGTTGGCATAGCAGAGTTTGAAATAGATCATGTAGAAACAATGCCATAGCCCATAGGGAAGATGAAAAATAAATTAGTTTTGAAAAAGAATATAAGTACACGTTGACAACTTGTAATGAGATTTTTACATTATGTCAGGAACCAGAAATGTGAGTTAGTAACCTCTATTTTAACATAACCAATTAGCCTTTCCTTATAGTCACTATATAGCAATAACAGAACAGCATTGGATGTGAAACCAAGGCCGAGAGTCTTGTTTTGAGGTCCAGTAACCCTGACACCTCCTTGGCAAGGTCTCTCTCAGGCAACTTGTTCCAAAATCATGCACATGTGCAACAGGAAGAATTGGCAACGACAGTCACCATCTAACCAATCACCAAATGAACTGATTAAGGATAACAAAGCATGAGAGTAATAAAACAAAAAAGCTCCAAACTTAAAAACATAAGGAGACTAACCATTGAATGCCCAATAAATGGTCTGCTCATCTCAAGATCTAGGAGCAGGAAGATTAAAAAAATGTTGGAATGCTTGTCATGTCTATATAGCCTGCTCCTTGCAAAGTTCCATGCCCAGCAAGTGACATGGGAGCAGGAATATTTGTCACCATTCTTTTGTTCTTTCCATTGATGGTCGATCGATCTGCAGGATGGCACAATGCTGCCAACATGGATTGGTGCAACATAGATTTTATCAAAAAAATGTAGCACCTATACAGCTAATATGGATAGTGATGAACAAATAAATGGCAGGTAGGAGTAAATTGGCTACTGAAGAATACGACGACAACAAATTTCTTTAGCTAAGCATTCACCTTTTTAGCAATAGAAGGCACAGGGAATAGCTCTTTTGCACTGAAAATTAAATCCATAACATGCAAAATAGAGGAATCAAAACAAACAGTAATTGCATACATGAAACAGAATATGAATATTTGTGGTCCTTCGGGACACAGGTATGGCATAATTGTTAGCCAGCTAAGAATACGAATAGGTAGTCTGACATCAGCAAAGACATATACACAGCATATTAGTATTACACCTAGAAACAGAGCGTGGATTTAGTAAAAACACCATGAAGAAAGTTCCTCGGATGTACAATAAGAACAGACCTGAAAACATAATAAATAAATTAGACAGAACTGGTTTTATATCATTGTTTGCAATGTCACTGAAGTTTTTTTTTTATAATGATACCACTGAAGTTAGAATAAACAAAATTTTTAGAGAGAAGAGAGCAGAAAGATTCGCAGTCTCAAATCCATTAGCAGGCAATCTGTAGCAAATCCAAGGTGTTCTATTGCACAGGCTAAATCAATTTTTTTTTTTTTAAAAAAAGCAAAGAATGGTCATACCTGAATCGTTGCCCAGATCCTCAACGACTGCAAGCCGGCCACCCATCACCGGACTTTGACTCCCGGACAGCTTGCATTTTCGGCAGTGCGTTCGGCACCTCTGCTGGCGCCCCATCAGCAGAGCTCTGCCCCTGCCTCATCCTTGGTGCATGCAGCCAGCACGTGCCGTGCGACAGCGAGGACTGGGAGTGGAAAACGACGGAAGCCGTGCACAACACATGAGATCGAAAAGACAGCAAGCGTAGATGAATGGAGAAAAGGAAGCAAGAAGGGGACCAATCGATGGACGCGAGGGAGGCATAGACCCATGCAGATGCAGCAACCTCGACGGCAATGGTGCGGCCGCGGCAGGAGCAGTCGGGCCTGTCGAAGCTGCCGCGCGGAGAAGAAGGGGCAGTGAGCAAGGGAGACAGAGGCATAAGGCGCAGGCGACGGATGCAGCGTGGCAGGGGCCAGCGCAGGCGCCGAGGTCGTGGCGCGGCGCGTGGAGAAGCGCGCCTCCGAGGGTGGGCGACGGCTCCTAGGCGCAACGCCTATACGCTGGGACTGGGCCAGACCAAACTTGGGCCCATCAATCAATTAAAATTATAGAAGAGGGAATGGAGGGGTACTAACACACGAGCTCCCGGTGCCGCGCGTATGAGTGGGCCTGAGGAGGTG
Source organism: Miscanthus lutarioriparius (assembly GCA_904845875.1). Lineage (NCBI taxonomy): Eukaryota > Viridiplantae > Streptophyta > Magnoliopsida > Poales > Poaceae > Miscanthus > Miscanthus lutarioriparius. The sequence goes on from CAJGYO010000006.1 coordinate 88,450,364, forward strand.
GGGATCGTTTGCGGGAGCAGACTACGTGGAGGGCAGCGACTGGAGGACCGATACGTGAACAGTAACCAGGATCATTGCGGTAACGCGGATTCCAGGCGCTATATCAAGTTTAATATATATATATATATATATATATATATATACTATTTTTTCTTGTGAGATACTAGTATGCTCTGCATGTTCTTTTCTTGCCAATTTGTGATGATGAGTAAATAGCTTTTACATGCTTTTATTTAGTAAAATTTTCTGCTAGCTTTGCTAAAAAAAAACATGATTCTTTTGGTTATTCTCTACTATTTTCTAATTTTGCAAATATTATAAATGTTACTCCTTACGTGAAAATGCTTATACATATTCACTTCCACTTTAAAAATAACAAGATAATGTGCAAACTCATGTACCTCCGTCCTAGAATGACAAGCATATATTCCGTATAGGAAAACGTCAAATATTACGAACTTCAACTAGCAATTAGTCAAATTATAATATTATATATAAGTTTAGGACATAAAACTTGAATCAATAGTTTTGTATTCAGAGTGCATGAATTTAAAATGATGTTGATCCTTTAGCAAATGACAACATATTGCATTAAGGAACAAAATCTATTTCATATGATTTTCCCTGTTTAAAATACACTTACCATTTTGGTATTGAGGAGCACCTCCAAAAGCTCCTTAAAACAATTCCTAAATTTGTTTTAGGAAAAGGGGGAAAAGGTCATCAAGAGTCTTGCAAAACAACTCTCTAAAGATAACCACTTGTTAAATCTCCCTCTCCACTCCCACATTGAGCATGCCTTCTGTGCTTGCTATCCGCTCGAGCACCCCCTACCCGTTTTATGAGTTTTAGGAATCTAACTACTATTGGAGAAATGAAAAAAATAGAGCACTCCAATCATTTTAATTCACTTGGCATAAACATTGGTTTACCGAGCGTTTTTAAGAAACTTCTGAAGATGGTTTTAGATCCATTATCTCATATACATGTTTTCCAACATACATAATAAAACCTTAGATTTTTTTATAAAGTGTATTATTTACATTTCTTAGCCTTTTATTAACAAAATTGCTCAAATGTATTTTTATGTGACCTTTTATCCTTGCAAAAGGACTTAGGGCAATTGGGTCTATTTAGAAACAACCAATTGATGAGTTTAATTGACTAGACTATAAAACCAGTCATTTCAACCAAATGATTTTTAAAACAACTAGTTCTGCCAACTGCATTTAAATCACATGTTCAATTAGCAGTACCTGCTTACTAGTTACTGCCAATTCAAATGGCAGTAGTGTAGTATGCGGTGCCATGGAGGCCTCAATGGTGTTTACATAACATTAATTTACCTAAGGTTTTTAAAATACCACTTATATGAAGGCCATAGGACTTTAGATTTGCAAAAACTTTGTCTATGGCATTTATTTTTGCAAATAATAAAAAATAAAAGACAAAGAAATTTGTCATTCCTGCACAGAACTACCCATATGTCCATAGTTGATGGATATGAGGAAAAGTCCTTTCTAAATCCGTTTAAATTACCTCCCTACCCCGTTTAGAAGTGATTTTGAAGGCGATTTCATCTTCATTTAGTTAAAAATCCAATAAGTACATAAACAATTTAAACCATGAACAATATCTATAAGCCTCTAAAACTATACGAAAATCCTAGAGATAGATTTCAAGAACAAAAACCCTAATAGAATATTTAGAACTCCTCAAAGTGTATATAAAATATTCCAAAAATATATTTAAGTCTAAAAATTAAAAAATATCAAGAAAAATATGAAACTTTCTTAAAAATATACTTGATCTCAAACATGTTCTGAAAACTTTCTAAAATAAAATCATGAGATGCAACTAGCATGAATTCATTCGACATTCAATGTATATTGCATTGTTGTTGGTTGCATCCAATATTTTTTGTTGTAGAAATTTTTTAAATGCATTTGGACATCATTAAGAATATTTGCAAATTTTTCAGTTTTCCTGGATATTTTTCTCATTTTCCTAGAGTTTGATATAATTTTTAGAATCTTGTAGAGATATTTTTACGAGGTCTAAATGAAAACTAGATGTTTTATATCACAATATATCTCTTGAATTTTTCTTGGAATTTTAGAAGCTTAAAGATTTTTTTGTGGTTTCAAAACCTTATTAGGTATTTACTACTCACTCCATTCCAAATTATAAGACGCGTTTGGCTTTTCTACATTCGTAGCTTTTGCTATGCACCTAGATATAAGTTATGTCTAGATACATAACAAAAAAAAAAAACTATTATGTATCTAGAAATGTTAAAACGTCTTATAATTTTAAATGGAGGGAGTATATTTTTTAATATCTAATATATTGGACCAGTGGAAAACAACACTGCTTTCAATTCCTAAAGATCAATGGCGCACCTTCAATTGATAGGCCATTTACATCACGCGGAGCCTGCTGAAAGAGCGCAGCCTTTCCATTCAGTTCAGCCACTACATTTTTCGACAACTAATAACACTCTTCAGCCGTTCAGGTGGCTGAGCGAACCAAAGAAAATTTGGAGAAATATAGGAGGTACTTCAGAACACGCTCCTATTAGCTTTTTGTTGTTTTTTTTTTGCTTCCGATTCAAACCTTTTGAGTTAACTTTTTTTTTTTGAGAAATACCTTTTTAGTTAACTGTTCTGTTCTACTGTGTCGTGGCCCAAGAATAAAAAGAGTGGGCCGAATTGGTCAGCTCCTAGTCGGCCCGATCCTTTCATGTTGCAATTAGCATGTCTTCCTGGCCTTAGAGCCTCTTATATATAAACTTTTTTCTCTATTTATTAATTGATGAATGACAGAGTTCCTGTCAATACATTAAAAACATTTCTAATCTAGATAATCTGGATAGTGCGGTAATTTAAATTATTTTAAGAATTGAGGGGAAAAAGATGTCTGATTTAGAATCAAGGAGGAAAATCGAACAAAGCAAGAGGTAGATTAGATGTGTCATTTTCCGTGGATCTAACCATCCATTAACCTCCTAGCCTCATCAGCCTGTTCGTTTGGCTGGGCTTGTTCGTTGCTGGATCGTGAAGAAGTACTGCTGGCTGGTTTAATGTGAGAGAAAAATACTGTTCCGGTTGAAAATTTACGATCGTTTACGACAAGCACCAGCCAAACGAACCGGCTGAGCCGTGAAAGGGAATAAACATGCACTGCACACCAATCTTTAAAGAAAAAGGACTAGTTTTTATTTATATAGATGTGCGTGCAAATCGATAGACGATCGCACATTATTCGGACGGCCCATACACGCCATGGCTTTATTTGCCAAAACCCACAGGCAAAGCAGCAGGTTGGTCCAGATCGGCCATCCCAGTTAAGAGCAAGTCTGCTGCGTCCCGTCCGAGAGATGGAGCGTGCAGCCTTTGGGCCACTAGTACAGAGACAACCTTTACTCGGTGGAGAACCCTATTTAGTTCTGGTTTTTTATCCAAGAGCCAGCATCTGAGACTAAGGAACCGGAACTAAAGGGGACCTTTAGTCCCGATGAGTAACACCAATCAAAACTAAATAGTGTCTATAAACATGCCACGAGGCCAGCACCCTTTAATTCCGGTTGATAATATGAATCGGGATTAAAGGTTTTTTTTCTTTTCTTTTCATTTTTTGTTTTCTTTTCAAAATAGGTTTTTGAAGTCGTATTGTACGCTACTAATAATACATTTATACGTGCGTATAGCACAATGAACGTATTAAATGACACAATTCAAGCGTAGAAATATATATATATATATATATATATATGCATGCATGCATCATATATATATTTACATGCATGCATGCATATGTGTATTTTACATTATATTATTTCATGTGCATATATTACAAAAGATTGCATTACAATTGTTGTGATATAACAAGTTTTCTCTCATTCTCTAGCTTGACTTCCATGGCAATGTTGGGTCGAAGTAGAACTCGCCCTTGGAATCGATGACCTGGTCATTAAAAAATTCGACTATAGACTCTTGAATTGCTTTGATTTGGTCTTGCCGTATGACCTTTTTCTTCAACCATCAAGCCTACATGTTTGAATTAAAGAAAAATAAATTAATATATATATATATATATATATACATAGTAACACAATTAATAATAATAATTAAATGAATATATAGTGTATTTTTAACGTACTTTGAGTCTCTCTGTAGGAGTTCTTTGGGAGACCTCCTTGATAAACTTGCAAACATAGTAACCACAGTAGTTGTTTCCCTGTCCTGCCTCAGACACCACTTTACGAGAAAAAGATTTGTCATCCAATCTGGTGATCCGGTGAAAGCTATATGTTTAATTAATAAAGATGATGCGATTTAGGGGACTTACTTTCAAAGGGATTACATTCAGTGACGCTTTGTATTTTCCCATGTGTTGCTTCTCAATAAAGGTTTTCCAAACACTGTCTAATAAAAAATTTGCCACATCATCAGATATAGTTAATCATCATGTTTGTGTGTATATATAGTTGCTAGAGATACCGAAATTACCTCTGGATAATATATATCATATCTTGGTAGTCTTGTTGTGGTTTTCTCATCGAGTCATAGATTATCAAGTGACTTTTCACCAGATCAATGTCCATCAATTTCCAATGATTGTTGCATGTGTTTATAGGATATATGCATAACACTCATTAATTAACTAGAATCAACATATGAACCATTAAGGATGATCGATATTATTAACACTCACTTGAAGTTGTACGAAAAGAGTATATCCTTCTTATGGCGTTGGTTCATTAAGAAGTTCATGAGGTTACTCTCTGACTCAGACTTCTAATTAGGCTTTGAAGTAACTGGGTCTTTGAATACTATATGGGGATCAACAAAACCAATTTCATTGTAGCCTTTCTTTCTACGCTCTGTCATTGTAAATCTGCATATATATATAGTACTTGTTAGGATAATTTATATGCATATACACACATATGATGAGTTTAATAATAGATCGAAAGAATTATTACTTACAGGCAATAGCAGCTAATGATAACTTTATCTAGAGAGGTTAGGTGGCATAATTGATGAAATTATGCAAAGTCAACATACATAACATCATCGCTACGGAACCAATGTTCGTCTCTAATTCCAACACCAACGTAGAAGTCTCCACCGGTAGACGCCTGTATGTACCACCGGTAGTGGCGGGCAATTCATTGTCTTTCGGAAGCATTTTCTTTTGGATTTTTAGTAACTCTCCAAATCCCTTGTCAGATACACCATTCTTTACCTTTCATTGCAACAATTCAAGTGGGGTTTCCAACTTTTTCTGCCCTGCATCACAAGTTGGGTACAACAATTTCTTTTGATCTTCTAGCATCCGCTCGAACTTGATCTTCACCTTTTCACTTTCATATTCTCTTTGTGCGTCATGAATGACCTGACAAAGATTATCAGCAGACTCATCTTCTGCGGCTACCTCTTCTTCCACTTCTCCCATTACAGTATCATTGAAGCACGCACCATCGGGAATAATATCATTGTCATCCCATTGTTCTTCTTCACCTTCTTCCATTACAACGCCGGTTTCTCCGTGCTTCGTCCAACAAATATAGTTTGACATAAAACCCGACTTAAACAAGTGTGAATGAAGAGTCCTTGAGCAAGGATATTCCACCGTATTCTTACATACGGCACATGGGCAGCACATGAAACCATCGCGTTTGTTTGCCTCGGCCGCACGTAACAAAAATGCACGCCGTCCATAAACTCTTGGGAGCGACGATCAGCATTGTACATCCAATGCCGACTTATCTGCATTACATGACATAAATACCGTATTAAAACCTAGAACATAATTAGTTAATTATACAATATGCATACCACCACAAAAGCTATAAATTTAAGAATCCTTGCTACAATGTAGACAATCCCAATTACCACTAAAAACACTAAAGCTAAAATGTACTTCAGCAGCATAAGGATTTCGCGACCAATCCCAACTAAAACAGATAGGTCCCCCGTTTGTTCAACATCTTTGGGCTTCTTCGGTTGGATCACTGCCTCATTAGCCGCCATATCTGCCTATTGTGCAAGATATTTTTGTACGAGTTCAACATACTCTTCCTCCCAATAGAAGCCTGAACATCCAGTGCCATCCCACTGAAATTAAAACAGAAAATTAGAACTTTAATCACAACCATCATGAAAATAGGTATAAACTAACCATAGTCATTAAATACGATAAAATAACTCACATTGTGATCCGGACACCTGTAGAAAATGCGACCCTTGTTGAGACCCTTCTTCTTCACTCGGTACTCCATCACAATCTTCGTCTCATCACAACACTTGTCGCATGCAATGAGTGGGAGGCCCGGTCTAAGTCACTTTGGAAACCCATGAGAGGCCGAGGACCCGGAAGCAGTTGCCATCTACTCTCTATACTCATTTTTTAATACACTATAAATTTCTCATTTTATAAACAAATAAAATTAAAAAAACTCTAAAATTCTCTATATCTCTAAACAATGAAGTGTGCTATGCATGCTACAAATGAACGATGAATACTAGTTTTTAATAGCTACTTTAACCTTCCTTCATGTAAATATGCAAGCTTGAAGTTTAAAGGTTTCCAGAGCGTTTAACACTACTCTACTTGTCGAGAAAGTTGCTAGTGTTGTGTCGTTGGCATTTTTCATGGCCGTGGCCATGGTCATTGTGTTCTCGTCTTTTACTGCGGCAGGTAAGTAATTCACATGATATTTCCGTAAATTAACAGAAGAATGGAAATGTACACACATAACAATCGATTATCGTTTATATTTATATATATACTACGTTTGGGTACGGTGATTGACAGACTACTGCGACGATATCGGGACGTGTGAATAAATAACCATCCGTACTAGTTGACCTTGCTTACGTGATCATCTCGGCGAGCATTTCTCCACCAGACGGCACCGTACTTGGCCACGGAATAGCTCCGATTCTACGAGGAAGGGAACACGGTCTTCCACGACCATTGTCGCTCTCCCTCGTAGAATCAAAGCTCCTCCTTGACGTCCATTACCGCTCGATAGAGAACATGCTCGCCGAGATGAACATGGTCCGCAAATTTAACTAGCTACTTTAACCTTCTTTCATGTAAATATGCAAGCTTGAAGTGATTTTGAGCTCAATTTCTTACAAATGAAAAAAACCACAATAAAGAACCATATATATATAGTGAACAAAATGAGATAAGACAATGGTGAAACATGAGAGTATGAAGTTGGTAACCTTTAGAACCGAAGAATCGACGGAGGAATCGAAGAATGGATGGAGAAAGAGCAAGAACTATAAGTTATTTTGAGCTCAAATTATTTACAAATAAAAAAACACCATAAAAAAATATATATATAGTGAACAATATGAGATAAGCCAATGATGAAAAATGAGAGTACGAGATTGGTAACCTTTACAACTGAAGAATCGACGGAGGAATCGAATAAATCGATGGAGAAATCGAAGAATGGATGGAGGAACAATGGAGGGAGGAAGCAAGAACACTAGTGCAGTGAGCTTCAAAATGTGCTGAGCTCGGGCTTGGAGAGGAAGAATGAGACGGCCGGGATATAAAGGAGGGACCTTTATTCCTGGTTGGTGGCTTCAACTGGGACTAAAGGTAACTTTTCAACCTCCGACGCAGCCACGGCCCGGGAGTAGACCTTTACTCCTGGTTGGAGCCACCAACCGGGAGTAAAAGTCTATCTTTAGTCTCGGTTGGTGGTTCCAACCGGGACTAAAGGTCCCTGCCACCTCTGTCTGGCGCAGTAGCCGTTGGGCAGAGATCTTTAGTCCAGGTTAGATCCACTAACCAGGACTATAGATATCTCTAGTCCCGGACGTAAAAAATGCCGGAACTAGAGCCCATTTTAACCGTGGATCAAAAATATATTCTCTACTGGTGGGCGCTAGGCAGCAGTTGCACCTCGCCGGGAGCTTCTCGGAGCCGGAGGACGGGCAGGTCACGTAGTCCACTTCTAGGCACAGTACTGGGGGCAGGCAACGGCGCCCTCTATCCCCTCCAGCCCCTGATGCCCAAGTAGCACGACACCTGCGGTCACACACGCACATGCATCCTTGTTTTTATGAAATAAAAGACATGGTTTCTCCGCTCGTTAATCTATCTATCTATCTATCTATCTATCTATCTGAGTAGTTCGATGGGATTTTACCGATCAGGAGGAGGGCGCAGGTGACGTAGAATCTGGATGCAGCCATGCCTTCACCCTTGAGCTGAGTCGATCTGACCACGGCAATGTGAGATGGTGATTGTCTCCGCCAATGCAAGCGGCTGGTCTCTTTATATATAGGAAACTGCTGCTACTGGGCATCTCTTTTGGAACACTGCTGTGTGCTCCAGCGTCTACGTTGAAATGCACACTTCTCCGAATTTGAAGTCAACCAAGTCAGGCTTGAATTGTTGGTGGCCACATACATGCCCACCTGATAATGACGGTGACCTTTTTGGATCTTGGACCAGAATCGTCAGTGTAATGGTAACGAACTGTTGCAGGTTGGAGTTTGTCCATGGTTCGGCTTGACCAAGGAGACATATTGTTGCAAGAGCTGACGGACTTTCTTGTACCGGTACTTTTTACTATTACTAACGAGAGGTCTCAACGGAGATATCACGTTAATTTTCACGAGACTACTATTACTAATTAGAGGCCCTAACAGAGGCACCACGTTAATTCTCACGAGACGCGCTAGAAAAAAAGATAAATTCTAAAATTCTCACAATAATCAGAAACATCTAGCCTTTCATTTGGTAGATTCTAATCATCATCATCGATAATACCCATTGGATCTATTGCGCTTTATTAAAAAATTACCCACCACTGCCATTATGGAAAATACATAAAGTAACCTCCTAATTTTACATGTAAATTACCCACCTCTGCCATTATAAAAGGTAATTCGAAATAACGCCTTATATTTTTATATAAATTATCCACATCTGCCATTGTGAAAAATAATTCAAAATAATCAACTAAATTTACATCTAAATTTTTTATGTTAGCCATTATGAAACACAATTTAAAATAATCTCCCTAACATTACGTCTAAATTACCTAGCTTTGTTATTATGAAAGATAATTTAAAATAATCCTCTAACTTTGTGTATAGATTACACACATCTACCATTATGAAAGATAATTTAAAAAACCTTCTACTGATTTTATAAATTATTCACCTTTATCATTATGAAAGATAATGTAAAGTAATATTCAAAGGTTGCATTTAACCTATCCATATATGTCATTGTGAAAGATATAAAAGTCAACAAAAAATCTCTAAAATCCTCATGTAAATAGTAATGAATATTATTACAAAAAATAAATTGATATCATAAAGTACGATAGATATATATTTCTAAATTATAGAATTCTATAATCATGAAATAATAAAATAAGTATAATGCTATGTTGCACCATGTATATCTAATAAACATGTATACATTAGGAAAACTATTTATTTTAATAACTTATGAAACATGGAAAAATATTCACTTAAAAACCATGTAGCAATAACACTTTATATTAATACTCCATGCTAAAAATTTCATAATTTATTATTTTAAATAATTTTATTCATTTTTACAGAAACACTACGCCATATCAATATTATCATTTTAATTTCATGCACTCTATGATATATAAATAATACTCCACATATATAATCCTGTGATATAATAAATTCAACATGTTTGGTGTTGGGATGCATGCTGAGTTTTGACTTATGTGGAAAACAATATTGTGAAAAAATTGCAACAACTTGATTAAAAGTTAAAAGATAAACTATATATTTATGAAGTCACGGAAAGGGTTGTATCAATAGATTATATATTTATAATTTACATAACTCAATTGTCATCTCATCATTAGAAAAATTAAATACCCCTCAAATCTGCATCTAAATTATCAACATCTCCTATTACAAAAAAAAATGTTTAGATAATGAATAGAACATGTATATGTTTCTAAATTACCCCACCTCTATCAATATTAATATAGTAATATTTAAATAAAGTAAATATAAGTGTTGTGCGGACATGCATGAGCAGTAAAATACATATGTTATGTTTCATCACACAAAAAATATATTTTTAACTACTCATATACTAATGATACTAACAATTTATTTAAAACCATATCAGTAACCTTAACATATAATTATATAGATTGTTACTTTAGATATATTTATGTATTTTAACTAAAATATTTGATATGTGTATATTGATAGTCTAACCAAAACTGCAAATATAATTCCTTGATAGGAAAATTCAATCATCTTGAGAAGTGTGGGATACTATTGGTGGCTATATTTTTCTAGCCCTTTTAGAATACTTTAGAGTAAAAATCGATCCTTATAAGGTTTAAGTATTCAAATACTCTTGAGGTTAGCACTACTACCCCTGTTTGAGATCTCACTTCAAGCTGTATGACTTATATTAAGCGATATGGTGCATGTTTCAAATAATGGCTTATGCTATTGCAGTACTTAAGAACATACTCTATAACCTAAAATTTTTATTTTTAAAAAAGTACAGAAAATATAGTTAATAAAAGGTATAATAAGCACATGAGTTTCAACTTAACTTGAGGAGAGAGAAAAAAATATGTAGTAGTCGATAAGAATAAAATTTGAAAAATCAAAATGTAGACTCATGACTTCATAAGATGCACAATGTAACAAGAGCCACCATGATATTTAATATAAGTATATATAGATTAGTTCCTTAAAAAATACTAAGTAATAAGTTATCTATTACCTCTATTTTGTTAGAATATAAATAAGGAGAAAACATACAATTTAATATAAGTAAATATTGATTAGTCAGATGTACTCCCTCCATTCTAAATTATAAGACGTTTTGAGTCTTCTAAATATATATCTTTTGCTATATATTTAGATGAGCTGTCTAGATACATAAAAAACAAAATATCAAGAAAAGTCAAAACGTCTTATAGTTTGAAATGAAGAGAATTATTAAGCAGTACATAACACTTATATATTCTAAAATTCTAGCCCGTGCGAGAGCACGGGTTGATGAACTAGTTCTTCTAATAAAGATGCATCGACAATTCACTACTACGCCTAGGCACTATAGGGGCGGGTCGGCCACCCACCCCTACCAAACGAGCGCTACAAATCAGAGCATCTCTATGTGAATATTTGTAGAGGCAACTGGTAATTTAAGCCGTTCCTAGAAATCATTTTGTAGGCACTGTAGGGGCGGCTGGTGAGTGAGCCGCTCCTACTAAAAAAATAAGATGTTACTACAAATCATTTATATGGTAGTGATTATTACAAAGTGATACCACATGTCTCAACAATAAAACATATAGTATAGCTAAGACATCAAAAACTTTGATGTACCAAAGGAAAACATCAATCAAACTAAAGTAAGAAATTCAAAATCTTCAGATTGCAGCTTGAGTAATCGTCCTTTCGTGGCTAGCCTATTCCATAGTGTGGATATGAGCCAAATCCAATATTGGAGAAGAGAAACAACTCTATTTGCTACTTGAAGCTCTAACCACCAAACTAATACCGTTGATGTAAGTATACACGCACTTCCACCTAAATAGGCAATGGTAATATGCTAGATACTACCACTAGCTATTGAAGACTCTATATTGGACAACCACAGCAAATGCTCAAATAGGACCACCACACAAAAGTCCTCCAAAGGGGCGCCTCCAACAAGGACACGACTATAGTTGCCACCGCCGCTTGTCTAGAATAGGGCAAAGTTTTCACTTGAACACCTAGTGATGGGCTAGGATGGGATGCAACAACGTCGGCTCTAAGGAGGATAATGACAACTAAATAAAGGTGACATCACGGCCAAGACTGACATAGAGACCAATATAGATTTCAACAGCATATACCTAGCCACCACAACAATGCCTATAGGGTCGACAAAGCACATCCCATACCACGTCATCACCACACACTCGGGACATTGAACTCAAAGCTCGAAGACAATGAAGGGTGTTCCATACCACACCATTGCCAAACATCGAGGCCCTAAGCGCCTATTGCTAGTCATGTCATGCATGACCGGGTCACCGAATTACGCTTCTAACAAAGACAACCACGGTATAGGGACAAGCCCTATAGGGACGAGCATATACCAAATGTGTCACTACACAGAAGGCCAGGTGTCAATGCCTATAGGTGGAGGGAAAGCACCACACCAAGTTGGTTGTTGTCAAGAACCGTACCATCCATGATCGTAGGAGTACATGAGTGAAAGGTCCTAATGGCTAGAGGGGGGTGAATAGCCTAATAAAAATTTCTACAACAACACTTAACCAAATGGTTAGACAATTGAACTCAAAGCGCTAGCCTACTCAAAAATGCAAGCCACCTACCACAATTCTAGTTTAGATGTGTCCATTCCACAAGAGCATTGACACTACCCTATGTTAGTGTGCTCTCAAAGGCTAACTATTGCTAGCCACACCAACCAAGCATGCAAGCTCTCACAACTAGCTACACTAAAGAGCTTGTCAACTAGCTTCTAACAAAGACAACCACGGTGATCAAGGGACAAGCCCTAATGAACCAATCAATCACGGATGAATAACAATGATGACCAATCACCTCGGAATCAAATGATGAACACAATGATTTTTACCGAGGTTCACTTACTTGCCGGCAAGCTAGTCCTCGTTGTGGCGATTCACTCACTTGGAGGTTCACGCTACTAATTGGCATCACTCGCCAAACCCTCAATAGGGTGCCGCACAACCAATACAAGATGAGGATCACACAAGCCACAAGCAATTTACTAGAGTACCTTTTGGCGCGCTCCGCCGGAAAGGTCAAGAACCCTCACAATCACCACGATCGGAGTCGGAGACAATCACCTCCTCCACTCAACGATCCTTGCTGCTCCAAGCCGTCTAGGTGGCGGCAACCACCAAGAGTAACAAGCGAAATCCACAAGAAACTCAATCACCAAGTGCCTCTAGATGCAATCACTCAAGCAATGCACTTGAATTCCAATCTCACTATGATGATGAATCAATGATGTAGATGAGTGGGAGTCCTTTGGCTAGGCTCACAAGCTTGCTATGTCAATGAAAATGTGCAAGAGTTATCCCTTGAGCGCCATGGGGCTATAAATAGAGCCCCCATCAAATAGAGCCGTTATACCCCTTCATAAAAGCAGCGTTACCACGGCCGGACACACTCGGTTAGGATCGGACCGACGGCTCTCGGCGTTCGGTCACTTCGATGTCGACCACGTGTCCAGACTCAACGGTCATCAGAGATCCTTGGTCCGATGATAAGCTCCGGGCATGACCGGACGCGTCCGAGAATCGAAGCGGCCGGAACGCTGAAGCCCCAGCGTCCGGTCGTTTCGATAAGCTCCCCGAGGCATGTTTTTTCGACCGACGCGTCCGTCCACCTTGACCGGGACGCAAACCAACGTCCCGTGCTCAACCCTATCCATCAGGTTGCCGTCAAAGGACTGGGCGCAGCATTCTTTCAAAAACATTGAGTGACTCAAAAGAGATCGATGAACCGGCGCGACATCATTTCGATCAACTCCATTTCAACTCTAACTTCTTCACCCTTGCTCAAGTGTGCCAACCACCAAGAATTTTGCATCCGGCGCAATAGAAAATAGACATTTCATTTTTCCAAAGCGCCTAATCCCGCCGAGCTGCTATGAGGCGGGAGGGAGAGAGGGACCAAACCCATCTCAACCCCGCAAAACACCTTGTGCACATGTGTTAGCATATTTTCACAAATATTATCAAAGGGTGTTAGCACTCCACTAGATCCTAAATGCATATGCAATGAGTTAGAGCATCTAGTGGCACTTTGATAACCGTATTCGACATCCGAGTTTCACCCTCTTAATAGTACGGCTATCAAACCTAAATGTGATCACACTCTCTAAGTGTCTTGATCACCAAAACAAAATAGCTCCTATGGTTTATACCTTTGCCTTGAGCTTTTTGTTTTTCTCTTTCTTCTCTTCAAGTGTAAGCCCTTGATCATCTCCATGCTATCACCATTGTCATGTTATGATCTTCATTTGCTTCTCTACTTGAAGTGTGCTACCTATCTCATGATCACTTGATGAACTAGGTTAGCACTTAGGGTTTCATCAATTCACCAAAACCAAACTAGAGCTTTCAATGAGGCAGTGAGGCACCCACATGGAATCAACTGAATACCATATCGGTTTGTCATCAGAGTAAGAAGAGATGAAGGTGATGAGTAGAAAAAAGCCTTCAGTGCCAGTGCCAAAGGATTGCGCTGCCTACCGACGCTGCAAGAGACAAAAAGCATAAGTCACGATGAAATCTGACTAAAATAGAAAAAAGCAGAGGAACTGACAACTCACCTCAGCACCGTCAGACGGTAGATGCGTTTAGGGGGCAAACCCCCCGACCTTTGCTCCACCTTGTCGAAATGAGGCTGTTTCGAGCCTGCCCCCTGCTCCTGGGTAGAGGGGCTCGCTCCCCTTAGCTCTTGGAGCACGATGGCGGAGCCACCCACCTCCACTGGCACCTCGGGCGCGGCGGTAGAGCCATCACCCCTATTGGCTCCTAGGGCAGGCCGATGATATGGCCCTTCTCCACTAGCTCCTCGGATGTACCCTCCCCTCCATGGAACGGGAAGGGTCCCAACGCCTGTAAGGATGAACCGATACCTGTCAGTGCATCCTCGTTTCCCAGGTCGTCCCACTTAATGTCATCGGCTACCTCATCATCAGCGTCATCATCATCATCACCATCACTATCAGTGTCCTCCCCTTGTTCCCGCACCTATAGCTTTCGTTGTTTCTTCCTCTTCTTATCCTCCTTCACATTCCTCGGTCGCTCACCCTTGGCGCGATTCGCTGTCCTCACGGTCAAATCCCTCGGCAATGGCACCGGGTGATCCATGAGGATGAGATCCCTCGGCTGGCCCCACTCCTTTCAAAGTTAGTATCAAGGGGTCAGGAAATCAATTGAAGAGAAGGCAAGAGAAGGGGAAACTTATGAAGACGACGTGGTCTGGTTCTGGCCGCATCGGAGGATGTCCCGACACCAAGAAGATGAAATCAAGGGGGGCTCCCGCATCATCCCACGAGGGCTCCATTGCCTCCTTGATGTGTTGTGCGATCTCAGAGATGGGGAGCACCCCCTCGACGAGCGCCGTTCCATCGAACGACGCCTCGGGCGCCATCGTGTATAGCGAGAGCGCACGTGTCATCAACGACACCACCCTTCTTGCGTGGTAGGCCCCGATGATGCCCGACCCCTTTAGGCCATTATCCTTTAGGGTGTGGATGGTGGCGATGTGGTCTCGGATCTTCTTCTTGTCCTTCTCCGGGATGCCTAAAAGCTCTAGTTTGGTTTTGGTGAATTGATGAAACTCTAAGTGTTAACCTAGTTTATCAAAATGATTATGAGATAGGTAGCACTACTCCAAGCGATTAAGCATATGAAGATCATGACATGATCATGGTGATGATCAAATGCTTGGACTTGGAAAAGAAGAAAGAAAAATAAAAAGCTCAAGGCAAAGGTAAAATTGATAGGAGTTTTTTTGGTTTAGTGATCAAGACACTTAGAGAGTGTGATCACATTTAGGATCGATAGGCGTACTATTAAGAGGGGTAAAACTCGTATCGAAATGCGGTTATCAAAGTGCCACTAGATGCTCTAACTTATTGCATATGCATATAGAATCTAGTGAAGTGCTAACATCCTTACAAATATTTGTGAAAATATGCTAACACACATGCACAAAGGTGATACACATTGTGTTTAGCACTTGGGAGAAAGGGTTTGAAACTCCATTGGTGGAGTGTACAGGCGTCCGGTACAGAAAAGATAGGGTTTCACAGAGTGCACCGGAGGCTGGTCACGTAGTGACCGGACGCTGGGGTCCTACGTCCGGTCAGTGGCGCGCAGTGAAGGCCGCCCTCGGTCTCTTGACCGGACGTAGGCGACTGGACGCAGGTTGAACACTATTCAACATCCGGTCATGTTGCAGTGGCGGCGCACAGAGGAGACAGTGAGTGATCGGACGCTGGGCGAGTCCATTTGGTGGTGACCAGACGCGTCTGATCACGAGTGGAACCTTACTAGAAATGACCGGACACTGGGGTCCTACGTCCGATCACGTTCAATCAGCGTGTCCAGTCACAACTTAAATGTACTGATGACCATTGAGATCGGGCGATCAACATTTTGTGGTAGAACTGTCTAATCTAATGCCTCCCAGGAGTGTTTGTCTTCTATTAGACACTAAGCACTCTAGGGAGAACACTAAATTACTCGATTCCGTCGGGCACACCCTAGGAGAGAACCGAAAAATCCACATTTTTCATCAGGATCATAAATGAGAGAATAAAGCTTACATCGGTCTTAACCATTTGTTACATCACTTTACATGTAACCTCAGAGTATAACATTTATTATTTAACAGCAGAATGTAATCATTTTATCAGGGTTATGAACAATTTAAGTTAACAGCGGAATATAAACATGTGATCAGAAGTACAGCGAAAATAAATATCTAATCATGACATGATGAAATATTGATATATAACTACGACAACAGATTATGAAACTTTTATTTAGAAAACATTTGGTGAGAGTTATAAATAACAACTACAATCACAGTGTAAAGGAATCCTCGCTGAGCCCACCAGGAGGTATCCACACACAAGGGTCAGCTCTAACATCCACCTGTCACCTACAACAGGGGGAATAAAACCCTGAGTACTCAATTGTACTTAGCAAGGCTTACTCGACATGAGGAAAGAAAAGACTCTAAGGATATGCAAGGCTATCTGACTTGTGGGTTTATTGCGTTTGCAGGAAGCATTACTAAGCGTGCGTCCTTATGTTCAATTTTTATTAATAGCCACATTGGTTCATTAACTAACCATTCTATGTAAGCACCTGTGCTACTTTCAAGCAGGTGGTAAGCAATCAGATTTTCTTTTTCCATCTTTCATCTTTCAGTTCTTACTACGGTGCTAGGCATAAGACAAGCCATACCGACTCGACGACGATTCATGAACCAATGTCCCCAGCTGGGTACCCCGAAAACACATGTCCCGCTTGTACCTCGGGCACAAGCAGGACCAACCCATCACCCTCCTATCCTGGGGTCCTAGGTCCCCATCCAAACTGGGACTCCAAGCCCCAGACCCTGAGTCCCGAGCTTAGTGCGGTGCAAGGACCTCCTCCACAAAAAAAAAACCCTGATAGTCGGTCTGGAAAAGAGCCGGAACCCACTACAAGAGAGTAACAAGTCTTCCAAGCGCCCATACACAAGTATGTGCTTGGGATAATAAATCTATGACTTGCCTCGATGGCTTATGTAACGACCGGTCCTTAACCGACTCAGACAGGAAAAACAGTGTAACCAAGCCATGCCCCGCATCCACGGTGACACAACCTCTTACACCCACCAATACCCAAACCATATCCCTACTTGGTCAACTCCTTAAAACTTAATGCACAAATATAATTTAAACTGCAGAAAAATAGGGGTTATGCATCGGGGCTTGCCTGGGTAAAATATAACCAAAAGTTAGTATTTGCATCTTCAGATCATCCACATCATCTGAATAGAAAGCCCATCGCATCATCGCCTAGAGGCAATACCATCACATCGTCTTTGAATTCCCAATCATCCTTCAATTAATCCATTGATCCATCATCGTACTATATGATATGCATTGATGTAAATGCATAGATATAAATAACCAACGACAGCCAAAATGCTTAGGAATCTGATCACGCCTCACAAGCTAACGAGCTCGCTCTAACGACGTTCATACTTAGACTACATATCCATGTTGTCGGATAAGGCGTTATTTTCCAACAATTATTTTAGTTATATAAACCAATGTTGTTTCTTTATTTCATTCTATCGATTTGATCCTTGTTCGAAACAGAGCATCATTATCTATTTAGTAAACTAATTATTCTGGTACTACAAAAATTACAGTGAGCAGTTAATAATAATAGTAATTTACTATAAAATTCTCAGAGTCAACACTATCACTGATTTATCACGGAAATTCCTACAAGTTCACCTTTTAATAATATTAAGCATGTTAAAATAATTAGAGCAACCCTAAAAACATACTGAATCTATATGAACAAAATACACTATTAGATAGATCATGATTTTAGGAACTCAGCAAAACTAGTTTGACATTTTTATGATTTTTCTATAATTTATTACCAATTTCCAAGCATTCAGCTGATTACTAAAATTAACAAAATGCCGAAAATGAGAAAGGTTCCACAGGCCCGAACCGCCCAAAGCCTAGCGCGGTGGCCAAGGGGGCAGGCGCCGGGACGGCCCAGCGGAGGCCGTCGGACCATCGGAGTGAGCGATTGCTGCTTGCCCGGCTGCCCAAAGATCGGCCTCAATGGGAGCGTAGCCTCAAGCAGCATGCCTAAGCAGCGTCGTCTTGACGTGAGTGGCGACAAAGAGGCCGCCCTAGGGAGAGCGTGGCCCACGCGTTGACGACATTTACAAAAGACCCTAGGATTTCCTTCTAACTATGATAAGGTCCAACTACTATTTCATACACCCACTGACAAGTCCATTTACCCCCTGTCTGTCACCTAATTCACGCGCGTACGTCCCTTAGAGGCGAGCACTACGGCGAGGACGAGCCGACGGTGGCCAAGCCCGGTCGGGGAGGCACAACAGCGCCGGAGGGGTGTCCGCCAGGTCGTAGGACAACCACAGGGTTCACGCAACCACGTAGGACCGGGATGGCGTCCAGGGCATGTCTGCCCGCGTGCAGACATGGCTAGCGGCAAAGGCGCGCGCGCTTCGATGAGGCTACGCCCTAACGATCAGGTATCAATGACGTAGAAGGACCAGAGGCTCACCATGGTGCGCGCTAGGGGAAGGGTTGACGCAGGGGATGATCGAGATGGCCTGACCACGTGTGCCCGAGCCCGGCGGTGGTGCCCCGAGGCAAACACGGCGTGTCACCACGCTGACGATGAGTGCCCTGGACAAACCGGCACGAGCACTGGCTTCAGGGGGGTCAAACTGAGCACCGGCACATCAATTTGAATGATTACCTACTGAGTGGGACTGGCCACGTGCGTGGTGGACGGGCAGCGACGCACCAAATTGACACCCGTGCGCCACTCCATCTCCGGTAATGTCTCCTGCCAAACCATGATGAGCATCGACACTAGCAGGTCAAGGGAAGTCCAAGAGTGCGAGCAATCGAACTAATGTCGATCGTGGAGGCTTCCCCCCAATTGCGCTCTGTAACTATGGCGAGCTGACCGGTGGAGACGAAACTCAAAAATTGGCCATCGCTAAAGAACATCTGTGGCTAACTATGGGTCGGGCGGTTGAACAGCTTCGTGACTTAGCTACTACCATGAATAATTGAACCGAGATGGCCCAAGCGTCGTGAAATAGAACGGCGTCGACAATAGCACGAGGGCGCGGCAGGGCACATTGGGCGGCAGTGCGCGACACAGGACGTGAACTGACTTGCTATTGCGTGAGAGCGACAAGGCGGCCACGCTGCGGGATAGCAGAGGTAGGCGGCTACATGACAAGTTGGTAGCTCACACGGTGGGGAAGGAGCTATGTCGGCCGGATGGAGGACAACGCACGTGCATGGGCTCACGCGGGTTGGCAGCACGGCAGGGAGCGACTGTGGCCGACACATCCTGGCACGGGCCGGCACAGTGTGGGCACGACATGACACCGCAAGGAGGCGGTAGCTGACCGAGGAGTGTCGTGGCCCTGCACAACATGTGCGGCAGCAGCAGCCGACGACGCGTGAGGCGCAATAGGGTAGGCAGCAGAATCACAGTGCGGCAGCGGCAGCGGTTGGCCGACAAAAGGCAGCAGACAGCGATTGGCCGGGCAACGACCAGCGGTAGGCACAACGACCAGCCACAGCCAAGCCTGGTTGGCATCGGCCTGCCCGCGCAAGCGAGCCTAGCACGGCGACGCTAGGACCGCGTGCGGTGACCGCGCCCATAGGCCAAACTACCCGAGGCCGAGCTCGTGCATGAAATTTAAAGCACATGCGAAAACTCATCTAGCTCATTTAGTGTTCAACAATCTAAACTATGCTCAAGAAGGTGCGTCGAGCTATCAACCAAAGCTAAAACACGCCACTACTTGTTCATTAGATTTCATGAAATAAATTCATGAACTTGGTGTCGTCAAACTGTTTCTAACTTGAACGTTTTTCTAAATCTTCGAGCTGGGTTCACATTCAAGTTCCTTTCTAGGCCCTTAGAAACACTGGCTAACCGTATTATGTTGCTAAAACAAAAGTTACATTGTTTTCTACAAAAATTTATACTTCAATTTTTATTAAAATCTCAAACACACATTCTATATTATTGTCGCTCTATAAAAATCACTTTTCAAATATGTTTTAAATCGAAAATCCGAGAAACTCGTTTTGGAAAAAAATTTCTTAGGCCTAAATCGAGGTGCTAAACAAGATCGTAACACTAGGGGTGTTACACATTTGAAGCAGGGGGCACGTGGCGTGCATCGCATGACCGGACACTGGGGTCCTGCGTCCGGTCGATCTGACCGGTGCATCCGGTCGCCCTGATTTTTCAGAGAACAGAGAGTCAACGGCTCTATTCATGGGGCTCTCTATTTCAGCCCCATGGCCGACTCAAGCTCACTCTCTTAGTCATCTGCATTGACATAGCAACCTTGTGAGCTTAGCCAAAGCCCTCCCACTTATCTTCATTATTGATTCATCATCTTTGTGAGATTGGGAGAGAATCCAAGTGCATTGCTTGAATGATTGCATTTAGAGGCACTTTGTATTCGTGTTTCGCTGCGGGCTTCACTTGTTGCTCTTAGTGGTTGCCACCACCTAGATGGCTTGGAGCAGCGGAGGAGGATTGGCACGAGTTGGTGATTATTCGTGGCCAACTCCGGTGATTATGAGGGGACTTGTGCATTCCCCGGCAGAGCGCCGAAAGGTAACCCTAGTGGATTGCTCGTGTCATTGAGTTACCTCACTTGTGGGTAGGTTTTTGCGGTGTTCGATTGTGTAAACAAGGTTCGTGCAACACCTCTTAGTCACTGAACCACCAAGTGTTGGTCGATACAACGGGAACATAGCACGTTGGCAAGCACGTGAACCTCGGGAGAAAATTGGTTATCTCTTGTCCTTTGGTATTCTCCCGGTGATTGAGTTAGTATTCATCTTATGATTGGTTCACTCCTCTACGCGGCGGTATAATCACCTTACTTACTCATTTACATTCCCACAAACTAGTTGTAGCAAGCTCTTTAGTGTAACTAGAATTGAGAGCTTGCTTTGTAGCTTAAGTTCATCTAGTGGAGCTCTTTAGTGTAGCAAGTGTGAGAGCTTTTAGTGAGTAGTGACTTAGCAAATTGTGTGTCTAGTGATCATAGTAACTAGAATTATTGGATATGTGGCTTGCAACCCTTATAGAGCTAGAGCAAGTTTGTATTTCGCTATTTGTTATATTAATCAAATTGCTCTAGTTGGTTTATAGATTTTTAATAGGCTATTCACCCCCCTCTAGCCATATTAGAACCATTCAATGCCTCACTTCCTCCATGACTCTAGGGCCTCTTCGATCAGGTGCCCGGTGAACTCCGACAGAGGGGCAGGGATGTTGTTCTTGAGGTAAAACCACTATGAGTGTCACCCCTTGTTGGACGTCAAGAGCCGCATGGGCGGGTACTTGCTGACCTGATTGTTTTAGAGCTGGATGCCGGCGCACCCCATCGGCATATGCAGCTCCTGCCTACCGCACTTCTCTCTCTTCTTCTGGAGGGTGACAGCGAAGAAGTACCTCCACAGATCAAAGTGGGGGCTGATCCCTTGGAACCCCTTGCACAGGGCGACGAACGTCGCCATGTGCTGGATCCCGTTGAGGTTGAGATGTTGTAGCTCGATCTTGTAATAGTGCAGCAGCCCCCGAAGAAATTTGTGGGCGGGGGTCACGAACCCACGCTCATGGAAGTGAGTGAACGACACCACATAGCCATCGGGCGGCGGCGATAGATCCTCCTCACCGGGCAGTAGCCACTCCTTGGCCGAGGTCCACACACGGAGAAGACCACGATAGACGAGGTCTTCCATATGCTGAAAGGTGATGTCGAAGCGGCATCACGAATCCATTGAAGGTGGGGGTAGACGGATGCGGGCTCGACGGCAATGGAGATACAGAGGCAGGAAACCTAAGCGATTGGCGGCGGCGGTCGTGGCTACAGAGGCAAGGATGCAAGGTATGGAACCCAGGGGGGTGAACCCTTTGGTTTTATAGGGGCGACGGGTGCGAGGAAACCAACCACCCGCCTAGATCTCCGCGCCTACCACGATCTGCCACCACGTCTCACCGTGGGACGCGCGCACGCAATCTCTGTCCATTCCCTCAAAAAACACGCCAGACGTTTTGCCTCTCCGGATGGGCCATGACCCGTCATAGGTAAGTGATATGGAGCTAAAAACTCTACTGCGGCCCGTCTAGGCCTAGGAGTTCGAAGGTTGGCCCACCGACGGGTTCGACAACCGCTTCGGGCGCCTTTTTGAAGTGAGGGGTGGAAAGGGATGGGCCCTCTAGAGGCTGGTACCCAGGAACACGAGTGCCGCAGGCATCTTGGCCCACGTTCAAGTCTCGGCCGGATACGATCCATGGTTTTTCCTTGAAAGAAAGGCAGAAGGCCCTCGGAACCAGTCTAACGGACCCAAAAACTATATGGATTGACCACCGAGAGTCAAGAGTTCCCATGAACGGGATGTTGGGGCCCCACTTGGACTAGCCAGCTAACAACTCACTGAGCACCGTAGCTCGTCCATACAAGAAAATCATGGCACGACCTAGCCCCTCCGATTGCAGAAACCGTGGATGGGGTGACGATCACAAAGATGAGCCGACCCTCGACCGGACCCCCGCTATAGGCGAGGGCTCAATGAAAGTTGGGCTCGCAAGGAGACCGAACGCACGGTCGCAGAATGACAGACCTCAAGTGGTCAAAATCAGGGAAGGACTTCCGACCCACCAAACCTCACGGCTATATCCCCGAGGGTTCCGATCTCAACGAATGGGAATCACCGTCCCCAGGTCACACTATTGGCGACAAAAGAAGGCCAAGGCCATCAGAGTCCTCCTGCTCAAAAAAACCTCCGAAGGAGTTTTCTACTCCTCCACAGGCTCGGGGGCTATTGTTGGGGACCAATAATAGGGTACCCGAAGAGGAGGAGCAAATGATCATCAACATTAACTCATCTGAGCAGACAAGAGCGCGATTACAGCTCCAACCGACCCCTCGGCGTGCAAGCTCCACTTCTTCCAACCTCTGGGTCTACGTTCCACCTCGCCCGACCCTTGGGCCTGCGCTCTGCCTCGCCCGACCCTTGGACTTGCGCTCTGGTTCTTTCGACCTCTGGGTCTACGTTCTGCCTTGCCCGATCCTTGGGTTTGCGTTTCGTCTCGCTCGGCCTCTGGGGGAGGACTTCGCCTCGTCCGACCCCGAGGCCGTGGGCTCTGCCTCGCCCGACCCTCGGGTTTGCGCTCCGCCTCGCCCGGCCTCTGGGGGTGGACTCCGCCTCACCCGACTCTTGGGTTTGTGCTCCGTCTCGCCCAGCCTCTAGGGGAGGACTTTGCCTTGCCCGACCCCGAGGTCGCGGGCTTCGCCTCGCCCAACGGAGATCCATACCACCGCCAACCATTCCAGGTCCAAGCGTATGGGCCTGAGTCAAAGCTCTGACACTAGGGAAGAGACCGGCATATCCCGATGTAATCCATGGCCTTGACGGGCCATACCGAAGGATTCACATCATGAACAACGTCGGGCGTACCGGTGCTATTTTGCCTAACCCCGTATGAACACTGACGGCGCGTTAGTTCACCACGACGTTCGCCAAGACGGAGTGGAGCGCCATGACCGGCATATGACGCCTGCGTATGGCGCTAGTGACGGACAGGACCACGACGCGAAGCCGTCCCTGTTGACATCTACAGGGTTGGCGGGACCCGCATGAAGGAGAAGAAGGACCCGACGATTCTGAAGGCCTTCGGCTCTCTCTCTCTCGTTCTTCTTTTTCGTTCGTTGTAACCCATGCTTTTCCTTGGCCTATAAAAAGGAAAACATGGCGTTCCATAAGGGGCATCGCAACACATCACATCGATTTAGGCTAGATCCGATCGAACCATCACGAACCCATCGAACCCCGAACAGACGGCCGAGAAGCAACCGAGCTCTCTCAGCACCCGTTCACTCCTTTTACCAGAGACTTAGGACATGTCCCTCTCTCATCCGTTTGTAACCCCTACTACGAACTTTCAATGCTAGTAACACGAGCAGCAGCAACGAACTGGACGTAGGGACATTCGGCCCAAACCAGTATAAACATCATGTCCTCTAAATACACTATCCGAGCCAAACGCGTAATATTAAAAATTTACTTGTCAGATAGCTCAACCCTCATTTTTCTCGGATGTATCTTCTAGTACTTCTTAGTTCATCTGATATTTTCCTTTTTTCTTTTTTACCGGTAGAATTATTGGTGTCTTGACATTGGAAGGGTGCTTATCGGATGTGGAATCGGGATTCTGTCATTTGTGGTGATTCCAATAAGCAGCTCCATGTTGTTTCTTTCTTCATAACGAATTTAGTTTGAATTCTGTTGTATCTGAACAGGTTCCGGTCTATATATCAGAGAACCTTAGAGGAGGCTTTGCAATTGTAAACCAGGTTTTTTCTGTACTCAAGGGAAAGTAGTACTGATTGTTCAGAGCATGCTTTATCTCAAGAGAAAAATAAAGACAAACGAAACTCATCCATTCATGCAGTTTATGATATGCTGTGGAGGCTCACTAGCACTTGTTCTTGGGACCTTTATCGCCTGGCGTACCTTGGCGATCGTTGGTAAATTATTTTGTTTCGTGTAAAGTAGTTTGTTTGGGTATACCAATCTACAGTTCCTGTAAAATGAGAATACATTGTACTAGTTCACATGTATGAAGAATCTATATCGGGCCAATTTAGTGATTTTTTTTATTTTTAACATATTTTTTAAATTATTTAAAAAAAAAACATTGTTTAATTTTTTTTTCAAATCTAACATTTTTGACCGCGTCTATTCGCATGGCGCGGCGAAATCACGTTGCCGCGCCATGCATGGGCGCGGTTGGAGCGGCGACGTGGCAGCGACTAAGGGCCGTTGAACGCTGACGTGGCCATGGCTGCCGCGCCGTGGATCTGGGCGCGACACTGCCGCGCCACGGCACATGGCGTGGCACCCTTTGACACGGAGAGACGGACACCTAGCTGGCCATGCTGCTTTTACGCAGGGGTAGGTTTACATCACGGTTAAACGCTCGTACGATCGTAAATTTCCAAATTTTGTTTTTGGCAATAAATAATCCACGATACGTCACGGCCTCCCGAGCAGGAGGCCAGCCAGCCCGAGCCGGCAAAGTTTACAGCAGCTACCCCGCCAGCCGCTGCCGTGGATGGATAGCTAGCGCGTAGGGAGAGAGGGTGGAGTGCATCAGTGCATGGCTGGCGTCGGCAGCTGCAGCGGAGAGGCTTGCTCAGGCTTGTCATGTGGCGTGTGATGTGTTGGGATGGCAAGTAGTCACGTGTCCCTTAATGTTTATCGCTAGGATTTTCGTGTGGATAGCTTTAACTCGATTTATAAAAAATACGTATAATATTTCTATTTTTAAATAAATTTATTAAAAAACTAGATTCAAATATCTATCTAATAATATTAATTATATATTATAAATATTAATATATTTTTTAATATATATTTAGTCAAAGTTGCACTGTGGTTGCAGTTGCAGCTGCAGCTGCAGGAGGAGGCGGCAAAGCACCTAGGATTACCTAGCTCTGTGTTCTTGAGCTTTTACAACAGCACACCAGAGTATCAGATGGAGATGTGGTCCATCCATACGACCATACCCTTGCTCAATCCTTCGCTTCCGATCCCGTTTTCCTTTTTTCTCTTTTCCTTTTTTTCCATGTCTTTATTTGAGTGTAGTGCATTATTGCTTGTTCAAATGCAGTGAGAAATGCTCTAAACTCAGTGATATCAACAAACGCGGTTGCAGAGCAGTGAAAAGTAGCAAAGCTGCAGGTTATTTTCATCGCTGTGAAAAGTCAGAAATGCTCTCGACTGAGTGCCTGTTTAGTTCCCAAAATTTGCAAAATTTTTTAAGATTTTCCGTCACATCGAATCTTTGGACGCATGCACGAAGTATTAAATATAAATAAAAAATAAAACTAATTACACAGTTTAGACGAAATTCACGAGATCAATCTTTTAAGCCTAATTAAACTATGATTGGACATTAATTGTCAAATAACAACGAAAGTGCTATATTACAATTTTCAAAAAAAATCGTCAACTAAACCAGGCTGAGTAATTCAGCAATTCAGCCCCAGTTGCCACTTTTTCACTCCCTCAGCAATTCAGCGTGTAACAGTGTCGCGCTTCTGCGTTGGACCGCAAAACAAAAAAGTGTTTCTTCACAGCAGCAGCTTGCAATGAATCGCGATGAACCATCATGTCCACCAGCCATTTCTCTCTCATCCAGTCCTCCTACCAGTGGCTTTGGGAGCTGCTGCCGTATGCACCACAGGCAGGCAGCAAGTGACGCACTGCAGCAACTTTGCACCACTCGAGCAAGCTAGATAGGAGTCAGCCTATAGCCAGCGGCAGCGCGGAGGTGGAGGCCACAAGCCACAGTGGCCGCCTGCGTGCCTGCCGGCTCCCTCCCCTGCCTGCTGCCTGCTGCCTGCTACATGCGACTAGCCAACGTGCAATTAGTTTTATAATTAAAACATATTTAATTATCGTAGTTAGCATCCGAACGTTCGACCTTTATTTCAAAATATGCACATGTGAACTACTTCGGTTTGTTCGTTTGGCTGGACTTATTCGTGAAAAAATACTGCTAGCTGGTTTGTATGAGAGAAAAATACTATTCCGACTGAAAATTTATGATCGTTTCACCCAAGCCGAACAGCTGACTGTATGCATACTTTTTATATGCATAAGTGCTAGCTTTTCCCTTGTAGGAGTGGCACCATGTTTACTGCAGCTGGTTGGCCTTCTTTTGACCCTTGTTTAGGTGCTCAAAGTTGGGGCCGTCGGATTCACTGTAGCGCACTGTAGTATTTCGTTTGTATTTGATAATAATTGTCCAATCGTTGACTAATTAGGTTCAAAACGTTCGTCTCGCAAAGTACAACCAAATTATGCAATTAGTTTTTGATTTCGTCAACATTGAGTATTCTATACATATACCGCAAGTTTAATGTGACGGAAAATTTTTTTTTTGTATAGTGTCAAAGTTTAGATTTTGGGGTAACTAAATAAGGCCTTGATTCATGAGTCCCCAGATGGCTGGTAAGTTGCCTTATTTGAACTTTTAATACTTGTTTAAAGTTTAGTTTCACTTTGATTCACATTTGTAGTTGAAAGACCATTCTTAATATGTGATTTTTTACTGTGTTTGAGAATAATCAGAGCCGTCTATACCTCTTGATCTAATGGCTAAGAAGGCAGAAAACCAAATGATAGGAACTTAGTTGTGGACCGGAACTAAAATCCCTTGAGCCAGGAACCTTATTTTTTACTGATAATTAAATTATAAAGGGTGTAACTGTACTTTCATTTTATCTTTTCCTTTTTACAAAAATACTTATATTCTACATTAGCACGTTCCCGATCCTCGTTTTTAATTCGCCACTTGCATGAGGAAGCCTGGAAGGGGCTCGCCGGTGGCCTATCTCCTCGCGGCTTGCCCCCGCCCGCCAGGAACGAGATCCTCACGGGTCAGAGGGACGAAGGGCCGCACTGCCACGGCTCTCGGCTTCTGCAGCTGCCATGGTCGCACCATCGTGGGAGAGGAACTTCCATTGGCACGTCGGCACACCTGCTGCCATGGCTGCTGCACCACGTTAGATGTGTTCTTGGGCGCCGCTCGGCGCTGCTGCGGGCTGGCACGGCTGCCGGTGACCGAAGATGGGGGCGTGGCCAGGCGCGCTTTCGAGGGAGCCGCAGTGTCCACGAGCGGCGTCTACGAGTGGGGACGGGAGCGGGGGCAGGGGCAGGGGCGGACGGCGTCCACGAGCGGGGGCGGGGGCGGACAGCGTCGACTTGCTGAGGCAGGGACGGGGACGGGAACGAACGTCTGGGAGAAGCCGTAGGGAGAAAAAAAATTTCCAATTGTTAAATTACTATACCAACCCTACGCCAAAAATAGAAAAGGATGGGTGGAACTGCTAGTTCCTCCAAGCACTGTAAAAAATCTCTCTTAATATAAGAGACAAGTTTTTAGTGGCATTGACAACCTTAAGATTTAAGACGGTCATTTGAACATTACACAAGGATCATATGCAAAGGAACATACTTTGGACTTCAAGGAATTATTACATATAATTTTTTTAGCCAGCCCTAATTTAGAAGCAGGTATGATTACATTTGTGCAGACCTACCGAGAAAATGTAAGTTTGGCTCCTCTAATGATCATTGTTGTTTGCTCTAAGCTCTGTATTCATTAGCACAAGAGTACAAGTTCTTTCCTTGGGATGAACTTTGATAGAAAAATGAAGTATTTCAGGCTAGGTTTGGACACCCAGGTGCATTTGTAGTAGCACTGCAGACACTAAGGGGACATGGAACTGATATCTCTGAGGAGGCCTCAGAAATAAAAGTATGGACATGTCAAGAGTTAAAAACAATCCTTCTATTCTTTAACCATGTTCCCTTGTTAATTCTACAGTCTATATCCAGGTTTTCACAGAAAAACTTCAGCGCTTACCAAAGTCGAAGATGTTAGACCTGTTTCAAAAGGATTACATTCGTGCTGTTACAGTGAGCAACTGAGCATCTTAAAAATTCTGCTGTTCTACATAGATTCTGTTGTTTTTCTAAAGTAGGGCTCCATGCTCAGGCTGGAGTTGGGCTTATGGCCCTTCAGCAGCTTGGGGGTGTAAATGGCATTCTCTTCTACGCCAGTGAAGTATTCGTTTCGGCCGGTAATGACCTGAACAATGACAACTTTCTGCCTTAACTCACGTACACTCGTTCTGTTATCACAAACCGGGGTATACCGGGGCACTACACTAACATTAATGATATGAATCAGGTTTCTCGTCAGGAAACACAGGAACAATCGCCATGGCAGTAGTACAGGTTTCTTCATCAGGCGGATCCATGCTTGTTACTGAATTCAGGCGTCTGGTTAGACTCTTGAATTTTCAGGTTCCAATGGTCGGACTAGGGGTGCTTCTGATGGACAAGGCTGGAAGGAGGCCACTTTTGATGGTAACAAAGTTATTATACTTGAAACTTGACAGTCAACAATGAATTATGATCAGGAATATTTATGAATTCCAGATCTCTGCAGCTGGGACATGCCTGGGTTGTCTACTAGTTGGTTTCTCATTCTTGTCTAAGGTTTGAATTTTTTTATGATATTGAATTGATCGCCTCATCGTAAGAAGGTCGACTGCAAGTTGCCATTCTTGGTCTCGCTCAACCAGTGATCTCTCTTCTTGAAAAAACAGGAACAGCACTGGGAAAGAGACCTGAACGGTGTTGGCTTTGGCCGGACTTCTGATACGCACTGGTGACTGCTGCTATTCACCATTCCCGTCAAGTGAGGTTTCTCTGACGCACACATACACACACTCAGAACTGTTGTTCTGAAGCCTTTTGTTGTCTGCAAACCAGGTTTTCATCGGATCCTTTTCACTGGGTATGGGGGGAATACCATGGGTTATAATGTCAGAGATAAATTTGTACCCTAACTTTATAGAGACATGGGATTAGTTTCTGACCAAACCACAAAACATTCAGAACCAAAGCATTTTTCTCCATAATACTATACTATAATATGAGTATACATGGCATTTTTCTCCATAATACTATATTATAATATGAGATGAGATATGCATACTGGAACCTTTTAGCCAAGTTAGGGCCTGTTTATTTTTCTCCAAACTTGTGTAATACATGAATATTAAATATTGAGATGAATCAAAACTAATGCATTGGTTGTACTTTCTGAGACCTTTTGAGCCTAATTAGTCAGAATTATTACCAAATACAAACGAACGCTACAGTAGCTACTGTGGCTACAGTAACTCTGCCGGCGCCGATTCCGCGCCGAACTAAACGAGGGCTTAGTTAAGCAGAGCGAGGGGTATTATAGTCCTTACATTCAGAGTAGTAAAGGTAGTATAACCGACACTGGTCTGGATTCAGGTTTTCTTGGAAACGTTCCCGACACGGTTTCGAAAATTCGAAGTCGGATTCATCAAAAATGTTGGATTTCGATCGCATTCAATTCAAGCATCCCGAGAATCGGACTCGAGCCGCCGCGTATAATAAATCAAACCGGGGTCCCCACGTCCACATCCGTCTCGTTCTCAAGTCCCGCGGCACGCGCACGAGCACGCGCTCGAGCTCTCCCTGCACCATGTCGGCGGCGGAGGCTCTAGGGCTCCCACCGGGGGTTCGCTTCGACCCCACGGGCGACGAGCTCGTTGAGTTCTACCTCCTGCCGCGCGCCCTCGGCCGCCCGCCCGCGGTGCCGGGGATCATCATCGAGGACGACACCGCCACCACCAGCACCAGCGCGGAGCACCCCTGGAAGCTGCTCACGCGCCACCGCCGCACCGACGACAGCGAGGCCTACTTCTTCGAGAGGGTCGCCGCCGGCAGCGGCGAGACCACCAAAGGCGGCGGCGCAGGCGCTCGTCAGGACCGGAGCTGCGGCGGCCGCTGGACGTGGGTGGGGCAGAAGCGCGCGCCGGACGAGGCGCTCCCCCCGCGCGGCGACGGCGAGCACGTCTCGTGGGGTAAGTACTCGCTCAACCTGCAGGAGGGCCGCCGCCGCAGGGGCGGCAGCACGGGGTGGGTCATGCACGAGTACACCGTCGCCTCGCCGCAGTGCCCGTTGCTCCCCGTCAAGCTCTGCCATGTCTCATTCACCGGCCACGGCCAGAAGCGCCAGCGCGTGCCCGACGACGACGGCGGCGGCGAGGGCGAGGGCCAAGAGCTGGAACCACAAGCCGACACGGCGCCTCAGCACAAACGCGCCGCCACCGGGTCTTCCATGGTAACCACGGCGACGGCGATGCCAAATCAAGAACTCAGCGAGGCTCGCGCGCAGCAAAATCAGGAACAGCAGTTCCCGAACTACGACTACGATACATCATCCATTGGGCATTTCTGGAGCTCAGACGCCGGATTTAGCCAAGAATCGTCCATCATCCTGGATCCTTCGTACCCTGATGCACGATCAAACCACCAAGAACCCTTTGCGCTGGATCAACAACTCACTCAGATTCAACAATGTTCCGCGAGCCAATCGCAAGCTTATCATCAAGAGCAGTTCATGTTCATGAACCCTGCGGGATCATCCACTGAAGCGCATTGTGCGGTGCAATCGGCATCAGACCTCGGATCAAGCCAAGAACCTCAGGTGTGGCATCCTCTGACTGAAGAACAACAATTCAGTCTGGCTCAGCTTCTTGGCGCCATCAGCTCGCCACGCTGCCCTCCCACAACGCCGGCCACCTACCATGAGCAGGAGCAAATCCAGAGGTTCGCACCTGTAGCAACGGCTGATCTCCTCCCGTTGTCGACGGTTCAAGAATCCTGCACGACGGAGCAATCGCATGGAAACATGGGCCAATACGACGATTTCTTCAGGGGGTGGAGCGATCTCGACAGCTTCTGCGACACATCAGGCATCAAAGACGACGACGACATGGCTGCCCAAACGCTTGCCGCCGTTGGTTGTGGAGGAGGATCGTCCTTGGACCAGCATTTCTTCTATCAACAACCAGCTTTCTAAGAATTTTGATTCTTTCCATCGTTCTTGTTGTAGTGAGCAACCTTATTTTGTACTGTCATACGTTCCCTAGGAATTTTGATTCTGTCCCATTGTTCTTGTTTTAGTGAGCAACCTTATTTGTACACACAGACGGGTTCCCTAGGGATTTTGATTCTTTCCATCGTTATTATTGTAAGTGAGCAACCTTAGCCAGCTCCGTTCGCTGGTCTAAAATTTAGTTGAAATTGGTTGAAAAACATTATTCTGACTGAAATATTGTGATAGAAAACAACTGAAAAAAGAAGCCGCAAACTAAACTTTATACCAGCAGAACGAGGCCAGTCCGTTCCTGTGTAGCACAGTGCTCTGTTTTTTACTTCTTGTCTTCTGAACAGAAAGGGATCTTGTAATGATTGGTACCATTAACTTCTGTTTTTGTCCCCTGAAAGGAAAGAGATCTTATTTCTATTTTCATCTGATTCCCCGGAAATGAAAGAGATCTTATGACATACTATTCCGCGTGCCCAAAGGACCTTTTTCTATTACTACTACCATGACAAGACTATTTGAAACACTGTTCATATAATTACTAGCTTATACCTAGATCTATTACTTACATGCTTGGAGGTTGGCTCATAAGTATTAGAAGGGAGGATAAAAAACTGATTTTCATGGGGATTTGCTCCTATTATTTGAACAATTTGGTATACTTGTGATGATATTGTTTTTAGGAAAAAAAAACTTTTATTGCAGACAAAGACAACGTGAAGACACAAGAGAGAAGTTTTGTTTGGCAAACAAAGAGTTGGAGATTATCGCTTGTTTGCAGATGACCAAGTAATAATAGCATTTGTATATGATTTCCTTTTTGTGTTCACTCTTTCCCCTATATTTTTAAGTGAATAAACTAACAACTTTGTAAGACTTGGTTATGTGTTGCAGATGCCAGTTTTTTTGAAAAAGGTCTACTTAACCCCTCTAGCTCTTAGTGGTTGTCTAGTTCATCATTTCAGCTATAAAACAAGTCATACTAATCCTTAAATTATTGAAGACCATCTAAATAATTAATCTCTTGAGGCGGTTTCATTGGCGTGACATATTATATGGGTGTTGACATGGCAATGAGTCAAAACAGTAGAAAAAGAATCTATATAATTCCATAACATACCAAGTGTTAATACAGAACCCCTCAACGGTAAAACCCGATATTATAGCCCTTAAAAAATCTAATAATATTTAAATGGCCTATTGAATAGTTTTGTAACGTTGTTTTAATAATGTGTCATGCTACACTGGCATAAGTACTCATGCTTATATACAAGCTCATCTATCCGTCTGTCCCCTCCCTCTCCATACTCTTTCTAGACTTGCCCCACTACCTGATGAGCAGCACACGATCTCCTATCTCCTACTTCACCTCACAGCCCAGCAGCATTGAGCTCATATACCACATCTCTTACTCCACTTTTTATGGTACTTCTTAGCAGCATTGAGCTTATGCACCACGCCTACACCCTCCTCATCACTCATCCCTCAACTTCTCCCACGTCTTCGGCCCCTCTAGCTTTCTCCTCCAACTCTTACAGTTCTGTTTACTTCTTTTCCATAAAATTTACCTCCATACCGATATATCGCTGATATGACATGATTGTCATGATACCATCCAAAGTTGTGATACCGAATGCTACATTTCAACAGTGTTGTAGTGTCAATCTATCCTCGCTAGCAAAGATGGAAAGATTTCTATTATTTTGTCAGGAGCAATTTTAAGAGTCCCTCTATATCCTTTCTAATTGATAGAAAAAACGATTTTGGTATTAAAAAAAACTTCAACAGCTTATTTATTTAGACAAATATTAATATCTTATATTATAGATCTCTCGCTGGCTAAAGATAAAGAATAAAATTAGCTCTCTAGAATACCCATCGGATATAGAAAAACTTTTAGAGAATAAAAAACATATAGAGAGCATTTTTTGTTCAGATTAGCCTCTAAATTATGATTTAGAGAATGAGTTTAGAAAGAACTCTCGGAGATGGTCTGATCCTGACGAAATCGCAAGTCATGGATGGTCCCATCTGCATTAAAATTATGGCGACTAAACTAGCCCATAAGGGCCTGTTTAGTTCCCCTCCAAAATGTCAAAATTTTCAAGATTTTTCATCACATCGAATCTTTGAACGCATGCATGAAGCATTAAATATAAATAAAAAATAAAACTAATTACACAGTTTAGACGAAATCTACGAGACGAATCTTTTAAGCCTAATTAGACTATGATTGGACACTAATTGCGAAATAACAACGAAAATTCTACGTTGTGATTTTGCAAAAAAAAAAAAAAAATCGGCATCTAAACTGGCTCTAACTGCGCAATTAGCCCTTTCGCATCGATGAACGAAATAAAAAATGACAAAGAAAGGACAAGGGAGGAAAGAAACGTACAAGCGTCTGCACATGTCAGTACATCGGTCACTAGTGGACCAGACCGATCCACACCGGTCGCCGGTCGTCCTTGTCAAGTCGTCAGCTCAGCTCGAAAAACACCAGACGACGGAGTTCGCCTACTGAGAGGGAGAACCCAGGCCGGACCGATGGAGCTAGAGGATCAAGAAGCGCAGGAGCCTCTCCTGGTCACCGCGGCCGGGAGAAGCGGTGATGGCTGTCACTTAGCTGCGTCCGGCGCCGCCTCGTCCTCCTCTTCGATTGCGGTGGTGGTCGCCAGCACCGCCGTCTCCGTCGCTGGATCCTTCGAGTTCGGCATCTCGGTAATTAAACCTTCGCGCTTCGCGCTTGTTTATTAGTTTATAATATTTTTCTTCTACAAATCAGCTTCAGCCGATTTTAATCCTCTGTAGTGTCTGCTACAGCATGCTTCAAATTTCCTGCCTTTGTGGAGTAGATAACCAAGCTAGAAGACAACTAGGACCAAGAACTGGTGGTATATCTTTTTCCGGCAAATCATCGGCACTTGCTTGCCGGGGCAAGTTAATTTCGAGTTCTTGCATCCTGCAGGTCGGCTACTCGTCGCCTTCTCCGCCTGGCATCATGCGTGACCTCAACCTCTCCTTAGCAGATGTACCCTCCTGTAAGGCTGTAAAAGATTTGACAGAAAAGGACACGAGGTCCTGTTCATCCGCAACTGACACAAATCTTGCTCAGATCCACGAGTTCCTGTTCATCCGCAACTGACACAAATCTTGCTCATATGCAGTACTCTGTCTTTGGCTCGATACTACCATTGGAGCAATGCTAGGAGCTATTGTCAGTGGTACCGTGGCAGACCGAGTTGGTCGAAGAAGTGTTAGTGTAAATCCATTTTTCTCTTTGAAAATAGTTCCCATAATGTGTACCTACGGCTACACAAGAAAGGAAATCACTTGTTCGCTTTCCACTGGGCAGTGGACATTGACTGGCACAATATCGCCTAATTTTTCTTGTTTGATGCCACATGCAGGCAATGGCGATATCAGATCTTCTCTGCATTCTTGGATATCTCTTGATAACCTTTTCCCAGGTCTTCCCCTCTGTCTCTGTATTAGTGTATTTCTACATTAGTGGACCATCAACTTTTGAGAAATGATATCTTCTGAGTCCACTTAATCAATCCTATAGTGTGATTTTCGTGTATTCTCCTGTAGAATTTCTGGTGGCTTGACATTGGAAGGTTCTCAATTGGATGTGGAATTGGCCTTCTTTCATATGTGGTGAATATAATAACCTACTCTTTTGTGTTATCTTTTTCAAATGGATTTGGTCTGAATCTTGTAGCATCTGAACAGGTTCCAGTCTATATCAGAGATAACACCAAAGAATCTTAGAGGAGGATTCGCAACTGTAAACCAGGTACTGTGCCTGATCAAGGGAGTTCATTGCTGGATGTTCAGAGCTTTATCTTAACAAAACAGCTTCCCTATTTATGCAGTTTATGATCTGTTGTGGGGCATCACTTGCTTATGTTCTGGGAACTTTTATCACCTGGCGGACTTTGGCAATCATTGGTAAGGAAATTTCTTGGGTGCATCATTCTACCATTCCTAAAATAAAACGAGAATAGATTCTAGGTGTGCATTAATGAGGAGCAGATATTGCACCAATTTTAGCTGACCCCTTTTTTTCTAACTATGTCTCCTTCAAAATTCATGCACAAGGGTACCAAGAGATTCAATGCATGTCATTGTATACAGATTTTAACTTTCCTATTGTAGGAGTGGCGCCATGTTTGCTGCAATTGGTTGGCCTTTTTGTGACTCCTGAGTCCCCAAGATGGTTGGTTAGTAGCTTTATCTGAAGTACTAATACTTGATGATCTTTTTTTTTTGTTACATAATCATCCAAGTTAAGAACACTTCCCGTATTAGAAGTTTAGAACTAAAGATGACATTTACAAACTAAAATCATACATTTCTTAATAATGTCATGGAGATACACTCATGGGAACATCATACAAGGATCATAAGTAAGGGAGCAGATTTTGGAATTTTACATATAAATATTTAGCTTTTGGACTAAATTTAGAATCTGTTATGAACTTATGATAAGATCTGCATCTGGACTAAACAATGAAAAAGGGTAAAACCATCTCTACTTCTGACCTTATATCATTAGATAGAACCCACAACTTCATAACTTTAATTTGGAAGTCAGAACAATGCCTGACAAAGACCATGTATGATGTATCTCAGGCTAGGTTCGGCCACCCAAGTGCATTCGAGGCAGCATTACAGAAGCTAAGGGGAAAGAGAACTGATATCTCTGACGAAGCAACAGGGATCAAAGTATGGAGTGCTTGACAGCTTGAGAATAAAAATAAGCATTCAACTTAATCATGCATTAAAGAAACCTCTTGATAATTCTCTAATATTAATATTCAGGATTTTACAGAAAAGCTTCAGCAATTACCAGAGTCGAAGATGTTGGACCTGTTTCAGAAGGATTATATTCGTGCTGTTACAGTAAGCATCTTTAATATGTCGTTCTTCCTATTACGACATGTTTCTGTTGTTGTTTCGTGGTGGATCAGGTCTGCATTCAGGTTCGAGTAGGGTTAATGGTCCTTCAACAGTTTGGGGGAGTGAATGCCATTTGCTTTTATGCCAGTGAAATATTTGTTTCAGCCGGTAATGAAGAATGACTTATATCCTTAGCTCGCATAAACTTGTTTTGGTCCTGACAAGAGTTATTTTTACAATGGAACGCCCTTGAATACTATACTAATTACTAAGTGCTCATGCTACAAATCAGGTTTCTCATCAGGAAATACAGGAATGCTCGCTATGGTTGCTGTTCAGGTCTCTTCAACAAGACCCTAGTCTACTCATGTGCTCTTTACTGAATGTTGGTGTATAATTTGAGTTCTGATTTGCAGATTCCGATGACGGGACTAGGAGTACTTCTAATGGACAAAGCTGGACGGAGGCCACTTTTGATGGTAAAGAAAAGATATATTCAGAGTTAGTAATTTCTCTAATAATACAAGGATACGCAGGTCTCCTGATAATAATGAATTATGACCACACTGATAATATGTGTTCTACAATATTTCAGGTATCTGCAGCTAGAACATGCCTGGGTTGCCTACTAGTTGGTTTCTCATTCTTAGCTAAGGTCTGCTGCGATTTTATCCTGATAAGAAGATCAACAACTTCCCATTTGTCAGAACAATGGGCAGACCCAGTGCCAGAGGCTCCCACATGAGTGGTGTCTGGGGAAGGGATAAACCGAGACAAGCCTTTCCCCCGCAAAATCTGCGGAGAGGCTGCTTCGAACCCACGACCTGGTGCCTCAGTGAGACAGGAACATGAACATCACTGGGGAAAGGATCTGAACTTAGTGCTGGCTTTGGCAGGCATTCTGGTACGTTACTATTTATTGTATATTTTCCTGTAATACTTTCAGAGAGGTCTCTCTCTCCCGCTCTTTCGCTTGCGTGCGCCCACACACAAAACTGTTGTTCTGACGATTTTTATCATTTGCAAACCAGATTTTCGGTGGATCTTTTTCACTGGGTATGGGGGGAATACCGTGGGTTATAATGTCAGAGGTACCTTCCCTGCCATAAGTAAAGACAAAGGATATTACTGTCGAAAACAAAATTTTGAGAACAGAAGTGTACTTGAATTGGACATGCAGATCTTTCCCATAAACATTAAAGGAGCAGCAGGAAGCCTTGTGACACTCGTCAGCTGGCTTGGCTCGTGGATCGTCTCATATGCCTTCAACTTCCTCCTGGTGTGGAACTCCTACAGCAAGTCAAGGCGCACCAAGTGGAATAGAATTTTGGTCAGTGTAGCATACCAGCATCGGCATAAACATCTATGCCGCCATGCCTGCAGTTTCGTGACTCTGCAACAACTTCTGATGATATATATTTGTGTGTGACTTGGACGGAATGCAGGCACATTCTTCATCTTTGCAAGCATCTGTGGGCTCACGGTTCTGTTTGTGGAGCGGCTAGTGCCAGAAACCAAAGGAAGAACCCTAGAGGAGATCCAAGCCTCCATGAACTCATCCTTAACGGGCCCCCTTTGACATATGATTTGCTTTTCTAGTTTACATAGGCAAATACCTCTGCGGATGGTAGAGGCCGAAACTTTGTTCCCTTGTTTAAAAAAAAAACATAGCCAAATACCTGGATGGGATGCTAGCATGTAAAGCTTCAGTGGTCATGTGGTCATTGTTTGTACAGTACACATACAAGTTTGTATATCATATTTTCTCAATAATATGCAGTGTAATAGATATGTCTCTCTCAGAGTCTCAGTTCTTTTTTTTCCATTTGTCTTGTGCTGCTTTTTTTTTCTTCTCAATAATATGCAGTGTAATAGATATTTTTCTCAATAATATGCAGTGTAAAACAAGTTTGTATGAGACGCTGACTGTGGCCCCTACCAACAAATATTGTCGAGTGACAAGCAGCAACGAGAAGAGATAAGGTTCTTGGCAACAACAGGGCTGCCGTGCCGCGTGCACGCTTGGACGATGCAGCTCCAGCATGGCTCTCGACCTCGAGTGGCAGCAGCCGCCGGTGCTGCTCATCGTCCCCGCAGTCATCTCCCCTGCCGACCTACTAGCCTCCCGTGCCGCGGCAGCAGGACGAGGACGACGGCGCTGGTTCTTGTAGCCGCAACGACAAGAGAAGGGGCGAAGACGGCGGCATTGGCCACGGCGGCGGACGTGGTGAGGGAGTTCTACGACGGCGTGAACCGGCGGGACCTGGCGGCGGTGGAGCCGCTCATCGCGGAGGGCTGCGTGTACGAGGACCTGGTGTTCCCGCGGCCCTTCGTGGGGCAGGAGCGGATCGTCGGCTTCTTCTGCGAGTTCATGGGGACCATCAGCCCCGACCTGTTAGTCATCGACGACATCTCCGCCGACGACTCCGCCGCCGTCGGGGTCACCTGGCACCTGGAGTGGAGGGGGAGGCCATTTCCCTTCAGCAGGGGATGCAGCTTCTACCGCTTGCTCGCCTCGGAGTCGGAGCAGCAGCCGCTGCAGATTGTGTACGAACAACAGCTTCAACTGCTCTCCTCTCATTTTGCAGTACTGAATTGTTCACTCGCCCAGCTTCTGGATTCAAATCCATATTGTGATATTGACA
Source organism: Miscanthus lutarioriparius (assembly GCA_904845875.1). NCBI lineage: Eukaryota > Viridiplantae > Streptophyta > Magnoliopsida > Poales > Poaceae > Miscanthus > Miscanthus lutarioriparius. Next base: position 88,489,808 of record CAJGYO010000006.1, read on the forward strand.
TGATCGATCTTTCGATCAGGTATGGTCGAGACTGCGTGGAGCCTGCCGCCAAGCCCGGGGATTTGGCACTGGTACGTAAAACTCGGGCATTGACTATTCTTACGCGCATGTTTGACAGTTTGCGGCTGCAATTCTGCAATTGCATCGCTCAGCTTGTGTATTCAGTAGTTGTACGTATCATGGTGGCGCTAGGCATGAAAGTTTTCATTGCATGCAGGTAATCATCAGGGGGGGTGACATGGATCCTTGAACGATTTCCAAGCCCCTTGACAGCAGGCTCTGATGACCTCACGAACACAACCGCGAAGACGCCAACCAGCTACAGGCTACGTTACTACGCAGCTTGCTCGAAAGTCCAGTGAGAGCAAGTGTGTATAATGTTGAGTAGTATTGCCGCTGCTCCAAATTATATAAGATGTGTCGGCTTTTCTAGATTCATCGTGTTAACTACATACATATCTAGATATGGTATATATTTAAGTACATAGCAAAATTTACGTAAAAAAAATCAAATATATAATTTTACTAGGGTAATATCCGTGCGTTGCACCGGGTTAACAATCAAGTGTAAAATAAGAGAAAAATTTGTTTGTACTACCGATGACACAAGGTAATCAATCAAGTTTTTGAGGATTTTTTTTGTTATCTTGTGAAGCAATTAGGTTAATATGTCAAATTAGGTAGTACGAATCTAAAATGCTATGAATGTTATAGGTATTGCACCAACAAAATGTTGATGTTATAGGTATGGACCAACAAGAATTTAAAAGAAATTAAAAAATTACATCGCAGAGTCCGGTCCGAGTCCTTCCAGGTCCGATATATTTTTTTAACAGAGATTTTGTTCTGCCGGTAGACTTTGTTTTTTTTCCTTGCCCGTTCGAGTACTTTGTGGAAAGCGGCAAAGATCCTCAGGGTGAACGGCGTATTCTAGAGGCAGTACTCATGAAGTCATGAGGACCATCAGAAATTCCTCAGCTCGCTGAGATATTGCTTAATATTGTTGCTGACACGTAATTTTTTTATTTGGCTCACACGTAACTTTTTTATTTGAGTAAAATTAGACATAGTTGTCATTGTTGTGTTTGTTAGATGTGCAGGATTACTAATTGAACTAACCTTCCGCGACCGACCCTAGCATGCAATTTCTTAAAAATCACGGTCCAGGGGAATTTTGGCTAGGTGTGAATGTCGCAGACGCAGGTGACAGCGCGCGGAGGAGTTTTATTTTTTTGCGTTGATCGTGGATACTCAGCCCTGTTCACTCATTGGTTTTAACCGGAGCTTATCGGTAAATTAAACGGTGTTTTCCTCTTATAATAAAACCAAAGAATAATGACTTATTAAATTTTAAACCAACCAACGCAAGGCGAGGCATTGTTATGTTCGGTTGATAATTTCTGCAGAATCGATAAACCGAATCGATCTTGCATATTAAATCAATCACTTCATCCGTGTATATTGTTTTTTGACTTCTTACCTACGCACTTGAGAACATTAAATAATGGGACTATAACTTCTTTTTTCGATATATTTGTCCTTTTGTCCGTATAACTTGATTCTATTTTAGATCTCTATTTTGTCGAACACGATTCTATTATCCTAGTGAAAAGAAGAGATTTCCCACCAGTTTACATCTATTTTCATCCCTATCTAGGTTGCATCGATCATTTGATTTTTTTTCCACCAAAAAATGGGTCTTAGCTTGACTACTCCAGCTTGTGAGTGAGCAGAAGGTGTTAGCTTTGCTACTCCGGCTTGTGGGTGAACAGACCAAAAAGATTATCTTGTGACCTGACAAAGTAAAAAGGATAGATAACACAGCTTGTGAGTGGACAGACCAAAAAGGAAAAAGAAAAAAAAGATAGACAACACAGCTTGTGAGTGGACAGACCAAAAAGCAAAAAAAAAAAAATGAAAAATGGATAGTGACAGACCAAAAAGGAAAAAAAAAAGATAAACAACACAGCCTGTCAGTGGACAGACCAAAAAGCAAAAAAAAAAAATGCAAAATGGATAGACAACACAGCTTGTGGACAGACTAAAAAGAAAAAAGAATGCAAAAATGCTCCCGGCGGGGCTCGAACCCGCGACCTTCGGCTCATAAGACCAACGCTCTAACCAACTGAGCTACGGGAGCTGATCCTATTAATCTTTTACTTTACATTTATTATAGGCAGTCCATTTCATATACAATCTCCTGAATGGTAGCGGGTCGGATAAGATGCGACAGAGCATTTACCCACTCATGAGCGTACCCCCAGGTAAGGTTTCGTACCCACGCCCGGCTGGTATCATGTACGCCTTCGCTATATTCAAGACAGATCAAATAATAAAATTACAATGATATAAAATAATAAATTTATGGTTAAATGACACGCAAATATGTCAATTTCACTTATATAGTGTTTACTAGGATAATATACAATAGCTCACAAGCCACCATACATCATAGATTCATAATTCAGTCATGCTCGTACAAATAACACAAAACAACTTACATAAGAACTAAAGTAACAAGTTAATAGCTCATACAATCATTTTATTCAGCCATTCATAAAAAATATCATCTTTATAGTGCCACATGCTATGTATATGCTACAAATTGCATATTAAATGAGCTAGTCGACGTGATATGAACAACAGGGGCCTTCTGGCCATGGTGAAGCGCGCTTCAACAACCATTGGAGGTACTATTCTCTTGTTAAAAATATGCTTATCATTTCCGAACGACGGGAGCACCGATTCCCATTCAAATCAGCATTTTGCAACACCAACAAACTCTACTTTACATAGGCACAGACAAATGTAATGGAGACAAAGCAAGCAATGCCATTGGAGGTACGTATACCGAGTTATCGATATCTTCTTCTTCTTCTTCTTCTTCTTCTTCTTGCGTTAAGAGTTATCGATATCGTGCACAGTAGACAGTACATGGCTCACCTGAGACCTGACCACACTGCATCCATCCAAGCAAGTTACTACTACAAACTTATTGCTACTATGCATGAATCCGTGAGCCGTTAACCTCCACCGGTATCGCGTCCAACAAGCAAAGTTACTGTATGCATCCTGTGTTTTCAGCTGTTTCTACCAGCTTTCTGAACCATTCCCTGTGACAAAAGCGCGATCCGATCCATCCATCAGCGTTTCACGAGCTAAGTTATATTCATCGGTTCAACTTCCAACCCACCCGCCTAGCTAGCTAGCTGTTGGGAGTAGTAACTCTAGCGATCGAGGCAACTATAAATATTCGCGATCGACCGCGATGAGAGCATGCACAGGTAGCAGTCGACGATCGAGGTTCAGAGAGGTTGCACTGGGCGCCGGTAGTCGCCGGAGAGGAGATGGACGACTACGGGAGGCTGGCGCTGGCCGTGGCGGTGGTGGCAGCGGTGGCGGGCACGAGCGGCGGCGCGGCCGCGTGGGGCTGGCAGCAGCAGCCGCTGGCGCCGTGCATGTACATCTTCGGGGACTCGCTGGTGGACAACGGCAACAACAACGACATCCTGAGCCTGGCGCGGGCCAACTACCGCCCCTACGGCATCGACTTCCACGAGGGCCCGCCGGGGCGCTTCACCAACGGCCGCACCATGGTCGACTTCCTCTCCGACATGCTCCGCCTCCGCCCGCCGCTCCTCCCGCCCTACGCCACGGCGAGGCCGGAGGACCTCCCCCGTGGCGTCAACTTCGCGTCGGGGGGCTCCGGCATCCTGTCCGAGACAGGAAACAACCTGGTCAGTGCATGGCTCAGTGCCCGTGTGCCGGCCCTGCGGTGCACACGAGCTGTTGTATTTGTGTGTGTGTGTGTGTGTATAGCTGATCAATCAAGAGCTTGCTGCTTGTGGCAATGGCAGGGCGGGCACTACCCGTTGTCGGAGCAGGTGGAGCACTTCCGCGCGGCGGTGAGCGACATGGGGAACACGTCGGAGTTCCGGGGCAACGCCACGAAGGTGGCGGCGCACCTGGGCCGCTGCATCTTCTTCGTCGGCATGGGCAGCAACGACTACCTCAACAACTACTTCATGCCGAACTACTACGACAGCGCGCGCAGGTACAGCCCGCGCGACTACGCCGCGCTCCTCCTCCAGGGCTACTCCGCCCAGCTCACCCAGCTCTACGGCCTCGGCGCCCGCAAGTTCGTCGTCGCCGGCGTCGGCCTGATCGGCTGCATCCCTTACGAGCTCGCTAGGATGAACGACGACAACCGACCGTCGTCTGGGCCTAGTAATCAGTCCGCGGTTGCTACCGAGGACATTGCTATATCCATTGGCATCGGCGGCGGCGGCGGTATCGGCATCAGCATCGGCAAAGGTGGCGGGAGATCACCGTCGATGCCATCCCCATACAAAGACGGAGACGGACGCAACGGCAACGGCAACGGCAATGCAAACCCAGCCCCTGACGCCGCCGGCGGGTGCAACGAGACGATCAACAGCGCGATCGACATCTACAACAAGGGCCTTCTGGCCATGGTGAAGCGCTTCAACAACGGCGGCCCGCAGCAGCTGCGCGGGGCCAAGTTCGTCTTCCTCGACACCGTGCAGAGCGGCAAGGACCTGACGGCGAACGCCGCCGCACACGGGTTCACAGTGCTCAACCGCGGCTGCTGCGGCGTGGGCCGGAACAATGGGCAGATCACGTGCCTGCCCCTGCAGCGGCCCTGCGACGACCGGAGCAAGTACATGTACTGGGACGCCTTCCACCCCACGGAGGCGGTCCACAGGATCTACGCCTCCAAGGCCTTCAGCTCCAACTCCACCGCCGAAGTTTACCCCATCAACGTCAGCCAGCTCGCCGCCATTTGAACAAAGACTAGTCATCCGCTCCAAATCGATCAATCCAATAATTTCGTCTTTTTCATCTTAGTCAACTACATCAGATCTTTCATCTGCCACTCTCAGTCTCTGTGGTCAGGCTTTCAGTCATCATTATATTACTAGTAATTTACGCGCGCCCATGCACACGTTATAACTTTGCGGCTTTATTTGACAAATGAAATAATCTTAACATACACATGACAGAATGGATATGACTTCATATTAGGTGACATCATATTATATCGATACAACACTGCTCTCAAAAATTAAGGGTCAAATGGGCAGAAAAGAATGATGGTATATTGGCTATTTCTATGTGCAATCTAAGCTCAATGGTTTACAGAAAAATAAGCCCTGCTTACAGAAAGATAAGCCAACATAACAAAATATGTTATACATGATGGTACACTATTCTTAATAAGTCTCATTGCAATTTTCTATTGAAGACTCATTCTGTGTGTTTCATTCATAGTGAAAAGAAGCACGAAATACTTATTGGTTCATGAACAGGAACCCAAACCGCTCTAATGACAGATACAACATCAGTGCTATCTGTGCAATGACTAAGCCCGACCAGGCCCTTCAACTGCTGCAGTCCAATAACAATGGAAGCTCCTCCGATGAATCCATTGATTGCAGAAAGAGAATCAACAAGGAAGCCCAATCTCAAAAAGGATCGATGCAAAAGACTAATTAGTGAAAGCAAGGAAAGTAGGCTCATTGTAATCACAAGACTGCAAAGGCTCTACCTGAACAGGCGAAATGCAGACTGGAAGATACCAGTAAAGAATGTCACGGTGAAAACCGTTTTTCCGATAGGAAGCCGGATCTATGTTCGGGGCAGCTATCTTTTGAGCCATTGATGAAAGCAAGAGCACGATGGCAATCGGTCCAATGGCTATCTCCCTAGAGGTCCCCATTACAGCTTACACATGAGGTGGCACACCACATGGCCCGCTGGAGATCTTGCGGGTCGTGTAGCTGAATGTCGACGCGGATGTGGTCCGGAAGGCCCTCAGTGAACAGCTGAGCCTGCTGGTATGGTGAGAGGCGACCGGCGTGCGCCATACGCACCTGAAACGCATCCAGGTACGCATCAACCGACGATGTGAATGGTAGGCGTGCCAGGTCTGCCAGGTGATTGGTACTGAGCGGGGGTCCGAAACGTTGATGGCACAGTCGCTTGAACTCTTCCCACTCGGGCCGGTCGGCGTCACGTTCCAGAATTGTGTACCACATCTGGGCTGTGCCAGTGAGGTGGTAGGACGCGAGCCAGACCCAATCCGCATGACGAGTCTGCTGGCCGCGGAAAAACTGCTCACACTTGAGCAGCCAGCCGAGCGGGTCCTCCTTGCCGTCATAGGTGGGGAAGGACAGCTTATGGTAGCGGGGAACAACAGGGCCCTCCGGCTCCGGCGGTAGATGAGGCAGTGGGGCGGTGTGTGCATCACGGACGAGGGTGGCGGCGTAGCGACCCCTGCCCCTTGCATGATGGACGACAGTGAAGGCACGGGCGATGGTGAGTGTGGGAAGGCAATCTGGGTGATGGGAACACCCGTGGATGGCGGCTGCGGCGGCAGGGACAGGGCACCGGGGATGGTGACTCCGGTGGTCGGCACTGGGGGTGCGGCCTGGAAAGATGGTGCGGGCAGCGGGAGCACCGAGACGGCCGGGCCCGACGCAGGCAACGTCGGAATGCCGCCGTAACCTGGCATCCCGTACTAGAAGAACGGCTGCCCCGAAGACGAGGGCCGACGCTCCACAGCCGCGAGACGCAGGGAGATATCCCCCATCTGGCGTTGCATCGCGTAGATGGCCGACGTCAAGGCGTTGAATGCCTCGGTGGGAGATGCTGGAGCCGTGGACGGCGGACTGAGCAGCGACGCGGTGGTGGCAACAATGGGCGCAGAGGTGGTGAGCACCGGGAAAGCGGAGGTGGTGGAGGCGGCGGTGGCAGTGGTGGTGGTTGGGACGACGGCGGCGGCGGCCGACCTAGGACCAGACATGGCTGATACCAGGTTGTTGGAGCTTACGGATCTGAGGGCGTAGGAGTGGGAGATGGAAGGCCTAGGCTTGAAACCCCGGCGACGAACTGGCGGCGCCGTGTTTGGCGCCTGGCTGGAACTTGCGACAACAGAGGACCGTGAACAGTAGCACCCGAGGGCCCAAGGTGAGATAAACTCAATCCCAGGCTGATCTTTATTCCTTTTGATTGTTTGACACTTATACCAACTCAATAACAAACCTCTCCTAAATCTAAGGGCTAACAAACTTGACTTAACAAACTCCAACTAAAATAGCTCTCCTAATAACTAATCTCCTATTGAACTGGCTGGAGCCCAACCCGGCTCCCACGCCTGGCCCTGGTTGCCACACTCTGGTGCAAGCCCCCACCCAACTACCTTAGCCACTCTTCTTGTTACGATGGTGGTACACCTTTCCCACCATAACATCCACACATTTTAAAACAAGAGAAGCGCAAAATCCGATGGCCTCCTAGGGGAAGGGGGCCAAGATCCTCGAAGTGAAAAGAGGGAGCCAAGGGAAGGGGAGGGAGAGGAGGGGATAGAGTGCACCTCTGCCATGCGCAACAGGCCAGATGCGCCTATGTGGGGCTCCTCCAGCAATGAAGGCTGGCGAGCCAGATCCACACACATATTCGGCCCCGGCGCTGGCAAGGAGAGCACACACCGTAGAAAAAGGCCTTTCTGAGCACAGAGAGTTCACTCATGCCACAACGAAGAGGAAGGAAGGAAAGCCTCACATCCATTATTACACAGAGATCTGGTGAGGGGACGAAAAGATCCAACAGAAAGGTAGGATGGACAGATCTGGTAAATGGGCTGAAAAAATAGAACGATTAGGCACACTTTATTGTTTGTTGTAAAGCAATGGAAAATTCAAAGGGTCAAACCAACCACACGAATTAAGAGTTATCTGAACTAATTATGGTTAGACCTGTAGGTAACACCAAGACCAAACACTCAGAGCTTAGTATTTTAAATACGCCATGATAGCCACATATGAAGAACATGAGTCTTTGACCAGCTTTATTAGCAAAATCGGGAATGCATATGACATCTAGCAGAGTTAACCCAACAGGAATGTTTTAATCATAGTGAAATGCTGATAATCTGTAAGTTTAGGTGTCACAGGTTGGGAATCAGGGTTGTTCTAGGGGCTTCAATATGGCATTGAAAAAGCTACACATTTTGAAACAAAAAAAAATATCATTGTAGCTTTTCAAGGCAACCTAGTCTTGCAACCTTTGTGTACAACAACAACAACAACAAAACCTTTAAGTCACAAACAAGTTGGGGTAGGCTAGAGTTGAAACCCAGCAGAAGCAATCAAGGTTCAGGCACGTGAATAGCTGTTTTCCAAGCACTCCTATCTAAGGCTAAGTCTTTAGGTGTATTCCATCCTTTCAAGTCTCCTTTTATTGCCTCTACCTAAGTCAACTTCGGTCTTCCTCTGCCTCTCTTCACATTACTATCCTGGCTTAGGATTCCACTACGCACCGGTGCCTCTGAAGGTCTCCGTTGGACATGTCCAAACCATCTCAACCGGTGTTGGACATGCTTTTCTTCAATTGGTGCTACCCCTAATCTATCACGTATATCATCGTTCCGAACTCGATCCCTTCTTGTATGACCGCAAATCCAACGCAACATATGCATTTCCGCGACACTTATCTGTTGAACATGTCGTCTTTTCATAGGCCAACATTCTGCACCATACAACATAGCAGGTCTAATCGCCGTCCTATAAAACTTGCATTTTAGCTTCTGTGGTACCCTTTTGTCACATAGGACACCAGATGTTTGGCGCCACTTCATCCACCCTGCTTTGATTCTATGGCTAACATCTTCATCAATATCTCCGTCTCTCTGTAGCATTGATCCTAAATATCGAAAGATATCCTTCCTAGGCACTACTTGACCTTCTAAACTAATATCTTCCTCCTCCCGAGTAGTAGTGCCGAAGTTGTAACACCCCAGGTGTTTGGCTTCCACATTTGCACTTGCATTTCATAAACATGAGCATCATTCATCCATTTCTGAGTTCATATTGCATGAAACATGCTCTTGAAACATTGTAACATATGGTCATATATCATGTATGTTTGTTTATGAAATGAATAGGGTGCAACACTCAAGTGCAACATATACAACACACTTTAGTGAAACATGGTTAGTTAGTACTATGCAACAAGATCATGAAACATGTGAAACATGACTATGAAACAATTGTAACATTTCATGTGTTTTTCATTGTTTCAGTACATAACTTGCTTGATTCTTGTGTGACCAATGTATGGTGTGGCTAAATATCCTTCTAAGAATCTTAGTCATACTTATAATGTCATTAGGAACAATGTTCATGTTGATCATTTTGCCTAATTAGGTTTCCAAGTAATGGTTGACCAAATTGGACCCCTAGAGCTCCTGTGTTTGACTGTTTAAAAAGTGTAGCTTAGGATGTTTGCATGTCTGAGCAACCTAAAGCAAAGTTGTAGAGAATTATATGTGGAACAAAAGTTCTTTTATGACCATCTCATGAAAATGTGCACAACATGTTCAAAAATGTCCCACAAGTCAGGATTGAAAGCTGTTTCAACAATTGAAAATTTTTCTAAGTGTTCTACTGGATTCCAGTTTCATGAAGACGACTTTGGAGCCATGTAGATTGAAATCTATGGCAAATTAGCTCAAGCTCCAATTAGCAAACTTATAGTACTCACGTAGGTCTCCAACTTTGTTAATTACAACTTAAACTGGATCGCCACGGATTAAGAGATCTTTTGTCAACAAGTTTCGCTGTCAGGCTGGTTTTGGAACTCTGAATCGACGCTACAGTGGTCGACCGGCTTCAGGCTTTTAGCGCCGCGTGGCACCGCGCGTCGCCGGCGTCCTACCTGCTCAGGCCACGTCGGGCCAGAGCGCGCCAGCACAAGCCGCAGTGTGCGCCCGTGAGCCTCCCAGCGCCACATTTTGTTTCCTTGCTTCCTGCCTTCGCCTTCGCCTTCCGCAGCGAACCACCGCCGTCGCCAGTTGCTCCGCCGAGCTCGCTCGAGCTCGCCGCGGCACCACAGCCACCACCATCCTGCCCAAAGCTCTGCGAGCACCCCACGAACCTAGCCGTCACTCTCTCTGAACTAGACAAGCACTAGGTAAGCGGCATTGCCGACTCCGCGCACCGCCGCGCCATGGCCGCCATGGCCGCGCCGGTGACCTCACCGTGGCCAGCACAGCACCGTTCCCCTCCTCCTTCCCTAGCTCTCGCCTAGTCTTCTACATCACACGTAGATGCTCTGGTGATGGTGCTACCGCCAATGCCGGTCTGGCTGAGCCAGAACACAGCCGAGCGCCGCCGTGCGCCATGGCCGAGCTCCGTGGCCGGGGTAGCTAGGAACCGTCCCGTCCCCGTGTCTTCGCCGTGTTAGCACCGTGGCGACCTCAGGTAGCTCACACCATGCTCGGTTGAGCCGGCCATGGGTTGTCGTCGCCGGCAGCTCACACCGGAGCTCTGTCGTGCCGCCATCACCGGCGGCGAGCCACCTCCGCTAGGTCGTAGGTCGCGCCTCTAGCACCAATAGACTCACCGCATCACGTAGGTCACGTAGGTGTCCTCGGTGTCGCCGGAGGAGTCGCCGTCGACGAGTTCCTCCGTCGCCGCGCCGTCGAAGCTGCCTCCTCTGTTTCTGTGTCTATGACACGCAGGCCCAGCTGACCGGTGGACCCCAGTTGTCAGCGACTGAGTATTAGAAGGATAGTTCAAAAATGCAGTTTTGAATGCTGATTTGATATTTTTGTATCTCCTGTTTTTTAGATCCAAATTGGGTGGTTCCAATTTTGTTGGATTTACAGTTAGGTCTAGTATTTAAGAAAAATATATCTTGAGCACATTATGTAGAAATTTTGGATGAATTAAATAGGAACTTGAAAAGTGTTTTTGAATGCATGCAAACTTGTTTAAATCATATCTTGAGTTTCTGTGATCCAAAAATTATGAAATTTTGTGAGTAAGCTAGTCTTGGATAGTAGAAGCTCTGGTTAAAATTTGAGAGTCATTGCATGTGTAGTTTTTGAGTTATAGATTTTCCTTTTATCACTAGTAGATACTTGGGTGAATTTTTGTAAATTATCTATGAATCCAATGACCATGAAATTTGTTGGAGAGTGTCCTAGTACCTTAAGGATGCTAGGAAAAATATGAAATCTGTTGCTTGACACTTTTCACTAAGGTTTCCTAATTATGCCATTTTAAGCCATTCTGCCTTACCATTTTTGTGTAGGTTGTTATACTTACTCAAATGGTGTGAAATTTTTATGGTAGTCTACTTAGAGCATGTAGTGTCTACTGTAATTTTTATAGAATTAATGGGTCAGTTTTCATATATGTTTACTATTTCCACTAATTAATTAAATAAATTAAGAAAGGTATTAAAAGAAATGTTTTGGTGATGGACACCCTACTTTCTGGTGTTCTTGTGATATGTGTGATATGTCAGTAAAGTTGGTTTTGTCCAATTAAGCGTTTATATCATAAGTTAACAATTATTTGTTTGCATCATGTCCCTCTGGACAGATATGGGAACTTTGGAAAGTTCCCCATGATAATTTGGTTTTCTATGATTGTGATGAATACAAAAGTTGCAGATAATTTATGTATCTAGCTCCTGTAAAAATTTGAGGGCATTTGACCCAGTAGTTTAGAAACTACAGCTGTTTAAAGTTAGGTTCCAGTTTTGCTTACTCTCTGCCTTATGAGGACAGGGTTTTGTTGATTCATGAATTCAACTTAGTAAAGTGTCGAATCATGCTTTGAGGTCTAAAAATTAATTGTAGACAATTTCATAAGCTTTCTAGATTGTCTTGTTGCATGTTATTTGGAATTATAAATCTCCAGTTATGGCTAGTTTACTGTACCGCTACATAGTCTTCATTTTGCTGAAATACAAATGCTTGAGTGTATGTTGTTGCAATGTAATCGTTGATTGTTTAGGGGTTAGCCTAACTTGAGAATATGCTTAGGTGCAGGTGCTAGGTCATTAACTGAAGATGAGCAATTATACATTAGGTTGTATAAACTTGGTAAGTAAAGTGATTTGAATAGGGCTTAAGTTGGAATATGCAAACTACAGCGAACATGTGCATTCCCCGAGCATCCCTGACATTCGTTCATGTGCATCCATGATATTTATCTTGCGCATTCATGCAATAAGTGTGCCGGAGGGAGTGACGTTGCTGGAGTTCGAGGGAGCCAACCAGGAGGAGGAACCCGAGGTGCGAGAAGCGACGAAGCGAAGCAATGCCATGAGGAATTGCCCGAGTGCCTCGACCACCACCTTCCTCGTTCTCGAAAGGCAAGCCCCAAGCATATTAAGCCTCCCATGTTTTTACAAATACTTTGAGTACCTTTTATTGTTGATGATGCATTAAGTATAGGAATTGGTTGGAACCAATTACTGCATTATACATCCTTCCTTGTCCAAATATCGCCTTTGAAATCCTATTTAAGTTCGAGAACAGGTTAAATGCTTAGCCATGCTTAGTGCGGTAGAAGTCAGGTGATTTTCTGTCACCTGCGAGCTTTAGGATGAGGTGGATCATGGTTGGCTATATTTGCTATCGTGGAAAAGAACCATGTGAATAATAAATTAAGATCGGGCGGGGTCTTGTGTAGGTTTGAACATAGTGACTCCGTCTGAGTCGTTTAAGGACCGATACGTTGTACGTCCTCATGTCATGTTGAACGTAGCCTAACACTTAGCTGGCTGGATAAGTCGTTCCGACCGCGAAGCCTAGTAGCTCGACTCAGGCCGGGGACGCAAGCAGTGGCGACATTCTGGAGGTAGTAAGGATGTGCGGAGAGCCATTGGCATAAGTCCAAGGCGGGTTAGAGTCCCGAACAACCTTGGCAGAGTGGTTCTCTGAGAATGTCGATCTGATCGGACTCGCGACTCCTAAATCGTACCAAAAGTGACTTGTTTGCGACTCCAACGGGAGAAGCAGGGTTTGTGTTTAGAAATACCCCTCCAGCTGGATAGGAATCGATTCGAATCGCCATCTCTCCCGAATAGTGAGAACTTGACTGAGCAGCGGCAACGTAGATTCAATTAATTTAACGATATGGTTAAATGGATGATAATGATAAGGTTGCCACAAGGAATACCTGATATGGTTATTAATGTTTGCACCCTAATAAAATGATTGCTTAGTACAAGTGCTAATATAGTTGACAGGTTAATGGCTAAAAAGGCATTGCTAGTCCAGGCTAAGATTTGATCATTATTACTTATGCTTTTCTACAAAAAGAAAGTGTCAGCCAGATCCACTACATTAAGCTATGCATAATCCTTGGTGTCATTTATTTTGGTTTCTGGCGGGTAAGTCTAGCTGAGTACATTCCCGTACTCAGGGTTTATTCTCTCTTGTTGTAGATGACCTTCTATATCAGGGATTCTGTAAGTATTGTCTCCACCCGGCGGGTGATGAAGACTAGATCATGGGCATGATCTCTGTTCTCTTATCTGAATGCTTTTGCGGGCTGTGATCAGCGAACCAGTATGTGTATTGGAACTCGAGTGTGTGAGTTAAACTATTTGCTTCCGCATGTTTTACAAGACTTGTTTTGTAATAACGATGACTCTGTGATGATGTAATATATTTGCGAACGTCTGTGAAATGTTGTAACGTACGATATGTTATGTTGAATTACGGTGATCTTGGTTGTATGCAAGTTGGTTTGAAATCCTTCGAGATTTCAGTTGACTACCGGGTTTATATGGGCTCAAGTTCGAGAATTTGATCGTTTCGGCGATTGTTTTTGTACTTGTGCTCTTATAAATTGGTCGGTTCTATGACAGAAGTCATATCTCATATACTCAGTTTTAGTTCTACTGAGTCTAAAACCTTTGGACTCCAAAGTCTCCCGCCATAACTCCAGTTTCTGATTCACTCCTGTCCGACTTTCATCAACTAGCACTACATCATCCACGAAAAGCATACACTAAGGGATGTCCCCTTGTATGTCCCTTGTGACCTCATCCATCACTAAGGCAAACATATAAGGGCTCAAAGCTGACCCTTGATGTAGTCCTATCCTAATCGGGAAGTCATCCATGTCTCCATCACTTGTTCGAACACTAGTCACAACATTGTTGTACATGTCCTTAATGAACCCAACGTACTTCGTTAGGACTTTATGTTTGTCCAAAGCCCACCACATAACATTCCTTGATATTTTATCATAAGCCTTCTCCAAGTCAATAAAAACCATGTGTAGGTCCTTCTTCTTCTCCCTATACCGCTCTATAACTTGTCTTATTAAAAAAATGGCTTCCGTGGTTGACCTTCCGGACATAAAACCAAATTGATTCATAGAGACCCGCGTTATTGCTCTCAAGCGATGCTCGATAACTCTCTCCCATAGCTTCATAGTATGGCTCATCAACTTAATTCCCCGATAATTAGTACAACTTTGAATATCCTCTTTATTTTTGTAGATCGGTACCAATATACTTCTCCACTCGTCAGGCATCTTGTTCGATCGAAAAATATGGTTGAACAGCTTGGTTAGCCATACTATAGCTATATCCCCGAGGCATCTCTACACCTTGATTGGGATACCATCCAGTCCCATCGCCTTACCTCCTTTCATCCTTTTCAACGCCTCTCTGACCTTAGATTCTTGGATTCTCCACACAAAGCGCCTATTGGTCTCATCAAAAGAGTCATCCAATTGAAAGATTATGTCCGTATTCTCACAATTGAACAATTTGTCAAAATACTCTTGCCACCGATGTCGGATCTCATCCTCCTTCACCAAGAGATGCTCCCTTTCATCCTTAATGCACTTAACTTGGTTGAAGTCCCTTGTCTTTCTCTCACGAACCCTAGCCATCCTATAAATGTCCTTCTCTCATTCCTTTGTACCCAAATGTTGGTAAAGATCCTCGTACGCTCTACCCTTTGCCACACTTACAGCTCAATTTGCAGTCTTCTTTGCCACCTTGTACTTCTCTATGTCGTCCACACTCCTGTCATGGTACAAGCATCTATAGCATTCTTTCTTCTCCTTAATAGCCCTTTGGACTTCTCGTTCCACCACCAAGTATCTTTAGCCTCGCCTCCATTTTCTTTGGTTACTCCACACACCTCTGAGGCCACCTTCCGAATGTTGGTTGCCATCTTCTGCCACATGTTGTTTATGTCCTCTTCTTACTTCCAAGAGCCCTCTTTGATAACCCTTTCTCTGAATACCTCTGACGTCTCCCCTTTCAGTTTCCACCACTTTGTTCTTTCAATCTTAGCTTGTTTATCCCTACGGGCACGCACCTAAAAATGAAAGTCTGCCAACAAAAGATTATGTTGAGAAACAACACACTCCCCTGTTATCACCATGCAACCCAAGCATGCTCGTTTGTCCTTTCTTCTTGCGAGGACAAAGTCAATTTGGCTAGAGTGTTGTCCGCTACTGAAGGTCACTAGATGAGATTCTCTCTTTCTAAAGAAAGTGTTGGCTATCATCAGGTCAAAAGCTACCGCAAAGTCCAGAACTTCCTCCCCCTCCTGATTCCTACTACCATACCCAAAATCTCCATGAACTGCCTCGAAACCTACGCTTGTAGTACCTACATGCCCATTAAGATCTCCTCCTATAAAAAGCTTCTCACTACTAGGTACAGCTCTAATCAAGCCATCTAAGTCTTCCCAGAACTGTCTCTTAGCACTCTCGTCGAGGCCTACTTGGGGGGCATACGCACTAATTATGTTCAAGACCATATCACCAATGACAAGTTTGACTAAGATAATCCTATCTCTTTGCCTTCTCACTCCCACCACACTATTCTTGAGGCTCTTATCAATCAAAACTCCTACTCTATTTCTATTCGCGACTGTCCCTATGTACCAAAGCTTGAAACCTATATTGTCTACCTCTTTCGCCTTCTGACCCTTCCATTTAGTCTCTTGAACGCATAATATATTTACACGTCTCCTAGTCGCGGTATCAACTAATTCTCTTAACTTATCTGTAAGCGACCCTACATTCCAACTATCAAAACGGATCCTAGTTGGTTTGACTAGCTTCCTTCCCTTCGCACCCGTCGACTCAAATGTGAAGACCCTTTCATTTTTCACTACATCCGGGCGCCGATGTAGCGCGCCACTAAGGATGCGACGACCCGATCCTTGCTCACTTGACACCGTGCCCACATCGCGATACGGCGCGTCATGGGGGTGACGACCCGGCCCTAGCTCATTTAACACCATACCCGGGTTCCGATATGGCGCGTCGCTAAGAGGGTTACGCCCCAATGGTTTTCTTTCGGGTTTCATTTCCATTAGAATGGCTAGGTTTAACGTTGGCTCGCCACGCTTATCACAACCCTCTTCTTTTATCAGGGCTTGGGACCTGCTATGTTGAGAGGAGTTTCTTGCAACCTTTGTGTAGGAGCAGAAAAAATATAGAAGTACAAAATCAACCCAGGAGACTAATTAGGTAACTCATAGGTAACTACAGTCATCCAACCGCGAAACTGACAATGTTCAGGTTATTACCTTATTACAGCCAGCCATGAAATTGAAATGGGAGTGTTCTGTAAAGCTGACACCAATTCATGAATTGTTCTTAGTTCACACATGCAAACCTGAAAAGCTGACACCAATTCATGAATTGAATGTTAGATTTCTTGGCTACAAATGAAAATATGAAGCAAAAATAATTTTAATGAATTGTAACATACATATATATATATATGAAAAACGAAAGCCTGCCTAAACGCTGAATGTCCACTTAGCTGGCATTCTTCATAGCACCAACTTCTTATCAAGATCCTAAATGCCAATACCTAAGTAATCTGCAATTATTTCAATACTTGCCATATTAAATCCTAGATAATTGAGTCAGTGAAGACAGAAAAAAAATGGGAAACTGAAAAGTAATCTCTTTGTATGGTATGGCTCAGAAAATATGGCCTTATATTCTTAGATGCAATAGTGCTTTTTGCTTGTCCATTACTAATACAAATGGCCAAGAAAAATTCTATTAGAAATTGACCATTTTTTTTTGCGGAAATGGACCAAGTATTGGCTTGCATGTCACAGTTGTTCCAGCACAGTACATTGTCACAAAGGCCAAGCCTTTTAGTTGATAATCAAATCAAGCCAACACAATGAAAACAAAAGTCAAGTAGGAGACTGAATAAACTCGCTATACAATGCCTAATGAGACGTCTCTATATCTCTATTAGTCCATTTTTTTGTGTTAGAATATCAAGTGAAAGGCTTTGCAAATATAAGCTGAACTGACCTGCATACGCGGATGGGCAGGAAATTGCTACGTGCCAAGGCGCCGACCCAACAACCCAGCACAACGTCGATGGTGTGAGCGCTGGCATGAGACACCTCAGATCCAGATGATGCAAACTTGCAGGCAGGAAGAAAAGTCAGTGCCGTCAGCATATAAAAGAACATAGAACAACACTGGCCAACAAATAAAAAATGAAAGAACAGAAAAGAAACGTACCAATTCCTCCAAAGTTTGAGCAACCGTGGTGAATCGAAGTCAAGGACGTGATGCTGTGAAGGGAGGATGCGACGTTGACGAGAGGAAGAAAAGAAGCGGTAGTGACACGGGTCCAGCTTGAGCGCATTGCCATGGCCTAGCTCGACTCGACTGACCGGTGTGTGCCCACCTTGCAGCTCGGCCGCAGGGCACATGTGGCTCTTCACCCAAGACGGCGGCCACAGATGCAGAAGGACGGATCCGGCCATGGAGGCACTGGATCCGGCCATGGAGGCCCTCAAAGCTTCACGCTTAGTGCTCTACACAGACTTAGTGGGGGAACGACCGGATCCGGCCATGGAGGCCTCTGATTGACCCCAACAAAGAAGGCCAACAAGCACATATCGACGCTGGACCCCGGCACCGGTGAGGGAAAGAGAGGAGGAGCAAGGGAGAGAGGCCACCTTCACCTATGTCTGCTCGCGCCGGAGGCCCCGCATGCTGGGGGCGCCCCTGGGGCCCACCTGCGCTGCCGCACCGTTGCACCAGGGGGCGTGCTCGCCTCGCGCCGCTGCATCTGCAGGTCGCACCTGCCCTGCCACACCGCCGCACCAACGGGGCACCCTCGCGCCGCCGCGCCTGTGCCCGCCGCGACGGTGGCCGCGCTTGCTCTGCGCCATCGCACAGGGGGGCACCGTCACGCCGCCGCCACCACGGGGGGAGGGAGAGGGAGAGTGGAAGGAAAGAGTAGATCTAGGGTTTAGGAGAGAGGACTAAGAGCGCTAGATATTTTGGCATGAGAGGCATCGGGACAGCAGCACCGCTCATCTGCAATCGAAGGACCCAAAATAATTTTGCTACCGTGGCCACCCTGGGAGCGTGTTGGCTCCTGCCGCTCTCTTGTTTCTACATGTAAGCATCGCTTGAACAAAAAAAATAATTCATTCAGCTAGTGGGAGCTAGGTAAAACATCAGTTGGAATAAAAACATGCTAATAAAAAATGGTTAGATACCATGAATAGAGGACTACTGTCAGATTCGAAATAGCATAATAAGTTGTCCAATACAGACTTATTCACAGAAGAAAAAGTAAGATAATCTTCAGCAATGAGCTAGCAGAACAAGAAACTAACAAACATGCACATTTACCCTATAGAACAAGTCAAACCCAGCTCCTCCATAAATAATAACCATAACTTAAACTTGGTCTACAACAAAAGTCAGAGATCATTGGTGATTCTACTGCAGAAATCAAAATTGAGGGTCTATGAGCCGTCACAAGGCCTCATCTGCCAATGAGCATAAATTGCAGTTCCACCATCTGCCTAAAACACAAAAGGAGATGCTAAAATTAGACTCTAGAGGGCATAATACCAGCACGAGCTGTAGCATAAGCATCTGCAAGGCCAGGAACCTCAATTTGAAAGCACCCTCTCCTAATTTAGCAAATGTGTAAAAGCCTGTTCTGCCATCCAGCAGCCCCTTTTCCCGCAGGACCTTCATGACATAATGCCGCGCCACTAGCCTCTTCTCCAGGCTCAGTGCCAACAGGACAGGCCTTTCAACAATGTACTGTGGCTCCATCGCAGCCTCATTGACTAGGAACTCAATCTTGCGGAGAAGAATCTCATCAGACAATCCTAATATAGCTGGTATCTTGGACACTGCAGTGGAAACCTCAGACTCAGAACAACCGAGAGTCCTGTTAAAGAACTCAAGCTTGGCAGCAACCTTCTCTTTGGGATTATTGGCAACAGCAGCAACCGCGTGCCTAAACATCCGCGAAGTGGGAGGCACCTCAAGTTGTTTTGTCCGTAGCAAAAATTCTTTCACGCGTTCCGGGTTGAAGGTAAGCACCCACGCGGTTCCAGAGGCGTAGCATGGCAGCGGCGGACGGGCACCGGACGACGATTTGGTCGTCGGCCGCCGGTTAAGGAGGAAACACCTCCTTTTTTTTCGCTCCGTATGTGGGACTGTGGAATCTGGCCCATGAGGCATGTTGCCCGACTCGACTGGATAGCAGGCCGGCTACTGCTCGCTCAGTGTGTCGCTGCCTCGGCTTGTGGCCGATCGCCGATGAGGAATATTATGAAAATGTTTTTCATAGCGGATCTAAAAACATAAATCGTATGTTGTTAACCTATATAAAAAAATTTAAAATTAATGGTAAAAACAGAAATATATTTAGCTTAGAACAAAACTAATATGACATTTAAAAAATCTATAATACGGAACAAATAGAGTATATCATTCAAAGTTACGTCATTTACTAGGACATTTAATTTTCTGACCATACAATAACATCGTGCAACACCTGACGGAACAATATCTGGCATCAGATGGCTCAATTAATTTAATTAATAACTTAATTTCACTCTGTTTTCTCAGAAGCATGAGCAACGTACTAGTATGACTGTATCACATTGTCGAATTGGCCATGTGCCGATTATCGAGCATACAAACTGTACATAAACACCAAGGCACGCACCACATAAGTGGATAGCTCGCGTGCAATGCATCTTGTTGTTTTGATGACAATGCAGACGAAATTTCTCGTCAGCAACACATGCACTTCCAAGTTCCAACGCCTTTCTCCCTTAAGACTGCAAATAGTCTTAATCGCGGTGCTGCCAATCAGCTGGCATTGCTGCTAGTCATCGGTCATCAGCCTCTGCATCATCAGCTCTACCACGGCAGAAGCATCGACGGTGACAGCGACCTTCACGGTGGGCATGCCAGTCCAGGCTGTGATCTCTCCATACCTGCAAACACACTCGGGGTCGGGATGTTCAGTGCATCAGACTGAATTCTACCTCATCATTCTACTAAGAGCCAACCATATACCATGCAAAAGTGAAGTCAAGAGGCGTTAGGACTTAAGAATGAATCGAATTCACAAGTGCGCTATAGTACAATAGGATTAGGGGGGAATCGCTTCATTTCAAAATCTACTGCTACTGTTTCAGCGACTTGGCTTTCTGACAGACAGAGAGAGTGGCCTAACCTTTTCTTGGTGTTATCGAAAACAGTAAGGCCTTTTGTGAGTCCAACCGTCTGTACCCTCACAACACCTTCTGTGTAAGTCAGTGGTGATGGATTCACCGCAGCAATAAGCGTTGTTGGATCATGAAGATACACTCCTGTAAGTAGTTCAATGTGAAGTCAAGTCACAAGGTTGCACAGCTTCTGATCTGTCGCCGCTGCAAGTACTTTAACAGAACCATTTTGACTTCCTTGGAAGATACTAATAATGTATACAAACCTTTTATGAAGTAGGCATCCTTGTGGTAATCAAAATAAATGCCCATTATCTTGCATAAGTAGCGGGCATATTTGCTATCACACTGTTCAAGCTTCTCCCGGTCAGCATCTGCAATAAAAGGGGATGTGTGTCAAAGCACCAAGGAAATTGAGCTGTAATACATGGCAGGTTGGGCCACTTCCAAATAGCCTACAATTCGAATCATTCAAAATCTTAAGTACTTATCATTGGGATAAATTTGATCTAATCCACTAGCAAAGCAATCACAAGTCACATCATACTGCAGAAGAACCGAAGACCAACGTGCAGTATATGCAAAATCATAATTTCATAATCACAAATGATATAATGCAACAAGTCGTAGCTGCTTTCAGCTCTAGCTATGTGATGGTCATAGTGGAGTAAGATGGAATTAGAAGGTACATGTAGCAAGTTAGATACATTATGCTTGTACTTGTATGCTCTGATACTCATTAATCTGAACTTCTTGATGCAGCATACATCCTGAGCAAAAAGAATGTAACCCTTAAATGCAGCAGAATTACCAGTTAGAACTACTTGATGGGTTATATTCAGTCCCACGGCCAAAATATCAGCACCGCAGGTGAACACAATATCTGCCGCATCAGGGTCGCCAAATATCTGTTCATAAACATAAACCCATTACTATCGGCTCTGAAACAAGAAGAAAAGTGATGCACTGCATAAGCATCATCTAATTTAGGGGGAAGTTTATTTGTCTCTGAATTCACTAGGAAAGCCATGACGGTACAACTCCAATTAACAGTGTTACTGCATATTATCTCAACTATGGTAGCTGCCACCTCATTTGTAGAGCTCGAGCAAAACTACTTAGTTACATGATAACTAAGGATTATGGATTTTTTTTTCTCAAACACGCAGGAGAGTTGCATGTCATTGTATTAAGTTAGGAGAAAAATACATGGTACAAGAGAGAACCCTCACATTTGCCTCAGCTGCAGGGTTCACATTTCCATTAACTGAATACGCACCGCCAAGAATAATAATCTGCCCTATCTTCTTTGGGAATGAAGGGTCAAACTTGACTGCCTGGGTAACCAGAGGTTGCCAAAAAATTCAACTAAAAAGAAGCCAGACAAGCTAGACCACAAGAGATACAATCGAGAGGTGCACCCAATGTATGTACTGTATTGGGTAACCAAAGCCAAGGAGAGGAGAGCAGAGGAGAGCAGAGGAGAGGAGACCAGAGCAAGGTTGGTAAGTGGACCGAGGGCGACAACGGTAACTTGTCCAGGGTACAGATTTGCCTGCTCAACCAGGAAGGCAGCAGCCGACTGATCTACAGGCTTGGTAGCCGGTGGAGGGAAGTCCTGGTTTCCCAGGCCGTCTGAACCGTGGACGAAGCTTGCGATCCTCAGCTTTCTGTGCTCCGTGTACAGGGGGAAAAAGGGAAATAAACAGTAATTCAGATGACACAGTAAACAAACAAGCAAACAGCCTTGTTGAAAGCTGCTGATCAGCACGTAGGAAGTCGGATCCTCTTGACGGCGGTCCCTCAACTGTTTGTTGATTTACTAGATGACTGCAATTCTTTGAATTCCTTTTTTCTGTTTGATGAGAGCTGCAACGCTGACAATTGAACATCGATTCAGCGTGGAAACAGGAACAAAGAGATGCTGACAGCTACCTTGATTGTTACATGGGATCCCTCTGCCACGGGGATGTCAGTCCTTCCAACAGCCTCCAACTGAAGTACACGCATCAGATGCAAATGTGAGCCGCGGTCGGAGTGCGCGGAACAGACCAACAGGGTGGGGGAAGAGAGGAAGGCAAGCGGCGGCACCAGCAGCGTACCAGGTGGAGCGCGTTGCGCGTGGCGAGGGCGGTGTGGACGTTGCCGAAGGTAGTGGTGAGGCCCAGCACCTCCATCTCCGGCGACCGCAGTGCCACGAAGATGGCCATCGCGTCGTCTGCTCCGTCGAACAGTGGTTCGGTTAGTGGACTGCCGATATGATCCGAACGCAACAACAGCAAGCAGCAGCATCGATCTACAGCGAAGGCGACGATTGCAAGGATGGGTACCTACCGATTCCGGGGTCGGTGTCGATGATCACCTTCTTCTTCGTCGTCCCCTCGACCGCCGCCATGGATGCCACACAGATTTCGATCCCACCCGGGTACCCAAGCGGAACAACCCAATCCAACCCGACAAATGCTACAGCCTACAGGCTACAGAGACGAGAGGGTTGGAGCTTGGAAGCCTGGAACTGGCAGTGGTATCCCGAACTTCGCTAGGTTGATAAAAGTAATATCGAAAGTAATATTGATGGATTTGCTGTGAGAGATAAATATTATTTATTGATTAAAAAAATACAACTTATAAAACAAGCGAATAGATATGATTCCTATGGAACACGGAACTTGAAGCAAGGTCTTGTTTAGTTCCTCGTAGAGTTTATTCCTTATCCTATCAAATGTTTATATATATATATATATATATAATATTAAATATAGACTAAAAATAATTAATTACATCGTATACAATTAATTTGCGAGATGAATCTTTTAAGTCTAATTAGTCCATGATTTGGCAATGTGGTGCTACAGTAACACATGTACTAATGACGTATTACTTAGACTTAATAAATTCGTCTCACGAATTACTGACAAATTCTATAATTTATTTTTTCATTAATATCCAAACATCTTATTAAATACCATCATGTGACACTCGATGTAATACCTAGAACTTTACGTCATGTAATTAAACAAGGTCTCAAAATAAAAATAGGAGCCGGTGGAACAAAAACATACGCTGACAGGGGAGAGGCTGAGCAGTACTCCTGATTTTTTTTATTTTTTAGCTATTTTTATGAATTTTTTCATAAATATGCCTCTGGAGAAAAGATTTTAAAATCTGGATCCTTACCTCGGCGCCATCATTGCTGGCGCCGAGCTAACACGTCTCGACGCCAGCGTCTCTGGTGCCGAGCTCTTGGGCTCGAAGCCAACGTGGCGGTGACATGGCAGGCAGCTCGACGCCAGTAACCCTAGCGCCGAGCCTATCTTACGTATATGCCCCAATCTTTCTCTATTCCTCTCCCTCTCTCTCTCGCTTTTCCCTCGCCCGAGCAGAGAACCGCCGCCGCCGCCGCCCGCGCCCTCTCCCGCACCGGACGCCTTCAAGGCTTTCTCTCTCGCCCCCGCCGCCCACACAGGTTGTGCCCAAGCCGCTCTGCAGTATCCACGCCCATGCGCAGCGCCACGCCGGACAGCCGCGGCCCGCTCCCGCGTCGGCCTCCCGCCCCACGCCGTTCCCCGTGTCCGCCCCGCGCCCCGTGCCCCGCGCCACCACCGAGGCTGCGCCGCCATTTCCCACGCTCTTGCTGGATCCGCCAAGCGCCGCAGCGGCGCCGATGTCGTGTGTGACCGTGCTGCCGCCACCGCTGCCTAGGCGCGCTTCGCCGTGCCGCCCGCCGCCCGCTTAAGCCGCGCCGTTGCCGGTGGAGCGTCGGGCTTCCCACGCCACCAGCGCTCCCACCGCCGCCCTCGGCCAAGCCCCGCCGCCCCGACACCTGCGAAGGTTCGGCCGTGCCACCGCCGCCCCCGCTCGTTATTCGACTGACCCACGCCACGTCATTGTGACTCCGTCGACGTCCGCGACTCCGTCGTCGGACAGGTAAAAATTGTGAATTTGCAATGTACGTACTTAGTTAGCTTTGATTGTAGTGTAGTAGTTTTTGCATTTGTTATTTACTAGTTAATGTGATGACTTAGGTAGTTGATTTAGTTAGTGATCTAGTGAGATAGATATGTAGATAGATAGAAACATAGATACATAGATATAATTAGATAGCTACTTAGATAGGTAGTTATATATTTAGTTAACTAAATAGGATCTAGCTATTTAGTTAGTACACTGTATCTGTGTATGTAGTTATTATCTTATTTACTTAGTTTATAGTTAGAAAGTATTTGTTAGGTACTATCTATCATCTAATTTGGACTAAAGGACATGTGTTTCGTTATGTATTTGAACTAGATGGACAACCTAGTGATCATATATCATGGAGGCACCGTTGAATACGATCGCTATGGATATGTTGAGTTTGTTGACATGCAAAGCATGACTGTGCTATTTAATGATAGGCCTTCATTTAGTGAGATGATTGCAAGGGCTCGGGAGGAGCTGCATTGCCTTAGAGATGATGGCATTACAGTTGAGGGTGTACTACACCTAGGTTCTCCTTCCAACATCCTCAGGCGAATGATCCCAATTGGGTGTGCGGATCAGTGGGAGAACTATGTGAGATCGGCTATGAAGAGCCAGCTATAATGTTTGGACATGGTTATGCGTCGGGTGTTAGTTGATCCCATCCCTCATGGGTTTTCCCCACTAATGGGTCAGCAGGCACACATCGACCATCCCGTCCCAAAACCTGATATGGATGTGGAGGTTGCACCTACGGTTCTTGATGCTCAATCTGCTCCCAATGCGGTAGTTGGAGATTCTTGTCAGACTCATGTTGTTGTGACAGATCCTCCTCATGAGATCCATTTGACACAGAATCATCCAAGTAAGTGTCTTAACCGCATGGTTATTGGGAGCTTACCCCCTTCCTTACATCCATTTCTTTCATTATTTCCTTATTTCTCTGCTTATGTTGCAGGAGACATTCCTGAGAATGTGGATGTGCCCCTGTTGCTGCGCAAGTGCATTGTGGAGATGGATTCTATGGCTCCAATAGTGTTGAAATTATGAATGATTCAGAGCCATATGAGATGGCAAGGGCTCTTGATTCTGATGATGATCGCCCTATTGGAGAGCTGACAGAGAGTGATGTTGAGATGCTGAGGCGTATCTTTTCCGGCCGCCATGATCCAAGAGTTCACGAGTTCAGCGATCTTGCTCATTCCGATCAGGTGTGTGCAGAAGGACGTGATGATGAGCTCCTAGAAGCTCCTAAGGCTGGCCCTAACATGGTAATTGAGAGTGGGAGGGTGTTCAAGGACCTCCCTGCATTGAAGAGGTGGTTGCAGGCGTTTGCAGTGATACGAAAGAGACCTTACAAGGTCTTGCATTCATATGCGGAGCGTCGTTACACAGTTGTGTGTGACAAGGAACGCTGTCCATGGAGGGTTTATGTAAGGAAGCAAAAGGTCACCGGAAAGTGGAAGATCACAAAAGTTGTCAGGCCATACAATTGTGCTGACCATGAGCTAACACTGAGGCATCGACAGTTGATATCTACCCTCATTGCCAAGCGGTTGATGGGAATATTACAGGGAGAACCCAACATGAAGATGAGGACAATTATCAGGACCGTTGAGGCGTTGTATGGAGGCTATGTGATAACTTATGGTAAAGCTTGGAGGGCTCAGTAGCGAGCGTAGAAAATGATATATGGGGACTGAGAGGATGGGTACGAGCAGCTGCCAGTACTTTTCAATGCAATCAAAGCGGTGAATCCAGGCATGCATTATGAGTACATCCCAAAACCAAATGCATGGAAGGATGGGAGGCAGATATTCTTCCGTGCTTTCTGGTGCTTCCCTCAGTGTGTCGAGGCCTTTAGGCACTGTCATCCCATCTTCTCCATTGATGGTACGTTCTTGATTGGCAAATACCAGGGCACACTTCTTATAGCCATATCATGTGACACGAACAACAAGTTGGTTCCTTTAGCATTTGCTTTGGTTGAGAAGGAGAACAATGACAGTTGGGGATGGTTCTTGAGGCTAGTCCGGATACACGTGGTTGGGCCTAGCAGTAAGGTTGGCATCATATCTGATAGGCACCAGGGCATACTTAGTGCCATGCGAGAGCAGATAGAGGGGTATGCACCTTTACACCATCGTTGGTGTACTCGGCACCTTGCCGAGAATCTACTCCGGAAGGATGGTGTGAAGGGTAACTTTGATTTGTTCTAGGAGGCTGCTCGACAGCTTGAGGACAAGTACTTTCAGAAAAAGTTAGAGCATGTCAGAACCGCATCAAATGCAGAAGGTAGACAATGGCTCACAGGTTTGATGAGGGATTTGGAGAAATGGACAAGAGCTCACGACGTCGGTGGATGGAGGTACGAGTTTTAGTGCAGCAACATGGCAGAGTCATTCAATAAGTTGCTATTGGGGATACATGGTATGCCCGTGAATGCAATCGTTCAATTCACCTTCTATAAGCTTGTTGCCTGGTTCAACGATAGACACGTCCATGCATTGAAGTTGTGGAGTGATGGAGAGATATGGGCTCCAAAACCAAAGGCACACCTAGAGAAGGCAAATGAAAGGGCTGGCACATATGAGGTTACATGCTTTGACCATGCCATAGGGACTTATCAGGTCGAGCATAGGGGCGGTACAACATCCGACAGCGAGGTCCGAGAGTCGAGGATGCATATGGTTGTCCTCCAAGATTTCAAATGCACTTGTGGTAAACCAAGGCAGTACCACTTTCTATGTTCCCATTTGGTGGCAGCAGCTAGGCATCACAACTATAATATCGAGAGCAGGATACCTCACGAGTTCAGTGTCGACACGCTTGTGCACACATGGAGCCCCCGCTTCGTGCTTTTCTAGGACCCTAGAGAGTGGCCTCCATATGATGGGCCGAAGTATATTGCGGATCTAGCTTACCATTGGAACAAGCGTGGATCAAGGAAGAGGACGAGGCACAGGATGGTTATGGATCAGA
The DNA here is from genome assembly GCA_904845875.1 of Miscanthus lutarioriparius. Taxonomy (NCBI): domain Eukaryota; kingdom Viridiplantae; phylum Streptophyta; class Magnoliopsida; order Poales; family Poaceae; genus Miscanthus; species Miscanthus lutarioriparius. The sequence continues at coordinate 88,517,079 of CAJGYO010000006.1, forward strand.
TACCCGAAAGAACGAGGCGCGGGAGAGGAACCCCATTTGTTACTGACCCCGAGCAGTACGAGTGCGGCAAGTGTGGTAGACTTGGCCACAATTCACGATGTTGTCATTGGTAGATTAGTGAGGTGAGACTATTAGTTGATTTCATTATTTCATATTTGTCATAATCATTTAATTAATTATGCATGTCTCAATTTATGCTTGTAATTATGTCAATTACTTGTACATTTCTAAGCTCATGTTTCATTGTATATTGAATTTCTAATACATTGACTTTTTTGTAGGATGGCACAATTCCACCTGCTCAACCTGACGTATGAGGCGACCCACCGAGGATGTCTCATAGCGCAGGGGCAGGTAATAATCTATATGTTTTGTTCAAATTTTGGTGAGCGTACATGTGTTCGTGAGGTAACAGGACACTATGTTTTATTCCATGTAGGACCTTCTGCTCCTTCATCCTAGAACCCACAATGGGTTCTTGGACATGCGGTACGACAATAGGTACACTCCTTTCCTGCAAAGAACTGGCCTAGATGTCATCTCTTTTTAGGTTCGTCGTGGGTTGCCCAAGTTCAACTCAGCAGCCAGAACTGCGTTGGTTGATAGGTATTATATTCAATCATTGCCTCCATTCATGGCCATTTGTTCATGCGCTTGCCTTTTTGACATGTAATCTTGCTTTGTCTAAAATATAGGTGGCGATCGAAGACTCACAGCTTCCACCTACCTTTTGGGGAAATGACAGTCATGCTCCAGGACTGTCAGAAGATGCTAGGCCTGAGGATTCACGACAACCCAGTCACTGGGCAGTGTAGGTCAGAAGGCTAGAGAGCATGAGTGGAGGCCTTCCTTGGGCGTGAGCTTGGTGAGCAAGGGGCTCGCACTTCTAGAGTTCTCATCTCTTGGCTCCGACAAGAGTTCGCATAGTGCCCCGAGGACGCAGATGAGGAGACAATTGTGTACTACTGTAGGGCATGGATCCTATACCTGTTTGCCTGCGTTCTCTTCCCTGACGCCATGGGTGACACTGTGTCCTGGAAGTGGATCCACTGCCTCCTCCTTGAGGAGGCAGATCTTGGACAGAGTGGTAAGTCAATTGCCTTATTTTTCTACGTTAAGTTGCATACCAATACATTAGGCGTTAGAGTTATCTATTTTAGTTAGTGCCACCTTCGAGCCGTATCATCCTTATAATACATTAGATTCTTGTACAAAAGAAAACAAAACCTATTGCTATCTGTTTAGAAGTATTATTACTGAGAACTTTGTTGCAGGGCAATACACTCAAATGCTCTATTGAAGACATTGAGCGCATTCGGCTGAGAGTCAGGGACGACTACATGCGTAGCTTCCTAGACGTAAGATTCAAAATATTCTTTCAAATATATTATTAATACATTAGATTCTTTCAGTTAACATAATTTTGTACAACAGAGGCTGTCACGTCGGCTACGCCGTGCGGCTGCTCGTTGTGGTTGCAGGACAGACACGACACAAGACGTGTACGTTCCTTCCGCAGGTAGAGGAGGCTTAGGTTCCTCTAGCCAAGCAGCTATAGGGGACGGGGACGAGGACGAGGACGACATGGACCAGAGGCACAAGGAGCTTGGCCCCTCTCAGCTCCATGATGCTCCCTTGACTCAGCCTACACAGCCTCTAGGCACTAGGCGACGCCGTCCACCTGACCCTTACACTCCAGGTATGAGCGCTCTCGGTCACAAGGGTAAGGGTAAGAGTAGGAGGCTGTGAGGGTTGTGGTAGATGTTAGTATGCACTATTTTGGATTTTGTATTTACTTTGCTGTAACTTTTTAGGACTGTATGGACATTGTGGACTATTTGGACTGTGCATAACATGTTATGTTGATTGTGATGTTCATTGTGGTTGCATTGTGCTCTTTGGATGATTAAATGTTTGGATTATATAATGATGTCTCTGTTTGTAATTGTGGATGCTCCTAAAACAAGGGAAACTCTTGCGATTTTTTCCATGAATCATTAATCATTCTATACTGCTAAAAAGGCACAAATGTAGTACACAGATTAAATGTAAATTCATTAGAACGTGTATAGTCCAATCGTATCATACAGACGCTTTGCAGATGAATCTAGGCTTTTCAAGTAACAGTGAACGAATAAAGGCTTTTCAGACAATAAAAATAGACTTTTCAGTTACAAGAACAACATCGATTTATCACTTCACTGACATAGTACTGGCATGCAAGGAAGCACAATTCCACTCCATCTCCACCATCCATGTTATGACTGTTTGATCCAAGGGCTGAGGTGAAGAGACACATGGATCGCTGACATGGCACATTGAAAGGCCTCCATTCCTCCTCTCAACTTATAAATAACCCCTCACTCCCTCTCATTCACACACACAACAAGGAAGAAGAGCACTCCTCAACACTTTCTTTCGTTGTAGTACTAATGTCTGGAGGGTCGTCCAGAGGGAGAGGAAAGAGGAAGGGAACAACTATTAGGTGGGAGGGTCCTCTTGGTCCTGATTTCTTTGAGGAAGCTCTTTATGAGAGGTTCCCAGTTGAGAGCAAAAGTGATTTCACCAAAGAGGCACCACTGGGAGGATACGATGAACGAAAAGAAGAGTGGCCAAAATGCATGCATGGTGAGGACTGCCTACTGCAGATGTTCACCGAGGGAATAGATGGAGGTCATCGTTTCTTCAAATACCAGCGGGCATGGGTAATTACTATTAGTATTTGTTTCTTCAATATCTTCCTCGTCTATTCAACTTACATGACATACTTATTGCAGTCTTCCTTGGCCAAAGAAAACTGTGGGTTCACTAGGTGGGTCGATCCTCGACCTATTTATCCACATGCGGAGTACATCTACTACCTGCAGGACCGTATCTTTGATCTAGAAAGGGAAGTTAGCAGTAGTTACAAGGATGACGAACAGGAAGACGACAACAATGGTGCCAGTTTCATAGGAGGCACTCTGCAATGATCCATATTGCACCTGCCCTAATCATAGGAACAAGGGTCCTCCGCCACCACCCCCGCCACCACCACCACCACCAACAATGGAAGGCTACTTTGGAGAAGGTGCAACACAAGGCCACACTACTAGGATGACTTTATCTTATTCACATGCCACATCTATGTGTTTGTTGTTTGGTTTAATTACCTAAGGCATCTTAGGTTTAGTCGAAGGAACTCTGTACCCTAGTTCGATACATGTTCTCACATGCCGTTTCATGTGTTTTGTGTGTTGAATTATATAATGCCCTACTTCGTTAGGTTTTATTTGCAGCACGTGATCACATTTCAATACGTCTATAATATTAAGCTGAATATTATGACCACAAATAATGAAAACAACCACATAATGAAAAGTCCAATACTATGCCACATTAAACAACATAATAATACTAGAAGTACGTGCCGATAGTAGACATAGGGGGCAAATGCACTTTCAAATCCTCAGTCTAAAATATACCGAGTAAGCAACTCATCATCCGAGTACCAGTCCTCTATCACAACCCTCTTACTATGGCTAGGCTCACCTGCATTGCTCTGACTTGCCTATCACCTGTAGTAAGCGGCCTCGCTTCATCTACGGCCTTTGCGGCCTGAGTGAAGAACGTGTCATCATTCTCCTTCGCCTGCAAGCCCGCCTCTGCTAGAGCAATGAGCTCGCTCAGTCTGCCAATGTTGTCCTCAGCCTCCTCCGCTTGCAAGCCCGCCTCTGCTAGAGCGATGAGCTTGCTCAGTCTACCAGTGTCATCCTCCGCCTCCTCCGCCTGCAAGCCCGCCTCTGCTAGAGCGATGAGCTCACTTAGTCTGCCAGTGTCGTCCTCATCCTTGTCCCCCTCATCAGACAACACAATCGGTGATTGAACGGTGAGACCAGCTCACGATCTATGCTCATCTAACTTCTTTTCCTCATACCTTGCATGAGTCCGTTTGTCAAGCCCAACATCGATCGGGTTACAAATACCGCGCTGTCTAGCAAACTCATGCATCTTTTCTTTGTGATGTTTAACGAATAGGTTGATGTAGTCAGGTCCATATCCCCTCTAACGTGCAATTACTTGCCTCCCCCTTCAGTTCATCCAAGAACTTAGCTTGACCATCATAACATTCCCACCTGCATTTCCTAGTGCTCTGTTCAAACGAAAAATTATATCATATATATCTTAGCAAAAGAAACAAAATACGATTTCATGTTTACCACAAAAATAACCAACCTCATCATAGTCAACCATATGGCCGCAATAATGGCCTATTCCAAGCTCCGAAGGGACTAGGCCATAGTTGGATTTAACACCATATTCGCACATGACAGGAGGTGCTTTGTAAATTACCCTTTCTTTCTTCTTTTCCTTAACCTTTCTCGGTTCTTCCGGCCATTTGTTCTTAGGACCATACAACCACTCCTTGAAACGACACTTTGCCATTGAAAACACCTAAATAAGGTGACATTAGTATATGAACACATATAGCTCAACATTTCAACACATATACTTTGCACTTACTTCATGCTTGTTTGGACACACAAACTCTAACGTATTCTCAGGGTTTATCACAGCTTGATCTCTGCAATCGCACAGATGAGGTTCCTCGAGTCGTCTAACTATGACTAGGTGCTTCTCCTTAGCCGTCATTGGCAGAGGGTTAGGGGGGTGGAACCCATCGCTTGAAGTGCTCACGTGGATGTCTCCCTCTAAACCAATCATCGAAAAGGAGGTACCTAGGATCAAACTTGTCTGCACTGTCGATCCACTAAAAGAAAAAGCACCGCTCATGGTCCTACACAACGAGATTCCAACAAAATATTAGTAGCATACTTACACAAATAAAGAAAAAAGATAGTGGAAATAATTTCTTACATTAAAACGACTGCATGTGTAGAAGCACCGCGCTGCTGTGTCCGGATGCTTCGATTGAAAAATGTGGGCCAGGAAACCACATTCATAGTTAGGGACAGGGAGGTCAGGAGGGACGGGGGCATCTTTGCTAGACGCGTCCGGGTATAATTCTCAAGGATGACCCCGTTTTCGCCAAAACTCCTCCCGATACATTTCTTGCATCTAACAAAACCGATGTAATTTAACAAACAAAAATTAAAACATCACAAATAAATGTCAATGAGAACCATAACTACAATACAACCAATTTTGTTCTAAGAACCGAAAGCAATTAACATTAAAGCCTAAACCTAGGGTTTCCCATTTGATGCACAACAATGAACCCATAACATAACTATATGCGCTGCGGTTACCTAGGTTTGCTAGCTTTTCCACGCCTTGGCATCATCCTACGGTTGTATAATACAAATATTGAGGGATAGAATGAAACCCTAAGTAATAACGATTCTTAGATTAAAAAATCTGACTAATATATACCGAATCGATGCGAAAAAAACTAGGAGGGGAGCGAGGATACCTTGCTCTCGAAGATCTATGGATCAAATCAAAGTTTCCAAGGTCCAATATGTTGATTCGTGAGGTAGGGCGAAGTGGGGAGAGAAAAAACCCGAGAGGGAGGAGAAAGAAGAGGAAGAAGGCTCGGGCAGGAAGGTTGGGGCCAGGGTTAAAACACAAGCTCGGCGCCAGTCACCCTGGCGCCGATCTCGGCGCCAGGATCTACGACGCCGAGCTTGGCGCCAGGGTGACTAGCGCCGAGCTTCCTGCCATGTCACCGCCACGTTGGCTTCTTGCCCAAGAGCTCGGTGCCAGCAACGCTAGCGCTGAGACGTGTAAGCTCAGTGTCAGCAACGATGGCACCGAGCTAAGGGTCCAGATTTTGAAATCTTTCCTCTAGGGGCATATTTGTGAAATTTTTTCAAAAGAAGGGCTAAAAAATAAAAAATTCAGGCAGTACTCCTAGGAGAAGCCCAAGCGGTGCACGGATCGAGATGCATCACCACACACTGCCCGCACGAGCGATAAACAATTCTGGCCCTGATCGCTCCAAGCAAAAAAAAGGCTGTCACCTTTTTGTCTAGGTCTTCGGGGGCAGGAGGACACACAATCATCCTATGGCATCATGTCAGGTTGGCCATTCTATGGAGGAATGACAACCTAGCAAATCAGTCCATGATGGGTCTTCTCTGGTTTGAAAACTATACAGTGTTATGCATCTGATTACTTTTCTGATGTCTTGGGCTACGGAGTAGGTGTAGAAGGACGAGTAAATAGGTGGATACGCATGATTTAACCAAATTGTGGGATGTATATTGAACCTGCTTCGAGGATAGTGCTATCTTATCTATGGGTTTATGTAGGTAACCAAATAGGGACAAACCGAAATTCAAATCGCTTAAGCTTCAAGTCTTCACATACACTATTTCTTTTCATTTCATCTTCACAAGAGTTGCAGTTAACTTGTCTTCATCACCTTGAGCAATGCCAACTTGAGCATGAAACTTAAGTCATTTCAACACATATGAATTCACATTATGGTTTTAAGTCACTCCTTCATATGATCCAACAATTATTTGATTCTCCTCAAGACATGAATCCTAATAGCTTGATTGGTGCTTCGACTAATTACGAGTACTCTCTTCTTTACCTTAGCCATGGTGCCTCAGCACACAAGCCATTGCTTGCCCTTCACTTATGCTAAGTACCTCGAAGCCCGTTCCTTTCTATCTTCGCTCTATCAAAGCCAACTTCAAGTCACATCCGTTCTTGAATCAACAATAGGCATACATTTGGAATCCATTTCATGTACCCATTTTCACTTGATTTCATAAGCAAGCTCTCTAGATGAGATCATCCCATAGTATTGACCTTATGTCTCATATCAACATTCATCAAATATGCTTGTCTTCCCAAGATGCAAAGATATTCCACAACATATAAGCCTTTATAATTGTCTTTTGCTTGAACTAGATTTTTTTTCATGAGCTTTCTTCTCAACACTACACAATTTGACTTGTCATTTTATCACAATGTGAAATATTCCTCTTATTTGTCATCTTGTTAAGCCTTTGATACATTCAATAAAGCATAACTCAATTGTGTATTTGATATGATCAAATTCTTGCTCAATTGCAAACTTGTAAGACCTTTGTTCACATTGTCATTTAATTTATCAAAATCTACGAAAGGACTAGACATACTTTGAGAAAGATGTACCACCAAGCCCAAGGGGCTAATACATTATATTCTTATAGAAGAAGAAAAAATGTTGCATGAAGAAGAAGAAGAAGAAAATGTTCCGAGGGAAGACGAGTTCTATTGTTATATTATATAAGCGATGCAAAGTTGGAGTGAGCAAGGACGACTGAGAAAGTGCATCTAATTTTATTCCCCTTCCCTCTTTATTCAATTAATAAGAATCACCTAAGGCTTCCAAAATCATAACCAATTATTGTGTTGGTGGTAACTTGAATTCAAGTACAACATATTTTACCTTAAATTCAACATGTATATAGCAGATATTATGCATTTCAAAAGAATGGGGATTCAAATTGGCTATATCTGCGTCTTACTTAGGCCCTGTTAGTTTTTAAGAATCTGGTTTTTAAAAACTGTGCGGGATCCAAACAGGTTAGTTTTTGTCCAGTTTTTTGTGTCAGTTAAGTCGCGGTAGTGCCACGGCTCAATTGTGGCAGTGCCGCTCTACGGCATTGCCTCTCTCTAGGTACAGCACTACCGCACCAGGTAAGATAGCAAGGGTAAGAGTGAAGTGCTGGCTGTCTTAACTGTGAAACTGAGGATGTATGTGATGCATTGAGCACTTGGTAGCACATATTAGCTTAAGCATTGTGTCATCCCTTTATAGTACGGCTTTTCCTATACTCAAATTCAAAATATAAAAGAATTTAAACCTCCTTTGAGTTTGAAGTCTTCAACATTTGTAATTGGAGGCTCCTCCTTTTCATATAACATCCTCGAACATAGATTCTCTACTTGTCATCTCGATAAATCTTATTAGTTCTCTAATTGCACGGTCATCATCACCAAAACCCACAATTAGGGCTTGATTGCACTTTCAATCTCCTCATTTTTGGTGTTTGATGACAACCCAATTAGAGCTTATAAAAGATATGAAATATAACTGAGATTTTTTGAGCCATGGGTGTAGAGCCTCCCCCTTAATATGTGAATGGAGAGTTGATGTAACACCCTCAGTGTTACACCTAAAATCATTTACTAAAACATGTCATGAGCATCATGTTTATGTGTTATTGCATGTGATAAAGTGTATAGATCAATTTCTTGTAACCTAAAATGACTAATAAAAATGTTAAACGAAAGTTGATTCAATAGCTCATGTATATCAAGTAGGGTTTAAAACTATTTTTTATTGAACAAAAATGCTATAGAACATATATGTAACGCTTAAATAAAGTTTGGAATATGAACTTTGTAGATAACAATGAATTACTTGCTGTAGAAAAATAACATTGCTAGCTAATATTTCTAATAGCTTAGAAATGCTACTTAGAATCAAGTTCAGCTCAAAGACTTAGAATATTTTCAAGTTCATAGACAGCAAGACAATGCCATATTTGGCAATTTATTTTGCGAAATCGGATTAAGAAATGGTGTTAAGTTTTAGCTTGGTTTGGTAGCCTCATATGCCATCTTGAGCATGGTGAAGATGGTTTGGCTCCTAAAGCAACCGTTTAGTTGTTATGGGCGCTTTAAAATTCGTGCATGACTCGGTCTCGGGCTGATTGGCCGCGTGGGCGCGGTCACCACGCTCGGGCGCTCGGCGTCGCCACATTGGCTGTCCCGCGCGCATGCTCGCTGCCGCGCGTGGCCGGCCATGGCTGCTCTGGCCTGGCTGTGGCCTAGCCACCGTAGGCTCCTAGCGCGCAGAGCCACCGGCCCCGCCGCACTGCTGACCCGCCCCGCGCCACGACGAAGCCACTGTCGCGCGCACATGGCCGAGCTCGCTGTCGCCTTGCCATTTATGGCGCTGCGCCGTGCGAGCCATGGCCGGTCGGGGACGCGCGCGCTTGTCATTTGCGTCTGCGCGCATGTCTTCCCGGTCGCGCTGAGCACATCCCACCAAGGTGAGGCCGTGCTATTGAAAGGTCCTAATGGCTAGAGTGGGGTGAATGTCCTATTAAAAATTCTACAGCAACACTTAGCAAACCGATTAGACAAATATGAGGCGAAGCGAGTGTTGCGCTAGCCTACTAAAATTGCAAGCCACCTACCACAATTCTAGTTTATATAGTCTCTATCCATACAATGGATATGTCACTACACTAAGTTAGTGTGCTCTCAAAGGCTAACTAAAGAGCCACACTAACCAAACTAATAAGCTCTCACGACTAGCTACACTAAAGAGCTTGACAACTAGTTTGCGGTAATGTAAAGAGAGATAGAGTAAGATGGTTATACCGCCAAGTCAAGGAATGAACCAATCAATCATAAGAATGAATACCAATGAAGACCAATCACCTCGGAATAAAATGATGACACAATGATTTTTTACCGAGGTTCACTTGCTTGCCGGCAAGCTAGTCCTCGTTGTGACGATTCACTCACTTGGAGGTTCATGCGCTAATTGGCATCACACGCCAAACCCTCAATAGGGTGTCGCACAACCAACACAAGATGAGGATCACACAAGCCATGAGCACTTCACTAGAGTACCTTTTGGCTCTCCACCGGGGAAAGGTCAATAACCCCTCACAATCACCACGATCGGAGCTGGAGACAATCACCAACCTTCGCTCGACAATCCTCGCTGCTCCAAGCCATCTAGGTGGTGGCAATCACCAAGAGTAACAAGTGAATCCCATAGCGAAACATGAACACCAAGTGCCTCTAGATGCAAACACTCAAGCAATGCACTTGGATTCACTCCCAATCTCACAAAGATGATGAATCAATGATGGAGATGAGTGGGAGGGTTTTGGCTAAGCTCACAAGGTTGCTATGTCAATACAAATGGCCAAGGGAGTGAGCTAGAGCCGACCAAATGATATTTATAGACACCCCCAAACAATAGAGCCGTTGGCTCAATTATTGGGCTGACTGCGCATCGACCGAACGCACAGGTCGTGTGCACTGGATGCACCGGTCGTGTATACCAGACGCGTTCGGTGTGGCGACCAAACACGTCTGGTCGCTACCTGACCACCACGTGTCCAATTCAAAATGAAGTAGCTATTGCTACCATGAGTACCACACACTCACCTGCGACCGGACACGTCCGGTGTGGATGACCGGACGTAGGATGGGCAGCGTCCGGTCGAGTCTAGAGAGCTCCCAGAGCCGCTCTGGGCCGACCGGACGCATCCGGTCACTCCGGACCGGACGTAGGAGACTCAGCGTTCGGTCGAGTCCAGAGAGCTCCCAGAGCCGCTCTGGGCCAACCGGCCATGTCTGATCACACCGGATCAGACGCTCCTAGAGTCTGATCAATTTTAGCGCAGAAAACCCGAGACTCACTGGTTCACACCGGATGCATCCGGTGTGGCGACCAGACGCGTTAGGTTGCTCTCTGCGACACTACTTCGAGCTATTTCACTTTGACTGGGCGCTGAACTGTAACTCATCAACGTCCGGTCACTCCACTGACCAGAGTCCAGTCACTTTCACTTAGTCGCTCACCTCAGGTCCAAATACCAGACGCGTCCGGTGTGGCGACCAGACACGTCCGGTCACTTCAGGCAGAACCCTGATACTGGATGAAATACCGGACACATCCGGTAGACATATCAGACGCGTCCGGTCACTCTATGACCAGCATGACTAACTTGTTTTCAACTCTATCTTCTCTACCCTTGCTCAAATGTGCCAACCACCAAGTGTATCACCTTGTGCACATGTGTTAGCATATTTTCACAAATGTTTTCAAGGGTGTTAGCACTCCACTAGATCCTGAATGCATATGCAATGAGTTAGAGCATCTAGTGGCACTTTGATAATCGCATTTCGATACGAGTTTCACCCCTCTTAATAGTACGGTTATCGAACCTAAATATGATCACACTCTCTAAGTGTCTCGATCACTAAACCGAAAAGGCTCCTACCACTTATACCTTTGCCTTGAGCCTTTTGTTTTTCTTTCTCCTTTTCCATGTCCAAGCAATTGATCATCACCATGCCATCACCATCATCATGTCATGATCTTCATTTGCTTCACCACTTAGAGTAGTGCTACCTATCTCATAATCACTTTGATAAACTAGGTTAGCACTTAGGGTTTCATCAATTCACCAAAGCCAAACTAGAGCTTTCAATCTCTCCCTTTTTGGTAATTGATGACAACCCTTACACAAAGATATGAATTGAAATTTAATTGAATCCATGTTGCTTGCTCAAGCATATTTACCATGTGTAAAAGGATATGGATAAGTTTCATGAATCCCGAATGGTAGCAATTGCTCCCCATACATATGTGCTAAGAGTTTGGATTGTAGCTTGCACATATGCTTAGATAGGAAATATAGGAGACAATATCTACCAAATGATGCTAAGGTATAAGAGATGGACCTTTAAAGCGTGATACCAATCGAAGTGCACCAATATACCATCCTTAGCACCATTAGTAACTAGACATACACAAAAACTAGAATATCCCATGAGATCAACATTAGAACCTATGCATGCTTGTTTTTCATTTCATCATCCAAACCTACAACTTGCATACACCACACAAGCATGGATATTGAAATTCAAAACTTGTGCCATGAAAGCAAATATATGAAATGCACATTCAAATGCATCATACAAGTTCATGAGCTTGCTCCCCCTACTTGTGTGCTCAAAATTTTAATTGATCCCTTTCCTTTTTCATATCTCTCCCTCTATGTCAAATTCTCACCCTATCCCTTTCCTTTTTCATATCTCTCCCCCTATCACTTACATCTTTGTTTCTTTCCCCCTTTGTTGTCTTTTCACTATCTTAGTACACTATTTCTCTCCTTAACACTAATATCTTTGTTTTTCTCCCCCTTTGTCATTAATGACCACAAAGGTTCAAATTGTAGATAGGTTGAGATTATCAATGTCAATCAATGGGGTGAGGATCATTTTCCTAAATTTGATTCAATCTACAATACTTGCCAAAGACATTTAACTCGGTTTGATCCAAGGACAAGCTTCTTCACACCTCCAAATAAGGGTGATCTTGTACCATGTTGAGTTAAACACTTAGAGCTCATTTTCTCGATCAAACACTAGGTTTACAAGCCCACAAACATGTCATATGCTACCACTAGATCAAGTCAAGCAGAGAAGCATAGTGGTACCATACAATCATCAAATTCATTTGATTTTCATGAATGAGCCTATTAAATGTGAAAAATGACTAGATGCACTAAACATGTCCTTAGCAAGGATGTATGTCATGCCAATCAACTTTTACCTTGGATTGCTCGAAGGAGAGGCATGTCACATGAGTGGGGGTGCATCAACACATATTTGAGAAATCCAATATGTTCAACTCATTTCTTAGCTTGCAAAACATTTTCTCATCTAATGGCTTGGTGAATATATTAGCAAGTTGATCTTCGGTGCCTACACTCTCAATGCAAATGTCCCCTTTTTGTTGGTGATTTCTTATGAAATGGTGGCAGACATCAATGTGCTTTGTTCTTGCATGTTGAACTGGATTGTTGGTCAACTTGATTACACTCTCATTGTCACATAGCAATGGCACTTTCTTGAACTTGATTCCAAAGTCACTCAAAGTGGCCTTCATCCAAAGTATTTGTGCACAACAACTACCGGTGGATATGTATTCGGCTTCGGCGGTTGATAATGCAACACTATTTTGCTTCTTTGATGACCATGAAACAAGTAATCTTCCCAACAATTGACATATGCCCGAGGTGCTCTTCCTTTCAACCTTGCATCCCGCATAATCTGAGTCGGAGTAACCAACTAGCTCAAACTTTGGTCCTTTGGGATACCACAAACCAATATTTTGTGTATGCTTCAAGTACCTCAATATTCTCTTTGTAGCCTTCAAATGACTTTCTCTTGGTGAGGCTTAAAATCTTGCACACATGCAGACACTAAACATGACATCCGGCCTTGATGTGGTCACATAGAGTAGGCTTCCAATCATAGACCGATACAATTTTTGATCCACCATATTGCCATTTGCATCACTATCCAAGTTGTCATTTGTTCCCATTGGTGTACATGGCTTTGCTATCACTCATGCCAAACTTCTTGATCATATCCTTGATATACTTGCCTTGACTCACAAATGTACCATTCTTCAATTGCTTGATTTGAAGACCAAGGAAGTAGCTTAACTCTCCAATCATGGACATCTCAAACTCATTAGCCATCATCTTTCCAAATTCTTCACAAAAGTCTTGATTGGTTGATCCAAATATGATGTCATCAACGTAGATTTACAACACAAATAAATCTTTTCCAATCTTTTTTTTTGAAAAGAGTGGTGTCAACCTTGCCCATCATGAACCCTTTAGAGAGTAGGAAGTCCCTCAATCTCTCATACCATGCTCTAGGTGCTTGCTTCAAGCCATACAATGCCTTCTTCAACTTGTACACATGGTCGGGCTTCTCATCATCTTCAAAAGCAGGAGGTTGCTCAACATATACTTCTTCATTGATGTAACCATTGAGAAATGCACTCTTAACATCCATTTGATAGAGCTTGATGTTGTGGGCACAAGCATAGGCTAACAAGATTCTAATTGCTTCCAATCTAGCAACTAGGGATATGTTTCTCCAAAGTCAAGACCTTTAACTTGTGTATATCCTTGTGCTACCAATCTTGCTTTGTTCCTTACTACTATCCCATCTTGATCTTGCTTATTTCTAAAGACCCATTTGGTTCCAATCACATTGTGTCCCTTTGGTCTCTCTACTAATTCCCATACTTGATTTCTTGTATAGTTATTCAATTCTTCAAGCATAGCATTCACCCAATCAACATCTTTCAATGCTTCACCTATCTTGTTTGGTTCAATGGATGACACAAATGAGAAATGCTTATAAAATGAAGCCAATCTTGATCTAGTTTGCTCACCTCTTGAGATATCACCAATGATATTGTCCAATGGATGATCCCTTGCAATATTGGTTGGTTGGAGGATTGTAACTTGATTGCTTGCACTTGCTTGATCATTGGGTTGAGATAATGTACTAGCCACTTGATTTTGTTCATTGTCATGAGATCCACTTGTACTAGCTTGATTTGTATCATCTTGCATATTTGAGTTAGAGAGCACTTGCACTTGATCATCCTCATCATCATTCACTTGTCTAGGCCTCAATTCACCAACATCCATGTTCTTCATGGTATTTGAAAGTTGAATGCCTCTAACATCTTCCAAGTTCTCATTCTCTTCTTGTGAACCCTTGGTTTCATCAAATTCAACATCATGCACTTCCTCAAGAGTACCACTTTCCAAATTCCAAACTCTATATGCTTTGCTAGTGGTTGAGTATCCAAGTAGTAATCCTTCATCACATTTCTTGTCAAACTTGCCCAATCTAGTGCCTTTCTTCAAGATATAACATTTGCAACCAAAGACCCAAAAATATGCAATGTTGGGCTTTCTACCATTCAAGAGCTCATATGGTGTCTTCTCTTTCAATGGGTGACAATAGAGGCGGTTGCTAGCAAGCCATGTTGATAGCTTCGGCCCAAAAAGATTGACTCACATTGTACTCACTAAGCATAGACCTTGACATATCAATGAGTGTTCTATTCTTCCTCTCAACAAGGCCATTTGATTGTGGAGTGTACTTGGCTGATAATTGATGTCTAATTCCAAATTTATCACACAACTCATCAATTCTAGTGTTCTTGAACTCACTACCATTGTCACTTCTAACTCTCTTGATGGTTGTTTCAAACTCATTGTGAATGCCCTTTACAAATGATTTGAATGTTGCAAACACATCACTTTTGTCCACTAGAAAGAATACCCAAGTATATCTAGTATAATCATCCACCATCACAAAACCATATTTGTTTCCACCGATGCTAGTGTATTGTGTTGGCCCAAACAAATCTATGTGCAACAACTCAAATGCTTTACTAGTGCTCATCATGATTTTCTTAGGATGGGTGTTTCCAACTTGTTTGCCATCTTGACAAGAGCTACAAAGCTTATAATTCTCAAACACAACATCTTTCAAGCCTCTAACCAAGTCATGCTTAACCAATCTATTCAATTGTTTCATTCCAACATGACCAAGCCTTCTATGCCATAATCAACCCATGCTAGACTTAGTGAACAAACATGTAGATAGTTGAGCTTCACTAGCATTGAAATCAACAAAGTATATATTCTCATATCTAAAGCCTTTGAAGATCAAGTTAGAGCCATCTACACTTATGATCTCTACATCATCTACTCCAAATATGCATTTGAATCCAAGATCACACAACTAAGCTACGGATAGCAAATTAAAGTTCAAGCTCTCTACTAGCAACACATTTGCAATCTTACCAAGCCCTTTGACCTTGCCTTTGCCATTGTCACCAAATGTGATACTATCATAACCATCATTGCTATTGGTGTTGATTGAGTTGAACATTCTTGCATCACCGGTCATGTGTTGAGTGCACCCACTATCAAGAACCCAATGCCTTCCTTTGGCTTTATAATTGACCTACAAAAGAAGATCAATTTTTTTAGGTACCCAAACTTGCTTGGGTCCTTGAAGGTTAGTGACCAAGCTCTTTGGCACCCAAATGGCTTTCTTCTTTGAGCCCATCCATGGTTTACTAATGAACTTAGCCTTTACACCATTTGCATCCTTGGTAAGCATATAGAAAGAATTAAGCTTAATGGAGGATACATCAACATTCTTGCTCTTGTTTTTGCACTCATGCTCTTTATGACCAACTTGCTTGCAACTAGTACAAAACCGACCATTGTTCTTCACAAAACTAGTTGTCGGGTTCATAAACCCAGGGTCCCTCTTGGACCGGCTTCCCTTAGCAAAGGCTCGGCCCAGCAGACAATGTTGCAAATGATGCACAACTCTTGGGCCGGCCCAAACACCTAAACGATAGGCTAGATGGACAATCCAATCTCTGACTGGAAGGCCTAGCCGAGGAGGAACGGCGCCCGCTTCTGACTCTGGCCCGCCTCTCCAACTGGAAGGCCTCACAAAGGAGGAACAACACTTGCTTCCATCACTGGCCCACCTCTAGGCGACACAGACCCTGGCCGAACCATCGTGAGGAGTGGTGAAACACACCCAGGGCACGGTCGTCGGCCGGACGACCAGAGTCCTAGCTTGGATGGGCCGGGACCACGGACCTTTGGTTGATGCATTCGGAGAGTGCCGTTCCCATAGCGCTTCAACAGAGGCCACAACAAAGGCAAGGCTAAGCGAGATGAATAGGACAAGGGCCCCTCCATGCAGAGAGGCAAAAAGAACAAGAAAGGTCATCGCCGACCGGCCAACTCCGCGTTGGTCGCCGCGGCTGATCACATGGACAAGCAACCCTAGCAGGGCCTTCTAGACCACTTCAACGAGCTCATGGAGAGCCCGTGCACCAACCATGCCTACCCCATCAAACACCTCTACAAGGACTATGAGCTCCTCAAGCGCCTTCTATGATAGGTCGTAGGCCGAAGGAAGGAAAAGGCAAAGAAGCAGTGGCCAAGAAAGGGGGCGTAGCGGATAAGGATCCGGATGACTAAAGGTCCCTATACGGTGACCGAGGTGATCCGACCGGACGCCTACCGACTCAAGGACGACAATGGCAACGTTCTCACCAACACTTGGAACAACGAACAACTACGTCGTTTCTTCCCCTCAAATTCAGTCTTATCATTTTTTACTTAACGTTTGCTCCTATAGAGCACCCCGACCCGAACACTTTCGGCTTGGGTTGCTCGGGGGCTCCATGGGGAAGCAATGTCACCCCTCTTTTTACTATCATGTGATAAATACATTTTTTCACCAAACAAAAGGGTAGTCCATTCCTTTAACTACCTTACGTAACTTTGCTCTAAATATTCCGACCGATCGCACCCCGCCTCTTCCTACGGTTACGAGAAGCTAAGCCTCGCGGGCCATGCCTGGGCTCTTAAGGTTGCAGCCTATGGTACGAATGGGCAGGTACGAAAATGAAAGAATAAAAAACAAAGTTATGCTAAGGTAAAAATAAGGAACGAATGAGACAAGCTTCCTTGAAACCAACTAGTTCCATTACAAAAAACACTTTACACAGGGGGCTCCCCCATGACATTATCTTCTACATTTGCTAAAGTATTTCTACTCTAAAAACTTCTACTATGGCTCCACGGCGGCATCAACTACCGGCTCGACCGACGAGGGAAGGGGCTGCTCGTCCACCGACTGGGCAACATTCGGCTTGGTTGGGGACGGGGCGATGTCCACTTCTGACCCAGGCTCCACGCCGTCCACAGGCTGGGCAACGTCCTCCTAATGCATGCTTCCAGCCGTGTCCGCACGGCAAGCATCCATCACCCGCTGCACGGAGACTTGCTCAGCTAACAACTTTGCATGTGGCAGCAAGCTCTCCTCGAGCGACTAGATGTCCTCCGTGCTATAGCCATCGGCATACCCACTATAGATGGTGGCAAAGTCTAGGTTTGGGTGGTACGTCGCCACCGAAGTCAACACCCCCGACACTCCGTAGAACAGGCCATCGATGATGAGGGCCCGAACCTCATCCGGTACTTGGCGCCGACCCGAAGACCTCTGAGACGACGAGCTAGGCAACATTGTGCATCTGGTCAAGTTCCCCCTCGAGAGCATGTCGCTCTTCAAGGGACTTGGCCAGTGCCTCCGCATTATGGCCAGTCGTCGCTTTGGCCGTCTCTAGGTCCTGCTCCAACGACACCACCTTTCCACCCAGCTCTGGAAAGAGGACGACAAGCTCAGAATCAAGCCAAAGGAAGAAACCAACATGTCAAAAGCAGAAAAGGTGCTTACCGGGGTGGGTGTTCTCAAGGATGGAGAGCCCCTCCGCCTGTCGAGTCACCTGCTCGTGCAGCCGGGCATTCGCCTCCTCTGTCCCCATCACCCGACCCCGAAGCGTGAGCACTTCCTGGTCAGCCTCCGACCGGGCCTTTCGCTCTGACTCTAGGGCCTTTTGCTCCATATCCAGGGTCTCCAGGGCTCTTTGGAGTGCCGCCTCGGTGTCCGCCAGGGACTTCTATAGCGCTGCCTTGGTCTATAACAGAACCGACCAATTATACGAGATTAAGTAAGAAAATCTTCCGCCGAAGCAGATAATTTAGCAAACTTAAACCCGTATAACCCAGTAGTCCGTGAAACCACGAAGGATTTCAAACCAATTGACATACAAACCAAGATCGTACAAGTTTAGCAAGTACCGTCATACGTTACATAAAGTTTGCAACGACAGTTGATACATCAGAGTTTGGAACATAAGTTATTACATACCAAGTTCGAGCTGAAATAGCGGAAGCTAATAGTTTTAAAGCCACACACACACTTTTGATCCAGATACAGTGCCAGTAGGTAGTCATTTCCAACAAAAGCATCAGATGAGAAATACGGAGTGACCATTTGCCCTTGGTCCTAGTTGTCACCCATCGCCGGATACATGCAGTTAATGCAATAGCCGTAGTACATTTGACCATCTGCAACAACAATGGGAACAACGCCCTGAGTACGAGAAGGTACTCAGCTAGACTTACCCGTCTTAAACCAAAATAAAACGACACCAAGGATTATGCAAGGCTTTCTGTAACACCCCGGGTGTTTTAAATACCAAAACTGTCATGTCATCATATGCATTGCAAAGCATTTGGTCATATTGCAAACGTTGATATGCATTCACTAAAACAAGTTTACATTCATGTATAAGTGTTGAATTGTATTGTTTGAATCAAGTTTGAAATACCTGTATTGTTTTGAAATTCCGAAAACCTTAATTTCAGTATTTAAATTCTACCCTAAAAGCTCATTTCAAAAACTAAGCATATTTTGGGGTTGAGCTTAAAAGCAAAAGTGTAGATCTTGTCATGTTGTACAAAGTTGGTGTTTGGAGTTTTCAAAGTTGTTTAGTAAAATTTGAAGTAATTTGAAAAGGCATAATTCTTTAAAGTGTCCCCTTTTGAATTCAAATTTGAATTTCAAAATGTAAAATGAATTTGGATATGGTTTCAAAAGCAAAGTTGTAGAACTTTTGATTTTGAACAACTTTTGTTTTTGGAGATTTTTGAGTTGTTATGAAATTTTGAGAGTAATTTGTGAATTTTGGAGAATGGCAATTGTAATATTATTGATGAACAAAGTTCACCGCTCTTGCTACATGCCGGCGAACTTCGATTTGCTTCCCACTGCACTGGGTCAGTCCGAGTCAAGGTTGGCCGCTGAAGGCTTCGTGGCGTGGCTTCCTTTGCGCTTCCTTGGCTGCCCTATAAAGCTCTCTGGAGTCGTCGCCGCTTCTTCTTTTCCTTTGCTCTGTTTCTTCCCGTCACCTTGCTCATCTCCCATGCAGCCTGCTGCCATCCACTCGTCGTATTCGCCATCGCCGATAAGCTAGCTCCAGCTCCGCCTACTCCTTGCGGCGTCCAGCTAACCCCTCAATTTAGTCTGATTTACGCGGAAACCTTCTTCTTCGCGGTCAACAGCTTTCGGTGATCCCGCTTTCACCGGGGTCGTGGCCCCTCCGGTGTCGTTGTTTCGATTAGCGTAGCTCCAACCGGCCTCGATGCTGTGATGCTTAATCCGTTGTTGCTTGCTCATTTTGATCACCATCAGTCACCGCACACCATCACCGACGATCTTTGCTCCGCCGCCATTCTTTGCGCACGCGACGACCGCGCGTCTGGCCGCTTCTCCACCTTGCTCTCTGCGCCGTCGTCGTGTTCGTGGTGAGCTACCGGTGCTTCCTGTACCGTTTATTTAATCGCTACCGAGCTCCTGTCGCCGGGCGTAGTGCCGCCGAGCCGCCGCATCCGCCATGGCCGATGCCAAGCTCATAGCTCGTAGTAATTGCCTAGCTAGTGCCTTCAATCGATCGCGCCGTGATGATGTGGTCATTTTGGTACCTTGACCGTCAGCTTTGGATTCACCGTCGGCGAGTTTGCGCCGTCAGCGCCGCGCCGTCGTCAAGTCAACGCGCGAAGGTTGAAGATGACATGTGGGGTCCGATGTCGGTGACTCAAATGCTCAAATGAGTTTTCTGCTTTTTGATTTATATGAATAGTGCTGGAATTTGTTATTTTGTGTAAATTTATTTAGAGCTCCAAAATTATGAAAATTTTTGTGTGATTTCTTTGTGATGTATATTATGTGACAAAATTTGAAATATTGATTTTAAGTATTTTTGGGGTATGATAAAATTGCTCAATTAATTAATAAATGACTTTCCATGATTTTTCTAGGCTTAATTAATTATCCAAAATTATGAAAATTGTTTTGCCACTTAGTTATCATGTAATGAACATTTACAAAAATTTTGAGCCCAATTGGAATAAGTTGATTTATTTCATAATTCTTAATTAAATAATTAATTCATAAAAGCAAATAGTAACCTTTTAATGATTTAGGTTTTGATTGAATTTTTGATTGGGTGATGTCCTTGGGTCATTAGTGGATAATGATCTTTGGCAATTGATGTGTGTATTACGAAATGATTTAGTTAAATTAGCTTGTAATCGTATCAGTGAAGGAAAGTTGTATTCAAGTTGCTAACTTTTGCATCCATCATCGAGCATCATATTTTGTATCTCGCATCATGTTAAGCATAGTATTATTCTACGTGTAGTGAACGAAGGTGAACCTGTAGTGGTTAATCAAGCGGTTGAGGAGGTTAATCCGTCGGTTGAGGTCGGGTTGGATAACTGTGGACCGACTCCTGAATCGGACTTTTCCGTCAACGAAGGCAAGCCCCGGATGCATTTAAACCTACCTTGTGTTTTACAAATTGATTTCGCTTTTGCTTTTCAATACTGCATTAAGTGATTAGAAGTCAAGTGGAAACCTAATTGATGCATTACCAACCTTGTTTTCCTTATCTACCTTGTTAACCATTTTAATTCGTATATGGCTAGTTATGCTTAGTCATGCTTAGATAATAAAAGTCGGGTGATTACCTGTCACCTGCGAGTTTTATATGGAACTTTGGTTACTTATGTTATCATGAAATATGAGCATGTGAAGTAATAAATCTAGACCGGGCGGACTCGGTGTGTGTGAGCCACAAGACATGGAGGTCTTGTGAGCGGGTTCTTTCCGCCTGTGTCGATTAAGGTCCGTACCGTTGTTGACCTGTGTGAGTTGAGAATTTGTAGTACTAACCACATACTCCGGTAAGCCTTAACTTGGCTATTCTATTACGAGAATGGCTACTCGCGCACTGGGAGTGGAGAGATGGCGGGAATAGCGTGTACCCACGTGGCAATGGGCTGGAGTGTGGAGTACTGTATTCTCGGGTGGCGCGGACCCGTTCTTGTGTAGAGGATCCGAGGGTAGGTTGATATATGTAGGTCGGGGACCTACATATGTCGTGTGGTCTGGAATTCCCCAGCTGGGTTTATAATCGGTTCGAATCGTCGTTGCTCCTCGGTTATGGAGACTCAATTCTCTGATCATCATCGTAGTTTAATAACTGTAACTTGAGGACAATTTAAGAAAGTGTTGGATATGAAGTTTCATGATCTCATTACGGATCGTGTCAGATTTGTATAAGATCTTATGAAATGTTAAATGTTGATAAAAAGAATTTTACGCAAAATAACTTTGATTATTGTTAAAGCCCTACCTTGAATTCCTAAGCCTGCATTCCTGATTCTTATTTGTTATTTCGGTTAAGTCTTGTTGAGTACTTTTGTACTCGTGGTTCGTTGACCCTTGTTGCAAAAAGCGCCTCATGAGTCGATCTGTTTTGGATCGTCTTTGCATGACTATAGTTCGATCTGATGACGAGAAGTAAATGTGGGCCCTTAAGGCAATAAATTTATTGTGTGTTTTGTATTATATTATAATGCCACTCCACTACTTCGTTTTGTATTAATAATTATACTTAGTTTGTAAGGTTTGAAACAACTGTTTGTAAACTAAGTTGCTATAATGCTTCCGCTATATTTTACTCGATATATCTATTTGAATAAACTGTTGTAATATCTGCAATGACTCAGAATGTGATCCTGCTTTCGAAATCGTGGATGATTCGGGGTTCTTCGAGGACACCCGACAGCCTTCTTAAGTTATCGGTAACATATGCATTGATGTCAAAGGTCGTTGGACAGTGACAGGTGTATGTGGGCCCTATAATTTAGGATGTTCTGCCACACTTTCTTTAGTGGGCTAGCTGACTCTTTTGCGAAAGCATAAGTTATCATGAACAAACCATTTTTAAGTACTTTGCATCATCTTTATTATAACCTATCCATCTAGGTAAGCACCTGTACTATGGCAATCACATGATTAAACAATAACCTCCAGTTATCAATTTAGCTTCAGCATAACTCACATCATCCAGATAACCATCATTGTTCCATAATAATTACTACGATGCCGTAGCTCAAGTCAAGTGCTCACTATCTAGGAGCGATGGCGATTCGAATCGATTCCTAACCAGCTGGTGATTTATTCCTCACACAAACCATGCTTCCCCTGCCAGGGTAGCCTAGATTACCAATGACACCTTTCAGGTAGCCGTGGGATAATCTGGAGCCAGCAGCACCTGTGGACCGCCCACCGCCGTGAATCAGTCACACCTGCCCTTGGGCTCTCTCTTTGTGCCCCTATCATACCCCCATCAGCACCAATACGCGCACTCATGTAGATCCCGGCCCGAATAGTGACACTAGCTTCACGGTCGAAAGGTACTTTATTCGGCCAGCTAAATGTGAGGCATGCATTCAACATGACAAGAGGGACGAGCAACGATCGGTCCTTAATCAACATAGACGGAAACTAATAGCACCCCAGAACCCTGTCTGGTTGCCTCCAACTATTCCGTCCGGTCTCCAATTTTCCATCACATATGGTTAATTCCAGATATCATTCTTTCCATAGCCAATCTCTTCCAAAGAACCACCTATAATGGTAGGTGACCGGGTATCACCGATCGCTACCGGTCTAAGCAAGGCTAAGCGATTATTCGATCCCCGACCTAATAGGGTAAAAGGTAATAAGGTAGGCAAGGATAGTAATAAATGCATCAACGGTTTCAATCAACTCCTACAACTTAATGCAACAATATATAAACTCATATATATAGAAAGAATTGCTTTTATAAAGTAGGAGACTTAGAATGCTCGGGGGCTTGCCTCGTTCGAACGAACTAGGTTGGTGATCCACGCACTCAAGCAAGTCCTCTCCTTGCTCCTCTTCCTCCGCACCTCCCGTGCTCGACTTCTTGTGGATCTCGCCTTGGCCTGCTTCTTCCGAATCTGCTACTAGCAACTCCTCTTGCGATCCTGTATGATGTAGATGTATAAGTGCTAATGTATAGGTGCATCGGAGAGATGACATGTAATGATCATGATACATGCAATGTAGACGAACATGTTTAACTTTATTGTACATAGTAGTAGCAACACTCTTCTACAAGGTAGTCAACATCATCCAAGAACATGTACTACTATCTACTACGAAAACCACTGTACTAACATGCCAAATCACCACGGCAACTAAGATGCTTCAAAGATACACCAAAGTGAACATTATTAACTAACTCACATTAAAGAAGATATTTTTATTTTATTTTAAACTCGGGCTACAACAACAACATACATTTCTGGTGTTCATAAAAATGTGAGAAAATTACAGTAGTCTAGTACTACTCTAAGTAGACTACCATAAAATTTTCATGGCATTTAGATAAGTAAAATAGCCTACACAAAAATGACAAGGCATGATTTCTTAAAAAGGCATAAATAGGAAACCTTAGTTAAAAGTGTCAAGCAATATATTTTACATTTTTCCTAGTATCATTCTAGCATAAGAATAGCACTCACCAAATTTTACCTTTACTAGATCTACAGAAAAATTATGAAAATTCACACAAGTATTAATCAATGATAAAAGGAAAATCTATAACTCAAAAACCATACATGCAATGACTCTCAAATTTTTACCAGAGCTTCTGCTAAGCAAGACTAGCATACCCACAAAATTTCATAATTTTTAGACCACAGACACTCAAGATATAATTCAAACAAGTTTGCATGTATCTAAAAACACATTTCAAGTTCCTATTTAATTCATCCAAAAATTATACTATAAGTGCTGATGTTATATTTTTCTTAGATACTAGACTTCACTCAGATCCTAATAAAATTGGACTCACTCAAATTGGATCTACCAAACTTGAGATACAATTTTTACAAAATGCATTCAAAAACTGAACAAATGAGCTATCCTACTGGATCTGAGTCACTGACGGTCGGGACCCACAGGTCAGCCGGGTCCACGCGTCAGCGACAAGGAAAACAGGGGACGCGGCTGCGACGGCGCGACGATGGTCGAGCTCATCGACGGTGGCCTCTCCGGCGAAACCAAAGGCACCAGCGTGCTCTACGGGATGAGACGACTCGATTGGAGCTACCGGCAAGGCCTAAGATCTAGCGGAGGTGGCTCGTCGCCGGTGATGGCGGCACGGCAGCGCTCCGGCGCAAGGCGTCGATGACGGTGAGCTCCCAATGTCCCTTCTGAGCCTGGTACGAGCTACACGGGGTCACCACGGAGCTAACTACGCAGAGAAAGGAAGACGAGAAGGGCTCGGTGGTGGTTGGCCGCGGTGAGGTCCGCTCCAGCGAGGTGTGGCCATGGAAAAGGTGGCGGAAAAACGACCAATGTGCCCTTACCGAGACCCAATCGGTGCAGCCTAGGGGTGGAGGAGGTAGAGGAGAACACGGCAGAGCTGTGATGAAGATGTAGTGAGCGTTTTTGCGACGGCGAGCAAGAGCGAGCTCGCCGGAGTTGCTGCGGCTACTGCTGCGGAGCTGCGAGCGAGCGGAGAAGGCGAAGGAGATGGAAAATGAGTGGGTGAACTGGTCGGGCAAGCGCGTGGGGGATTAAGGCGAGGCCAGCGGTGCCAGGACAGCCGCGGCGCATGGCCTGCGCGAGCAGAAGATCGGCGACGCGCGGCATCCACGCGGCGGTGTTCTTCTAAACCGGTCGGGTACTGTAGCTATGATTCAGTGAACAAAGAGTGACTGACAGTGCCAATTGGTGATGCTCTATCTCCTAATCCGTTGATCCTTAGCGAAAACGGTATAAATGAAATTTATAGCTCTAAATACCAGCTACAAATCATGTTAAAGGATCAAGACCTAATTCTCACTGGATCACAAGTTATATCAAGCCAAAGTTGAGTACTTGAAACTGGAATTTGATTTCGGACTTAGAAATTTCTAAGTGTTGAGTCAGCACCACAAATCTGACTTGTGGGACCATTTAGAGCATGTTGTGCACATTTTCATGAGTTGGTCATAAAACAACTTTTGATCCTTATAAAATTTGCTACAACTTTGCTTTAGGTTGCTCAGACAGGTAAACACTCTATGCTACACTTTTTAAACAGTCAAACCAAGGAGTTCAGGAGTCGAAACAAATCAAACCACTATTTGAAAACTTAATTAGGCAAAATGGTCAACATGACCATTTTTCCTAATGATTTTCTAAGCATATCTAAGGTGTTTAAAAATATATATAGCCATACCACACATTGGTCACACAAGAATCAAGCACTGAATGTACTGAAACAATGAAAAATAATTGAAATGTTACTTTTGTTTCATAGTCATGTTTCACCTGTTTCATGATCTTGTTGGATCATACTAACTAGCTAGGTTCCACTAAAGTGAGTTGCACATGTTGCACTTGGGTGTTACACACTATTCATTTCATAAAAACAACACTCATGAAATATACAGTTTGGTGCAATGCTTCGACAACATGTTTCATGTGATATATGCTCATGAATGGATGAATAATGCTCATGTTCATGAAATGCAAGTGCAATTATGCAAGCATAACACCAGGGGTGTTACATGGTCTCCGCTTGGTGGGCCTTTGCCGCCTCAAGCCCCCGCTCAGCGACAGTCGCCCGTTCCACCGCAAGCACTTCCACCGCCCACGCCTCGGTTGCCTCTACCGCCCGGTCCTAGGACTCGTGATGGGCGGACTCAAGCTGGCGCTCAAACTTGGCCATCCGGGCATGCTCCATCTGGAGGAAATATGACTTATGGCACAACATCTCCTCCAGACCCTGCGAAAAAGAGAATCAAGCTTGATGAGCCAATCGATGAAAGACCAAGGGGTCAAGAACAAGCGCGGGAAACTTACTGCCGTGGCACGGCGCAGGTTGACCTTGACCAACCGCTAGACGTACTCAACCCACTCTTGGGCCTCCTCAAGCATCATCGACGGCTTGGCGAGATCGGACTCCATGGTGGCTCCTCTTCCCCCAAGGATGTCCTAGAGCTGACACTCCTACGAATCCTAAAGGACGAACCGAACCTTCATCGGGTCCTTGAGGCAGGGCCACTCCAGGTCGGTCTACTCCAGCCCGCTGGAGAGCCCAGATTCTGACCGGACCATTGCCAGCTCCCACGACAGCACCGACGGCTCCACCTCGTCATCTGCTTCGTCATCGGAGGGGATCTCCACCACCTTGATCTCATGATCCTCCGACGGTTGTTCCACCTCTGTCCCAGCCGCATCTCCCCTCGGTGCCTCTAGCTCTGATTGGGAGGGTGAACCATGTGGCCCTCCACCCGGCGAGGCAGGGAGCCCAGTCTCCCTCTCTTCTTCCACCATAGCCGGTGGAGGAGGGGCCGCAAGGTATACCTCCGACGCGGCCTCTGTCGTCACTACCGGAATTGCCGCCAACACTAAGCCGCCGCTGCCACTATACTGGCGACCGATCCAAGGGGTGCCACCCCTGGAAGGGGAGGATCTGCCGCCACCACCCTGCTCTCCCTGCTGCTCATCGTGGCATGCTGCAAAGTGGGCCTCCAAACCTCCTGCATGGGAGTTGGGGCGATGCTCGCCCCATCAGCATCCGGCCGCTGTCAAAGAAGCACAGGTCAGTTAAACTCCAAAAAACTCAATAGCAAGATCGAAAAGAAACAAAGAAAGGCATACCAGGATGTAAGCGGTACGACTCTGAAGCCCCGACTCGACGTCAACGGGCCCATAGGGCAAGGACTGCTCCCGGGCCGTGACTCACGACCCCTCGCTTCAACCAGTGGAGTCACCCCAATCGGCTCCTACTCAGCCTGTGAGTCACCATGACCATCGGCTCGGGGCACCCTGACTAGAGTAGCTGGCGGGGCATCCTTCCGCTGTGAGTCGCGCGCTGGCACCGGCCCCAACGATGCGCGGGTGCGAGCCCACTCCTCTAACCGCCTGGCTTGCTCCGTTGCGCTCGTGGCAGGCGGGGATGAGGCCGGCGACGCCACCGAAGGGCGCGATGACCGTGTCCGCTTTGCCTCCCATTCCTCGATGATGTTCGCGCTCGCAGCACGCTTCCTTGGTGTGGGAACATTGCCGCACCTCTCTACATCCTGCCCGCCGGCGGTGGACGTGGCCACAGGATCGCGATGCTGCGCTGAGGTCGCAATGACCTCCTGGCTTTTCTCCTCCTCAGAGAAGATCATGTCATCCCCCACCTCTGTGGGGTCCTCCAACTTGAGCTCTAACTCGATGTCACTCCTATTTTCCCTGGCCCGCACGCACCGGGTGATCTCCTTCTCCGTCTCATGCTTCCGCCGAGCCTCCTCGGCTTTCTTCATCTTCCTGGCATCCGCCACCTCCTTCTAGGCGGCCTACCGAGCCGCGCCCTCCGGCCCCTTCAGAAGGTGTGGTCGGGACTTGTAAGCTTCAAATCCCTACAGAACAAGCGACTCAAAATAAAAAAATAGGAAAGCAAAGGGGAAAAGAACACGGAGTAAAGAGAGGGAGCATACCAGTTTGGACACCACTGAGGAGTTAAGAGGTTCGGGCTTTGCATCGACGTTCTCTTTGGGCTTCAGCTGCAGCACCCGGTTGAGGTGACTCTAGACCTCGTCATTCGGCAGCTCCTCCGGCAATGCGCGGTCGAGGTCCATTGGGCCGCTGTACTTCCACATCGGCCGTGTCCTCTCCACCAATGGAGCAACCCGACAGCAGAAGAGGGTGTGGAACACCCGCACCCCATCTAGGCCGCACCGCACAAGCTTCTTAAGCACTGCCTCGATGATCTCCACCTTCTTCTTCTATCGATTGGCAGGGCCCCATGACCAGCTGTCCAGCCTCTCCGGCCTCCTACCAGTGAAAGGAGGGAACGGCGCCTCTGCCGGGTTCCTGATGTAGAACCATTCCCCGTGCCACCCCCGATTGGAATTGTAGGGGGTATACACGGGGTACGAGCCCCCTGCGCTTGGTTTCTTCTACAGCGCGAAGCCCCCCACTGGCGTGGTCTCGGGTGGACTCCCCACCGACAAAGTTTGCCTGGAGAACATCCGCTGAAAGAAGTCCACGTGCGGCTCCATCCCAAGGAAGGCCTTTCACATGGTGATGAAGCCGGCGATATGCAGCACCCCAGTCAGATTGAGGTGCTGCAACTCCAAACCCCACTCATTGAGGAGCCCGTGTAGGAACCAGTGCGCGGGGTATCCTAGCCCACGCTCCTAGAAAGTGAGGAAGGAAACCACCTCACCGGCCAAGGTTGCGGGAAATCCTCCCTCCTGGGAGCCCTCCAGTGCGCCCCCTCCTTCGGTGGTAGGAATCCCTTCTCAGTGAAGGCAACCAGCACTGACTCCCTCACGATGGATGACCTCCAGCTCGACATTTCACTCTGGGTTCGTGGATGGATCTGTGAGTTTTCTCCTCTCCCTCACTCTCCCCTTTTCTCTCCTAGGAACCGCCGCATCACTCAGATGCTCTTGGCGAGAAGGAAGAAAGAGAAGAGATGGCAGATGAGGAATAGACGAAGGAACGGGGCAAAAGCCCTCTCCCCTCCCCTACTTAAAAAAGGAGGCACAACAATTGGGAAAGGCATGGTGATATGGGAAAGGCGAAACAACGGGGGCAAAAAACCCTCTCCCTTCCCCATTCAATGCGGATAGGATACGATGGGATGCGCCCTGACCGATGAGATGCACCCTGCCCGGCAGAACGGTGCCTTGTCAGACGAGACGTGGCCTAGGTGTGGCCTACCACTACCACACATCGAGCGTGAGAAACAAGGCGCCACTGTGCACAGGCGGCCCTCCGCCTTCCTAGACAGGACTTGGAAAGGCCCAAGCAACATGATCTCCGCCAGGAGAGACCAACGGGCTTCCTGAGTCAATCAGACGTCTTAGGTGAACGCCGAGAGATAGGTAAAGAGGAAAGGGATGCCCCATGTGGGCCATGCTGACTCTGTCACGAACGACGAGCATGGATCCCGGTCGGACATTTCCGATTGGAGCTCTTCAGACCCTGTCACTCGAGTCATCAAGGTAATATTACCAACCCCAACTATCTCTTTATATAATCGTTCATACATATATACACGCATTCATTCCATACACCCACGCCCCTTGGATGATTCTACCTAAATCGCCCAGGGGCTCGAGGGCTAAAGCATTGCGTATGCAGTCAAATGCATCACAACACTTCGTGTTGCGTCACGAAGCGGTAGTTGCCTCATTCAACATGAGCAACGACCGACTGGGGTTCGAAGGCCGGCCCACTAAGGGCTCGAGGCCGCCTCGCATCAAATAGAGCTAGGGGAGAAAAACATAGATGAGCCTCGTGCAGCCATCACCCAGTCTGCCCCGAAGCAGATAGGGTCATCTCAACCTTCTCGTTCGATCTTAAACCTCGCTAAACCCACAAAATCTCCATCGAGGGGAGGCCAGCTGGGCCACCTGAGTCGGTCTCCAGAACGACCCAGGCATCTACTGGGTTGTAGGTTAAGGAGCAGTGGAATGCTACAAGAGGGCTATGCCGACCCCATCACGAATGATGGACCCGGATTTCACTCGATCATACCCATTACCGAGCTCACCAAGCGTGTCACTCAAGCATGGGCCATTGGGCAAGTGACATTAGCTCAGCCCCTCCGGATGTGAGAAACTAGGGATGGGGTAATGCACAAAACTCAAACCGACCCCTACCAAGCCCAACGGGGCTTAGGGGCTCAAGACACCCAAAAAAACACCTCGGCTGCGTGGGCTGCACCGACGCTAGGATCTGTGAGCTCTGTCTCGCCCGATCCCTAAACTAACTGCCTCGGCTACGCGGGCTGCACCAACGCCAGGATCCATGAACTCTGTCTCGCCCGATCCCTAAACTAACTGCCTTAGCTATGCGGGCTGCACCAACGCCAGGATCCACGAGCTCCATCTCGCCCGAAAATGCGCGCACACACGCCCACTGACAAAAACCCCTAGGTGATCCTACCCGAATCACCCAGGGGCTACACCCACAGGTGCGCTCGCGCGCACCCACTGACGAAACAAAACCTCCCTTGCTGGCAACACGAAAAACCCCACAGACGAGTCTACCCAAATCGCCTGGGAGCTCGGGGGCTGCACACGTGGGTGTGCTCGCGCGCACCCGCCATCAAGATAGAAATCCCCCAGATGATTCTACCCGAATTGCCCAGGGGCTCGGGGGCTCCTATCGGGTTCATAAACCCGGGGTCCCTTTTGGACTGGCTTCCCAACAAAGGCTCGGCCCAGCAGACAACATTGCAAATGACGCACAACTCTTGGGACAGCCCAAACACCTGAATGACAGGCCAGAAGGACAATCCAATCTCCGACCAGAAGGCCTAGCTAAGGAGGAACGGCGCTCGCTTCCGACTCTGGCCCGCCTCTCCTACCGGAAGGCCTCACAAAGGAGGAACAATGCTCGCTTCCATCACCGGCACACCTCTAGATGGCCTCTCCGACCGGAGGGCCTAGCCAAAACACCAGTTCCGACTTCGACCCACTTCTCTGATGGGGAATGCGCCGAACCCCTGCTTACAGCTCCTCTCCGACTGGCGCAATCAGAGCCGACTAGGACCAACCGATCGTGGATGCCCGCTCAGTAAGGACCAGGAAATGGATGGAGAAAGTAAGGCAGGGCAATCAGGTCAACCGCAATACCAAGGACCATACCCTGTACACCTGCAGGACAGTACCCTGCGACCTCCCTGGCATGACAGAACCCAAGCAGTGTTGTAGGCGCTGACATTTTCCCTACAGTGTTGTGGGCGCCATCAACTCCCATACTAGACAAATACGGTAAGGCTCCCCCCACATGCCTCTGGGCATCAACAGTGTTGTGGGCGCCAGCATTTACCGTACCAGGCGAACATGGTAAAAACCCCTGGCATGCCTCTCAGCATCAACAGTAGGGCAGGCACCGACGTCTGCCATACCAGAAGAAGATGACACAACCTCCCACGTGCATCTGACATTAAATAGTATTGTGGGTGCCTACCATCATCTTGTACCCACCGGCATGGGCAACAAGACTTAGTAGCATACATACTCTCTCCCTCTCACTTGTAAGGCCATCCCCTTCATCTATAAAAGGGGATGCACTCCCTCCCAACAAAGAGATCGATCAGTTCCCTTACATTGATTCATCCTGTGTAACTTTAGACACTCTAAAGTTATACCGAGAACACGCTCGAACACTTAGCACATAGCAGAGCTCCCGTCGCTCTCGGCTCTTCAGACTAGAGTCCGACCGGACCTCTTGTACCCCCCATCTTTGTCCTTCTCGTTTGTAACCCCACTGTAAACTTCAAGCACCTGGGCTCAGGAATAAGGTCACTGACCGACTCAAACTGGACATAGAGCACATTGCCTGAACTAGTATAAACCCTGTGTCATCGAGTGCTAGGCCACATCTGATCACAACGTACGGCAAACTACAAATATTTATGTGTTGGTCACTTTCTGCACCGACACTAGTCTTGTGAGGAGCAAAGGCCGCCTTGCCTTTCTTGGGGTTATAGCCCAATCCCTCTTTGTAGAGAGAAGCTCTTTGGCTACCCAAGCACATAAGCAAGAAGTCCTCACCACCATAGGCCTTAGCCAAGGTGTGAGTGAGCTTATTGACCTCCTTCTTGAGGGTCCCATTCTCAACCATTAGTGAGGCATCACAAGTGAAACCATCACTACTAGATGAGATGGAAGAAGAAGTGCTACAAGAAGAGTTAGTGGGAGCAACAATGATAGGCATAGATAATGATTCATCAATTAGGTCACAAGTTAAGCCTACATTACAAGTCTCAACATGCTTCTTCTTATTTTGTTCATTAAGCACAGAAGAATGAGCTTTTTCAAGCTTCTTATGAGCCTTGCCAAGCTTCTCATGGGCTTCCTCTAGCCTCTCATGAGTTGCTTTGAGCTCATCAAGGGCTTGCTTAAGGGATTTTACTTCCTTATTCAAGCTCTTGCATTCCCTTCTCTTAATCTCAAAGTGCTCTTTAGCATCTTCTAGCATGTTAAATAATTCATCTTTAGTGGGTTTATCATCATCACTATCACTATCATTTTCATTATCATGTTCCTTATCACTTCCATCATCACAAGTTTGTACCTTAGTGGTGTTAGCCATGAAGCATGATGGAGTGTCAAAGAGAGATGTAGGAGTCCAGAGAGCTCCCAGAGCTGCTCTGGGCCGACCAGACACGTCCGGTCACACCGGACTGGACGCTCCTAGAATCCGATCAATTTTAGCATAGAAAACCCGAGACTCGCTGGTTCACACTAGACACGTCCGGTGTGGTGACCAAACGCGTTCGGTCGCTCTCTATGACACTGCTTCGAGCTATTTCACTTTGACCAGATGCTGAACAGTAACTCATCAGCGGCCGGTCACTCCACTGACCAGAGTCCGGTCACTTTCACTTAGTCACTCACCTCAAGTCAAAATACCGAACGCGTCCGGTGTGGCGACCAGACGCATCCGGTCATTTCAGTTAGACAGCCCCAAGACTGGATGAAATACCAGACATGTCCGGTAGACATACCGGATGCGTCCGGTCACTCTATGACCAGCGCGACTAACTTGTTTTCAACTCTATCTTCTCTACCCTTGCTCAAATGTGCCAACCACCAAGTGTATCACCTTGTGCACATGTGTTAGCACATTTTCACAATGTTTTCAAGGGTGTTAGCACTCCACTAGATCCTAAATGCATATGCAATGAGTTAGAGCATCTAGTGGCACTTTGATAACCGCATTTCAATACAAGTTTCACCCCTCTTAATAGTACGGCTATCGAACCTAAATGTGATCACACTCTTTAAGTGTCTCGATCACTAAACCAAAAAGGCTCCTTCCACTTATACCTTTGCCTTGAGCCTTTTGTTTTTCTTTCTCCTTTTCCAAGTCCAAGCAATTGATGATCACCATGCCATCACCATCATCATGTCATGATCTTCATTTGCTTCACCACTTGGAGTAGTGCTACCTATCTCATAATCACTTTGACAAACTAGGTTAGCACATAGGGTTTCATCAATTCACAAAAACCAAACTAGAGCTTTCAGCTATGCCACCTACCAGTCCATCTCTCTCTCTTTCTCTCTTTCTTCCTCCGCTGCCGCCGTCGAGCCGTGCCATCAAATTACCTATCAAGCGATCACCTCCATTCAATTCATCACATCCATGGCTTCACCATCACGTCCTCTCACTGCCCGACCCCACCCAGCCTTGAAGCGCGCATGGCCAAGCTCCAATTTTGGAGTTTCCCCGCCACCGTGCCGATAAGGCCTTGTCCGGCCACGAATGTGGGCTGCCCTCCTACCGTCCCTCCTGAGCCAATTCACCTGCACCATTAGCATTGCCTTGACTCCCTCTTCACCCTGTGCGCCTTAGCCAAACCGCTACCGCCTCCCCATCATCGCTGACGTGACCGCCCCACCATGGTGCGCCATCGCACGGCTCGGCCGCACATGGCCACACCTCCTCCGCCATCCTCCACCCCAACCGTCACCTTGGCTAGGTCTACGGTAGTATACTGATGCTCCCTCGCTAGCCAGTTAGGTTCTAAGGAGCTCTAGATCATTGGGGCCGCTGCCCCGCCATTGTGGACGGCCACGCGTCACTGTAGCTCGCTCCAGCATGTCTCGCCGCTCGTGTTGCTGCTTGGTGTAGGCGGTTCGACCGTAGTTAAAGGTTGGCCCGACCGACGGGCCACCGTGTCATCACCGCCGCGCCGCCATGCACTGAGCCCCGGGGGGTGCGCGCGGGTGAAATAGGGAAAGGCCAGGGGGTTAAGTAAGAAGGTTTGAGAGAGGGGGAAATAGCGTTAGGATTTAGTTGTAATTTAGGAGAAGTGCGAGGTCTATTTTGCAAAAACGCCAGCGCGCGGGGGATTTCCCAGCCGCGGGATGTTTCGCGAGTGGGCCGGCCTCATGTGGGCTGAGCCTGTGGGCCGCTGCGTGCGCGCTGTGTCGCACGGGCCACGCTTGTGGGCCGCGCGAGAGATTTCGTTTTTCTTTTCCTAAGGAATTAGAAATAGTTTTCTAATTTAACTTTTGAGCTGATCTTTGGTAAATCATATAAAATCATGTATGTGTCCAAAAATTGTGAAATAAATTTGGTTAGGTTCCTAAAATTGTGCTCTATCTGTAGGTGTATTTAGTTCATGTTTATATGTGTTGACATTAGGGGCTATTAAATCATTTGAGGATACTTAATAATATTAAGTTAATTATTGTAGAAATTTTTGTGGTAAATTGGTGATAGCTTTAGTCATGAAATTTTTATAATAGCTTCATTGTATTATTATATGCTCACTGTAATTTTTGTAGCCTTAGAATAGATTAAACATTAGGATAGTTAAATGCTCTTTTTTTCAATATACATTAAATCATTAGTAGGAATAAAGATATATCCTTCATTTATAAAGCTAGGTGTTTTTTAGTCGAACCCAACACTTTGCTTGGTAAAGATGATAGTTAGCTTAGTACCTTAGTCATTAGAGCTAGCTTAGTAGCTTAGTTTGCGTATTCTTAGTTTAAGAGTTGCTGTTGCCTAAATGCTAAGGGTTGCATCATCATCGCATGCATGTAGAGAATGAGTTGGCGGAGATCATGACCACCGGCGATCGTGAGTTCAAGTAGATCATCGAGGAGTACGAGGAGGAGATTCTCATGTAGGAGGAGGTCCCGGAGCCACCGCTGACTGACTCAACTAGCACCACGCCTACCCAAGGCAAGCCTCGATACATAACCCCTTATTTTTTATAATCACTATTTATATATGTGATGTGCATTTACGTTATAGGAATTTTATGAAAACCACATGCATAGATATATCTGTCCTATGAGTCTTACTAGTGCAGGTTCAAGTAGATGCTATGCTTAGGTTTTTGGTAGCATGAGTAACCTGTCGTTACTCACAATAAGTGATTATTATATTTACTCTCATGATAAAATGATGAAAGGAAAAATGGAGACAGGGCAGGGATATGGTATGAGTATTGGTGGGTGTAACACATTGTGTCCCGCGGCCAACGGGGCTTAGCTTGGTTACACTATTTTCCCTATTCATGTCGATTAAGGACCGTCCATTGCTGTGGATGGTAGTCAGGTCACAGACTTATTATCCTGAGTACATAATTGCTTATGGGAGCGGGAAAGCTCGTTACGCTCTTGTCGCGGGTTCCGGCTCTTTTCTGACTGACTGATTGGAGGCGGAGAAAGGTGGAGGTCTAAGTACCATACTGAGACCAGGTCTCAAGTGTGGGGGCTTAGAGTCCAAGTTTGGATGAGGACCTAGACCCCGTGACAAGAGTGTAATGGGTTGGTCTTGTTTGTGCCTGGGGTACAAATGGGGCATGTGTTTCAGGGTACCCAATTGGGATACATTGGTTTATGAATCACCGTTTCCGTGAGATGGTATGACTTAGCTATGGTCTAGCACTATAGTAAGAACTAGAAGATGAAAGATGGTGAAATGGTTCTGATTGCTCAACCCTTGCTTGAAAGTAGAACATATGATTATCTAGAATGGTTAGTTAATGAAGTTATCATGACTGCTAATAAAACTTGACAGTAAGGATGAACTATTAGTAATGCTTTCCACAAACAAATAGAACACAACAAACCCATATTGCCTATCATATCCTTGAGAATCGGGAAACTATTCCCACTAGTCGGGTAAGTCTTGCGAGTACATTGTGTACTCAGGGTTTATTTTACCCTTGTTGTAGGTGTAGCTTGAAGAGTAGCTCTTGTGTGGAGGATTCTTCTGGTGGGCACAGATGGATCCTTGTATTGTTTCTGCTAGATCTTTATTTACATTCCGCTGTTTAATTATCGCACTCTGAACTCTGGTATTGTAATAAATAATTTTCAAGAACTCTTGTTGTATGAAATGGACTAAGTATTGAAAGCTCGTACTCATTATTGGATTCTAGATGTAAAACATGGATAGTTTCGAGTTCTCCCTTGGGGTGTGCTCGACGAAACTGACCGATGTAGCTCACTTTCGAGGTGCTTAGTGTCTAGTGGAAGACGAGGGCCTCTGAAAGTGTGTTATTTTGGGTGGTTCTGCCACAGGTGGTATCAGAGCCAATAATGAGTCTATGAGTTTAAAAACTCTTTTCAAAACCTCAAATTTGATCAACAAAAGCTTTGCGAAAAGTAAGATGCGATAAATTACGTAAATAAGTATAAGCCCTTGTATGGGGAGTACGACCCCGGATACCCACGGCAGACCACATGGGTTGCGCCCCCAGGGGCGGCCCAGCCCACAAGACGAACCCTTGCAGGGCACGACTCTGCTCGGTGCCTCCCGCAAGACATGGGGAAGATATCCTAATGATACTATGAGATCTGTTAGGATACGTATGATCCCATGATTTCTGTAATCTGTTATTACTTTCCGGTTATCTCTCAGATCTAATCGACTTGTAACCCTGCCCCCAGACTATATGAGGCGGGTAGGGACCCCCTCCAAAATCACGACATATCATACGATAGCTAATACAAACCAACAGACCATAGGAGTAAGGTATTACGTCATACTGACAGCCTGAACCTGTATAACTCGTGTGTCTCTATTGCCTTCTTGTTCTTGATCACGCGCTCCTCTGCTGATCAATCTACCTTCATGGGGAATCCCTCAGAGGACTACCGACGATATTCTGTCAACAGTTGGCGCGCCAGGTAGGGGTGTGCGTGCTGTTTCCTTGTCGAACAAGATGGCTTTTTCCGCAGGCTCTCCGTCCCTCCCACAACCCGGCTAGATCTTCACGGTCGGATCCATCTCGTGGGTCATCAATGCTAACAGAGTCAAAGAGCTCCTTGAGCCGGTGCAGATCCGTTCTGTGCCGACCACCTCCGCACCTGCAACCACAAATTCGATCTCGGATCCACTTCCGAGGTCGCCTTCATCAATGACTCGCTGCTCGCTTCCCTGTTACCATAGGAGGCACCTCAACAACGACGATCTGATCGAATCCATCGATCAGGTCGGTCTAAAGCTCGCCGATTGCCTCTCTGTCGTCGAGTCGGCTCTACACACTTTCGTTCAGGCCCAACCACTCTCCGATCCGGATCTATCAGAAGCTGCTCGGCAAACTCTGTGGGTTACAACCCTACCTTTTGGGCTTGCCAACACCACTGCTACATACCAAGATGCCCTAAGGGGCAAATTCGCCGACCAGTTGGAGGATATCCATCCTCTCGCCGACCAGATCGCCGACCAGCTCCCACCGACGGTCAACATGATGCACGCCAGCCGATGCCCTGGAGCATCCCTCCAAACCATCTTGGAGGAAAGTCCGGACTCTGAATCTCAGGGCTCCACGGAGACCCTCGCCGAAACCTTCACCGAGCAACCCCCTCTCCTGCCGTTTTGGGGTGGCGCAATCTTCAACGTCAGCATTGACAGCCCCCCTCAGAATGGCGAAACCGATGAGGAATGCGCCGCTCATGAAAACATGAACGTCAATCACGCACAGCGCCGTGAAAATGAGCGCGCCCTTGCGATGGCTGAGGTCGCTCGTGACAACCAATTCGACTCGCAAGGGAGGCCGCTCCATCGCAACCTTGACGAAGAGTTTCTCTGTGTCGATGGCCACGACATCTACAAAACTCCAAGCGCTAACTTGGCCGTGGCCGCCAACGAGCTTGCCCGGCTCCCGCAAACTCCCGAGGTCGCCAAGGTCACCACCATGCTCAAAGCGGCGCACTACCAGGTCAACGAGATCCGCTAGGATCAAAGACCTTCGTGCTTGACAAGCACAATTCATCAATTAGCTGCGCCAAGATCCAATCGCTGCCCTAGCCAAAGCCATTTCGCCGACTAGTCACTGCCCCTCCAGGGTGGAGCAGGGGGCCACCGCGTCGAGCACCATCGCCAGCACGATTAGGAGGTCGAACAGGACGCTCAAGTGCACCTCAGTAATATCCGGGATGCACGACGGCGTATCAAGCAACGTCGTTTCGGTCGCCACGAAGATGAAGTACGCCACCGCCAGGAGTACGAGCAAGAGTATGGTAACCTAGACTCAGCTCTGGAGCTGATCTCCACCGGCAACGCTGTAGACGATGGAGCCAGCAACCCCGAAGGACCTCTAGCATTCACCAGGGCGCTCCGAACACTCTAGTGGCCACGTGGCTTTAAAATCACTAGGGTCGAGCCCTATGAAGGAAGGATGAACCCAACCCAGTGGCTGTAGGCTTACGCCACTACTGTCCGCGCCGCCGGAGGCGACACCAACATCATGGCAAACTACCTCCCTGTCATGCTCACGCCGGCCGCCATGAGTTGGTTCACAAGCCTTGCCCTGGACTCCATTGGATCTTGGGAAGAGCTGAAGAAAGTCTTCACCGACAACTACATGGCTACGTGTACGCGACCGGGCACCAAGCACGATCTCAACCGTATCACCCAAAAGCCATCCGAGCTCCTCCGCAGCTACATCCGACGCTTCTCTGAGATGAGGAATTCTATCCCCAATATCACGGAAGCTGAGGTCATCACCGCCTTCGTTCGAGGACTTCACCACCGCGAGCTCTGGCCCAAGTTCAACCGCAAGCCACCTACAGGCATCGGCGAGATGATCACGACCGCCAACCAATACGTCGACGCCGAGGAAGCGGAGGTGCATTTTAATGAAGATACAGGCACAAATCGCCCGCCTCACCGCTACGACGACCGCACTGACAACAGACGCCACAACGATCGCCGCTACGACGACCGCAACTTTTACCGGGACAGTGGCCGTGATCGGCCAGAAGGATCCAAGCCCGGTCAGAATCGCGCGCTAGCCAGACCTCTTCGTCGTTGCCGTCAATGAGCCTCGCGCCAAACGCAACT
Source organism: Miscanthus lutarioriparius (assembly GCA_904845875.1). Lineage (NCBI taxonomy): Eukaryota > Viridiplantae > Streptophyta > Magnoliopsida > Poales > Poaceae > Miscanthus > Miscanthus lutarioriparius. The sequence continues at coordinate 88,556,235 of CAJGYO010000006.1, forward strand.
ATGACGAGCAGTACAAGAAGATCCTCGATGGACCGTGCCCCCTTGTAACATCCCAGATGTTAAAAAGTAATTAAGAAGGTGATCATGTCATCATTATGCATAATCATCATGCATCAACTCATGAATGCATTTCAGGTTTATATTATAGTATGCAAATGTTATTTTATGGAGTGTTTTATATATTACCTGAAATAATGTTAATAATAATGATTAAGAAACTTTGTGAATCTTGATGTGGGAATCTTTTAAACAAGTCAAATTCTTCCTTAGTAAAAGTTTTATAATTTTTGTTGCAATGCTTGGTGTGGACCATGTTTTATGATATGTGTTGACTTGTATGGATGAATCAATTTCAAAACATTTGTGTTTAATTGGATTTCCGAAAACCCGAATTTCCAGCATTTAAGTTTACCCTGGAAAACCCATTTCGAAATCTAAGCACATTTGGGGGTTGAGCTTAAAAGCAAAAGTGTATGGCTTGTCGAGATGTACAAAGTTGGTTTTTGGAGTTTTCAAAGTTGTTTTATAAAATTTGGAGTAATTTGAAAAGGTGTAATTCTTTAAATGTCCCCTTTTTGAATTCAAATTTGCATTTCAAAATGTAGACCGAATTAGGGGGTGGTTATAAAAGCAAAGTTGTAGAACTTTGAATTTTGAACAACTTTTATTTTGGTAGATTTTTGAGTTGCCACATAAATTTGGGAGAAATTTGGGTTTTAAAATGAGTGGCAATTCTATAATTTCGGTGAACAGTAACCGCGGAAGCCACCTCACCGTCGGTGATCTTTGATCGTCTTCCAGTCGTCGCGGTGGCTGCCTTCGGCTCTGCGCTGGCTTGGAGAAGTTGCTGCGCGTCGTCTTCATGTCCGTGGCTGAGCTTTAAAGCCAAGTGCCGACGCCGTCTCTCTCTTTTCTCTCTTAGGACCGACGCCGGCTGAGCTTTCTTTGCCGGTGAAATTCATCGCCGATGATCAACCATCACCCAATAGCTCGCTCACCCAGCTTCGCCTGCTCCATGTGCTGCTCCCTCATCCTTATGCGCTACTGCTATCTGCCGGAATCGCCTGTCCGCTCAAATTTCACCGCGACCAGCCGCCATGGCTGCCGAGCTCGCCTTCACCGTGGCCGTCCTACTCCGGCTGCTCTCGCTCCTTTCTCTCTCTTGTTTTGCGCTTACCTTTGTGCCGTGATGCTCGCAAGCAAGCTGGTTGCTCGTCTTATCCTCAGGACACGTCGGAGCGCGGCCTGCCGCCATGTTCGCCGCTGCAGATCACCGGTGCACGTGGGCAGCCCTTCACCGGCCATCTCCGGCAACAATTCGTCCACACACGGGTGTGCACAGGTCCTTGCTTGCTCCAGCACCTCTCCTTCGCCGCCTGTGAGCGTCATCCGGCCGAAAATCAAGTTTCTCCGGTGTCCTCTGTTCTTCAATCGCGATCAGGGACCTCGGCTTAGAATTCGGGAATAGGGAGGGGCCTTTCTGTGAACCGCAGACTCATGTGAATAGTGCCTTTTGGACTTGTTTGCTTTGAAATTTGCTGAACTTTGATAATTCGTACAAAACCATAGAAAAATCATAAAATAACAAATGGGGACTTTTTGGAATCCTTGTGAAATTTCCTATGCAACAGATCAAAAATATGTCATGTTTTTGTTTAAAGTTTTAGCTGTAAAAATGAATTTGTGCAGTTAGGGTTTTAATGCTAGTTGTATTTGTCCTTTTTCATAACTACAGATGTAGGGCTTCAAATGAAGTGAAATTTTTATGACATGCTACTCATGTGATGTTTGATATGTGATAAAAATTTCATGGTCATTGGTTGTTGTATTAGTGAGTTAATAATTATTTTTCTTGCAATTGTTGTTTTGGGACAGTTTGGATTACATCATGATAATGATGTTTTCCAGGAAACTTGTTAATAACAAAGTTGTAAATAATTCATGTATCTAGCTGCTGTTAAAATTTGGTGGTATTTGGCCTTGTGGGATGTGAGTTATGCCTGTTTAAAGTTGGGTTTCAGAAATGGCTGCTCTCTGTCAATTGTGGACCAGTTTCTGTAAATGGGTATATTTGACTTAGTTAACTGGAGAATCATGCTAAGATGATTAAAGATGAGTTGTAGAAAATTTCATAAGCTTTCCAGAATGTCTTGTTGCATGGCTATTGGATTTGTATAACTCTAGTTATGATCCAAACATGAAGCTATTGTTTTCAGTCCAGAAATAGACATATACTAGTTGTGGTTGTTTACTCCATGTGTTGCTAAGTATGGCTTATGCCCTTGTGGATGGTCAAGTTATGATACTTGTGACCTTGTTAAACTTGTGTCATGATTGATGTGCTTGATCTCTATAGTTAGTTGTGTGATGTTAGTTAAATAGCTATTGGTGTCTATGTCTTGCATAATCTTGTGTTTGTCTTGATATGCTTATGTTCGCCCTTTAGTTAATAATTCTAAATGACTTAATTAAGAATTTCATTAGTAAATGCATGTTAATAAACTTGATTGCTTCTTCGATGCAACCTCTTGGGTAAAAAGTAAAAGTTATACATTTCCTTGTATATTGTTTATACATGTCTTTTCATGATGAAGCTTTAGTTGGTAAGCATGTATGATAAGTGAACCTTTGACTTGTTAGAAGAACGACTAAAAATGCTTTATGATAATTACTTGCAATTGTACTGTGAAGGAAAGTTGTATTCAAGTTAGTTAATCCTTTATGTTTTCACCAATGCACCTCCATGCATCATGTCATACAATCCATCATGCTAAAGCATGTATTATTTATTTACGTGTAGTGCATACGTGAGTGAGAAGGTTCGCGTTGACCAATCTTCGGATGAGTGTCATCATTCAATGGTGCTCGTGTTGATCAAGTGTTGGAGAAGGTTCATCCATCAATGGTGATGCTATCCAGTCTAACTCCATAATCTCTCTGTGGAACTAACCTTTTCTGCCGACCAAGGCAAGCCCCGGATGCATTTAAACCTACCTTATGTTTTACAAAGTTATATCACTTTTGCTTTTCAATACTGCATTAAGTAATTAGGAGTTGAGTGAAAACCTAATTGGTGCATTACCAACCTTGTTTTTCCATATCTACCTTGTTACCAGTTTTAATTCGTATATGCCTAGTTATGCTTAGCTATGCTTAGAACGATGAAAGTCGGGTGATTACCTATCACCTGTGAATTTTAAATGGATCTTTGGTTACGCTTGGTTACTTATGTTATCATGAGATGGGCATGTGAAGTAATAAATCTAGACCGGGCGGACTCGGTGAAGGGGAGCCACAAGACATGGAGGTCTTGTGAGCGGGATCTTTCTACCTGTGTCGATTAAGGCCCGTCCGTTGTTGAATTGCATGAGGTGAGACTTTGTAGTACTAACCACATACTCCGGTAAGCCTTAACTTGGCTATTCTATTACGAGAATGGCTACTCGCGCACTGGGAGTGGAGAGATGGCGGGAATAGCATGTACCCACGTGGCAATGGGCTGGATTGGTGGAGTACTGTATTCTCGGGTTGCGCGGACCCGTTCTTGTTTTAGAGGATCCGAGGTTAGGTTGATATATGTAAGTCGGGGACCTGCATATGTCGTGTGGTCTGGAATCCCAAGCTGGGTTTAATCGGTTTAAATCGTCGTTGCTCCTCGGTTATGGAGACTCAACTCACTTTTCATCATCGTAGTTAATAACTGAAACTTGAGCTAGATTTGAGAAAGAGTTTGGTATGAAGTTCATGGTCTCATTACGGATCATGGCAGATTCATATGTGGTTCTTATGAAGTTTTAAATGTTGATATGAAGAATTTTGTTAAAGAGCTTTTACGCAAAAGAACTTTGATTATTGCTAAAGCCATACCTTGAATCCCTGAGCCTACATTCCTGAGTTCTATCAGTTTTTATTTCGGTTAAGTCTTGTTGAGTACTTTTGTACTCAGGGTTCGTTGACCCTTGTTGCAGGTGAGGCACATGAGTAGGTCTGCTTTGGACCGTGCTGCATGACTGTTGTTCAATGCGATGACGATAAGTAAATGCATGGCCCTTGGGCAGGGCAATCTATTTGTGTGTTTGTATTATGTTATAATACCACTCCACTACTATGTTTTGTAATAATTATTGAACTTAGTTGTAAGGTTTGAAACTACTGTTTTGTAAACTAAGTTAATGTAAGACTTCCGCTGATTTACTCTGGTGTAGATATTTGAATAAATGTTGTAATACTGCAATGACTCTGTAATGTGATCCTGCTCAGAAATCGTGGATGATTCGGGGTTTTCCGAGGACACCCGACGGTCTTCTTAAGTTACCGGGAACATATGCATAGATGTCAAAGGTCGTTGGATAGTGACAGGTGCATGTGGGCCCTATAATTTAGGAGGTTCTACCACAGAATGGTATCAGAGCGATCGTTACAAAGTCTTTGTTGTATTGTTTTATAAAACTTTAAAATGATTTGGGACAAATAAATATAACATGTTAATTTGATCCAAATTGCTTTCGACTTATCTTATTTCATTCTCGCCACTTTGTGTGGTAGAGTGGTAATCTTATTATGCCCTATATAATAAGAACCATTGTTTATGTACCTTAGGAGTTTTGATGTTTAGTAACGTAAGAACCATTCATGCATCGTGTCATTAATAAAACACTGCACATATTCCAGTTATAATCATTCATATGAAGTTGAAATATAATGATGTTTAAAACTTCCTCCTTCCATTCAGAGAATGGCTATTACTTGTTATAGCTATTTTGTCCCAATGAATCTGGTCATGTACCAGGTTTTGCTAGTAAACCACTCTTTGATTGTACTTGCTCATAAGTTCCACATCTTTGGGAATTTATTGATGTACTTTAAATTTTTTCTCTCCCATCTACTCAATGTTGAAACTTGGGACTAATCCTTGAATTCTGAAACCTATGCATGTGTCATGTCTTGGTCTCTCCTAATGAAACACATGCTAGTTCCTTGATCTTGCTAGCTTGACATGTGTTACTTGTGAGTTACTTTAGTTGTGCCCTATGGTGGTGCCATGATCCATGATTTACGGTGCCGCATCGAAACCTGGGGTCTCCTGTGGACTACAGCCATAAGGAAATATTGCTGGGCGCTCACTGGTATCGAGGTCTGCGGTCATGATCTATTATAGCTCCGCAATTAATGTGATTCACTCATCTTGGAACTCTGATTTGGAATTCATGTTCCATCATTCCATTGAAGTTACTAAATCCTTTGTCCCTTACAACTGTCTTTTCATCTCGTTTATAATTTCAGTCAACTCTTGTTGTTTTATGAACAACTTGAATGTTTATGTGTTTGACACATTTTCTTTTCCATTACTTACCCTAGGACTTTAAAATCTCGGGACGAGATTTCTTTAAGGGGGAAGGATTGTAACATCCCAGATGTTAAAAAGTAATTAAGAAGGTGATCATGTCATCATTATGCATAATCATCATGCATCAACTCATAAATGCATTTCATGTTTATATTATAGTATGCAAATGTTATTTTATGGAGTGTTTTATATATTACCTAAAATAATGTTAATAATAATGATTAGGAAACTTTGTGAATCTTGATGTGGGAATCTTTTAAACAAGTCAAATTCTTCCTTAGTAAAAGTTTATAATTTTTGTTGCAATGCTTGGTGTGGACCTTGTTTTATGATATGTGTTGACTTGTACGGATGAATCAATTTCAAAACATTTGTGTTTAATTGGATTTCCGAAAACCGGAATTTCCAGCATTTAAGTTTACCCTAGAAAACCCATTTCAAAATCTAAGCACATTTGGGGGTTGAGCTTAAAAGCAAAAGTGTAGGGCTTGTCGAGATGTACAAAGTTGGTTTTTGGAGTTTTCAAAGTTGTTTTATAAAATTTGGAGTAATTTGAAAAGGTGTAATTCTTTAAATGTCCCCTTTTTGAATTCAAATTTGCATTTCAAAATGTAGACCGAATTAGGGGGTGGTTATAAAAGCAAAGTTGTAGAACTTTGAATTTTCAACAACTTTTATTTTTGTAGATTTTTGAGTTGCCACATAAATTTGGGAGTAATTGCGGTTTTAAAACGAGTGGCAATTCTGTAATTTCGGTGAACAGTAACCGCAGAAGCCACCTCACCATCGGTGATCTTCGATCGTCTTCCAGTCGTCGCGGTGGCTGCCTTCGGCTCCGCGCTGGCTTGGAGAAGCTGCTGCGCATCATCTTCATGTCCATGGCCGAGCTTTAAAGCCAAGCGCCGACGCCGTCTCTCTCTTTTCTCTCTTAGGACCGACGCCGGCTGAGCTTTCTTTGCCGGTGAAATTCATCGCCGATGATCAACCATCACCCAATAGCTCGCTCACCCAGCTTCACCTGCTCCTTGCGCTGACTCCCTCATCCATATGTGCTACTGCTATCTGCCGGAATCGCCTGTTCGCTCAAATTTCGCTGCGACTAGTCGCCATGGCCGCCGAGCTCGCCTTCACCGTGGCCATCCTACTTCGGCTGCTCTCCCTCCTTTCTCTCTCTTGTTTTGCGCTTACCTTTGTGTCGTGATGCTCGCAAGCAAGCTGGTTGCTCATCTTATCCTCAGGACATGTCGGAGCATGGCCTGCCGCCATGTCCGCCGCTGCAGATCACCGGTGCACGTGGGCAGCCCTTCACCGGCTATCTCCGGCAACAATTCGTCCACACACGGGTGTGCACAGGTCCTTGCTTGCTCCAGCACCTCTCCGTCACCGCCTGTGAGCGTCATCTGGTCGGAAATGAAGTTTCTCCAGCGTCCTCTGTTCTTCAATCGTGATCAGGGACCTCGGCTTAGAATTCGGGAATAGGGAGGGGCCGTTCTGTGAACCACAGACTCATGTGAATAGTGCCTTTCATCATCGTAGTTAATAACTGAAACTTGAGCTGGATTTGAGAAAGAGTTTGGCATGAAGTTCATGGTCTCATTACGGATCATGGCAGATTCATATGTGGTTCTTATGAAGTTTTAAATGTTGATATAAAGAATTTTGTTAAAGAGCTTTTACGCAAAAGAACTTTGATTATTGCTAAAGCCATACCTTGAATCCCTGAGCCTGCATTCCTGAGTTCTATCAGTTTTTATTTTGGTTAAGTCTTGTTGAGTACTTTTGTACTCAAGGTTCGTTGACCCTTGTTGCAGGGGAGGCTCATGAGCAGGTCTGCTTTGGACCATGCTGCATGACTATTGTTCAATGCGATGACGATAAGTAAATGCGTGGCCCTTGGGCAGGGCAATCTATTTGTGTGTTTGTATTATGTTATAATACCACTCCACTACTATGTTTTGTAATAATTATTGAACTTAGTTGTAAGGTTTGAAACTACTATTTTGTAAACTAAGTTAATGTAAGACTTCCGCTGATTTACTCTGGTGTAGATATTTGAATAAATGTTGTAATACTGCAATGACTCTATAATGTGATCCTGCTCGAAAATCGTGGATGATTCGGGGTTCTCCGAGGACCCCGACAGTCTTCTTAAGTTACCGGGAACATATGCATAGATGTCAAAGGTCGTTGAACAGTGACAGGTGCATGTGGGCCCTATAATTTAGGAGGTTCTGCCACACCCCTTCCACAAGAACGCCAAACACAAGAGGCAAGATTGCTTCGGCTTGGCCAAGGAATTCTAGAACAAAAAGCTCGACGACGACGCCAACGGTGGGAATGGAGGCCGCCGACCACCTAGGGGCAATGGCAATGCCTTCTAGGATCATGACAAGGTGGTTGCCACCATCTTCAGGGGCCTCGCCTCCGCCGAGAGCAAAAGAGAATGGAAGCTCGCCACCCGACGAGTGCTCGCCGTCAATTAAGAAGAAACCACCGCCAACCCCAGCTATCGCCCATGGTCCGAGGTCCCCATCACCTTCAGCAGGGCCGACTAGTGGGCGGACATACCCTACACAGGGCGTTTCCCACTCGTCCTCGACGCAACCGTCCATAAGGTGCTTTTCAAAAAAGTCCTCGTGGATGGTGGGACCGCTTTGAATCTACTCTTCGCTGGGGCCCTAAAGGAGTTGGGCCTCGGGACAACAGATCTCACACCCTCGGATTCCTCCTTCTGGGATGTGGTACCTAGCAGGGCATCCAGACCGCTTGGAGAGATCACCCTACCAGTACAGTTCGGCACGGCAAGCAACTACCGCGTTAAGCATATCAACTTCTACGTCGCTGATTTCAACACCGCCTACCATGCCATACTTGGTCGGCCAGCTCTAGCCAAGTTCATGGCCATACCACACTATGCATATCTGGTAATGAAGATGCCTTCGCCTATAGGAGTCCTGACTCTATGGGCCAACCTCTCCGTTGCCTATGAATGCGAGACAGAGAGTCTCGCTCTCGCCGAAGCCACCGATCTCTCCATCCAGATGGCTAGTGTGGTCGCCGAAGCCACGACAACGCCCGCCGATGACATGTAAATCCTAGAGCTGGAGCTTCCTCGGGCCTCCGCCAAGTCCAAGGAAGTCAAGGAGGTCAGCCTCGGCCTCGATGACCCCTCCAAGACCGTGAAAATTGGGGCTCACCTTGACCCCAAATAGGAAAGCATGCTCGTCTCCTTCCTATGTGCAAACGCCGACATGTTTGCATGGAGACCTGCAGACATGCCAGGGGTACCGCGGGAGAAGATCGAGCACTCCTTGAATGTCTCGCCGACCGCCAAACCGATCAAGCAAAAACTCCGCCGATTCGCGCCAGACAAGAAGGAGGCTATTAGGGTAGAAATAAAACGGCTTTTAGCTGCCGGATTTATAAAAGAAGTGTATCATCTAGATTGGTTAGCTAATCCTGTTCTCGTTCGAAAAAAGAATAAAGAATAGAGAATGTGTGTAGATTATACTGATCTTAACAAACACTGCCCTAAAGACCCCTTCGGCCTGCCTCAGATAGACGAGGTTATAGACTCCACCGCCGGCTGCGAACTGCTCTCCTTCCTTGACTGTTACTCTGGCTATCATCAGATCTCCCTCAAGGAAGAAGACCAGATCAAGACGTCGTTCATCAAGTCTTTCGATGCATACTGCTACACCACTATGTCCTTCAGACTCAAGAACGTCGGGGCAACCTATCAAAGGGCCATCTAGATGTGCCTCGACCAACAGATCGGCCACAATGTCAAAGCCTACATCGATGACGTGGTCATCAAGACCAAAACTGCCGATGATCTTATCGCCGACCTTGAAGAAACTTTCTCCAACCTAAACAAGTACCGATGGAAGCTGAACCCTTCAAAGTGCATCTTTGGAGTTCCATCCAGTATACTGCTGGGCTACATCGTCAGCACTCGAGGCTTCAAACCAAACCCTGACAAGGTCTCCGCCATCACCAACATGAAATGACCAACATGTGTCAAGGATATACAGAAGCTTACAGGCTGCATGGGTGCGTTAAGCCGCTTCATCTCACACCACGGCAAAAAGGGGCTGCCTTTCTTCAAGCTCCTCAAGGCCTCTGAGCGTTTTTCCTGGTCGGAGGAGGCAGACACAGCTTTCGAGCAGCTCAAGTTGTTCTTAACAAAACCTCCGATCATGATGGCGCCACAACCAGATGAAACTCTGCTGATCTACATCGCCACCACTTCTCGCGTCGTCAGCACAGCTATTGTCGTCGAGCGTGAGGAATCCGGGCACGCCTACAAGGTGCAACGTCCAGTATACTTCATTAGTGAGGTACTTAATTAGCCCAAAACTCATTATCCTCAGGTACAGAAGCTGTTATACGCAATTCTAATTATGTCGCGCAAGCTCCGACACTACTTCGAGTATTACAAGATCGCCGTGGTCACTAAGTTCCCTTTGGGGGACATTCTCCACAACAAAGAGGCCAACGGCCGCATCATTAAGTTGGCTATTGAGCTCGACACTTACTCCATTGAATTCAGAAGCAGACCCACCATTAAGTCATAGGCGCTTGCTGATTTCGTCGCTGAGTGGACCAAGATCCAAGAACCCATTGCCGCCACTTGCCCCGAGCACTGGATAATGTACATCGATGACGCCCTCAACATCAATGGTGCTGGTGCGGGCATTCTGTTCATTACGCCGACCAAGGATAAGCTCCGTTATGTTCTCTGGATACACTTTCCGGCCTCCAACAACACCACGGAATACGAAGCATGTCTCCATGGTCTACGAATAGTCATCGAGCTCGGCATCAAATGTCTTATGGTGTACGGGGACTTTGCACTGGTTATCAACCAGCTCAACAAAGACTGGTCCTATTCCAGTGAGAAGATGGACGCATACTACGCCGAAATCAGGAAGCTTGAAGGGAAGTTCTACGGTATCGAGTACCACCACGTGGTACGAGATCAAAATCAACCAGCCAACTAGCTCTCAAAGATAGGTTCGTCTTGTGCCGCGGTTCCGCTGGGGGTCTTCGTGCAAGATCTTCTGGTGCCATCCATTAAAGAAGAGAAGGAAGTTGAAGAGGTTCCCCCTACCGAGCAGTTGGTACCTACGGTACCTTCACCGGTCACCGATTGGATGGAGCAGTTCATCAAATACCTCACCAGCGCCGAAGTACCCGCTGACAAGACTAAAACCGAACGCCTAATTTGCCAAAGTAAGCATTACGTGCTGGTAGATGGTAACCTGATGAGGAAAAGCGCCAAGGAAGGGATACTGTAGAAATGCATCATCCAAGACGAAGGAGTGAAGCTACTTTTCAAAAATCACTCTGGTTCCTATGGCAATCACGCGGCTTCGAGAACCCTGGTCGATAAAGCTTTTCGAGCAGGTTTTTACTGGCCCACGCCATCTCCGATGCAGAAGACCTCGTTCGACGATGCGAGGGATGCCAGTTTTTCGCCAACCAAATACATGTACCGGCACAAGAATTGCAGACCATCCTAGCTTCCTGGCCTTTCGCATGCTAGGGACTGAATATGATCGGGCCTTTCAAGCCTACGCCAGGTGGATTCAGGTACATCTACATCGCCATCGACAAATTCTCCAAGTGGATCGAGTACAAACCGCTTGTCTCGGCTACCGTGAAGAAAGCAGTCGAGGTCTTTGAAGATATTATCCATAGATTCGGTCTCCCAAACAGCATCATCACCGACCTTGGAACCACGTTTACTGGCCATCATTTTTGGGACTTCTGCGAAGACCGGTGCATGTCCATTAAATATGTCTCTGTTGCCCATCCAAGAGCCAATGTCCAGGTTGAACGGGCGAACGGCATGATCCTTGACACCCTAAAAAAGAGGCTATATCAAAAAGAAGAAAGGCATCTAGGCAGATGGCTCAAGGAACTACCAGCTGTGGTCTGGGGATTACGCGCTCAAGCTAGTCGCAGCACCGGTGTGTCTCTATATTTTTTGGTTTATGGCTCGGAGGCTGTACTGCCAGCGGATGTTGCCTTCCGAGCACCTAGGGTGAAAAACTATGATGAGCAAGCCGTAGCTATTCGGACAGAGGACGTTGATAGGGCCAAGGAGGAATGCTTGATCTCCTGTGTCTGCATAGCCAAATACCTAGAAGGTTTGCAGAGATACTACAACCGCAACGTAAAAGGTCATTCATTCACCGTCGACGACCTCGTTCCCCGCAGGAAACAAAAAACCGAAGGGTTGCACAAGCTTTCTTCCCCTTGGGAAGGGCCTTACGTCGTCAAAGAGGTCACCCGACTAGGGTCTTACTACCTATGTGACTTAGACGGGATCGATGTTCCCGATTCATGGCACATCGAGCACCTTATACATTTCTATCCTTGAAACGCTCCAGATATGTACTCTCCACTTTATGATGAATAAAGTTTTGTTCTCCATAATTTGTCTCCATTTTTTCTCCATTAACTTTCGATCTCCGCATACGGTCACCGAGCATTACGATACTCCATAACGAGCTCCAATACAAAATCGCCGAACGGTTTTCTCCAAAATCGCCAAACAATTTCTCCAACATCGCCAAACGGTTTTCTCCAAAATTGCCGAACAATTTCTCCAAATCGCCGACCACGATTTCGCCGAATACAGTTCTCCAAATCTCCAAAATCGCCGAACATTTTCTCCAAAGCGCCGACACATTTTGCGTCAAAAATCGCCGAATAAGTTTTCTCCAAATCACCAAACACGTTTCCTCCAAATCGCCAACGTACCTCGCTAAACAAGTTTCTCCAAATCGCCGAACACTTTATTCTTAACCTCTAAGATATTTCGCCGATCAGCGAGCAGCCTACTTTCTTTTCTGTTCTCTTCGGAGAAGACCCTGCCTCCGATCTTTCCCTACACGTGCCACGGGCTCTACGCTATGCGTTATGGGTGGTCGGTTGTGGTTCCTTGGTCATGTCTATTTCTCCTACACGTGCATGGGCTCCGCGCTCAACATTATGGATTATGGGCTATCCAAGGCCGAGAGTTCAGAGCAGAACTAATTGCTCGGTCGCCGCTTATACTACCTCTATCTCCAAGTTAGTACAACAACCGCCGAGCAGCACATGTTCCGCGTTGTCTTCTATGGAGAAGACCCAGTCATCGATCTCTCCCTACACGTGCCACGGGCTCCGCACTCTGCGTCATGGGGGGTCGGCTGTGGTTCCTGGGTCACGCCTATTACTCCTACACATGCACGAACTCTGCGCTCGACGTTATGGACTACGGGCTGGCCAAGGCCATAGAGATCAGTAGCAAACCAACTGCTCGGACGCTACTTGAACTACGCATAATCACGTCAGGATTAAAACCACGAAGATTTTTTCACCGAAATACAAGCAAACTGCATATGCATGCACCTTGTGACATTTCTTCGATAAATAATTGTTTCTTGCGCTTTCGCGTGTTCTAACTACACTGCCTAGAAATTACAGATGATGTCAGCCAAGCAGATCATTGTGCTTCGCCATTGCCGTCCGTCTCACCGAACAGGTCTATATCGCTGGCCAACTTCTTCACTGCATCTTCCACCTCATCCTCCAGCTACTGGGTCTCCACTTCGCTTAGTCCCTCGGCGTACCCGCCCCCTATTGTCTGAAGGTTAGTGGCTGGATAGTGGGACCAAACTACAGCAAGGGTGTGGATAGCGGCGGAAACAACGGTATCGCGGTTGAAGCTCTCCCACGCCGTCTTGCATCTTTCGATGACGATGTCTGGGCACGGCGGCCTACCGTCGGGCTGAGGAGCCACTTCTGGTTCGACGCAGTCAAGCACTGGTTTTATTCCGGCAACCACGGCATCAAACTTGTCCTTTTGGGTCTGGGCATCCTACTCCAGCACATCGAATTGTGCCTTAACCCTACGGCGGTAGTCTGCAAGTATTACAGAGCTCCACTAAGCAAGAAAGTTACTTCATCAGTAACCCCAACCAAGGAGTACTCACCGTCCAGCTCCTCGGCCAGCTTGTTTGCTCGCCCTGTTTCTTTCTCCTTCTCCTCTCGGAGTTGTTCAAGGGCCTGGCATAGCTATCCGAGCTCCACATCTTGCTCTACAAGTACAACAATTGACACCAAAAGTAGGCGTTTTCAACTATGCAAAGCACTTTCGCCGATCATACATACCTTTCTTCTATTCGAGATTTTTCTGTAGCTGTTCCAACCGCTCGGAAGCATCCTTTAGTTGTGTGGAGGCAGTGGCCAGCGGCTCGGACTTGCTCCTCAGTTATTCTTTCATAGCCGCCAGCTGCTCAGATAGGACTCCCCTCTGGTGTTCCAGGTTCCGCGCATTGGACTCAACGAGGTCTCGCTCCCGCCAGGCCCTTTGGGTGTTCCTCTCAAGAGGTTCACCGCCTCCTTGAGTTTTTGGTTCTCCTCGGCGAGGGGCTCCATCCTCTTTATCAACTGGTGCTAGTGCTCGACAGTCCGAGTTATCCCCTAGAAATGCACAGTAATAATGACGGAATTCGATCTCCAACGTCAACAACGAATACTCAGGATTCAGTATTAACCTCGATTTGTTTTATTACTCCACCGAGGGCGGATTTCAGCCTCCTCATCTCCTTGGGGGTGTCCTCTTCCTCAACAACTACCACTTTGTCACCGCGCTTGTGAAGGATTCGGATGGATTGGGTTCGAGGTTTAGCACGAACAATCTCCTCCACCTCATCCTCCTCTTCCGCAGCAGTGGGAGACACCACCGGGGGGCTCTGTGCCCGGACAGCGGGTTTGACCATGCCCTGACGAAGCCTCATGGGGCACTGTTAGCTCCTCGGGCGCTAACGGTCTAGTCGACCCGAGACTCTGTTGCTTCGCTAGCAACTCCAGCTTTAGCTCCTGAGGGCCCGGCAGTACCCGTCGTTGCTTCAGGTATTGTCGCTGACCCATCCTCCGCCGACGCCGACCTCTCACCGTCTCCAATACCACCCATAGCGGTGGTTGACTCTTCCGTCGGCTACTGAGCACCCGAGGACCCCAACATGGGGGCCGCCGGCGTTCCCTCCGCCCCGGGATCCGTCCGAAGGCTACTCATCAGTCTGGGCAAAAGGGTCCAGACCCTCCATATGCCTGCACTACATCAGAACATTTGGTCAAAAGCAAAAAAAAAAAGATAGCAAAGTAACTCCAGCGCGAGGATACTGACCGTTTGGTCTGTCGATGCACTTTTTTGAATCGACGATGCCTGCTTGAGCCTCCAGGTGTGGCTATGGGGTCAACCCCCGTGCTCTGGGGTGGAGGTCTCGCCTCCTCCTCAGTCGGCCTCTGCTCTGCCTGCTGCCCCGGGGTTTCCTCCACCCGTCGCTCCGGATTTATCTCCGCCTATCGCCTGCTCAGTGGGGATTTCTGTCGCCTGCTGCTCAGGGATTTCTTCGTTTCCCCATGATTGCTCTTCCACGCGTGTGCTGTGTGGAGGCGCCTGCACGCTCCGAGGTGGAGCAACTGGATCTTCATCGTCATCCGACCACTCGATCACCGCGGCCCTCCGCGTTCGAGTGGTCTGGTCGCCACCAAGCAAGATGCCGCCTAGTTTGAGGGGAGCGGCAGCTGCCGTCTTTCTCTTTTTCTGGGCTGGCTCATCTGCCGCTGCCCTCTTTCCCTGGATTTTCTCTGTCACAGCGGGCGAATCCTCCATCCGACCAGCGTTGGTGCCTCTGGATTCTGACGAGGTGCTGGCCGCATCTTCCTCAGGCCGAGCCGGTGGCCGGGCATCTACTCCCCTCAGCCAATCACCCCTCGGCATGTTGGAGAAGTACACCGCTCTTTCCTACGAATGGATCATTGCATAAGTGAATCAGGTCATTGCTCGGCAATGCTTCAGGATTAAAGGTATCAGGAATAAAAACGAGATGATTACCTTAGGAGGCGGGTTAGTACAGTTGAAGGCTTTTGTTCCTTTTGGCCAATTGAATGAGATATTGGAAGTGAATAGCTCCCTGGCCCAGTCTATTACTTCTTTCTTCGTCAGCCGTTCTGTGCTTTCTTAGGTCCAGTCATCATCACCCCTGTAGTCAAAGCCTGGGTGAGCCCTCTCTTTGCAGGGCTGGACATGGCGCACGATGAAGCTTGCTGCAACCAGTTCACCTCTAAGCTCCAAGCCCTTAATCAAGGCGAGAAGCTCCATCACTTGCTCCATGTTAGCGCTGTTGGGTCTTTCCGACCAGTTACTATGGCTCTCCGGGATGTGGTGGACGTCGCATCGGATTATCGGGTGGCTCTGTTTGATGTAGAACCACCTGGCGTTCCATCCTTTCAGAGAAGTACTCAGTGGTACATTGATGTACTCATCGGCCATCCCATCCCTGAGCTACAGGTACACATTGCCGACCACCTTGGAACCACTGCCGCCTTTCTTCTTCAGCTAGAATAGGTGCCTAAAGAGGTTGAAGTGTGGAAGAATCCCCAGAAATGCCTCACAGAAATGGATAAAGACCGAGACGTGCAGTATGGTGTTGGGGTGTAGATTGCAGAGGCTAATCACCCAAAACTCCAGCAGATCCCTTAGAAAAGGGTGAACAGGAAACCCCAATCCCCACCAGAAATAATCCTCAAATACTACAGCTTCATCAGTGTGAGGTGTCGAAAAGGGCTCACCGCTGGCTGGCCACCATCCGGCGGTGATGTGGTCTGGAAGAACGCCCACCGTTACCATTCTGTTGAGCTCTGCCTCCCCCATCTTCGATAGCACCCACTCCTCGTCACTGCTGGCTCCGGTGGCCACTTTCCTCGGCTTTGTGGCTCCCTTTTTCGGCGCCATTCTCTCAGGTCTGGATTAAGATTGGAGGCGAATGCGCGTGTCGGTGCGGATGGGAAGCGCAAGGGCTGAGAAGGAAGATGACAGGGCGGAATGGCAAAGGTGGGCGGCGTGGGGTGCGGCGGCGCAGTTATATAGCACACCATCAATTATTTCCCCATCGAGGGTTTTTGGGGAACCGTTCCCGCGATCTGCGCTACTACGAATTCTCCGACGCGGTATATGGGCCGTTACCTAGGCTTCCACGCAACCCCAGCCCATGTTGTTCATTAATCGCCGCTGCCAGTTGTTATTCACCGAATAATCGCCGACTACTCCGCCATTTGTTGAGGTTCAATGGCAGTTACTGTATATCCATTACTCCAGTTTTTTTGCCACAGTTTGATTACTCTGATATCTCCGCTTGCAACTCGGGGACTGACTGCTTGTTCGGCTAGTCTTTCGTTATATCTCTACTTCTGACCCTGGCACCACATGACTGCGTCATCTACTGTCAGGCTCGGGGACTAAGTGGGTACACTTCACCTTGCGGTGAATGTGCTTTATCTTGTTTTGGGGCTTTGCCCGGGGACTGGCTGCCTGCTCGGCTGGTCTTATGTTATTTTTTCTAGTTTGGACCCTGGCACCGCATGACTACGTCATCTAATGTCAGGCTCGGGGACTAAGTGGGCACACTTCACCTCGCGGTGAATGTGTTTGTTTTTTCTGGAAGACTCCATGCCTCTTGAAGCCGAAGAAGATAATATCCTTTCATCGTGGTCGGACTCTAAGTGGGCACACTTGGCCCACTGTGAAGAAATTTTCAATTCTAGACTTGAGCTCCTTACACCCTTATGGCAAGCCGTACTTGGGATACATTGCTCGGCTGCGGTTCATGCTGCTCGGCGATGGTGCACGCTGCTCGGCAACTGCTCATAACTGCTCAGCGACTCATCATGGTGGTCAGACCATGAGTTGGACTGCTCGGCTTTGGTTCGCACCTGCTCGGACAAGCACAAGATGGCGCTACACAACGGGTACAAGGCGCTCGGGGACTAGCTATGGGGAGTACGACCCCGAATACCCATGGCAGACCACATGGGTTGCGCCTCTTGGGGCGGCCCAGCCCACAAGATGAAGCCTTGCGGGGCACGACTATGCTCGGTGCCTCTCGCAAGACATGGGGAAGATATCCTAAGGATACTACGAGATCTATTAGGATACGTATGATCCCATGATTTCTGTAATCTATTATTACTTTCCGGTTATCTCTTAGATCTAACCGACTTGTAACCCTACCCCCTAGACTATATAAGGCGGGCAGGGACCCCCTCCAAAATCATGGCATATCATATGATAGCTAATACAAACCAACATACCACATGAGTAAGGTATTACGTCACACTGACGGCCTGAACCTGTATAACTCATGTGTCTCTGTTGCCTTCTTGTTCTTGATCACGCGCTCCTCTGCCGATCAATCTACCTTTGTGGGGAACCCCTCGGAGGACTGTCGATGATATTCTGTCGACACCTTGTAATATGGTCTATCTAGGATAGTGTCACTGGTTTTATCTAATCAATCTTCTGTAGGTACACTAACCTATGCTGCATAAGAATCATTTAGCGTACGGGAAGTGAGTGTGCGCTGTGCCAAAAATTATATACAAATGCCACTACATTCTAGCTTGAGCAAACGAATAGGTCGATCCATGCATCATGAAAAGAGAATCTTGCTTAAACTAAACTCCCCCACATGTATAATTTTTTGGTAGTAAATTGATAGGATAATAAATAAAGAGTAATGCTGTAACTCTTAAGGAAAAGTTTCGTTAGTAACCATTTATTAGGCCTTATCATCTCTTTAGCCTTTTGTTTCTAAATATGGTGGGTTCCTATCTATTTATAGATGAACCTGAGGTCTAGTCGCGGGAGCACCAGTGTTGGGATGGGCCGTGGTCTTCGTGAAGACCAGGGCGAAAATGGTCATGGCGATGATCATAGCAATGCCAACGGGGAGAGCCATGAGGCCCCATTCCTTGGTCCTCCTCCTCCACCACCACCACCGCCTCCGATGACCCATGACAAGATGATGGATGAGATGTTGGCTGCTCATCACGAGTCGACCCGTGCCTTGGACATGCTGGCACAGACTATTGGTGGCTTCACCCGTGGAGGCCCCGACAGTAATGGCAGGAACGGGGGTGGTGCTCGTGGTCCCGAGAGGCCCTGTTCCTATCCAGACTTCTTGGGGACACACCCGCCCACGTTCATGCCAGCTGCTGAGCCTCTAGATGTGGAGCATTCACTTCATATTCTACAACAGAAGTTTTAGCTGCTCAATATGAATGACGAGCAGACTGTATGTTTTGCCGCACAACAGCTTTAGGGATCTGCCAGTGCTTGGTGGGACACTTTCAATGCCATGCAGCCTATGGACCATCATGTCACTTGGTGGTAGTTTACCACTACTTTCCGTCAGTACTATATTCCTGCTGGTTTGCTGAACTGGAAGCTATCCGAGTTTCTAGAGCTGAAACAAGGAAACATGACTATGATGGAGTATGTGAATAAGTTCAACCATCTTGCACAGTATGCTAGGAACTCATGTGGATACTAATGAGAAGAAGATGGACTGTTTCAATCATGGTCTCTCTGGCATCTTGTAAGAGAAGCTGTATATAGGGGGCTATCAGACCTTTGGTGCTTTGATGAATGCTGCCATTGCTATGGAGAGACTTCAGTGTGACTCTCAGGCTGAGTGGAAGTGCAAGAGGGTGATCACTGGGTCTTCTAGTCACCCATAGTCACAGAAGATACAGGTTATGAGGAGGGTGTCCTATCACTCTCTGGGTGGACAGTCGTCTCGTCAGACTTAGCAGACTCACTAGGCACCTCCCACTCAGTACCGTCCACCTACTCAGTAGGTGCAATAGCCTCAGGGACAACAGGTTCTGCCTCATTAGGGATAGGGGAACAAGCTGGGTGCTTGTTTCAAGTGTGGCAAGGAAGGCCACTATGCTCGTAAGTGCCCCCAGAACTAGTCTGCTCAGTCTTCGTAGCCTTCAGCCAACTCTCATTTGGTCAAGAGGACTATCATTAGGAAGAAGGTGCCCATGAGCTGCTCAGGATAGGTTAACTTCACCAAGGCTGAGGAGATCCCATAGGGAGAGCCCATGATGGCTGGTATGTTCACCATTGATTCGCACCCGGCATATGTATTATTTGATTCTGGTGCATCACATTCATTCAGGAGTATGGGGTTTGCACAAAGGCACAATATATCTACTATGGCTATTCCTATTGCCTATAGAATCAGAACTTCGGGTGCGCAGTTGTGCGTTAACACTCGAACGGACATAGTGAGACTAGTGCTAGCAACTCACTCTTATTGTCTCCAGTTCATGTTATTGCCTGGGCAAGGCATAGATGCAATTCTAGGAATGAACTGGTTGAGAAGTTATGGGGTAGTCCTAAACCTTAGGCAGAGAATTGTTAAGTTGAAGCTTCCTTCTTTTGGGGATAGAATTTCTCTCCTTATGCCTTCAGTCCCCACCTTGCCAGTTGTTGCTCATACTAAAGTTTCTCCTAATCTTGCTTCTATTCCTGTGGTTTGTGAGTTTCTAGATGTCTTTCCCGAAGATCTACCTAGGTTACCACCGGATCAGGAGGTTGAGTTTGCAATGGAGTTAGAACCTAGTACTGCTCCTATCTCGCGGTGTCCCTACCGCATGGCTCCAAAGGAACTGGCCGAGATGAAGAAACAGTTAGAAGGATTGTTGGAGAAGGGATTCATTCGTCCTAGTTCTTCACCATGGGGTTGTCCAGCTATTTTTGTGAAGAAGGACGGCACTCTTTGGATGTGTGTGGATTATCGCCCTCTCAATGCGGTAACCATCAAGAACAAGTATCCTTTACCTTGTATTGATACTTTGTTCGATTAGTTGACTGGTGCCAAGGTGTTTTCAAAGATTGACCTTCGTTCTGGGTATCACAAATTAAGATCCGGCCATAAGATATACCAAAGATAGCTTTCTCTACTAGGTATGGGCTTTATGAATACCTAGTCATGTCTTTTGGCCTCACCAATGCTCCCGCATTCTTCATGTACCTCATGAACTCAGTCTTTATGCTGGAGTTGGACAAGTTTGTCGTGGTGTTCATTGATGATATTTTGATATACTCCAAGAACAATGAAGAGCATGTACATCATCTTCGGATAGTACTGACTCGATTAAGGGAACACAAGCTGTATGCCAAATTCAGCAAGTGTGAGTTTTGGTTGGATCGAGTGCAGTTTTTGGAACATGTCCTAACACCTGAAGGCATCTCTGTGGATCTTGGCAAGGTGCAGGACGTGTTAAATTGGAAATCTCCAAAGTTAGTGCAACAGATTCGTGAGTTCCTTGGTCTTGTTGGGTATTATCGGCGCTTCATCCCTGATTTTTCTAAAATAGCTCAACCAATGACCAAGTTGCTCTAGAAGGATGTCAAGTTTGTATGGAGTTCAACTTGTGAAGAAGCTTTCCAATCCCTGAAGAAGTTTCTTACCTCCGCTCCTGTTCTTGCCCAACCAAATATTGATAGGCCGTTTGATGTGTATTGTGATGCCTCTAGGATGGGACTGGGATGTGTCCTTATGCAAGGCGGACGTGTGATCGCTTATGCTTCACGTCAGCTAAAAAAGCATGAGTTGAATTATCCCACCCATGATTTAGAGCTGGTTGCAGTTGTGCATGCTCTAAAAAGTTGGAGACATTACCTGTTGGGAAATATAGTACACATTTTTACAGATCAAAAGAGCCTCAAATATATTTTCACTCAATCCAAGTTGAATATGAGGAAATGAATGTGGCTTGAGTTAATCAAAGATTATAACATAGAAGTTCATTATCACCCTGGAAAAGCTAATGTGGTGGCTGATACCTTAAGTCGGAAGTCGCATCAAGTTGAAGAAGAATCTTTGTCTCTCAACCATTCTGAGGTGTTAGCCCATATTGCTCTAGTCTCGGATTTACTTGAGCAAATTATTATAGAGCAAAGGCAAGATGCTTCAGAAATTTCGCATATCAAGAAGTTAATTGCTGAAGGGCGTGGTCCTCATTTCAGTGTTGATGATCAAGGTGTAGTGAAGTTGAAGAACCGATTGGTGGTTCCCTCAAGTGATGAGCTTAGGAGAAAATTTTTGGATGAAGCTCACAATTCCAAATTATCCATTCATCCGGGAAGTAACAAGATGTATCATGATTTGCATCACTTGTATTGGTGGCCAAATATGAAACAGGATATTACCAAATACATCTCAGAATGTGACATTTGTGGAAGGGTTATGTGGACCATATGCATACGCCTGTATTTCTACAACCCTTGCCTATCCCTGTTTGGAAATGGGAGGATATTTCCATGGACTTTGTTGTGGGTTTGCCCTGCACGACAAAGGCGTATGACTCTATTTGGGTCATTGTCGATTGCCTTACCAAGTCTGCTCATTTCCTCCTGGTGGATACAAGGTATTCAGCCAAGAAGTATGCCAAGTTGTATTTTGATCGGGTTGTGATTCTACATGGAGTTCCTCTTACTATTATTTCCGATAGAGGGTCAGTCTTTGTCTCTCGTTTCTGGGAGCAACTCCAGAAATGTCTTGGTACTTGTCTCCTCAGAAGTTCAGCTTATCATCCACAAACTGATGGTTAGACAGAAAGAGTCAATCAGGTACTTGAGGATATGTTGAGGACTTGTGTCATCTCTTTTCCAGAAAAGTGGGATGAATGCTTGACTCTAGCTGAGTTTTCTTATAACAATAGCTATCAAGAAAGTATTCATATGGCACCTTTTGAGGCCCTGTATGGCAAGAAATATTGAACACCTCTTAACTGGGTTGAAGTGGGTGATCATGGTTATTTTGGACCTAATTTTATCAAAGAAGCATGAGAGCAAGTTAGTGTTATTCAGAGTCATTTGAAGGCAGCTCAGTATCATCAGAAAACTTATGCGGACAAGCGAAGAAGACCCTTGCAGTTTGAAGTTGGTGATCATGTGTACCTAAAGGTATCCCCGATGAGTGGTGTGCATCGGTTCGGAGTCCATGGAAAGTTAGCTCCTCGTTATGTCGGACCATATAAGATTTTGGAGCGATGTGGTTCGGTTGCTTATCATCTCCAACTTTCGGATATTTTGTCAGCAGTACATAATGTCTTTCATGTTTCCCAATTAAAGAAATGTTTACGAGTTCCTAAGGAAGTGGTGGAAATTGAAGGACTCCCTCTCCAACCTGATCTTTCCTATATTGAGCATCCTGTCAAAATCTTGGATGAAAAAGAGAGAGTCACTAGAAACAAAGAGAGAGTCCAGTGGCAAAACCATTCGGAGGACAAAGCAACTCAGGAGTAGGAGAGTTATATTCTGGAGCATTATCCCCATCTTCTCCCCAGTGTGCCGAGGCAATAGTTTATGTTAAAAGTTTACTCTTACCCTTTTCCTACACTAGGCACGCATGAAATCTTGGGACGAGATTTTGTTTAAGGGGGGGAGAGTTGTAACACCCTCGGTGTTACACCTTAAATCATTTACTAAAACATGTCATGAGCATCATGTTTATGTGTTAGTGCATGTGATAAAGTGTGTAGATCAATTTCTTGTAACCTAAAATGACTAATAAAAATGTTAAACGAAAGTTGATTAAATAGCTCATGTATATCAAGTAGGGTTTAAAACTAATTTTTATTGAATAAAAATGCTATAGAACATATATGTGGTGCTTAAATAAAGTTTGGAATATGAACTTTGTAGATAACAATGAAATACTTGTTGTAGAAAAATAACATTGCTAGCTAATATTTCTAATAGCCTAGAAATGCCACTTGGAATCAAGTTTAGCTCAAAGACTTCGAATATTTTCAAGTTCATAAACAGCAAGACAATGCCATATTTGGCAATTTATTTTGCAAAATTGGGTTAAGAAAAGGTGTTAAGTTTTAGCTCGATTTGGTAGCCTCACATGCCATCTTGAACATGGTGAAGATGGTTTGGCTCCTGAAGCAACCGTTTAGTTGTTATGGGCGCTTTAAAATTCATGCACGACTCGGTCTCGGGCTGATTGGCCGCGTGGGCGCGGTCACCATGCTCAGGCGCTTGGTGTCGCCACGCTGGCTGTCCCGCGCGCACGCGCGCTGCCGTGTGTGGCTGGCCATGGCTGCTCTAGCCTAACTGTGGCTTGGTCGCCGCTGGCTCCATGGCTACTCTGGCCTGGCTGTGGCCGGCCATGGTAGCTTCATTATATTATTATGTGCTCACTGTAATTTTTGTAGCCTTAGAATAGACTAAACATTAGGGTAGTTAAATGCTCTTTGTTTCAATATACATTAAATCATTAGTAGAAATAAAGATATATCCTTCATTTATAAAGCTAGGTGTTTGTTAGTTGAACCCAACACTTTGCTTGGTAAAGATGATAGTTAGCTTAGTACCTTAGTCATTAGAGCTAGCTTAGTAGCTTAGTATGTGTATTCTTAGTTTAAGAGTTGATGTTGCCTAAATGCTAAGCATTGCATCATCATCGCATCCATGTAGAGAATGAGTTGGCGGAGATCGTGACCACCGGCGATCACGAGTTCGAGGAGATCGCCGAGGAGTACGAGGAGGAGATTCTCATGCAGGATGAGGTCCTAGAGCCATCACTGACTGACTCAGCTGGCACCGTGCCTGCCCAAGGCAAGCCCCGGTGCATAACCCCTTTTTTTATAATCACTATTTATATATGTGATGTGCATTTATGTTACAGGAATTTTATGAAAACCACATGCATAGATATATCTATCCTATGAGTCTTACTAGTGCAAGTTCAAGTAGATGTTATGCTTAGGTTTTCGGTAGCATGAGTAACCTGTCGTTACACACAATAAGTGATTATTATATTTACCCTCATGATAAAATGATGAAAGGAAAACTGGAGATAGGGCAGGGATATGGTATGAGTATTGGTGGGTGTTACAGGTTAGTGTCCCACGGCCAACGGGGCTTAGCTTGGTTACACTGTTTTCCCTATTCGTGTCGATTAAGGACCATCCATTGTTGTCGATGGTAGTCATGTCACAGACTTATTATCCTGAGCACATACTTGCTTATGGGAGTGGGAAGGCTCGTTACGCTCTTGTTGTGGGTTCTGGCTCTTTCCGGACCGACTGATTGGAGGAGGGAAAGGTGGAGGTCTAAGCACCATACTGAGACCGGGTCTCAAGTGTGGGAGCTTGGAGTCCAAGTTTGGATGAGGACCTGGACCCTGTGACAGGAGTGGAATGGGTTGGTCTTGTTTGTGCCTAGGGTACAAAGTGTGTGTTTTAGGGTACCCAGCTGGGATAGATTGGTTCATGAATCATCATTTCTATGAGACAGTACGACTTGGCTATGGTCTAGCACCGTAGTAAGAACTTGGATACATTGGTTCACGAATCGTCATTTCCAACAACTCTTGTTGTATAAAATGGACAGAGTATTGTAAGCTCGTACTCATTATTGGATTCTGGATGTAAAACATGGATAGTGTCTAGTGGAAGATGGGCGCCTCCGAAAACGTGTTATTTTGGGCGGTTCTGCCACAGTTGAATTCTCAAATTTGGCATAATAGGCCAAGATTCACATTTTTTGTGAAAGTGATAGGGCTCCCCCTACATCCATGCTTCTGTGGGGTGCTGCATACTGTGTCAAATATATAAACATGATGCAAATGATAGGTTATGCACAACAAGTTTGCTGTGATAGCTAGGTACGGCACTGTCGCTTCTTAGCCGTAGCACTGCCGCAGAGCGGCACTGCCGGGCTTGGGTGCAAGAGCACAGGTTTAATCAAACACCACACAACATGTAATATATAAAATGACAAGCATTCTAGTATAGATATATCACAAGCTACATCATGGAAGTAATACATGTCCATATCCATACACATATAGAGTACAAAGGTAGCATTATTACATAAATTAGAGTTTTGAGCCTCTCTCAAACTCACAACCTAGCGAAGACTACTTCTCAACGGATAGAATGTGAACCTCCTATTGTAGTAACCACTCCATGGTGTCGAAAAGTTGTTGACCCCTCTAATTTTCTCCCCCTTTGGTATAAAGCACCAAAAAGAGAAGAAAAGAAGAAATATCAATGAACTCACTCCTCATCTTCTTGGATGTCATCCGAGTCGACATCCTCGCCACCAGCAGCCCCACCAACCTACAGCAGCCCCCTCACCACCATCATCATTGTCATTGTCATCGGAGGACACCACCGCTCTCCCTTGGCGATGGGTGGCCTGCTCTTCCTGATGCTCCTCCTCCTTAGTATCCTCTGAATCCATGTTGGAGAGACTAGGGAGGTCATCAAACCTCGGCGGTGACTCAACTAGAGGAAGGGGTGGCAGCCCTGCATGCTCTCTAGCC
Organism: Miscanthus lutarioriparius; assembly: GCA_904845875.1. Taxonomy (NCBI): domain Eukaryota; kingdom Viridiplantae; phylum Streptophyta; class Magnoliopsida; order Poales; family Poaceae; genus Miscanthus; species Miscanthus lutarioriparius. The sequence continues at coordinate 88,581,777 of CAJGYO010000006.1, forward strand.
TCCCGATTCACCTCGTGGTTCTCCAATCGGTCCTCATAGGCGGTCCTCGCTGCATAGGTACAACTAGTGAAAATGGCCTTGATCCATTTCCCAAACTTTTCCATCTCCTTTCCCTTGCGAGACCTAGAGCGAGAGGACTCGGGAATGTCTTCTACTAAAGGAGAGCGTCTCACTACCTTGCTAGCACCTAAGGCTTGGGTCTTCTTAATCTTGTAGACGGTGTAGAGACCATCCTTGTTAAACTTGTTACCGGTGACCCTTTCAATCATGAACATGAGATAGGGAGCATAGGGCAGCCCCTTTCTCCCATCATCCATGGCAATCCTTAGCTCATGCCACAGGAATCGAGGGACATTGAACCTGTCACCTCCAGGAGCGAACCTAGCAAGCACATTTCTCACATACCCATTAAGATCTGAAGTTGCTCCATCCTTAGGATTTATAGTGTGCCTGATTAGGTTGTTCAAGATGTAGTAGTAGCTTTGTAGGCCACTAACTTTCCCATATGCGCTTCTCCTGTCAATCCACATGTATGCAATGTCTCTGATCTCTGCTCTAGCCTCATCATGGATATAAATGAATCCACGCTCCTCCTCACCAAAACCAAGGATCCGGCTGAAGGTCACAAAGTCAACATGGTAGTGTTGTCCCTCAGTCATCCAGTGTATCTCATTGGTATAGATGTCAAGAAGAAGGTAGCATGGAACTGAGCTAGCACTTCCACATTTCAATTATATCTGAAACTCATGAGATTAGAGAGACCAAAGTTCTCACAAGCCCTGATTACTCTATTGAATTCAGGCTCATTCTTCTCCTTCATTTCCTCCCAGTCAACATACTGCATCTTGACAATTTTTGACTTCTTCAAGTTGAAGATCATAGAGTGAAAGCATCTAGGCCCCTAGTTGGGTTTTGGTGATTAATGACAACACGAGATTACTATGACTAACGTGTGTTTTGCAGAGGCAATTTGAGTTAGGTCATAGTAATGGCAATTGATTGGGCAATCATGGTGGTCATGCCCCTAATGATGGAAATCGTTTCGGTTTTCAAAGGATGGACGACAAGGTTAAGGATGGACTAGTTCTAAGTGTCATTTGGTGTTGGAGAGACACTTAGAGTAGTTTAGGACTTTGTTTTTCCTTTGGCCGTACTATTAAGAGGGGTATGGACTAGTAGCTTGACCTATGTGAGTCTAGTGAGTTAGGTGTGGTGCATACTTGTCAAAACTAGCACTAGGTAGCTCAGGAATAGCCCTAAGATCAATTGGAGCAAACTTCATTCACATAGGATTTTGAGTTGGAAGTGAATGGAGGGTCAAATGATTAACCGGACGCTGGAGGGTGAGTCTGGTCAGTTCATTTGATCAACTAAAGTTGTCTAGTACTGACCGGATGCTGAGTGAAAGTGACCGGACGCTGGGTGCCTACGTCCGGTCAACTCCAGAGAGGTTCTAGAGAGGGAATTTCTTGACCGGACGCGTCCGGTCGGTGCTGATAGGATGCTGGTGAGGATCCGGTAACTGATCGGACGCTGAATAGTGAAGTGACCGAACTCTGGGTGCCAGCGTCTGGTCAACATCAGTAAGGTTCCAGAGAGCATTTTTCTTGACCAAACGCGTTCGGTCAGTACTGACCGGACATAGGTCAGAGTCCGATCAGAACTTAATGGCTCTTTCTAACACAGTGGTGGGGATAACTGACTGGAGCATCCGGTCACTCCGCAGAGTGCTGACTCAGCCTCCCAATGGTTTGTTTTGTATGAGGGGGTATTGTCAGGGACCTAATACCGGGGTACCCAATGAGGTGGAATTAATAACCATCGAACGTTGATGCTTCCGGTCAGACAAGAACGCTACTACACTTCTTGCCCGAACAATGGAAGAGTGGTTCCGCCTCGCCCGACCCCCAAGGGCTAAGACTCCAACACGCCCAACAGTTGAGGGCTGGCTCCGCCTCGCCCGACACCTCAGCGCTAGCTCCGCCTCGCCCGATGGTTGAGGGCCGGCTCCGCTTCGCCCGATGGCCGTAGGCAGGCTCTGCCTCGCCCGATGGCTGAGGGTAGGCTCTGCCTCAACCGATGCTTGAGGGCTGGCTCCGCCTCGCCCGACGACTACACCCTGTTCCTTCATAAAGATGAGCACTGGGTACGATAAGACATTCGGGTCAACTGCAGTACCGAGGGCCATGCCCTGCATGCCTGTGGGAAGGTACTGTCAGGATACGACGGGACAGGCACTTTTTGGCCCTTTCCGACCGGACAGAGCCCGAATAGTGTTGTAGGCACCGACTTTTGTCCCACAATGTTGTAGGCACTGCCATCAGCCCTCGGATGTGGATGCTAACATGAGCATACAACAACCACTATGATCCAAGATATAACTCACATCATCTATAGTGACCAACGTATGGTCATTTCCTCGCCTACTCTCTGAAGGGTCACGGCTTGGCTCTCTGGCACGCCGCACCGCCCGCCGGTGTAGGATGGGACATGCCCACTTGCTGCAAGAGGCCAGGGCATGGTCCTATAAGGATCAATGAACACGCCATTCTTGGCACGGTCTGCCATGTTAGCAGGGTAGGCATTGGGGAAAATGGAGACCCGGTTCCCTCGAAGGACCTTCTCCACCTTTGGTTTTTTCCTCTTTCTCCTGTCTGTAACCCCTGTTTCCCCCTTGGTCTATAAAAAGGAGGGCAGGGCACCCCACTAGGGGGATAGAGAGATTTTTAGATAGAAGACGACGGATCAATTCCACAACACATAGTCAAGCAGCAACCGGGCTCTTGACGTCCTTTTGACCTTTTCATCAAAGACTTGGGACCAGTCCCTCTCTCGACCGTTTGTACCCCTACTATGAACCTTTTTCGGTACTAATAACACGAGCAGCAGTAGACTAGATGTAGGGACATTCAGCCCGAACCAGTATAAACCTTGTGTCCTTTAGTGCACCATCCAGGCCTAACGCGCAACAATTATAAATTCACTACCGGTGTTTGATTGAAACACCGACAGTTGGCGTGCGCTAGGTAGGGGCCTTTGCACATTCCAAACCAGGCCTCGGATGGCTAACCATGCAATCAGCTGGGTCCCGGGCACACACGCGCATTTCGGTGACCTGGACTTCATCGTCACGGTGGGAGGAGAGTTGGCGCTGGCCCATCTCGCCATCTAGTCTCTCCCCACCATCGGCTCCAGCTACGGGAGGCTTGCGTGCTAGCCCGGTGTCTCCCTCAGACCCCAGCCATCTAGGGAGGACCCATGCCACTTCACCCTCTCTCTAGAACACTCCATACGGACCGCCCCGATGATGTTTCCATTCGGTCTCCGCAACACCGCGGTGACCATTAGCCACCTTGTGGCACAGTGCACGATCCCGTCCCCCGCAAACAACGAGTTCGTGGGGATGATCGAAAGCATCACGGAATCCCTCCATGGCCTCCTCGTGGGGGGGCCGGGGTCGAACTCTAGCTCTGACTCCAGCAGGGGGAACCATCACCCCTCCTAGGAATGTTTCATGGCGGAAACCCCCGAGGGACACGTTGAAAGCATCTCCGCGGAGGAGACTACTCCGACAGGCAACCCCAGCGGTAGAACCGAAGGGGGGACAGTGGCCCTGCCTCACATAGGGGTGGAGCAGCTGAGAGCCTGAAAGCAAGAGATAGATGAAGCTGGACAACAGCTTGTTCGGGAGTACGTGGAGGTCGATCAGGAGATCGAACGCCGCAGAAACGGTGGGCGCGCACGCGCCATGGCCCGTGACGTAAACCGAAGGATCATCGTCGATGATGAAACCCTTCCTCACTTCACTCGGGCAAGCCAGAACATCACCGCCACAATAGCCTTGCTTCATGGCCTTCTAGAGGACACAGCACCCGAGGATCGTCGGGCCCACCGTGAAATACACATGTTGCTCGAGTGTGCGGTGACGCAACAGGCGGAAAGCTCATTGTCCCAGCGATGCGAGCTTGACACCAGCCAGCGTATGCCCTCGATGCATCCCGCCTGGGACACATCAGTCCACCAAGCACCACAAGGCAGCGGGCAGCATGCTACGGCCCAGATACATCAGTGTCTCGGCCGCAACTGCGACGCACGTAGCACCATCGACGCCCGCAGACTCACCTACAACGACCCAAGGGAAGGAGCCCACCGTGGCTATCATCCTCAACATGGTGGGCGCTACGACAGGGGCGAGGACCGAAGCCTGAGCCCTGGCAGGCCAGGGCCTCAGGCCTTCAGCCGGCACATCCTCAACGCTGCGTTCCCACCAAGGTATCGACCACCTACCAATATCCCTAAATACTCTAGGGAGACAAACCCTAGACTTTGGCTTGAAGACTATCGGCTTGCCTATCAAGCCGGTGGTGTGGATAATGACGACTTCATTTTCCGTAACCTTCCACTGTTCTTGGTTGATTCGGCATAAGCGTGGTTGGAACACCTGTCGTCCAACGCAATCCAGAGTTGGGCGGATCTGAAGGAGATCTTTTATGGGCAGCCGGCACATCCTCAACGCTGCGTTCCCGCCAAGGTATCAACCACCTACCAATATCCCTAAATACTCTAGGGAGACAAACCCTAGGCTTTGGCTTGAAGACTATCGGCTTGCCTATCAAGTGCCCTGGGAGATCTTTTATGGGAAACTTCCAGGGCATGTACAAGTGCCCTGGGAACCCATGGGACCTCAAGAACTGCCATCAGAAGGCTGGTGAGACCCTCCGTGGGTACATCCGGCGCTTCTCCCGATAGTGCAACGAGCTCCCTAACATCGCCGATGCCGACATGATAGGAGCCTTCCTATTCGGGATGACCTGTGAGTCCTTGGTTTATAAGCTGGGATGCAAGGGCCCGCGAACAACCAAGGAACTCCTCGACATCGCCACTAGCCACGCCTAAGGAGAAGAGGCGGTCGGAGCGATCTTTGATCACCTCGAGGGCAAGGCAAGGTGGGACGAGAGAGCCGACGAAGGCACCTCTAATCATTCTGCCAAAAGGAAGAACAAGAAGCAACGGCACAAGGACTCGCTCGTGGCCACTGCTGACTGTAAGGGTGGTCAGAAGCCCATGGAGGGCACTCCGAACCACTTCGAAAAATTACTCGAGGGGCCATGCTCGAACCACGCCTTTCCCATAAAGCATCTGCTCAAGGACTGCGGCCTTATGCAGAAGTTCTTGTCCGAAAGCTCCAACAAAGGAGAGCAGGGGAAGGAACCTGCCCCCACTACGGACAACGCCGAGGAGAAGGACGATGGCTTTCCAATGCCGGACGACTGCCTTATGATCTTTGGAGGATCGGCGGCCTACGACTCCAAACGCCGTCAGAAGATCACGCACCGCGAGGTCTACATGGCCCAACCGGCCACACCTCCCTTCCTCCGGTGGTCGGAGTCCGCCATAACCTTCGACCGGGCCAACCATCTGGATACCATCCCGCACCCGGGGAGGTATCCGCTTGTCGTCGACCCGATCGTCGGCACAAAGCGACTCACCAAAGTATTGATGGACAGAGGCAGCGGCCTCAACATCATGTACGCCAAGACACCCGACGTGATGGGCGTCGACCGGACGCGCCTCCGCCCAACCCGAGCGCCTTTCCACGACATCATACCCGGGAAGCAGGCCATGCCACTCGGGCAGATCGATCTACCCGTTACCTTTGGGGATTAGTTCAATTACAGGACTAAGACCCTCACCTTCGAGGTGGTTGGGTTCCCTAGAACCTTCCATGCCATCTTGGGACGACCATGCTACGTGAAGTTCATGGCCATCCCCTACTATACGTACCTCAAGCTGGAGATGCCGGGCCCCCATGCGGTCATCACTATCGGCACCTCCTTCCAGTGGGCCTATGAGTGCAAGGTCGAGTGCTGCGGCCATGCCACAGCAATCGTCGCCTCCGGGGAACTCACCGCCCTCAAGGAGGAGGTCGCCGAAGAAGCACCCGACGCGAAGAAATCGACCGGGTCGTTCGAATCGGTAGAGGGCTCCAAGGGGGGTCCTCATAGAACCTAGCAGCTCAGAGGGTAAAACGGTACGCATTGGTACCACGCTTTCCTCCAAATAGGAAAGCGCGCTCATCGACTTCCTCCGCGATAACAAAGACATCTTTACGTGGAAACCCTCGGATATGCCAGGCATTCCGAGGGAGGTCACCGAGCATACCTTGAAGATCCATCCAGGCTCCAAGCCGGTGAAGCAACACCTACGTCGCTTCGACGAGGAGAAGTGTAGGGCCATCGATGAAGAGATAGCAAAACTATCAGCGGCCGGATTCGTCAAGGAAGTACACCACCTAGAGTGGTTAGCTAATCCCGTTCTTGTGCGAAAGAAGAGCAGGAAATGGAAGATGGGCGTAGACTATACGGGTCTCAACAAAGCATGTCCAAAGGATCCATTTCCTTTGCCGCGCATAGACCAAATAGTCGACTCTACCTCAAGGTGCGAAACCCTTTGCTTCCTTGATGCCTACTCCGGCTACCATCAAATCGCGATGAAAGAGTCTGACCAGCTCACGACATCTTTCATCACCCCCTTCGGATCGTTCTGTTATGTCTCAATGTCGTTTGGTCTAAAGAATGCTGGGGCTACGTACCAGCGCTATATGCTCAAATGCTTTGGGGACCTCATCGGGCGGATCATTGAGGCCTACGTCGATGACTTCGTAGTTAAGTCCAAACGGGCTGACCACCTCATTGCCGATCTTGAGCAGACCTTCACAAAACTCCAAGCAAATGGCATCAAACTCAACCCTGAGAAGTGTGTTTTCGGGGTCCCAAGGGGCATGCTGCTCGGCTTCATCATCTCCGAGCGTGGCATCAAAGCCAACCCAGAGAAAATCTCAGCCATCACAAGGATGGGCCCAATTCAGAACATAAAGGGGGTTCAGTGAATCATAGGGTGCCTCGCCGCCCTTAGCTGATTCATCTCATGCCTCGACAAACGAGGTCTCCCCCTTTATCGACTCCTGAAGAAAGCCAACCACTTCGAGTGGACATCCGAGGCCCAAGAGGCGCTTGACATGGTCAAACTACTTCTGACAAGGCCCCCGATTCTAGTTCCTCCAAGCGACGGTGAATCCCTCCTGCTGTACATAGCGGCCACCACGCAAGTGGTTAGCGCCACCCTGGTAGTGGAGTGGGAGGAAGTGGGGCACGCCCTCAAGGTGCAGTGCCCAATGTACTTCATCAGTGAGGTACTATTCGACTCCAAGACCCGCTACTCCCAAATCCAGAAGCTCCTTTACACCGTCCTCATCATCAAGAGGAAGCTACGCCACTACTTTGAGTCACATCCCGTGATGGTTGTGACGTCGTTCCCCCTCGGCGAGGTCATCCAGAGCTAGGACACCATGGGAAGAACTACAAAATGGGCACTCGAGTTAATGGATCAAGGCATCACATTTGCCTCCCGAACGGCGATCAAGTCTCGAGTATTGGCTGACTTCATCGCCGAATGGACTGAGGTCCAGACACCACCGGTGGTCGTCGATCAAGAGTACTGGACAATGTACTTCAACGGATCGCTGATGAAAAAGGGTGCCGCATGGGGCTAGTCTTCGTATCACCCCTTGGGGTCCGCATGAGGTACATGGTTCGGCTCCATTTCCCCTCATCAAATAATGTTGCCGAATATGAAGCACTCATCAACGGCCTACGCATTGCCATCGAGTTGGGCATCCGATGCCTCGACATTCGGGGCGACTCTCAGCTGGTCGTCAACCAAGTCATGAAGGAGTCAAGCTACCACGACGCCAAGATGGCTGCGTACTGCCAAGAAGTCCGATGGTTGGAGGACAAGTTCGACAGCCTCGAACTCAATCACATCCCGAGGCGCCTCAATGAGGCAGCCAACGCACTTGCAAAAGCGGCATCCGGTAGAGAGCCGGTGCCAACGGGCGTCTTCGCCAATGACCAACGCAAACCCTCGGTGCGCTACGAAGGGTCAGAGCGGGTCAACGAGGACCCATCTAATCTGGCCCCGGGGGCTGACCAACCAACGGCCCCGTCTGTCCTCAAGGTCATGGAGCTCGAAGAGGATCCAGCGACAGAGCCCGACCCTCTGGATGACTGGAGAACACTCTACCTCGACTACCTCCTCTGTGACACCTTGCCGACGGACAAGATGGAAGCTCGACAGCTCACACGTCATGCCAAGTCCTTCATTCTTGTAGAGGGCAAACTCTACAGATGAAGCCACACCGGGATCCTACAGCTCTACATCCCTATCGAATAGGGGAAGCTTCTACTAGACGATATCCACGGTGGGGTCTGCAGCCACCACGCCGTGCCTAGAACCTTGGTAGGGAACGTGTTCCGATAGGGCTTCTACTGGCCCACTACAGTAGCCGATGCCGAGCAAATCATATGCACCTGCGAAGGGTGCCAGTACTACGCTCGACAAACTCACCTCCCGGCCTAGGCACTCCAGATGATCCCCATCACATGGCCCTTTGTGGTCTGGGGGCTCAATCTGGTTGCCTCTCAAAAAGGCACCCGGGCGCAACACCCACTTGCTTGTCACCGTAGACAAGTTTACGAAATGGATCGAAGCTCGACCGATCTCCATGATCAAGTCTGAGCAAGCTGCGCTATTCTTCCTCGACATCATCCATCGCTTTGGAGTACTAAACTCCATCAACACAGACAACGGCACACAGTTCACCAGTAAGAAATTCATTCGATTCTATGATGAACAACACATCCGGGTCGATTGGGCCACCGTCGTGCACCCCCAAACAAACGGGCAGGTCGAGCGCGCAAACGGCATGCTCCTACGGGGCCTCAAGCCCAGGATCTTCAATCGGTTTAACAAATTCGGCACACGCTGGGTCACCGAGCTCCCTGCGGTGCTCTAGAGCCTGAGGACAACTCCTAGCCAGGCCACCGGCTACACGCCTCTCTTCATGGTCTATGGTTCTGAGGCCGTCCTCTCGATGGACCTCGACTATGGAGCGTCAAGAATCAGAGCGTACGATGAACAGGGAGTCGAGGCATCCCACGAAGATGCCATGGACCAACTAGACGAAGCCCGTGACATCGCCCTCCTCCATTTGGCCAAGTACCAGCAGGCGTTGCGATGGTACCATGGCCGATGGGTGCGGGACCTTGTTCTCCGCCTTGTGCAGAGCAATAAGGACCGCCACAAGCTCTCCCCACCCTAGGAGGGGCCGTACGTCATCGTGGAAGTACTCCGGCCAGGTGCCTACAAGTTGAAAACCATCGACGGCGAGGTCTTCACCAACACCTAGAACATTGAGCAGCTACGTCGTTTTTACCCTTAAATAAATGCATACTTTTTCTTATCAGTTTTTGTCTTTAGAAATCCCCGATCTTTAGTGACATCCGACCCCTGCAAATTGCGAGGGGTCGGACCTCACTCGGAGGCTGATATAAGTACGTTTATCTGACAAACACTCTCTGTGTTATCTTTGTAAACATTCTTTGAGTCTTCCCTCTTTTCTCAAGCAAGTCCTAAATGCTAGGATTTCAGGAAACAAAATCTGAGTGTAACTGGTAGGACTACGGGAAGCCCACGCCCTAGCGGCTACGGCCTCCTTGCTCACCAGCATAATCAGGATTGGCTCGCCCACACTCCTAGTTTTTTGCGACCTTAGCTATGAGAAGGGTTGGAAGGCACCAAAATCTCTTTTACAAAAAGAGGAAGAAAACCCGAAAGGCTGTTTGCCATAGTGAAAGTTGAAAACTTATTCATTTTTTCGCACAAAATTCATTGCTTACAAAGTGATTTCATCACGAAAAGGACTAATGTATTCATAAATACAAAAGACTGTTCACTCGGAGGCTCCCCCACAAACTTATTCAATTACAGTCTTTGACCAGCTCTACTACGAGTACCACTACGATCGCCACGCCACGCCCTCCATCGACAACGTCCTACTGCTCCGCGGGATCCTCAAGATCGCCATCATCTGCAACGTCGAGCACCACGTTGGTGACTATGGTACCCCCACCAGGGCGTCCAGGGACCGTGCCATCGTGATCAACCGCAACCCTGCCAACGGCATCTGCGCGGGGGCGTTTCCCGCCGAAGAAAGGCCGCCACGAACTACGACAAAACCGATGACACTCAGCACTCTCCAGCGCACCTCCTCCTTTGGCGGAGGCGGCCCCTTCTCGACAAAGGTGGCCGACACCATCTCATCTACGTTGGATAACCTCCAACTCGACATCACGCTCTAGATTCATGAGCGGATCTATGAGTTTTTCTCTCCCTGGCATTACCCTCTCTCACTTAGGAACCGTAGCGACGCACGAACGCATTTGGTGGAAAGGAAGGAGAAGAGGTAGCAGCTCAGAAGCAGGCGAAGGAGTGGGATGAGAACTCCCCTCCCCCTCCCTATTTAAGGAAGAGGCACAGTAGCTGAGGAAAGGCGAAAGGTTGGGACCAAAAAATTCTCTTCCTTCCCCTATTCAACGCAGATGTAAAATCAATGCTGATGGGAATCCGAGGGGATGCGCCTAGACCGACGGGATGCGCCCTGGTCGATGAGATGCCGCCTGGTCAAACATGACGTTGCCCGGGCATGGTCCACCACCACCACGCGCCGGGCATGAGCATCGGGGTGCACCCGCATGCAGGCGACTCTCCGCTTCCCCAGGCAGGACCATAGAACGACCCGACGACGGAACTCCCATCTAGGGGGGCCAACGGACCTCCTAGGTCGATCGGATGGCCCAAGTAAAACAATGAACGAATGACCGCTGAAAGATAAGCACCTCTGTTACTTACTTCGCGTGCTAATTTCATTACCGAGCGTCCAACCCCAGCAACGGCAGGGGCACGGACATTGCTCGAGGGCTGCCGAGGGTGTCTACTTGTTTAGGCATCCTCATCGCCTGACCCCTCCTTACGTTTAAAAACTAGAGATGTGGGGTGCGGGTGTAGAACTTTGAGTAGAACTAGACGAACCGCTAGACCCTACGCCCCGGCGGCTACGGTGTTTTTGTTCACCAGCATAATCAAATTCACAGTTCCCCGTACCCCGAGCTCCTACATCCACCTTCTTGAGAGGGGTTCGGAGGGGTCCGCCTACAGAATCTCCTTCAAGGAGAAGCTGTCAGGTTGCTTAAAGTCAATCGAACGGCTCGAATCACCATCGAGAGACAGAGACGAAAAATCACGATGCTCGTGCAGGTCACGCTGGCCCCATCGCAAATGTCGGACTCGAAACCCACACGGACATGTTCGGTAAGAGCTTCGCATCGCTCATACCACTAAGGTAATGTTACTGACCCCCACTTTTGTTTCAATTAAATCGCACATTAATCCCATCATCCAAACGTTGCATATGCGATCTTCGCATCTCAACACTTTGTGTCATGCCACGAAGCGGCGCCCGCCTCATTCGATATGAACGGCGACTGGCCGAGGTTCAAAGGCCGGCCCGCAAAGGGCTCGAGGCCGCCTCGTGTCAAACAGAGCTAGGGGAGAAAAAACATCATGAGCCCCAGCGGCCTTGCCCGACCCCGCTTAGAAGCAGACGGGGACATCTCGACCTTTCTCGTTCGATTCTAACCCTGAGCCAAACCCATAGAATCTCCGTCAAGGAGAGGCCAATGGGCCACCTGAGCCTACCAAATGGCTCGAGCATCTACCAGGAGGCGGGTTAAGAAATAGTGGAATGCCACATGAGGGCTCTGCCGACCCCGTCAGCGAATGATGGACCCAGATTCCACACGAACATACCCATTAGCGAGCTCATTGACCGTGACATTCGAGCCATCGAGGCAAGTTTCGTCAACTCAGCCCCTCCGGTTGCAAAAACTGAGGACGGGGTATCACGCGACACACGGCCGACCCTTATTAGACCCTTATGGGCTCGAGGGCTCAAGCCGCTCGATCTGAAATCGAGAGACCAAGGTTCGAAGGCTGACCCACGAAGGGTCCGAGGCCGCCTCGCATCAAATGAGGGCTAGGGGAGAAAATGCAGATGAGCCTCAGCGGCCTTTGCCCAACCCGCATTGAGGCGGATAAGGTCATCTCAACCTTCTAAGATCAATCCAGCCTCTAGCCGAGCCCATAGAATCCCCATTGAGGGGGAATCTGTTGGAAGGCAGGTCAAGGAGCAACAGAATGCCACCCGAGGGCTTTGCCGACCCTGTAGCAAAGTGATAGGACCGGATTCCGTCTGAACATCCCCGTTAGCGAGCTCATCAGGGACGTCACTCGAGCCATCGAGGCAAGCGATGCTGCCTCCACGCCTCCAGTTGCGAAAAACTGCGAACGGGGCCACAGTCACAAAACGAGCCGATCCTTGACCGAATCCCCACCACGCGTGGGGGCTTGGGGAAGGCCGGGCGAGCATTGGGACCAAACACATGGTCACGGAATGATCGTTAAAATCCTAAGTAAGGGGTGCGTATGAATACAAGAGTAAGTTCGCTGCCCTCGCTTTGGTCTCCAGTAACAACCGGCCCCAGCAACTGCAAGGGGTCAGATCTCACTCAGGGGCTGATAAAGGTATGAATACCTCCCTTTTTCGAAACAGTCGATGCGCAAGACCTCTTCCTCATGTTAAAATTGGTGGCAAGGATTGTCGGAATAGATGAACGAGCGTGCCTGGTAAGAATGTAAAAACCTCACGCCCCGACGACCATGGTAACTTTCCTCACTAGCATGATCGAAATTTCCCCCTTGAACACCTTGGACCCTATGGTCTTAACAAACAGAAGGATCGGAACGCATAAACCTTTTTTCGAATGCAAAAGGGAAGAAATCAAGTTCAAACAAATGAAGTTAAATTACGAAACTATTTTCAGGCACAAAAGTACCGACACTTGTCCACAGATTACAGATAATTGTTTATCAGACTCGACTAACTAACGACCCCTCCAGGGGAGAACCATGTCTTCAATTTTGCTTGCCAGGCTTTCCACGAGAGGAGTCACCGCCGCTTCTATTTCATCCATCTCGGAGAGCTCATAGCCAGGCGTGAAACCTAGGCTCATCGCCCCCAGGTTGATGTTAACATCATAATGCGAGCAGGCGATGGCGAAGGCTTGGATAATCCCCAAGCAAAAAGGTTCCTTCTCTAGCTGGCGCACCCACGCTGTGATGTCTACGATGCGGGCCGCGAGTGAGCTGGTCCCCTCTGCCTGCACCACCTATAGGTCATTGCAGACGACGCTAAGGCCAACCTTCAGGAGTTCAAGCTCGTCGCTCTCCGCCTGAAGAACACTCCTCGCCTCGGCGAGATCCTTGGCAAGTCTGGCAGTGGCACCCTCGGCCTCCAGCTTCCGAGCCTTTGTGGTGTCAAGCTCAGCCTAGAGGGAGCTGATCCTTTGCTATACCTCATCATGCTCTCGAACGGCCTGGTCATGCTCCCCGCGGACCGTACCGTGCTCCAAGCGAAGCCTCTCCAAGGTCTGGCATTGCTCATCACGCTCCCTGCGTAGCCAGGCGACCGTCTCGGCGTCCAGCTTCACCCTCTGCTCCTGGGCTGTGGACCTCTGCTCGGCTCGCAGCTTGAGCTCCTGCTCCTTCTCCTCCTCATCCAGGAGGTCGATGATCCACTGGTGGGTCTTGGCATCCCGCTAGAGTAGCTCATCCCACTGCTTCTGCACCTTGGTGGCCTCCTCCGTGTCCTACCACACCCTCGCTGCTAGATCCTGGAGCATCCCAGCGGCATCCTCCACGTGCCGGCGGGATTCGGCTTCCCACCGTCGAAGATCGTCCGCATCCGCCGCAAGGGGAGTCAGCTCCACCACCCTCTGGTGGAGTTAGGCGGTCAAGTCCCTATGTAGCCATGCCTCATCAATGAGGCAGTCCCACTCTTCCTTGTGTTCACGAAGGAACTGGGATTTCTCTCGGCTGCGAGCGGCAGGAGACTGAAAAAGACAGGTGGTCAGAAAATGAAAGTAGATGAAGAAAGAATAAATCGAGAGGCAAGACCAAGTAAATACCTGGCCGGGGGGAATGATGACGTCTTGAAGGGCGCCCTGGGCATGGTTTAGAGCATCCAACATGGCCATGATCCCATTGTCAAGGCTCTCTCGGTCCATGCCCTCGGTGCCATCATCAGGGTGAAGATCGCCGACGATGGATCCTGTGGACTCCACAACTGGAGCAGGGGCTCGTCCCGCGTAGGCGGGCGGCTGCCCCCTGATGTCAGAGACAAGGACAACTCCCTGCCAGTCTCCTTGGCGACCACTACGGTGTCCGAGGGTCCCTCGGCAGTGACCCCCTCCGTCCTGCCCTGGACGGGCGTCGCCTCAGGGGCCGCCGGTGGCACGGAACGCACCGCCACCACAGCTTTTGGCTACGACCCATCCATCACAGCCACCATCACCTCCGCCTCCATCAGCAGGACCTTGTCCGACCATGCCACGATCACCGTGGTCGACGCAACGGCTGCGGCCAACGGCTCCGCCTGCTCCAACACCGAAGGCGGAATCACTTCCACTGCCGGTTGCGCGGCAACCTCCAAGGGCGATCCCTCGGCTACGCCAATTGCTTGACCCACCGAGGGTGTGGACACCATCGTGGGTGGCGCCAGACCAGCCGACGAGGCTATGGCGCTGGCTGCGCTCTCGCTCGGAACAGGAGCAACATCAGACGACGGCCCCCGCCTTGCCTGAAGGGCGAGGGTTTTCTTTGGCGCCAGTGCTATAGGAGTGCCCCATCTGACCAGCCCCCTGGCGCTACAGAAAAAACAAAGGGCAAGAGTCACCATGAAAAATAGAGAAAAACAGAGATAATAGACGAGTCGGCAACTTACGTTGGCGCTATTAGGCGATGTTTGGGGGATGAACCCCCAGCTCCCTGCTCCACCTCGTCAGGGCAGGGCCGCTTCAAGCCTACCCCCTGCTTCCGGGCAGAGGGGCTCGCCTCCATTGTCTTCGAGGGCACGGCGGCAGAGCCACCCCTCTCTGTCGATACCTCGGGGGCGTCGGTAGATCCGCCTCCCCCCATCCACCGATCCTCCGCCGGCACCTCGGGTGTAGCGGTGGATCCACTGGCTCCCACCAGCCCTGGGGATGGGCCGAAGGTTTGGCCCACCTCCGCCGGCCTCATGGACTCACTTCCCCCCACGTCGAATGGGAAGGGTCCCTACATGGACATTTGGATGCCTATCAGCAGATCCTCGCCCTCCAGGACATCCCAATCCACATCGGCAACTACCTCGTCAAGCTCCTCCTCTTCATCGTCGTCGTCATCACTACCTGTCTCCTCTCCTCGATCCCGTGCTTGTTGCTTCCGTAGCATCTTCTTCTTCTTGAGCTCCCTTGTCCTCTTATCCCACTCGGCCACGGTACGATTCGCTGCTGCCAAGATTCGGTCCTTCGGCACCGGAACCGGGCTATCCCCAAGGATGAGTCTCTTTGGTTGGTCCCACCATCCCGACGTTAGCATCGAGGGGTCAGAAATTCAAGTAACGAGAAGGCACGGGAAAGGGGAACTTACAAAATCAATGAACCCCGGTTCTAGCCGCATTGGAGGATGTCCCAGCACCGGATATACGAAATCAAGGACAACGTTAGCGGTGTCCTTCGAAGGCTCCATCGCCTCCTTGATCCATTGTGCCACTTCGGTGGGGGGAGCGCTTCGTCGACGAGCGCCGTCCCTTCAGGCGATGCCCCGGGCGCCATCAGGTACAGGGGGAGCGTGCGGCTCATCAGCGGCACCACCCTTCGCGTGTGGTAGGTGCCGATGATCCCCGATCCCTTCATGCCCCTCTCGTTCAGAATTTGGAGGGCGACGAGATAGTCCTTGATCCTCTTCTTATCTTTGTCTGGGACACCACACTTCCATGACCCCGGGACCTCTTCGATGGGGCGCCCAGAGAACATTGGCAAGGGGGCGGCCACGTCGTCCTTGACATAAAACCACTGCAAATGCCACCCCTGGTTGGAGGTTGACAGACACATCAATGGGTAGTCGTTCGCCCGGTTGTTGCACAGATGAATGCTGGCACATCCCATTGGCATGCTCAGCTCCTGCTTCCCAACCTGCTTCTTCTACAGGTTGACAGCGAAGAGACCGCCATAGATCGAAGTGTGGACTAATCCCCAAGAACCCCTCACAAAGGGTGACAAACGCCGCAATATGCTAGACCCCATTGGGATTAAGGTGCTACAACTCCACCTGGTAGTAGTCCAACAGCCCTTTTAGGAACTTGTGAGCAGGTATAGTGAATCCCCGCTCATGGAAGAGAGCAAAGGACATGACATATCCTTTGGGTGGCGATGGCACATCCTCATCATCGGGTAGCCGCCACTCCTCGACGGCGGTCAATGGGCAAAGGAGGCCACGGCGGATGAGGCCCTCCAGGCGCTGAGGCGTGATGTTGGATCTGCACCACGGCTCCATTGAAATGATGGAGAAGGATGGATGCGAGCTTGACGGTGGCTGCGGTGCGGATGCGAGCTTAATGATGGCTGCGATGCGGGTGCGGGAAGCTCAGGCGATTGGCGGCGGGGGTTGCAGATGCGAAGGCGAGGAGGCAAAGTACGGAACCCTGGGGGTGAACCCCGTGGTTTTATAGGGGCGACGGATGCGAGAAGAGAAACCGTCCACCTCGGTCTCTGAGCCTGCCACGATGCACCACCCCGCCATGTCGTGGGATATCCGCCCATGATCCCTATCCTTTCCCACCAAAATCGCGCTGGGTGTTTCGCCTTCCCAAGCAGACTGGACTCGTTTCCCAGAGGGGGGATGCGGGTCAAAAAAGCCTCTTCTTCGGCCCGCCTGGGCCTAGGAGTTCGAGGGCCAGCCCAACAGTCTCGACGGCAGTCCCATCGAGGGATGGGCCCACTAGCGACCAGGACTCAGGCACACAAGCCTCAAGGGAGCCTCGAAGCGCAATCAAGTCCCAACCGGGTAAACCCTAGACGAATCCCTGTGAACGGGATACCAGGATTTCCCTCAAACTGTCCAGATTGACAAAAAAGCGAATCTCATAGCCATACCCACGAAGGGTACGAAGTTACCCTCTAGGCGATTCTATCTAAATCACCCGGGGGTTCAGGGGCTACACCCGATGGGTGCGCTCACGCGCACCCTCTGGCGAGATACCCCCAAGGCGATTCCACCTGAATCACCTAGGGGCTTGGGAGCTACACCCGACGGGTGCGCGCACCCTCTGGCGAATCGAGATACCCCCCGGGCGATTCTTCCCGAATCACCCGGGGGCTCGGGGGCTACACCCATCGGGTGCGCTCGCGCGCACCCTCTGGCAAATCAAAATACCCCCTAGGGGATTCTATCCGAATCACCTGAGGGCTCGGGGGCTACTGTCGGGGACCTAATACCGGGGTACCCAATGAGGTGGAATTCATCGAACGTTGACGCTTCTGGTTAGACAAGAACGCTACTACACTTCTTGCCCGAACAACGAAAGAGTGGTTTCGCCTCGCACCCGAGGGCTAAGACTCCGCCTAGCTCGACAGTTGAGGGCTAGCTCCACCTAGCCCGATGCCTCAGCGCTAGCTCCTCCTCGCCTCGACGATTGAGGGCCGGCTCCGCTTCGCCCGACGGCCATAGGCAGGCTTCGCCTCGCCCGATGGCTGAGGGCAGGCTCCGCCTCACCCGATGTCTGAGGGCTAGCTCTGCCTCACCTGATGGCCGTGGACAGGCTCCGCCTCGCCCGACGACTACACCCTGTTCCTTCATAAAGACGAGCACAGGGTGCGACAAAACATTCGGGTCATCCACAGTACCAAGGGCCATGCCCTGCATGCCTACAGGAAGGTACTGTCCGGATACAACGGGATAGGCACTTTTCAGCCCTTTCCGACCGGATAGAGCCCAAATAGTGTTGTAGGCACCGACCTTTGTCCCATAGTGTTGTTGGTGCCGCCATCAGCCCTCGGACATGGATGCCAACACGAGCATACGACAACCACTATGATCCAAGACAGAACTCACATCATCTATAGTGACCAACATATGGTCATTTCCTCGCCTACTCTCCAAAGGGTCACGGCTCGGCTCTCTAGCACGCCGCACCGCTCGCCGGTGTAGGATGGGACGCGCCCACTTGCTGCAAGAGGCCAGGGCATGGCCCTATAAGGATCAATGAACACGCCATTCCTGGCACAGTCTGCCATGTTAGCAGGGTAGGCATTGGGGAAAAGGGAGACCCAGTTCCCTCGAAGGACCTTCTCCACCATTGGTTTTTTCCTCTTTCTCCCGTCTGTAACCCCTGTTCCCCCCTTGGTCTATAAAAGGGAGGGCAGGGCACCCCATTAGGGGGACGGAGAGATTTTTAGACAGAAGACGATGGATCAATTCCACAACACACAGTCAAGCAGCAATCGGGCTCTTGACGTCCTTTCGACCTTTTCATCAGAGACTTGGGACCAGTCCCTCTCTTGACCATTTGTACCCCCTACTATGAACCTTTTTCGGTACTAATAACACGAACAGCAGCAGACTGGACGTAGGGACATTCAGCCCAAACCAGTATAAACCTTGTGTCCTTTAGTGCACCATATGGGCATAACGCGCCAATTATAAATTCACTAGCCGGTGTTTGTTCGAAACACCAACAGGTATAAATACTTACTCCACTCATCCATGGGAGGTCTCTTGCCCATTTGTTCAGCTGAGAAACACCTTGAGAGTGCCAAGGAGAGCAAGAGCCTAGTGAGGTGATTGAGATTTGAGAATCCAAGTTTAAGTTCCTCATTAGTGCAAGGAGAGTAACAAGTGTGCATCCACCCTTCTCATTAGGCTTGTCGTGGTCAAGTGGGAGTTTGTGCTTGTTACTCTTGGTGATCGCCATCACCTAGATGGCTCAGTGGCGATTAGGAGTTTGGTGATCATCCGGCGGAGCTCATGGATGACCCAAGTCAAGTTGGGAGCAGTTGTGGGCGATTCACCGCGACGGAGTGTCGAAGAATCAGCCCATAGAGAGCACTTGATCCTTGCACGGATCAAGAGGGAGCTACACCCTTGCGCGGGTGCTCCAACGAGGACTAGTGGGGAGTGGCGACTCTCCGATACCTCAGGAAAACATCGCCGTGTTCCTTTCCCTCTCTTTACTTTAAGCATTTACATTTGAACAATTCATTTCATGTCTTTACATTCCTAGAATTGTCATGCTAGAGTAGGATTGGAACCTAGGGTGCTAAACTTCTATGCGGTAGAAAAATAGAAACACATTCTAAGCACAAGGGGTTAAGTGGGCTAAGTGTAGGGCTTAATTATTGCAAAGAATTTAGAATTACCCCAATTCACCCCCCTCTTGGACATCTTGATCCTTTCAATTGGTATCAGAGCCTCGTGTGCTCGCTAAATTAGGCTTAACCGCCTAGAGAAAGATATCCCACGGGGATGGACCTCCTCCTATCTTTGAGGGAGATTATTTTCCTTATTGGAAAATCCGCATGGACGCTTATTTAGAAGCTTTAGATGTTGGAATTCTTAGAACCGCCTCACAAGGCTTCCCAAAACCTAAGGATCCCACACACCTCAAGGCGATGAAATTAATTACGAGAAATGGAATGCAAATGCTAGAAACACCATCTTTAGAGGCCTTTGCAAAGATGTTTTTAACCGTGTGCGGAACCACAAGGACGCCCATGCACTATGGTCGGACATTTGTGCGCTCCATGAGGGAACAAAGAGTGACCCTGAGGAACGCTATCATCTTGTTATGAAAAAGCTTAATTCATTTGAGATGCTTCCTAAAGAAAGTGCAAATGAGATGTATTCACGCTTGAATGTTCTTGTAGAGGAAGTCAATGGGCTTGGACTCACACAAATGCAACCATCCGATGTTGTAAGAAAGAGCTTGTGTCCTCTCCATTGACAAATATGGGCATATTGTGACCGTGCTTCATCAAGGTGATCTTTCCACCACTACACCAACTCAAATATTGGGAAAGATCAATGCACATGAGATGTATATGCACATCACACCACAAAGATGGCTCTTCTTCCACCAAGAAGAATGACTTGGCATTCAAGGCTAGCCAAGAGAAGAAGGGCAAAGCAAGGGTTGATCATGAGAGCTCAAGTGATGATGAAATTGATGATGCAAGTCTTGCTCTCATTGTGAGAAGAACCACCAAGATGCTTAAGAAGCTCAACAAGAATGGTGTCAAGTTTGATGTCAAGAAGAAGAAATTCTTCACTAGCAATAGAAGGAAGCCCATCTCCAAGATGGATTGCTATAATTGTGGAGAACTTGGTTATCTAGCTCATCAATGCCCCAAGCCCAAGAAAGACAAGTACAAGAAAAAGTACAAGGGCAAGAAAGATGACTCAAGTGATGAAGATGATGATGAGAAGAAGAAGAAAAACAAGCCATACAAGAAGAAGGATGGCAAAAAGAAGGATTTCCACAAGAAGAAGAAGAATGGCAAGGCATACATCATTGGTGATTGGCTCATGGATATTGATTCATCAAGTTGCTCATCCGATGATGAAAGTGAGAATGAGAAGGTGGCTGCTATTGTAATTGACTCTTCACTATCTTCACCGACACCAATGTCGTCATCCTCTACACACCTATGCCTTATGGCCAAGGGTGAACGAAAGGTACAAAATGATGATGATAGTAGCGGTGATGATCTTGCTGGCAATGATGATAGTGATAGTGATGATGAATTTGAATCACCTTCTTATGATGATCTTGTCAAGTTGCTAAACCAATATACTAAAATCATTAGAAAGACAAGAGCTAAAAATGAAAAGCTAGAACTTGAGAATGACTCACTTTTAGCTAAATATGACATAGCGGAAAAAGCTAGTGTTGAGCTTAGAGAAGAAAACAAAATTATGTCATCCAAACTCAAGGAGCTCAAATCCTCTAAAAAGGAGCTTAAAGAAAAACATGATAAACTTGAGGGGATACATAATGAGCTTACCACTAGCTACAATATGCTAAAAGAAGAGTACACAAATCTCAAAGTTAATCATGATAATCTTGTTGTCTCTCATGAGTTATTATCCAATGAGCCACATGATGCTACTAACCATGTTGTTAAGATTGATATAGCTACATCATGTGATGACTTAATTGTTGAGAGCATTGAGCAAGGATCTAGCGGCACAGGCAAGAAAGTGGTTAAGACCGACAACTATGATAAGTATGTCAAGATCAAGCATGAGAATGAAAAGCTCAAGAAAGATCTTGAAAAGCTATCAACCACCAACACTATTGTGATAGAGAACCTTGATCATGATTGTGATATAGCTCTTGAGAATGAGAAGCTCAAAGAAGAGAACAAGAGACTCAAGATGGAGAAAAATCATGATGAACTTAAAGAAGAGAATAAGAAGCCCAAGTTGGAGAAAGAACATCTCAAGACCAACTTGAGCAAGTTCACAAGAGGTCAACATCTTCAAAGTGAGCTACTCATGAATAATGAAGATGGATAGAAGTGGCATTGTGTGGGGGTATGGCCCCCGGTATCCACAAGACAAGACATGGGCCGCACCATCAGAGGTGGCCTAGCCCACAAGATCAAGACGTGCACGGCGCTGCTCGGCGTGCACCGCAAGCTACTGTATAGTACCAAATAGGATACTTTACTTGTAACCCTACCCCTCCAGAGTACATAAGGAGAGGCAGGGGTCCCCTAGTGGACAAGATATATCTACTATAGATCAATACAATACACCAAAGACACAGGACGTAGGGTATTACATCGATCAGACGGCCCGAACCTGTCTAAATCGCTGTCTCTACGCCTTGTGTCACCATCCGGTTCCTGATTACGCGCACCCCCACCGACAAATCTACCATCGCGGGATACCCCTTGGTGGACAGCCGAGCATCTTTTGTCGACAGTTGGCGCGCTAGGTAGGGGTCGAACCTACGGCCTTCTGCTTAGATAGCACGTCTCATGGCGTGTGGGCGAATAGACCCCCTATACCCTCATGGGTATACATGGGCTGCACCACCGGAGGTGGCCCGGTCCACAAGATGAAGCGTGCGCAGCACGCTATATTGTAATTATACCAAATTGGATACTTTACTTGTAACCTTGTCTCTTCGGAGTATATAAGGAGGGGCAAGGGTCCCCTAGAGGACAGATCATACAGATCTCACCCTAGATCAATACAAATAATAGAGCATAGGACGTAAGGTTTTATGCCACACTGGCGGCCTGAACCTATATAAATCTTGTGTCTTGTGTCTCTGTAACCATCTGGTTCCTGATTACACGCATCCTACCGATAATCTACCACCACAGGCACCCCCCTCGGTGGACTGCCGACTATATTTCGTCGATAGTGGCGCGCCAGGTAGGGGTCCCCTTTAGGGGCCTGTGCGTGCTGATCTATGGCGAACCAGATGGGATCTAAAGATCGACGCCGCTCGTGGCAACCTGACTTCCTACGGCGATGTGCTTCAGAAGCCTGACAGGCTTGATATCACTCGGCGACGGAATCAATATTAAATATAAATACATCTTCACATCAACTGATCATCGAGCTGCATATGCTATTTCATCGCCATTGCTGATTTTTATCCGGAGTTCATATATTTTTACATCATGTACTACCCGTTCTACATATTTGTATTGCAGGACCATCGCCCGGGTGATCGGATCACCTGGTGCTCGGACTTCTACACCGATCAACTGGTCGGACCTCTAGGGGTTGTGCCCCTTTAGGGGTTGTGCGTGCTGGTCCTTTGGTGAGCCAGATGGGAATTTTCTTCACCGATGTCGTCATCCGCGACAACTCAGGATCCTGTGGGTGGACTACGACGACACGTTTCGTGGGTAGCTACCAATGTGCATGAAGTCAAACAGCAGCCCTAACATTTAGCACGGCGTCCGGCAAGGGTCGATCTGATCAATCATGGCCTAGTTGGTCCCGCTTCGTCTCAAGGGTCTAGCTTCCCTCCACGGCTGCCATGCATGAACGAAGAAGACATATACTTGTTGAAGCCATCGAAGTTGTTGTCGGCGGCCGGCGGCGCACGGCCACAACTCCAAATAGGCAAGCAAGGGCACGTCCGAGTCCTAAGACAAGCAAATAAAGAAAGAGATATATACGTACATCTACAAAGTGCCATGCAAGCCGATTACCAGAAAGTCATGCAAGCTAAATATTGAAGACCATGCAAGGACAAAAATTCATACGTATGCATGTACGTGAGCCGTACATTATGTACAGATTTGTTGCTGCTCTTCCACGTCTCCAACATGAGTTCGACTTCATCCGAGCCCATCAAGTCATTCAAACAGATCATGCTATCAAGAAAGGTGGAGCCGAGCCGAAGCAAGCCGCTCAAGTCATCACGCAAGTCATGACAAGCTGCTAGCAAGCCACGTTGAGCCATCAAGTGAGCCGCCGAGCGAGCCGCATCGGACCACGTCGACCACATCCTGAGCGGCTCTGTCGAGCTCCGACCACGTCAACCACGGACCACGTCGACCACGTCCCGAGCGGCTCCGCCGAGCTCCGACCACCTCGACCACCAGACCACGTCATAATAATGATTGCCACAAAGAATGGCGCTATGACAACCGCGACCACCGTCACAACAGCCCGAAAAGCTCGAGGACCGGACAACTTCATCGCCACCAACCAGATTTCTATTCAAAGATAAGTACACTTCTAATATTTATATTTAATATAATTTTCATTACGACGTTTCTCCACAAGCGTCCTCGTCATGATTATTCTTCAAATAACGTTTGTCCATGTATACCATCTTAAATATAACATACGGCTATACTTAATGCAAATCCTCGACCAGTCATGTTGACGCTCAATGTCTCCAGAAATGGCCCTGTCTCTGGCTCCTCCCTACACGTGCACGAGCGTCTTCCCTCTGCGTTATGGGTGGTCGGCAGCGGCTCCTTAGCGACGCTTTGTTCTTCCTACACGTGCACGGGCTCCACGCCCTGCGTTATGGTTAATGGGCTAGCTAGGGATGGAGACTCAGCTACACACTAACTTGTCGGGTAGTTTATATTAAGTATAAACACAAACTTCACATTAACACTGATGTTTACAAAGCACTAACTGCTTGATCACATCATGCTCATTTGCAAATGACTGCTGAGCGTCATATGCTATTTCTTCACTGCTAATTTTTCTCCATAATTTATTTTGTACATCATGTACTATCGTTCTATATATTTATATTGAAGGGATTTCAACCTACGCTCGGGGACTCGTCGTTCTCACCCCATGCTGTGCTTGGGGACTGCCCCAACCACTCTTCGACCACAGCCCGGGGACTGTTCTCCTCGGCTACATGTGACTTAGACTCACATACAGTTGAGAGGCATTTATTTTCTTTGACCTTGCTACAAGGCTCATACTTCGCCTTCCAGCAAGCTCGGGGAACCTTTCAGCATCATACTTTATTACACCTCACACTCCGACCGCGAGTCAAACCAGGGCCGTACAAACCTTTCAGGATGACGTGTCGACTAAACTGGTACAACTAAATAGAACGCCAACACGTTCTAACTTAGTTACACCAACATAATATCCGAGCTTAAACACGTTTTCTACAAAAACAAACAAGCTTATGTTGATATACAGTTATGTTATTACAAGCTTGCCTGAAAAGGTCCAAGTTTACAATAACACAACTACATCTTCTTCTACAGCTATAGCCTACACTATTGGCTGGTCGGGGCATGCGGCGCTTGCTGCTCGCTGGGCCTGACATCGTGCTCGGGACTCGGGGACTCTGCCATTGATCGAGCTGAAGAAGATGGCCCCGTCGATGCCTACCTGGTCGAGACCACAGGCTTCGCCGGTTGGCTTGAAGATGACGGCGCTCCCAGCTGACTTGTTGATGGCATTCCTTGTACGGGTGTTGTCGCACCTCCACACAGGTTAATATCGCCAATTATTTTCGCCGACAAGTCCAGCTGGGTCATCCGTAGCTCCTCGGCCTTGTCTGGATCTACCTCCTTCGGGTATCCAGCCTCTAGGCGCTTGAGGCATATGGTTTTTTGCCACACTTTTGTGCTCGAGGACTGTGCACGGCGCACTATGAAACTCGCCGCTACTAACCCTCCATTGGTCCCCATGTCTTTTATCAAGCTGAGGAGTTCTTTTACTTGCTCCATGTCATCGTTGCTCGGCATCTCTGACCAGCTCTTCTGGCTTTCTGGGATGTGGTCGGCGTCACAACGGACGGCCGGGTGGCTCTGTTTCGTGTAGAACCACCTGGCATTCCACCCTTTTCACCGATGTGTTCAGCGGCACAATGAGATATTCGCTCGCCATCCTGTCGCGCAGTTGGAGGTATACACCGCCGACCACCTTGGAACCAGTGCCGCCTCTTTTCTTCAACCAGAATAGGTGACGGAAGAGATTGAAGTGGGGGAGGATTCCGAGGTATGCCTCATAGAAATGGATGAAGATGGAGATGTGCAAGATGGTATTGGGGTGGAGGTTGCACAGACTAACCATCTAGATCTCCAACATATCCCTCAAAAATGGATGAACAGGAAATCCCAACCCGGGCCAGAAATAATCCTCGAATACCACTGCCTCGTTAGTATGAGGTGTCAGGAAGGACTCACCGAGGGCCGACCGCCATCCGGTGGTGGCACGGTCAGGAAGAACGCTGGCTTCCACCAATCTGTTCAGCTCCGCCTCTCCTGTTCGTGATGGCACCCACTCCTCATCGCGCTGGGCTACGGCGCTTGCCTTCTTGGGACTAGCCTTCTTCGGTTTCACAGCTCCTCTCTTCGGCGCCATCTCCTAGATCTGGTTAGGGTTTGGTGGCGGAGGCAAATGGGGTTGCGGATTTAGGGATGCGAGATATGAGGAGGAAGATGAAGTGGCAAAGGTGGGAACTGGGTATGCGGCGGCATAGTTATAAAGCACTTTCCCCACCTCTCTGCATTCAAGGGTTTTTGGGGAACCGTTCCCGTGATCTGCGCCGCTCCGAATTCTTCGATGCGATACATGGGCCGTTATTTGGGCTTCTGCGCAATCGCAGCCCATGTCGCCCATTTATCGCTGCCTTCAGTTGCTACTCACCGGATAATCACTGACTTCTCCGCCATTTATTGAGGCTCAGCAACTGTTACTGTATAGCCGTTACTCTAATTTTTTCGCCACGGTTTGATTGCTCTGGTATTTCTGCTTGCAGCTTGGGGACTGGCTGCTTGCTCGGCTAGTCTTTCATTACTAATCGAGTTCTGACCCTGGCACCACGTGACTACGTCACCAACTGTCAGGCTTGGGGACTAAGTGGGCACACTTCACCTTGCGGTGAATGTGCTTTGTCTTGCTTCGGAGCTACGTCCGGGGACTGGCTGACTGCTCGGCTAGTCGTCTGTTATTTTGTCTACTTTGGATCCTGGCACCACATGACTACGTCATCTACTGTTAGGCTTGGGGACTAAGTGGGCACACTTCACCTTGCAGTGAATGTGCTTGTTTTTCTGGAAGACTCCATGACTCTTGAAGCCGAAGAAGATTATCTCCTATTCTCTTGGTCGGACTCTAAGTGGGCACACTTGGTCCACTAAGAGGAAATTTTCAATTCTAGACTTGAGCTCCTTACACCCTTATGGCAAGCCAATGCTTGGGACATGCTGCTCGGCGATGGTCCGCGCTGCTCGGCCAATGATGTACGCTGCCCGGCAACTACTCACAACTGCTCAATGACTCGTCACGGTGGTCGGACCATGAGTTGGACTGCTCGGCTTTGGTTTGCACCTGCTCGGACAAGCTCAAGATGGCATTGCACAACGGGTACAAGGCGCTCGAGACTAGCTATGGGGGATACGACCCTGGATACCCACGGCAGACCACATGGGCTGCCCCTAAGGGGCGGCCCAGCTCACAAGACGAAGCCTTGTGGGGCACGACTCTGCTCGGTGCCTCCCACAAGACACAAGGGAGATATCCTTAAGATACTATGAGATCTGTTACGATACGTACGGTCCCATGATTCTTGTAATCTGTTATTACTTTCCGGTTATCTCTCAGATCTAACCGACTTGTAACCCTGCCCCCCGAACTATATAAGGCGGGCAGGGACCCCCTCTAAAATCTGGCCATATCATACGATAGCTAATACAAACCAACAGACCACAGGAGTAAGGTATTACATCATACTAGCGGCCTGAACCTGTATAACTCGTGTGTCTCTATTGCCTTCTTGTTCTTGATCACGCGCTCCTCTTCCGATCAATCTACCTTCGTGGGATACCCCTCGGAGGACTACCGATGATATTCTGTCGACACATTGGGTATTTGGCACATCAAGAGATGAAAGCTCAAGCACAACACAAACAACAACACAAGTCAAAGCCTAAGCCAAAGAGATGTGTTGAATGTGGACAAGAAGGTCACTTTGCCCATGAGTGTCAAGCTCCACCACCACAACCCTTGCCCAAGCATGCTAGACCCTTTGCTTTCAATGCTCATTACATGCTTAGAAAGGACTCTAGTGGAAAAATGAAAGTCATGTTCTTAGGTCCTCCCAGCAAGAATAGGCCTAAGAAAATTTGGGTTGCAAAGTCACTAGTTGATAAAGTCAAGGGGCCTCATCAAGTTTGGGTCCCTAAACATCAAGCTTGATCTCTTGTGTGTAGGTGAACTACAAGACCGATGGAAGTCATTGGGTTATTGATAGTGGTTGCACTCAACATATGACCGGTGATCCTCGTATGTTCACCTCACTAGATGAAGAAGTTGATGGTCAAGAAAGAATTACATTTGGTGACAATTCAAAGGGAAAAGTTCAAGGATTGGGCAAAGTGGCAATATCAAATGATCATTCAATCTCAAATGTGCTATATGTTGCTTCATTGAACTTCAACTTGCTATCCATTGGTCAATTGTGTGATCTTGGCTTTCAATGCTTGTTTACCGAGAAGGAAGTGGTTGTATCAAAGAAAGATGATGATCAAGTTATATTCAAGGGCTTTATATACAACAACCTATATCTAGTGGATTTCACATTCGAAGATGCAAACTTGAAGACATGCCTATTCACCAAAACATCACTTGGGTGGCTATGGCATAGAAGACTTGCTCATGTTGGGATGAGCTCACTCAAGAAGCTAATGAAGAATGAATTGGTGAGAGGTTTGAGGGATGTGAAATTTGAGAAGGACAAGCTTTATAGTGCATGTCAAGCCGACAAGCAATTTGCAAACACTCATCCTACAAAAGCTTACATGTCAACAACAAGAGTGCTAGAGCTCCTCCACATGGATCTATTTGGACCAACAACTTACAAGAGTTTAGGAGAAAATCTCTATTGTCTTGTGATTGTTGATGACTACTCTAGATATACTTGGGTGTTCTTCCTTCATGACAAGACCGAAGTGGCATCATGTTTCAAGAAGTTTGCCAAGAGAGCACAAAATAAATTTGAAGTGAAGCTCAAGAAGATAAGAAGTGACAACGGAAAAGAATTTGACAACACAAATATTGAAGAATATTGTGATGAAGTTGGAATCAAGCATGAGGTCTCCGCAATATATACTCCTCAACAAAATAGTGTAGTAGAGATAAAGAACCAGACACTTATCACACTTGCAAAAACAATGCTTGATGAGTACAACACACCTAAAGCTCTATGGGCGAAAGCTATCAACACCGCATGTTATGCATCCAATCACCTATTCCTTCAAAAGTTTCTTGGCAAGACCCCTTATGAGTTGCTCAATGGGAAGAAGTTGGATGTATCATTCTTCCGGGTGTTTGGTTGCAAATGCTACATCCACAAGAAGCGGCAACACCTAGGGAGGTTTCAAAGATGTTGTGATATTGGCTTTCTTGTTGGTTACTCATCAAAGTCCAAAGCATATCGAGTATTTAATCATGCCACTGGCTTGGTTGAAGAAACATATGATGTGGAATTTGATGAATCTAACGGCTCCCAAGGAGCACATGAGAATCTTGATGATGTAGGTGATGAACCATTGAGGGAGGCCATGAAGAACATTACGGTTGGAGACATCAAGCCCAAAGATGATGAAGATGATGTACAAGTGATTGATCCACCTTCTTCATCAAATGTGCCACAAGATGATGATAATGATGAGAGAGTAGAAAATGAAGATACTTATGTCTCTCATGATCAAATGGTGGCACAAGCACAAGATGTTGATGCTCCACAACCCCCCCTCAAGTGGTTGATAGAAGAAATTCACCTCTACTACAAGCACATCCACAAGATCTCATCATAGGGAGTCCTTCAAAAGTTGTAATGACTTGCTCTCAAAAACTTGCTTCATTTATTGAACATCACTCTTTTGTCTCTTGCTTTGAGCCTAAAAAGGTAGAAGAAGCTCTTCAAGATCTGGATTGGATAAATGCCATGCATGAAGAGTTAAACAACTTCACCCGCAATGAAGTTTGGACTCTTGAAGAGCGACCACAAGGTGCAAGA
Source organism: Miscanthus lutarioriparius (assembly GCA_904845875.1). Taxonomy (NCBI): domain Eukaryota; kingdom Viridiplantae; phylum Streptophyta; class Magnoliopsida; order Poales; family Poaceae; genus Miscanthus; species Miscanthus lutarioriparius. The sequence continues at coordinate 88,611,088 of CAJGYO010000006.1, forward strand.
GTCATTGGAACAAAGTGGGTGTTCCGCAACAAGCAAGATGATCAACGCATTATTGTGAGGAACAAGGCAACACTAGTTACAAAGGGGTTCTCTCAAGTTGAAGGGTTAGATTTTGGAGAAACCTTTGCACCGGTTGCAAGACTTGAAGCCATTCGTATCCTCCTTGCATATGCATCGCATCATGAAATGAAATTATATCAAATGGGTGTTAAAAGTGCATTTTTAAAAGGTTTCATAAATGAACTAGTCTATGTTGATCAACATCCTAGGTTTGAAGACCCTAGATATCCTAATCATGTCTATAGGTTGTCCAAGGCACGATATGGGCTTAAGCAAGCCCCAAGAGCTTAGTATGAGCGCCTTTGGGATTTCCTCATTGAGAAGGGCTTCACCATTGGGAAGGTCGACACCACACTATTCACCAAGAAGCTTGATGGAGAGATCTTCATTTGTCAAGTATATGTTGATGATATCATATTTGGCTCATCAAATGAAGACTATTGCAAAGAGTTTGGTGAATTGATGTCAAAAGAGTTTGAGATGTCTATGATTGGAGAGCTTATATTATTTCTTGGTTTTCAAGTCAAGCAAATAAGAGAAGGGATTTTCATCTCTCAAGAAAAGTATTCCAAGGACCTTCTCAAGAGGTTCAATATGGATGAATGTAAGCCAATCAAGACACCAATGCCATCTAATGGACATCTCGACCTAGATGAGGGAGGTAAAACGGTTGATCAAACTCTCTACCGCTCTATGATTGGTAGCTTGTTATATTTGACAGCATCTAGGCCTGACATCATGTTTAGTGTGTGTATGTGTGCTAGATTTCAAGCTAGTCCTAAGGAGGCTCACATAGTTGCCGTTAAAAGAATCCTTAGGTACCTTAAGCACACACCAAGCATTGGTCTTTGGTATCCCAAAGGAGCTAGATTCTAACTAGTTGGCTATTCCGATTTGGAATATGCCGGTTGCAAAATTGATAGGAAAAGCACATCCGGAGGGTGCCATTTGCTTGGTAGATCACTAGTGTCTTGGACCTCCAAGAAGCAAAATAGTATGGCTTTGTCCACCATCGAAGCGGAATACATTGTCGCGGGTGCTTGTTGTGCACAAATTCTTTATATGAAGCAAACTTGGCTAGACTATGGTGTAGTTCTAAAAAATGTATCTCTTTTGTGTGACAATGAGAGCGCGGTAAAGCTTGCTAATAATCCGGTTCAACACTCTCGCACCAAGCACATAGACATCCGCCATCACTTTCTTAGAGATCATGTTGCTAAAAATGATATTTCACTAGAAGGTGTAAGGACCGAGGATCAATTGGCGGATATCTTCACTAAACCGCTAGATAAGGCTACATTTTGTTGGTTGAGGAATGAACTCAATGTGCTTGATTTTAGTAACTTCACGAAAAAATGAGCTTGTGTTGTCCCTTGCATTGCATTGTAATATACAACATGTTTAATTTTTGGTAATGCACTTAGGGCTTGTCTAACATGGTTAAGATAACTGCAGAAAAGCGTGTGAAGAAGCTTAACCTTGGATCAAACTTCACAAGCAACTAGAATTACTTTCAAGTATTTCATTGCATATGCATGTGTGTAACTTTGTCGTTTCTTTTCGGTTATTTTTTTAGCACCCACTGTGTTTGTCCACAAATAGGGAGAGCATTTGAAGCATCTATTGATCATAAAACCCTATTGTGTGACCACATGTTGCTCCTCGCCCCTTTTATTGCATATTTTCTTAAAAAGAATTATAGCCTAAGGCAAAATATTTTGAAAATTTTGAGGGTTTGAGAGATGTCACTCAAATTAGTCCCAATTGGTGTTTATTTGGGTCTTATTGAAGTTGGGACTTGATTGGAAACAGGCAGCGCGAAGGAACATTGAAGCTTTGCTAAAATATGGCGACCGGACGCTGTACCGGACTCTGCTTCCATCGTCCGGTCAGTTCATAGGCGGTGAACAGACGCAACGCAGGAGTGACCGGATGCTAAAACAGTGCTCATCCTACATCCGGTGTGATGGTGACCCTACGTCCGGTCAAACGAAGAAGATGAACTCAGGATCGACCAGACTCTGGCTACGTCCGGTCAAGGGTAATCGGACATGTCCGGTAGCCATTTGAGGGGTTTTGGACCTCTCTATTGTCGACCGGACTCTAGGCCTTCGTCAGAAGCTGCTTGACTATGTCAAGCGCCTCCTGGGCCTCGGACGTCCATTCGAAGTGGTCGGCCTTCTTCAAAAGTCAATAAAGGGGGAGACCTCGTTCGCCGAGGCATGAGATGAAGCGGCTAAGCACGGCGAGGCACCCTATGACTCGTTGTACCCCCTTTATGTTCTAAATTGGGCCCATTCTCGTGATGGCTAAGATTTTCTCTGGGTTGGCTTCGATGCCACACTCGGAGACGAATGAAACCGACCAACATACCCCTCGGGACCCCGAAAACACACTTCTCGAGATTGAGCTTGATGTCGTTTGCTTGGAGTTTTGCGAAGGTATGCTCAAGGTCAGCTATGAGCTGGTCAGCCTATTTGGACTTGACTATGATGTCATCTACGTAGTCCTCAACGGTCCACCAGATGAGGTCTCCAAAACACTTGAGCATACAGCGCTTGTACGTAGCCCCAGCGTTCTTCAGACCGAATGGGATTATGACATAGCAGAACAATGCAAAGGGGGTGATGAAAGACGTCATGAGCTGGTCGGACTCTTTCATCGTGATTTCATGGTACCCGAAGTATGCATCAAGGAAGCAGAGGGTTTTGCACCCCGAGGTAGAGTCGACTATTTGGTCTATGTGTGGAAAAGGAAACGGATCCTTTGGGCACGCTTTGTTGAGACCCGTGTAGTCAACACACATCCTCCATTTCCCACTCTTCTTTCATACAAGAACGGGATTGCCTAACCACTCTGGGTGGTACACTTCCTTGATAAATCTGGCTGCCAAAAGGTTTGCGATCTCCTCGCCGATGGTCCTGCGTTTCCCCTCGTCGAAGCAACGCAGGCATTGTTTCATCGGCTTGGAGCCTGGGTGGATCTTCAAGGCATGCTCGGTGACTTCTCTCGAAATGCCTGGCATGTCCGAGGGTTTCCACGCAAAGATGTCTCTGTTGGCGCAGAGGATGCCGATGAGCGTGCTTTCCTATTTGGAGGAAAGCATGGTGCCAATGCACACCACCATGCCCTTAGGGTTGCCGGGGTCTATGAGGACCTCCTTGGTGCCCTCCACCGGCTTGAAAGACCCGATCGATCTCTTGGGGTCGGGTGCTTCTTCGGTGACCTCGCTCCTGATGGTCGTGAGCTCTCCGGAGGTGACGATTGTCATGGCATGATCGTAGCACTCGACCTCGAACTCGTAGGCACGCTGGAAGGAGGTGCCGACGGTGATGACCCCCCGGGCCCCGGCATCTTCAGTTTGAGGTATGTGTAGTTGGGATGGCCATGAACTTCGCGTAGCATGGTCATCCCAGGATGGCGTGGTAAGTTCCATGGAACCCAACCACTTCGAAGGTGAGGGTCTCCGTCCTGTAGTTGGATGGACCCTCGAAGGTGACGGGCAGATCGATCTGCCAAAGCAGCATGGCCTGCTTTTTAGGCATGATGACATAGAAAGGCGCTCCGGTTGGCTAGATGCGCGCTTGGCCGACGCCCATAGCGTCGAGCATCTCGGTGTACATGATGTTGAGGCCACTGCCTCCATCCATCAGTACCTTGGTGAGCCACTTCGCGCTAATGATCAGGTAGACCACTAGTGGGTACCTCCCTAGTTGCAGGACGCTCTTCGGGTGATCGGTACGATCAAAGGTTATGGTGGACTTTGACCACCGGAGGAAGGTAGGCGTGGCTGGTTCGGTCGTATAGACCTCGCGGCATGCGACCTTCTGGCGGCACTTAGAGTCATAGGCCACCGACCCTCCGAAGATCATGAGGCAGCCATCCGGCATTGGAAAGCCGCCATCCTTCCCCTCGGCATCGTCCGTGGTCGGGTCAGGGTCCTTCTCATGCTCCCCTTTGTTGGAGCCTTTAGACAAGAACCGCTTCATGAGGCCACAGTCCTTGTATAGATGCTTGATGGGAAAGGCATGGTTCGGGCATGTCCCCTCGAACAGCTTGTTGAAGTGGTTCGGAGTGCCCTCCATTGGCTTCTGACCACCCCTGTGGTCGGCGGCGGCCACAAGCGAGCCCTCATGTCGCTGCTTGTTCTTCCTCTTAGCGAGACAATTAGAGGCGCCTTCACTGGCATCCTCATCTTGCCTCGCCTTGCCCTTGAGGCGGTCGACGATCGCTTCGACCGCTTCTTCGCCTAAGGCATGGCTGGTGGTGATGTCTAGAAGCACCTTAGTGGTTCGTGGGCCCTTACGTCCTAGCTTGTGAACCAAGGACTCACAGGTGGTCCCAGACAGGAAAGCCCCTATAACGTCGGCGTCGGTGACATTAGGCAGCTCATTGCACTACCAGGAGAAGCGCTGGATGTACCCACAAAGGGTTTCCCTGACCTTCTGTTGGCAGTTCTTGAGGTCCTATGGGTTCCTAGGGCGCTTGTATGTGCCCTAGAAGTTCCCCACGAAGATCTCCTTCAGGTCTGCCCAACTTTGTATTCTGTTGGACGGAAGGTGTTCCAACCATGTTCGTGCCAAATCGGCCAAAAACAATGGAAGGTTGTGGATAATGAAATCGTCATTATCCACACCACCGGCTTGGTAGGCAAGTGGATAATCCTCGAGCCATAGTCCAGGGTTTGTCTCCCCACAGTACTTTAGGATGTTGGTTGGTGGCCGGTACCTTGGCGGGAAGGCAGCGTTGAGGATGTGTCGGCCGAAGGCCTAAGGCCCCGATAGGCCGGGGTTCGAGCTTCGGTCCTCATCGCTGTCATAGCATCTGCCATGATGAGGGTGATAGCCATGGCTAGCTCCCTCTCTCGGGTCATCATAGGTATGCCTGTGGGCATCGAGGGTGTCATGTGCATCACGGTTGCAGCTGAGACGCTGATGCACTAGGACCGCGGTGCACTGCCTACTGCCTTGTGCCGCCTGGTGGACTGACATGTCCCTACTGGGGTGCTTTGAGGGCTTGCGTTGGCTAGCGTCGAGCTCGCGTCGCCGAGACAATGAGCTCTCGGCTTACTACATCGCCGCACACTCGAGCAGTGTGTGGATCTCGCGGTGGGCCCAACGATCCTCGGGTGTCGCGGCCTCTAGAAGACCATGGAGCAAGGCCACCACAGCGGCGATGTTCTAGCTCGCCTAGGCAAAGCGAGGGAGGGCTTCATCATTCGCGATGATCCTCCGGTTCATGTCGCGGGCCATGGCGCGTGCGCGCCCACCGTCTTCATGGCACTCGATCTCCCGATCGAGCTCCACGTGTTCCTGCTCGAGCTGGAGTTGTGCTTCCTCGAGCTCTTGGTGCCAGGCTTTCAACTGCTCCACCCACATGCGAGGTGGGGTCGCTATCTCTCCCTCGGCCACGTCATTGAGGTCATTCATCAGGGTAGCCTCCTCCTCGTGGATGCTTTCAACATGTCCCTCAGGGGTACCTGTCATGAAGCATTCACGAGAGGAGTGATGGCTCCCCCTGCTGGAGTCAAAGCTAGAGGGTGACTCTGGCTCCTCTATGAGGAGGTTGTGGAAAGACTCTGCAACGTGTTCGATCACCTCTATGAACTCGTCGCTCGTGGTGGATGGAATCATTTGTTGTGCCACAAGGTGGCCAACGGTCTCTGCGGCATTGCGGAGACCGAACGGGAGCACTATTGGGGTGCTCTGGATGAGGTATTCCAGGGAGAGCGGCTCTCCCCCGGTAATCTATGCCATGACATTGGCAAACAAGAAGGTGAGGTGGTGTAGGTCCTCCCAGGGCGGTTGGGGTCCTAGGAAGACGCCAAGCTGACGCTCCAACCTCCCATAGTCGAAGTCGAGGCGCCGGCCGCTCCCAGGGGCGCGGGCCTCCGGCGCATGCAGCCATAGTTCCTCAAGCACCTCGGTGATCGTGTTGAGGCCAGTGGAGTGGAAGGGTTGAACAACGATGAGCACCTGCGCCAGCTCTCCCTCTGCCGTGATGATGAAGTTTAGGTCCCCGAAGTGCACGTGTGCACCCGAGATCCAGCTGATGCTGTGACTAGCCATCCATGGCCTGATGTTAATGTCAGGATGCGCAAAGTCCCCTACCTGGCGCACCAACTGTCGGTGTTTTGAGTAAACACCAACGAGTAAATTTGTATTATTGCGTGTTTGGCCCAAATGGTGTGCTAAGAAGACACAAGGTTTATACTGATTCAGGCAGAATGTCCCTACGTCCAGGTCGTGGCTATTGCTCATGTTACTAGCACTGAAAAGTTCATAGTAGGGGTTACAAATGGGCGAGGGAGGGATAGGTCCCAAGTCTCTGGTGGAAAGATCGAATGGGTGCCGAGAGCTCGGTCACTGCTCAACTATGTGTTCGAGGTTTGATGCTAGTGGTTTTGCTGTGATACGGTGTGATGTGCGATGTAGTGGACCGATGCCCCTTAGTGGGACACCTTGCTTTGCCTTTTATAGGCCAAGGGAAAGCACAGGTTACAAGTGGGAGAGAGAAGGAGAACGAGAGGCCAAAGAAGCCCTTCAGGGTCACCGGCCTTTCTCTTCCACCATGCGGGTCTCGCTGACATGGCAGGTAGTGACAGGGATAGCCCCATGCCAGGCACCTGTCCACTGACATTGCCATACCCTAGCATTGTCAGTGGGTCATAACGTCCCGCTCCATCCCGACGGATGGTGCGGTGAACCAGCGTGCTGGTCAGTGGTCGTACAGGGAGTGGGCAACATAGTGACCATGCGTCCCTCACTGTGGATGATGTGAGTCCCCTAGAATGACATGTTGTGGGGACGGGTCATACTGAGACGTGACCGCTCCCTGCACGATGCCAAAACTTTGACCTTGGGAAGTACCTTCTGACCCGTAGTGGTTGGCGGTGGCCTGAGCTTCCGTTAGGAACTGTGTATGAGGGATCGGGTGAGGCGGAGCTAGCCCTCAGACATCGGGTGAGGTGGAGCCAGCCCTCAGACGTCGGGTGAGGTGGAGCCAGCCCTCAGACATCGGGCGAGGTGGAGCCAGCCCTCGGGGGTCGGGCGAGGTGGAGCCCGCGGCCTCAGTGTCCATTGAGGCGGAGCCAACCCTTGGGGGTCGGACGAGGCGGAGCCAACTCTTGAGGATCAGACGAGGTGCAGCCAACCCTCAGGGGTCGGATGGGCAGAGCCAACCCTCAGGGGTCGGACGAGGCAGAGGCAGCCCTCGGGGGTTGGGTGAGGCGGATCCCACGGCCTCAATGTCCATTGAGGCAGAGCCGACCCTCGGGGTTGGACGAGGCGGAGCCCATGGCCTCGGTGGTTGGACGAGGTGGAGCCTAGCAAGAGGTGTAGTCGCGCTCTTGTCTGTTTGAATGAATCAACGTTGATGGTTATTAGCTCCTCCTCTTCGGGTACCCTAGTATTGGTCCCCGACAGAGTTGTTACCCCTTTCAAAGACTCCTAAGGATATTATCAATGGGATGATCCCATTGTATTATTTGCCTGAGCCTTGGATGATTAATGGCCTCTTGTGCATCTTCTAGTTCTTCATCTTCCTCTTGCTCAAAGATGGGTTGTAGGTTTTGTCCACGGACTAGAGTCAAATCAGCTACTGTTGGCTAGTCAGGTGCGGTACTACCGCTCTTAGGCACGGCACAGCCACGTGCTGGAGTTACAGCAGGTGACTACTGCTGTTCAGCATTAGGTACGTCAGCGGAAATTGGTGCAGCAGCAACTTGAGATGCCTCCACTTCAGTAGCTTCATCTTCTTATGGTCTAATATCACCAATGGTAAATTGCTTGATTGCTTCACAAGGTGGATCCTCCTTTTCTACAATACTTGGATCAACTTGCTCCACTTGAGAGCCATTAGATTCATCAAATGTCACATCTACCACTATTTCAACTCTCCCAAAGGTTTTGTTGAAAACACGGTAGGCTCATTTGATCCATAGCCAAGAAGAAAACCTTAATCAATTTTAGGTGCAAATTTAGAGGTTTTGGGTTTCTTGTTTAATATAAAACACTTGCACCCAAATACTCTAAAGTAAGACATCTTAGGCTTGTTACCAGTTAGAAGCTCCTATGAAGTCTTTTTTAACTTCTTGTGTAGGTAGAGGCGGTTGATGGCATGGCAAGCGGTGTTGATGGCCTCACACCAAAAGATGTCCAGCGTCTTGTACTCATCTAGCATTGTCATTGCCATCTCGATGAGTGTTTGGTTCATCATCTCTACTACACCATTTTGTTGAGGGGGGTATGGAGTTGAAAACTCATGCTTGATACCCTCTTCATCAAGAAACTCCTCAACTAGAGTGTTCTTGAATTCGGTCCCATTGTCACTTCTCACTTTCTTGATTGGGAGACCGAACTCCTTTTGTGCTCTTCTAACAAATATCTTAACCTTCTCTTGAACTTGGCACTTGTCATACAAGAAAAATACCCAAGTGAAATGGGAATAGTCATCAACAATAACAAGACCATATTTGTTACCCCCAAGACTTAGGTAGGTGACCAGTCCAAATAGGTCCATGTGTATTAGCTCCAATGGTTGCTTGGTGGTCATGATGCTCTTTGGTGGGTGAGTTATGCCAACTTGCTTTCCCGCTTGACAAGCACTACAAATCCTATCTTTCTCAAAGTGAACATTTGTTAGCCCAAGGATGTGTTCATTTTTTAGAAGTTTGGCCAAGTTCCTCATCCCAACATGGGCTAGTCGGCGATGCCAAAGCCAACCCATGCTAGATTTTGCCACTAAACAAGTCTTAAGCTTAGCTTTACCTTTGTTGAAATCAACTAGATAAAGCTTGTTTTTTAATCGACCCATAAAGACAATAAAGGAATCCTTCCTTCTAAAGACTTACACACCTTTATCCGTAAAGAGACAAGTGTAGCCCATCTCACACAATTGAGAAATAGACAACAAATTGTAACTTAACGAATCAACATAAAATACATTTGTAATTGAATGCTCAAGAGTTATAGCGACTTTACTGAGACCAATCACATCACCCTTTGAATTGTCTCCAAAGACAATATTTTTATTTGAATGTGTCATCGGGGAATATGATGAACACATACTCCTTTCTCCGGTCATATGATTTGTACATCCACTATCAAGCACCCAACTTGATCCACCAGAGGAGTATGCCTGCAAAACAAGTTTAGTTCCTTGATTTAGGTCCCCAACTTGATTTGGGGCCTTGCATGTTAGTCACAAGAAACTTAGGAACCCAAATGGAAGTATTCCTATATATGTTGGTTTCTTTTCCAACATATTTGGCAGCCACTTTTCTACTACTGTTGTTCTTCAAAACAAAGTATGATGTCAAGCTTTGTCGAGATGCTTGGATCTTCGGTTGATAGGCATACTTGTTCTTGGTGCCCCACATTGATTCCCTAGGCTTCTGGAAAACCTGTTTCTGATGGAATACCTTCTTCATGGGCTTAGTCTGATCAAAAACAGAATTGATAGCCTTCCCCTCCTTGCGGGGCATGGCACTGCCGCCCTTCATCACAGCAAAGCCGCTCTGGGATGCGGCACTACCGTGGGCTGTGCAGGCTGATCTATACCAATTCTGTCTTTCCTGTCAAACTGCACACACTCATAGCCATTCACAATCTTTCTTCCATTTGTCTTGGCTCCTTTTGTGTGGCCGAGTCCACGCTTGATTGATGGGTGTCGCCCTTGCTTGAATTGTGGACCTTTTGGTTCATCCACTTTCTTGTCACTTGCTTGAGCCTTACCATTCAAGCAGCCCTTTGTCAATGATCTCATTGAGTCTAGCAATCTCTTTTCTCATGGCCTCCATGTTTGTAAGGTTAGTGGAATAAGCATTCAAATCAAGATTATAACATTTTTCACAACCTTGGCTAGTGGAGGGAGTAGAGGTATCCTTTGCCTTAGAAAGATGTGAGTTGCTATCCCAAAGAATGTTATATTGTAGCTCAAGTCCTTTGTGCTTTTCATCTAAGTCACAATATTTTTTTTTGAGAGCAATATTTTCTTTCTTTGTGATAGCATGGCACCCTTGCTCTTTGGCCAAAGTCTTGCGCAAGGATTCTACCTCACTTCTCTCTAATGCAAGAGCTTCCTTACTAGTAATGTAGAGATCCTCTTGTTGGATAAGAGTTTCATCTCTAGATTCTAGCTCGGCTTGAACACTCTCTAAATCCTTCATTAGCTTAGTGATGAATAATTTGGTCTTTCCATCCAAATTTTTAGTTATCATGTTTATTTCTTCATCACTAGATTCATCATCGCTAGAGCTATCACTAATATCACTACTAGAGATATCACTAGGAGATGGAGGTGGAGGTTTGGCCTTGGATTTAGATTTTACCTTCTCACCCTTTGCCATAAGACAAATGTGAGGGGAGTAGTAGTCATCATCGGATATGTTGTTGAAGAGCCTTGGTGTAGAAGATGGCTTGTGGATAGCTATGGTTGCAACTTTCTCATCTTTTTCACTTGAGCTCTCAATAGTTGAATCGAATTCATGCCCAATGTGAGCTTCTCCCATATATTTCTTCCTCTTTCTACAGTCAGCCTTGTCCTCATTCTTATCTTTCTTGTACTTATTGTCCTTGATCTCATGTTGGCACTTGGCAATAAAGTGGTTGGTGCTACCACAATTATAGCATGTCCTTTTCTTCTTGTTTGGAAATTTTCTCTTCACCACCTTGTAGCCTTTCTTCTTTAGCCCTTTGTGAAACCTCTTCATAAAGAGAGCAACATCATCAACCTTCTCATATTGATCATCATCATTTTCACTCTCACTTGAGGATGATGTAGTCTCTACTCTTTCTTGAACTTGCTTGGTTGCTTTGGGCTTGCTTGTTGATCTTGGACTTGCTAGTAGAGCCTTGCTTGATTGATTTGTTGGCCTTGAGTGCAACATCCTTGTTCTTGATGCCTTCTCGCTTTGCTTGCAACTCTCCAAGCTTCTTCCTCTCATTTGCTTCTTTTCTTTGCATGTCAAAGGTCAAGATCCTCCCAAGTACATCATTTGGTGTGAAGTACTCAAACTTCTTCTTGTCTCTAATTAGAGTCACTACGGTCTCATTTCTTGGTGAATAAGCCTCTAATATAATCTTGACAACTTTATGATCATCTAGCTCATTACAACCATAGCCTCTAATCTTGCCAACCATAGTCATCAATCTATCAAACATCTCTTGTTGTCCTTCTCCATCCAAGATAACAAACTGGTTGAGCTTGGACATCATCAAATCAATTCTTGCCTTTCTCACTTTCTCAACCCTTTCATGTGCAAGGTGCAAAGTATCCCATATTTGCTTGGCAACATCAACACCAATTACTCTATTGTACTCATCACCATCCAAAGCACTAAGTAGCACACTAGTGGCTTGACCGTTGAGGTGAATGATTCTCATTTCTTCCATTATTGGATTCTTGGGATCAATCAGTGGCTCAAACCCATTGCAAACAACTTCCCAAATGCCGGGATGAAGACCTATGTAACACCCTCGGTGTTACACCATTAATCATCTACTAAAACATGTCATGAGTATCATACTTGTGTGTTAATGCATGTGGTGAAGTGAGTAGATAATGCATTGCAACTAAAACGATCAACAAAAATGCGAAACAAAAGTTGCTCCACGATTCGTACAATTAACAACTAGGGGTGTAAACTAATTTTTATTGAACAAAAATACTATAGAACGTGTATGTGACACTTCAATGAAGTTTGAAATATGAACTTTGTAGATGACAATGAAATACTTGGTATTGAAAAAGAATATTGCTAAGTAATATTTTCAGTAGCTTAGAAATGCAATATGAAATTAAGATTAGCTCAAACGCTTAGAAAATTTCTAAGCTTGTGGACAGCTAGACGCTGCTATGTTTAGCAATTTATTTGGAGAGATTGGGTTAAGGAGTGGTGTAGTGCTATGATTCGATTTAGTAGTTCCATATGCCACCTTGAGTGTAGTGAAACCGGTTTAGGTTTAGGAGCAACGGTTTGGTCGTGATCAGCGCTTTAAAATTTGGGCACGTCACAGCTTTGTGCTATCTAGCGCTGTGCGCATGGTCACCACATGTGGCAGACCCACATCGCCGCGCAGTTGTGCCGTGCGCGTGTGCGTGGCCGCGCACCGGTTGGCCATGGCTTCCATGGCCTTGCCGCGGCTTGGCTGCTCTGGCCACACCGCTAGGCCACCGATCCGCTCTGCACCCGACCACACCTACCACCGTGGCTACCGTTGGTGCTGCTGCTGCCTCCGTGCCCGCGCCGCGTCGATGCCACTACCGCTACCGTCGCATTGCCACACTGCACACCTACCGCTGCGCTGCGCCATTGGCACGCCTTGACGCTATACGCACGAGGCCATGTCGTCCTTGCCTTGCCATTTATGGCACTGTGGCGCGTAGGCCACGTCGGCAGCGAGCGCGTGGCCATTGGCTAGCGCTTGGCCATGGGCCGTCCCGATTGGGCCAATCGCATCCCATCAAGCACGCAAATGCTGAGCCTCTGACCGAGTCCCCACCACCTCCCGTCCGCTCACTTGTCCCCTTTCCGCCTCTCTGCCGTCGCCGCCGCTACGTCGTGCCAAAGCGCCTAGATGTGAGAGGACGCCTTCCATTAATTCATTGTGCCCATCGCTCCGCCCTCACATCCCCTCTCTAGTCGTCCCCACCTCGCTTTGATTGCGGCTCAGCCGAGCCACAATTTTGGAGCTTCGCCCCGCCACCGCGCCGTTAAGACCCGTCACCGCCCACGCCATGCCCAGTCCTCCCCACTTAGTCCCGCATTGAATTGGCTGCACCAATAGCTCTGCCTTGAGCCCCTCTGTGTCGTGCGCACGCTAGTCACAGCTCTAGTGCCACCGCCTCACCGTTGATGTGGTCGTGCCTTTGGGGTCCGCCATTCACCTCATAGCACGCATGTGGCCAGCCTCTCTCGAGTCATCTCCGGCCGAGCCGGCACCTAGGTTAGGTCACTAGTGAGTTGTCATTCCTCACCCGCTACCCCTACTGTCTTGTTGTTGCTGTGGCTCACCAGAATGCCGTCGCCATTGCCATAGGGTGCCCACCGTCGTGGAGAGGTCCTTCTACGACATCCCGGCTCGTGCAACCGTCGCCCATCGCCTCGCGTCGACCCCCTTGGTGAGATTCGACCTCTTAGCTAGGTTAGCATGGGTCCCGGGTGGTCGGCGCTATCGCCAATGCCACCGCTCGCCGCGCCGAAGCACGCGGGGGAGGCCAGGGACCATGCCGTTGTAAAGAGGAGAGAGTGCAAGGGTCTTTTTGCATAGGTGCTGTCTCTAGGAATAGTAATGTGGACTGCGGGTTCTTTTGTTCAGAGTCTAGGGGTCCTTTTGCTAATATGTTAGCGCGCACGTGGGCTCCTCATCGTGGGCCACATATGCGCGCAGGCCGCGCCTCACGTGGGCCGCGTTGGGCCAGATTCGGTTATCTTTTTTGTGGAAAATAGAAATAGCTTTTCATTTTTATTTCTGAGCTAAACTTTGATAATTAATATAAAATGATATAGATGTCCAAAAATTATGAAACTAATTTTGTTGGGTTCCTAAAAATATCGTCTACTTGTGAGTATAGTTAGTTCATACATATCTATGTGGATGCTAAGGAGCATTAAAATAGTTGAGATGCTTAGTATTATTTCGATTAATAATTATAGGAATTCTTGTGGTAGATTGATGATAGCAAAAACTTTGAAATTTTTATATTAGCTTCATTGTATTATTATTGCTCACTATAATTTTTGTAGCCCTATAATAGACTACTTAATAGGTAGCTAAATACCCATTAAGGCTAAAGGAATAATGGCATGATATTGGTTTATAAAAAGTTAAGCACTTGTAGGGTGAGCTTGAAATCTATTCGGTAGAGATAATGATTAGCTTAGTATATTAGTCATTAGAGCTAGCTTAGTAGCTTAGCATGTGTATTCTTATTTTAAGAGTTGTTGTTGCTAAAATACTAATTGTTGCATCATCATTGCATGCATGTAGAGAACGAGTTGGTGGAGTTCGTGACCGCCGGAGAGCAGGAGTACGAGGAGGTGATCGAGGAGTATGAGGAGAAGGTCCTCATACAGGAGGAAGCCCCACAGCCACTGACGACTGACATAGCTGACAATCCGCCTGCCCAAGGCAAGCCTCGGTGCATAACCCTTATTTTTGATAATCATTGAATATATATATGTGATGTGCATTTACATTACATGAATTCTATGAAAACCACCAGCATAAATATATATGTCCTAAGAGTCTTACTAGTGCAGGTTTGAGTAGCTGCTATGCTTAGGTTTTCGGTAGCGTGAGTAACCTGCCGTTACTCACAATAGATGATTATTATAATTACTCTCATGATAAAATGATGAAAGGAAAAATAGAGACAGGGCAGGGATATGGTACGGGTATTGGTGGGTGTAACAGGTTGTGTCCCACGGCCAACGGGGCTTAGCTTGGTTACACTGTTTTCCCTGTTCGTGTCGATTAAGGACTGTTCATTGCTGTGGATGGTAGTCAGGTCACAGACTTATTATCCTGAGCACATACTTGCTTATGGGAGCGGGAAGGCTCATTACACTCTTGTCGCGGGTTCTGGCTCTTTTCGGACCGACTGATTGGAGGCGGGGAAAGGTGGAGGTCTAAGCACCATACTGAGATCGGGTCTCAAGTGTGGGGGCTTGGAGTCCAAGTTTGGACGGAGACCTGGACCCCGTGACAGGAGTGTAATGGGTTGGTCTTGTTTGTGCCTGGGGTATAAACAGGGCGTGTGTTTCGGAGTACCCAACTGGGATACATTGATTCATGAATCGCTGTTTTCGTGAGACGGTACGACTTGGCTATGGTCTAGCACCGTAGTAAGAACTGAAAGATGAAAGGTGGTAAAATGGTTCTGATTGTTCAACCCTTGCTTGAAAGTAGAACAGGTGCTTACCTAGAATGGTTAGCTAATAAAGTAATCATGACTGCTAAATAAACTTGACCATAAGGATGAACTATTAGTAATGCTTTTCGCAAACAAAAAGAAAATAGCAAACCCATATTGCCTGTCATACTTCTTAGAGTCGGGAAGCTATTTCCACTAGTCGGGTAAGTCTTGCGAGTATATTGTGTACTCAGGGTTTATTTTACCCCTGTTGTAGGTGCAGCTTGAGGAGTAGCTCCTGTGTGGAGGATTCTTCTGGTGGGCACAGATGGATCCTTATATCGTTTCCGCTAGATGTTTATTTTCATTCCATTGTTTAATTATTGAACTTTGAACTCTGATATTGTAATAAATGATTTCCAATAACTCTGGTTGTATGAAATGGACTAAGTATTGTAAGCTCATACTCATTATTGGATTCTGGATGTAAAACATGGATTGTTTCGAGTTCTTCCTTAGGGTGTGCTCGACGGAACCGCTAGAAGTAACCCACTTTCGAGGTGCTTAGTGTCTAGTGGAAGACAAGCGCCTCTGAAAGTGTGTTATTCTGGGCGGTTCTGCCACAACCTATAAGATAGGCTCTCATCAAGTGCTTCCACTTGGTAAAGTTAGTCCCATCGAAATGAGGTAACTTGCCCACGGGCATATTGATGAAAGACTTGCGATCATGGTTAGTCATAGACATAGAGGAATAGTTAAAGGATACGATAGCATATTTGTTGTTGTCGTCATCCTTGCCCTTTCCTTTCTTGTCCTTCCTTCTATTCTTGATCACTTGATAGGACTCATCATCATCTCCATCTTCGAAGCTACTTGATAGCTCACTTGAAGATGCATTGGTTGCTTTTGCTTCTTCTTCCTTGCATCTCTTCTCTTTCTTCTTGCTTCTCTTTTGAGCTTTTTTTCTTCTTTTCTTTGCCTCTTGTCTTCTAACCGCTGTTGCTCCTTCTTCTTCTTCTCTCTAGCTTCTCTTTTGAGCTTTCTAGCTTCCTTTCTCTTTCTTCTCTCATCTTCATTGAGATCTCTTTCAGCATCGGTAGCCTCAAGATGCGGGAGCGTGGTGTTGCTTGTTGTCGACATGCTTAGCTCGCTGCTGTCGGTGTCGTGCAGATCAACCCACTTCGGATCAACATCTATCAGCTTCACGCCACTAGTTCCTCCTTCGGGCTCCATACCTCACACGGTGAAGCGTACACGAGGTAACCTACTCACGTACGCTTCACCATGTGAGGTATAAATACACGGTGAAGCGTACGCTCCATACCTCTCATGAACTGAACGGTTAGATAGAGTAGAAGCGATGTTGGGGAGGAATGGGAAAGGTATAAATACCCTCCTGTCCTCAACTGTCACTTAAGTCGCGGCAATGTCGTGGCTTAAGTGTGGTAGTGTCGCTCTGTGGCAGTGCCTCTCTCCAGGTGCGGCACTGCCGCACCAGGCAAGATAGCAAGGGTAAGAGTGAAGTGTTGGCTGTCTTGGCTGTAAAACTGAGGATGTATGTGATACATTGAGCACTTGGTAGCACATATTAGCTTAAGCATTGTGTCCCCCTTTATAGTACGACTTTTCCTATACTCAAATTCAAAATATAAAAGAATTTAAACTTTCTTTGAGCTTGAAGCGTTCAACATTTGTAATTAGGGGCTCCTCCTTTTCATATAACATCCTCGAACATAGATTTCCTGCTTGTCATCGCGATAAATCTCATTAGTTCTCTAATTACGCGGTCATCATCACCAAAACCCATAATTAGGGCTTGATTGCACTTTCACCCTCGCCTGAGCCTGAGTTTCACGTGACCATGCGAGGCCCACGCCACCCACGCTGACAGACCACGCGCGGGGACTGCTCGCGTCCCCTCCGCTTCTCACATGCATTGCAACATGTAAAACACCCAATCTAGTTTTGAAATATTCAGATGCAGCACTTGCAACATTCGTCTGAAGATAAATGAAACACTTCAAACATGAGTATGAAACACTTGCAAAAACACATAAAAACACTTGAAACCATTGCAAACATACACAACATCCAGATAAAATACTTGCAACATATGCGTGAACAATTTGCAACATCCGAATAAACACACTTGTAACATGCGTCTGGAAAAACGCAGATGAAACATTGGGAATAGAAACTTGCAACATACATGTACAACCATTGAAACATGTGTAACATCTTGATCTACTTTTACAACATCCGTATGAAAACAATTGCAACATACCTCTGTAACAACTGAAACAATTGAAACATATGCTTAGAACATGCGCTTTCGGTGTAATATTTTCTCGTTGTTCCAAAATAGAGGATAGTCGGCATGTGGAGTTCACCAGTGTAGAGCTCGCTGGTGGCGTGGAGCTCGCTGCTCCGGTGGAGAAGGCCGCAGTGGGTCCACGCGCTCTAGAAGGCCGAGGCGGATAACCAACTCCACGCGAAAGCCACTCTCGCATCCCTCCCGCGCGGCGGCATGGGTCTCCGTCGCCGTGCTCGTCTCCCACATGTCGTTCGTCCCCGCTCGCACGTAGGCCTCCGGAGTCACCGTTTCCTCCCACGCGCGACGCCCTCGAAGCTGTCGCTGCCTTGCTCGTGCGCCGGTAGCCGAACGTGGGAAGAGCAACGGTCCTCGAAGATGCGGGCCGCAAGAGTGCAGGAGGGCTACAAGCCGGTAGCCAGACGCCGGAAAGCGCAGTGGTTGCCTAAGGGCGGGCCGCCAGATCCCTACCGTCGCAGTGCTGGGGAACGGAGATGCGCTGCCGTGTGCGAGGTGGATGCCATTGCCTCTGTGGCTGCATCGCTGACCCCACACCACCACCACCGCATCTCGCCCACCTCCTGGCTCAGTGAATAACGGATGAGGCTAGCTTTCTCGAATGGATAAGGCCACACCAGCCACCGCTTCAGCCTGGGGTTTTTTTTTTTTGAGGTGGTCGTTGGGCTAGCGTGAGCGGCCCACCATTGGGAGCGTCCGGATGAACGCCCTATACCAAGAATTACCGCTACACAAAGCAAATATTTCATCTTTGAAAACCGGACATGTTTGGATAATCTTTTGCAACTTTAACTTGGAAACTTGTGAGGTTTGTAAGACACAGAGTAGTAAGAGTTAAACAAAATCACGTTACTGGGCCTATGGCGTAGACGCGTACAGTACTATGATTCGCATTTCGAAACGCATTATTGTTTCAGGGTGCCAGTACAACATTCCAAACACAAACGAGCATGGCCATTGGTCACTCATTTGTGTTTTGGAGAAAATATCGCTCCAAAAGCAACGTGACACACAAACAGCACGTGAAGCGTGCTGGCTATTGTCGTTGAGGCGCCAAGCGGACCCACCCCACCCCCAACTGCCTACTGCCCGGCGCGGCGGCGCCCGCAGGCCGCCCGTGCCTCACACCCTTCAATAATTCACGATCAATCACATTCGCAAATCGCAATGGGCCATTATAAAAGATGCTTTATTCCTATATGTTATTAAAAAGTTCAGACGAATCCTAGTGTAATGACGCTAAATTTTTTTATCCAACACGTCATTCCATCTCCATTCTGTTTGGTTTTGACCGTTTGGTAGCTCTACATGTGGGACCGAGCAGGAAAAATGTCCATGTTGCCCTTAAAGGCATCTCAACTTGCGTGCCTTTTTTTTTCCCCACTTGCGTGCAGGCAGGCAACTTCCACGACCACACCAATTGCGTGCCTTTTCTTTTCCTCCCCACGGGTGGGCCCACCCCCAAAACCCCCCCCCTCCACCTCCGCGGCTCCACCGGTTAAAAACCTTTGCTTCCCCCCATCCACCCACCACCACCACCCACCACCAGCGTCCCCGTCACGATGACGACGCCTCCTCCCTCCCCTCCCTCCAGCTCCTTGTCCTCCTCCCACTGGTGCTACCAGGTCACGACCGCTTCGTGCGCCAGCCCGCCCTCGCCTCGCCTCCCCATCCCTGCTTTTTCCTCACTGCGGGGGCTTCCTTGAGGAGATGGGAGCGCCACCACCACGCTGCACCTACCTCCCTCCGCCACCCCCACGCCACACCACCACCACCACGCCGCCCTCTCCACTTCGTCGTGGCTGTCATGGCACCAGTGGCGCCACAAACTCCCATGCCTCACTTGTTCAACCCCGTCATCGTGCTCATTCTTCCTCCCCCACCGCCACCACCGACGCCAGCAGATGGCTCCTCCTCCCCACCGCCGCCGCCAACATCGGCGGGGCAGCACTTTTGAGTCGTTTCTCGACGACGGCGGGGGTCGGGCCTCGCCACGCCTGCCGATAGCGACGTCGATGCCCGCTTCCCCATCCCCGAGGCGCACTAACCGCGAAAGCGTTCCCCGTGACCACCTCGACTCGACGCGGAAGTCGACGCTAACGTCAAGCCGCAAGACCGGCCGCCACGCCCTTCCCCGAGGTGTCGCGGCGAACGTTCCCCAAGCTTCCACTCCGACTCGGACAGTGACGCCGCCGGCCGCTCTCCGTCCCTGAGGCGCACCCCTCGCCTCCACTCCGACTCCGACAACTCCGCCGCGGCCGCCGCCTCCGATGACGACGGCGTCGGCGACGCCTCGCCTTTGCCTAGCCTCTCAAGCCTAAGGGCATCTAAGTCATTTGGCTACGCCGTTATCCACCGTTTGGAACAAAACTGGACGAAATGGTATGTTAAACGAAAGAGTTTAGCGTCGTGACACCGAGAGTCCATATGAATTTTTTGCTGACATATGGAATGGAGCGATCTTTCGTAACGGCACACGGAAAAAGAGCCCCAATCGCAATCGCCGTCACGCGGCATCAATCTACTGGCGCTACCACTATACTATAGCGAACTCAAGTCTCCTCCCTATCGGAGCAGAGCATATCAGAGCAGAGTCGCAGAAGGGGGGATCGATTTCGAGCACGAGCAGGCCCTGATGGCAGCGACGACGGCGACGAACCGGCGGGTGATCCTCAAGGAGTACGTGGAGGGGTACCCACGCGAGGAGCACATGGAGCTGCTCCGGGGCGCCGAGGTGCCGCTCCGCCTGACGGGGACCGAGCCGGCGGGGTCCGTCCTCGTCCGGAACCTCTACCTCTCCTGCGACCCCTACATGCGGCCCAAGATGTCGCGCCCGCTGCGGGAGTCGTACACGGCCGCGTTCGTCCCGGGCGACGCCATCACGGGCTACGGCGTCGCGCGCGTGCTCGACTCCTCCGACCCGCGCCTCGCGCCCGGGGACCTCGTCTGGGGCATCACCGGCTGGGAGGACTACAGCGTCGTCACGCCGCCCGTCACCAAGTTCCTCGCCAAGATCTCCCACCAAGGCGAGGGCGTGCCGCTGTCCTACTACACCGGCATCCTCGGCATGCCGGGGCTCACCGCGTACGTGGGCTTCCACGAGATCTGCGCGCCGAAGAAGGGCGAGACGGTGTTCGTGTCCGCGGCCTCCGGCGCCGTCGGCCAGCTGGTGGGCCAGTTCGCGCGGCTGGCCGGGTGCCACGTCGTCGGCAGCGCCGGGTCGAAGGAGAAAGTCGAGCTCCTGAAGACCAAGTTCGGCTTCCACGACGCCTTCAACTACAAGGAGGAGCCCGACCTCGGCGCCGCGCTGAAGCGCTGCTTCCCGGACGGCATCGACATCTACTTCGAGAACGTCGGGGGCGCCATGCTCGACGCCGTCCTGCTCAACATGCGCGTGCACGGCCGGATCGCCGTCTGTGGGCTCATCTCGCAGTACAACCTGGCGGACGAGGAGAAGGACGCCGTGCGCAACCTCGGCGCCGTCATCGCCAAGCGCCTCCGCCTGCAGGGGTTCATCGAGCCCGACCACAAGCACCTCTACCCGCAGTACGAGGCGTGGGTGCTGCCCTACATCAGGGACGGCACGCTCGCCTACGTCGAGGACGTCGCCGAGGGGCTAGAGAGCGCGCCCAAGGCGCTCATCGGGCTCTTCCACGGACGCAACGTCGGCAAGCAGCTCGTCCGCGTCGCCGACGACGAGTTGGCGGCGTGAAACCGGCGGCTCAATTCAATTGGACCAGTCGATCGATGTGTCACTACTGCTCTGTTTCAATTTCCCCCTTTTTTCATGAATGAAATAATTAATTGTGGCAATCGATGATTTTGTTTGGAAAAAAATACGTGCCGCATTTGGACAATTTGGGGGGAGATAATTGCAGGGAAAGATGGGGATTTGGCAGTGGGGTTTTGATAGATGAGCCGAGTACGCAGAGTCGGAGATTGCTGGCGCGGTTGGCGTGGTGCAGCTGGTACAGAGGTTTTCGGAGTCAGATTCCATTCAAAAACGTTTATAAAAAACAAGTGCTCTCCAGTTCCACGGTTGTGCATGATGGAGTGTGATGATCATCGTTTTGAATTGATCGAAAAAATAGAGTGCACCTTAAGCTATTGTAGCCCATAGCAAACCTTGAGTCCTTGGCAAAAGGAAAATTAAGCTCCTAATTCTGAGCAAAGTTGTTCTCTTATGTGATGCATATTGCAGTCAATTAATCCTTAGTGTTTCTAACTCATACGAGAAGTAAAAGCCAGAAATTTATGCTCAACACACTAAAAACTCCCTTTCATACAAACATTTCTTTTGTCAATGGTTGCCGGATAATAAAAATGGATGAATTTAAGACAATTGGATCCTACCAAAGAAGATTTGTTCATTATTATTTTTTTAGATGAATACCAATGCAGGAACAAACTTCATAGAAAAAAACCCATCTCTCCTACTATTTTCGTTCTAAATTGTAAGTCGTTTTTGTTATGCATCTAGATATATACGGTGTATCTAGAAAAGCCAAAATAACTTACAATTTGGAATGAATGGAGTATATTGATTTTTCCATGATCCAGTTTCAGCATAGCAACCAAATGGGGTAAGTGGTAATGCTTCCAAACAATATATGCATTTTCTTGTTCTCGTTGGATTTTCAGTAACAATTCCGTTAGATATGATTCTGACATCTGAATAGGCCGAGAGCCAAAGGTCCATAGTGTCAGCATCCGAGAAATCCGAGAAATACGAAATGGATTATACACCCGTTGATGCTTTATGCAACTATGTATAAATTGACAACGATATCATGGGCTCATGGCCTCATCCTTCTCTGTGTCCTTTTTTTTTATAACAACTCTCTGTGTCCTTGAACGATGTAGACTCCACAAATGCTCCATGCCAATCAATCAAAGATTAGAAGTTATAAAAAAAAGTACTCCACGTGCAAGTGGGATGGATCTTCCTTTGCAGAAGAGGAGCGAGGATCCCGGGACGAGGGTTGTCACTTGTGTGGGCTAAGAAATCGCCGTCCGGATACAATGAACCGACGAGAAGCGGATCGGTGAAAAACAAAACAGAAATAGCCCAAAAAAAATAACCTAACGTATAAGGACTTTTGTGAAAGAAACGCAGAAAGGTTTCCCTGATGAAGACAGGGGAAGTAATAAAAGATGAAAACAGGAGCAAATGAAGCATTTTTTTTTAAAGAAAAGGTTTGAACAGCTGGGACCTTATCCTTTGCGAAAACATGTGCAGCGGAATGGAGCTCTGAAAGGGCTCATGGGTTTAGTCGAAATAAGGATATCTCATCGACTCATCGTAAAAGGAAAACATATGGATCAAGTTTATATGTACAATTACCAACTGCTGAATAATTTGAATTCTGAAACGGCCATGAATTTGCTGACAAACAGTCGTCTCCTCTCCATTTTTTCGATTCCAGTAGAAGATACGAGCTGGAATGGGGCCCACCGGCCTGTCCTGGGGATACTTGTTCCCGGCCGGTCGCTAGCCCAAAGGGCCATTTGACTTGACCCCATAACGAAACAGTGCAGCCACTCGGCACACTCCGCCACTCTTCTCTTCAGCGATCCGCCCCCTGTGCAGGGGAGGAGGCTACCACCACTACCCGCCTAGTAGCCCCCGAAGCCGCGAGTCACGCACACCTTTACCGCACGCCGAGAAGGATGGCGTCGTGGTCGTCGCCCTCAGCCGCCGCCGCCGCCGCCGCCTCGGGCGCCCGATTCGGCCCCTTCCCGAGCCGAGCGCAGCGGCTCGTGCCGTATCCCTCGCTCGCCCGCGGAGCCCCCGCCTCGACGCTCGTCCTCAGGCCCCAGCCCCACCCGGACGGCCGTGGCCATGGCCTCCTCGCGCACACCGGCTCCTCTCCCTCCTCGCGGTGCCGCGCCGTCGCCGCCGAGGTCGAGGGCCTCAACATCGCCGACAACGTCACCCAGGTCACACACACTCTCGGACGCGTGCCCTACCGTTGGTTCATGGTTCATTAATTCCTTCGTTTCCCTAGCATAAATATTTGCTTCACTCAGGTAGCTGCTTAGGTGTTGGGATTACATATGTTAGGACTTATAGTAAGAGCAGGCAGTGCAATTGCGAGGATCCTGCTTTCTCGCTGATGGCGCTGCTTCGATCAATAGATGCCATACACCTAGTAGCAATAAGGGGGGGTGCATCAACATTTTGTTCTGATGATTGACTGTCCAATCGCAGCTCATTGGCAAGACACCAATGGTGTATCTCAACAACGTTGTCAAGGGCTCCGTCGCCAATGTTGCTGCTAAGCTCGAGATTATGGAGCCCTGTTGTAGCGTCAAGGACAGGTATCCTTTGTCTTCCTCTCCTTTTATTGGAAGGGAGATTGGCCTTTTGGTTATAGCTAAACACTTCCAAACCCGTTTGGTTTCAGGATAGGGTACAGTATGATAAACGATGCTGAAGAGAAGGGCTTGATTACTCCTGGAAAGGTGATTTGTATGCATAGGCACGTTTTGGCTTCATTCACATATTTCCTTGCTTATTAGTTATCCTGATATGAGTACAATTGTCGAAATAAGTTATCCTGACCAAATGCGAGGACACGTGTCCAATGTGAGATTAGTGTATAGAGGTAGCCACAGGTGCCTTAGTGATGTTTCTGACCAGTGTTGAAAATAAAATCATGATAACAGCCTCTTCTTCTGCCTTTCCATGTACCCTGGATGACTTGTTTCCCTGCTCAGAGTGTTTTGGTGGAAGCAACAAGTGGAAATACAGGCATTGGTCTTGCCTTCATTGCTGCATCCAAAGGATATAAGTTGATATTAACAATGCCTTCATCAATGAGCATGGAGAGAAGAGTCCTACTCAGAGCTTTTGGTGCTGAACTTGTCCTTACTGATGCTGCAAAAGGGATGAAAGGGGCCGTAGATAAGGCTACAGAGATTTTAAATAAGACACCCAATTCTTACATGCTTCAACAGTTTGATAACCCTGCCAACCCTAAGGTAATGGAGAGAACCGACCGTGTGGCTCTACCTATATGTGCACTCTGTTTCTAACCTGCTGCCCACTGTTTGTCTTCATTTGTTTTCAAACAGGTACATTATGAGACTACTGGTCCAGAGATCTGGGAGGATTCAAAGGGGAAGGTGGATATATTCATTGGTGGAATTGGAACAGGGGGGACAATATCTGGTGCTGGCCGTTTCCTAAAGGAGAAAAATCCTGGAATTAAGGTTTCTTTACATTTCGCTCAGCAAAATCTCCTCTGTTATATGTGCTTTGTAGTCCTTATCGTTATATATGGTCACCTGTATTTAGGTTATTGGTATTGAGCCTTCTGAAAGTAACATACTCTCCGGTGGAAAACCTGGTATGTTTGTGAGTGTTGCCTTTTGTACCTGTCAAACTTTTGGTTCTTTCCTTACAAGTTGTAACTGTTATCCACTTTTGTAGGTCCACATAAGATTCAGGGAATTGGTGCAGGATTTGTTCCAAGGAACTTGGATAGTGATATTCTGGATGAAGTAATTGAGGTATGAGCTTAAACCAGTGTTATATATTTGTTGAGTATAATCCGACATTTTTTTCTTTTCTTTTCTTTTCTTTTTTCCTTTTTTTCTTTTCTTTTCCTTTTTTTTCTCGAACGATTTTTTTAACACAAGGGAATGAAACAAAGTCAATTGTCTCGTCAAAATCATCTTATTTGTTTTTGTTATTGCACTATATTTGCATATGCCATAGAACAATATTTACAGAAGTATATCCGCCTAAGTGGCTAAGCTACATAACTACATTGGTATAGTTCTTCCCTTGGGGTAGGGTAACAATCCTATCCTTTCACTGCCTTGTACAGAAGAGTTGTGTGGATTGTTACAGGGTTATGTTTGTTCCTCTTTACTTCTAGTTGTTTATACCTTACTGTTTATGTTGCAGATATCAAGTGATGAAGCTGTTGAGACAGCAAAACAGTTGGCTGTTCAGGAAGGATTACTGGTATCATAATTTTGAAATGTTGCTTCTTTTTGTCTTGTGCCTAGGACATTGTTTTGACATATCGTTGTTTTTTGAGACATCGTCCCTGATTTGCAAGCATTCATATTTTTAGCGCAGGCAAATCATGAGGCAAGACAGGCCTGCTAATGTCCTCCTTTTTTCCCCATTGTGTTGCTATTTAAGTGCATGCACTCGCCACTCGCTTCTCAAATATGTGTATAGAATCAATTTATGGGCTCCAATTTTTAGCCTTACCTTATGTATTTATTAAAAATTAGTATGTTTAGTGGCTAACTTGTTCAAACCTGATATTTTGTTCTTAAGACCATAGGATTCTCCTATCAATTTTACAACAACAACAACAAAGCCTTTAAGCCCCAAACAAGTTAGGGTAGGCTAGAGTTGAAACCCAGCAGAAACAATCAAGGTTCAGGCACGTGAATAACTGTTTTCCAAGCACTCCTATCTAAGGCTAAGTCTTTGGGTATATTCCATCCTTTCAAGTCTCCTTTTATTGCCTCTACCCAAGTCAACTTCGGTCTTCTTCTGCCTCTCTTCACGTTACTATCCTGGCTTAAGATTCCACTACGCACCGGTGCCTCTGGAGGTCTTCGTTGGACATGTCCAAACCATCTCAACCGGTGTTGGACAAGCTTTTCTTCAATTGGTGCTACCCCTAATCTATCACGTATATCATCGTTCCGAACTCGATCCCTTCTTCTATGACCGCAAATCCAACGCAACATACGCATTTCCGCGACACTTATCTGTTGAACATGTCGTCTTTTCATAGGCCAACATTCTGCACCATACAACATAGCAGGTCCAATCGCCGTCCTATAAAACTTGTCTTTTAGCTTCTGTGGTACCCTTTTGTCACGTAGGACATCAGATGCTTGGCGCCACTTCATCCACCCTGCTTTGATTCTATGGCAAACATCTTCATCAATATCTCCGTCTCTCTGTAGCATTGATCCTAAATATCAAAAGGTATCCTTCCTATGCACTACTTGACCTTCCAAACTAAAATCTTCCTTCTCCCGAGTAGTAGTGCCGAAGTCACATCTCATATACTCAGTTTTAGTTCTACTGAGTCTAAAACCTTTGGACTCCAAAGTCTCCCGCCATAACTCCAGTTTCTGATTCACTCATGTCCGACTTTCATCAACTAGCACTACATCATCCGCAAAAAGCATACACCAAGGGATGTCTCCTTGTGACCTCATCCATCACTAAGGCAAGCAGATAAGGGCTCAAAGCTGACCCTTGTAGTCCTATCCTAATCGGGAAGTCATCCGTGTCTCCATCATTTGTTTGAACACTAGTCACAACATTGTTGTACATGTCCTTAATGAGCCCGATGTACTTCGTTGGGACTTTATATTTGTCCAAAGCCCACCACATAACATTCCTTGGTATTTTATCATAAGGCTTCTCCAAGTCAATAAAAACCATGTGTAGGTCTTTCTTCTTCTCCCTATACCGCTCCATAACTTGTCTTATTAAGAAAATGGCTTCCATGGTTGACCTTCCGGGCATGAAACCAAATTGGTCCATAGAGACCCGCGTTATTGCTCTCAAGCGATGCTCGATAACTCTTTTCCATAGCTTCATAGTATGGCTCATCAACTTAATTCCCGATAATTAGTACAACTTTAATTATCCTCTTTATTCTTGTAGATCGGTATCAATATACTTCTCCTCCACTCGTTAGGCATCTTGTTCGATCGAAAAATATGATTAAACAGCTTGGTTAGCCATACTATAGCTATGTCCCCAAGGCATCTTCACACCTCGATTGGGATACCATCCGGTCCCATCGCCTTACCTCCTTTCATCCTTTTCAACGCCTCTCTGACCTCAGATTCTTGTATTCTCCGCACAAAGCGCCTATTGGTGTCATCAAAAGAGTCATCCAACTGAAAGATTGTGTCCGTATTCTCACCATTGAACAATTTGTCAAAATACTCTTGCCATCGATGTTGGATCTCATCCTCCTTCACCAAGAGATGCTCCCTTTCATCCTTAATGCACTTAACTTGGTTGAAGTCCCTTGTCTTTCTCTCACGAACCGGAAGCCTTCCTATAAATATCCTTCTCTCCTTCCTTCGTACTCAAATGTTGGTAAAGATCCTCGTACGCTCTACCCTTTGCCACACTTACAGCTCGCTTTGCAGTCTTCTTTGCCATCTTGTACTTCTCTATGTTGTCTACACTCCTGTCATGATACAAGCGTTTATAGCATTCTTTCTTCTCCTTAATAGCCTTTGGACTTCCTCATTCCACCATCAAGTATCTTTAGCCTCGCCTCCACTTCCTTTGGTTACTCCACACACCTCTGAGGCCACCCTCCGAATGTTGGTTGCCATCTTCTCCCACATATTGTTTATGTCCTCTTCTTCCTTCAAAGAGCCCTCTTTGATAACCCTTTCCTTCAATACCTCTGACGTCTCCTCTTTCAGTTTTCACCACTTTGTTCTTTCAATCTTTTAGCTTGTTTATCCCTACAGGCACACACCTGAAAACGAAAGTCTACCATCAAAAGCTTATGTTGAGAAACAACACCCCCCCTGGTATCACCTTTCAACCTAAGCATGCTCGTTTGTCCTTTCTTCTTGGGAGGACAAAGTCAATCTGGCTAGAGTCTTGTCCGCTACTGAAGGTCACAAGATGAGATTCTCTCTTTCTAAAGAAAGTGTTGGCTATCATCAGGTCAAAAGCTACCGCAAAGTCCAGAACTTCCTCCCCCTCCTGATTCCTACTACCATACCCAAAACCTCCATGAACGGCCTCGAAACCTGCGCTTGTAGTACTTACATGCCCATTAAGATCTCCTTCTATAAAAAGCTTCTCACTACTAGGTATAGCTCTAATTAGGCCATCTGAGTCTTCCCAGAACTCTCTTAGCACTCTCGTCGAGGCCTACTTGGGGGGCATACGCACTAATTACGTTCAAGACCATATCACCAATGACAAGCTTGACTAAGATAATCCTATCTCCTTGCCTTCTCACTCCCACCACACTATTCTTGAGGCTCTTATCAATTAAAACCCCTACTCCATTTCTATTCACGACTATCTCTGTGTACCAAAGCTTGAAACTTGTATTGTCCACCTCCTTCGTTTTCTGACCCTTCCATTTAGTCTCTTGAACGCATAATATATTTACACGCCTCCTAGTCGCGGTATCAACTAATTCTCTTAACTTACCTGTAAGCGACCCTACATTTCAACTACCTAAACGGATCCTAGTTGGTTCGACTAGCTTCCTTACCCGTCGACTCAGATGTGAAGACCCTTGCTCATTTTTCACTACACCCGGGCGTCGATGTAGCGCGCCACTAAGGATGCGACGACCCGATCTTTGCTCACTTGACACCGTGCCCAGATCGCGACACGGCGCGTCACGGGGGTGACGACCCGGCCCTTGCTCATTTAACACCATACCCGGGTTCCGATATGGCACGTCGCTAAGAGGGTTACACCCCAACGTTTTTCTTTCGGGTTTCATCTCCATTAGAATGGCTAGATTTAACGTTGGCTCGCCACGCCTGTCACAACCCTCCTCCTTTACCAGGGCTTGGAACCTGCTATGTTGAGACAACATAGGCGGAGTTATTCTCCTGTCAATTTTCACTGTTATATTAAAAGTAAACACAAAGTAGAACAGTTGGAATTGGCTAGCAAAATCTGTGACAGTATATGAACTTAGGAACTAACAAAGCCATCTTCAAGTAATGTTGCACTTGGTAGTTTGTTTGATCTACAGCCAAGAGCATCAATTTTTCTTTTGAAATGAAACTGAGAATTCTTGTGCCATATAAAGATGAGTGGATACTGTGTAGGTTGGAATCTCCTCTGGAGCAGCTGCCGCCGCTGCCATAAAGGTTGCGAAAAGACCAGAAAATGCTGGAAAGTTGATAGTGGCAAGTGCAGAAATGCCATCTCTTCTATAGCCCTTTTGTGAATACTGTTACATTACATGAAGTATGGATGTTGAGTGCACCTAGATTATTGATTTATATTCTCATATTGTTTTGGTTCAGGTTGTGTTTCCGAGCTTTGGCGAGAGGTACCTTTCAACTGTCCTCTATCAGTCCGTAAGAGAAGAATGCGAGAACATGCAGCCTGAGCCATGAGGGAGCCGTCACTTTAAACAGCATAATAAATGTTTCCGAAATAGGATGCGTGGCCAGCATCGGTGTGCTCCACTTGGTAGCATTTGGCCATGCTCACGCTATCCTTTTGGCTCTATGACCAGAACTAAACAGGCGTGTGAGAAATGTCCATGACTCCCAACTGCCACACTTCTTAATTGTCTATACAAGCTGATTTGATTGGTAATTGTAAACAATTTGTCTTTGAATCTTTGAAGTCAAACAGAGTCAGTTGGCTGAATCAGCTGGATTTGTTATATACGTTTTTTTTGTGTGTGTGTGTCGTTATCACAGCATTATGCATCTCAAACAAGTGTCAAATGATGGAATAAGGAGGATGTATCGCAGCGTTATGCATCTGAATGTTGGCATATGGCAAGCACGACAAAGCGTGACAGAAGGGAACAGCTAGTGTGCAATCGTGTGCATGTCCATTTGTGCGCAGTTTTTCCCCCTTGTGATAATGATGACATGGAGGCTGAACTACTAAAGTGTCGTTTCTTCTGTTGAATGATGTAACGTGAAAAAATTTCAGAATGTTATGGGTATGCCTTTACCCGGCTGAGATACACATGTGAAGTCTTTTATGTGAGCTTGGAAATATGTCCGATCCGCAGGGTGCTTGGATTTCTGTTGTTTCCCCATGTATATATTAATATATATGGATATAAATAGTCCATTGAATTTTGCTTTGCACATACATTCATGTTCATGGCATGGGTCAAAAGTCAAAATCCGAGTAGTATCTGACTATTGCTGGCTCACCAAGCGTTTTTGGTGGTCAATTTGATGTGTGTATGTAGTCATGTGCCCATGGCAAACTGTAGGAGAGAACAGACGGATTAACGCGCTAAGAACGTGCCGCTTGTTATTAACACATTAGCAACCAAAAAATTACCACATAAAGTCGGAATTGAGCGCGTCCGGCAGACAATTGCAAAGCATATATGATTAGGCCAGTCTCAGGGAAGGTGTTATGGACATAAATAGAGTGACACTCCAGCAAAAATTATGGACATGCAACAATATTAATAAAGAGGGAGAAGATAAGAGCTTCGTGGAGATGAAAACGAACCAACTATGTTCTCATGGAAAAGTAGATAACACTTCGTTTGCCATGATCCAACGCAGCTTGTGGCCACTATTCGCACATTTCGAATTTATTTGTTGATGTGGAATTTCAAATATAAAAGATGACCATATACGACAAAAATATTTTTTTTGTCTTTATGACTATGTTTTAATATGCTAATACGTAGAATAACATAAAATGGTTATATAGTTTACATTTCATGTTTAATCACAACACATCAAAGGATTAAATGTGGCATTATTCTATGAAAACAGTAAAACTATGGCTCCATTTGTTTCAGCTGTCAAGGACTCCGGCTCCGGCATGCAGCTACTCAGCTACACTGCACAACACTGTAGCTAGCAAAAAACAATGTGGAAAGAAGAGGAGCCGCCAGAGCCATGGTTTTGGGGTTCCGCTATAGTGCGCTACAGTGCAGAGCGGGAGCCAGCTGAAGGCCCTCCAGACATGGCTTAGAGTCATGTTTCATTTCTAATGCTCCCATGGGAAGACCTACTTTTTGCTACAACCTCTAGCTGCAAAGTGTTTTGCTATTAGTGTGGTTGTTGATGTTTTGTAGCTGCTAGTGCACTGACGTCCGCGGCTGCTCTCCGTTTCATGCTTCTGCACCGTGTCGTGCGCCCTGCCTGCTCGGATTCCGTGTTGCCCGGATGACTTGCCCCACCCGCGCTGCCCGCCCGCATGCATGGCTGTTCGTGCCCCTCCGTTACCCCGCTGAGCTTGAACTAACGCGGCGAGATGGAGGGAAGGGAAGGGAATGGAGAGGAGGGGGAGGAGAGGAGAGTGTGAGGCGCGCCGCGCGAGAAAGGCGCCAGGCAGGAGCTGAAGCCTAGCGACATGCCACTATTCTTCAGGCATTGGTGTTCTTGCAACATGTGCAACATCCGATCTACTATTGAAACATCCAGATAAAATATCTACAACATACGACTGAAGACAGATGAAACACTTGAAACATGCTTCTGAAACACTTGCAAAAACACCTGAAAACACTTGAAAAAACATTGCAAAACATATGCAACATCTAGATAAAACACTTGCAACATATGTGTGAGGCATATGCAACATCCAAATAAATACACTTATAACGTACATCTAAAAAAACAGATGAAACATTTGAAGCAGACTCTTGCAACATAGGTGTATAACCATTGCAACATATGCAACATACCTCTGAAACATCTGGAACTCTTGAAACAGACTCTTGCAACATAGATGTCGGGGACCTAATACTAGGGTACCCGATGAGGTGGAGCTAATAACCATCAGACGTTGATGCTTCCAATCAAACAAAAACGTAACTACACTTCTTGCCCGAACAATGGAAGATTGGTTCCGCCTTGCCCGACGTTCGAGGGCGGGCTACGCCTCGCCCGACGACTGAGGGCTAGCTCCACCTCGCCCGACGTCCGAGGGTAGGCTCCGCCTCGCCCGACGTCTGCACCCCGCTCCTTCATAATGACGATCACAGGGAAAGACAGGACACTCTAGTTAACGGCAATACCGAGGACCATACCCTGTACGTCTATAGGGAAGTATTGTCAGGATAGGACCAGACGGGCGCTTTTAAGCCCTTCCAGGCATGGCAGAGCCCGAACAGTGTTGTAGGCGCCGGCTTTTGTCTTACAGTGTTGTGGGCGCCACCATCAGCCCTCGGACGAAGATCCTGACATAAGCATACAACAACCACTACAATCCAAGAGGGAACTCACATCATCAACAGTAACAGACGTATAGTTACTTCCCCGTCTACTCCCCGTAGAGTCATGGCTCGGCACCCTGGCACACCGCACCGTCCACTGGAGGGGGATGGGACGTGACCACTTGCTGAAATGAAGCCAGAGCACGACCCTATCAGGGTCAGCGAACGTACTATCCCTAGCATGGTCTACCATGTCAGTCCGGCAGGATCAAGGGAAAAGAAAGACCCGACACCTTCAAATGACCTTCTCTACCTTTGGTTTTTTTTCTCTTTCTCCCATCTGTAACCCCTACTCCCCTTGGTCTATAAAAGGGAGGGCAGGACACCCACTAAAGGGACGGATCGATTCCACACATAGCCAAGCTTCAACCGGGCTCTTGGCATCCTTTCGACCCTTCCATCAGAGATTTGGGACATGTCCCTCTCTCGACCATTTGTACCCCTACTACGAACTTTTTTTGGTGCTAATAACACGAGCAGCAGCAGACTAGACGTAGGGACATTCTGCCCAAACCAGTATAAACCTTGTATCTTTTAGCACACCATCCGGGCCTAACGCGCAACAAATATAAATTTACTAGTTAGTGTTTACTCAAAACACCAACAGTTGGCGCGCTAGGTAGGGGACCTTTGCGCATTTCGACAATAAAACATCAGGCCACGGATGGCTAGCCGTGGTATCAGCTGGGTCCCAGGCGCACACATGTGTTTTAGGAACCTAGACTTCATCATCACGGTGGGAGGAGAGTTGGCATTGGCTCACGCCGCCATCCCAACTCTCCCCTCCATCGGCCTCAACAACAAGAGGCTTGAGCAGCAGCTTGGTGTCTCTCTTGGACCCCAGCAGTCCAGGGAGGACCGTGTCGCCTCGCCCTCTCCGACGCCAATGGCATGGCGTGGGTTTCTGGAGGAGGGTCCCTCTCTCTGGAACACTTAATACGGAGTGCCCCGATAGCGTTTCCGTTCGGTCTCAGCAACGCTGCGGCAACCGTTAGCCACCTTGTGGCGCGACGCATGGTCCTACCACCCACGAACAATGAGTTTGTGGGGGTGATCGAACACGTCACAGAATCTCTCTACAACCTCCTCACAGAGGAGCCAGCGTCATCCTCTGGCTCTAACTCCAATAGGGGAGCCATCACCCCTCCCGGGAATGCTTCATGATGGGTACACCCGAGGGACACGTCGAAAGCATCTCCATGGAGGAGGCTACCTCGACAGGCAACCTCGGCAACGAAACCGAATGGGAGACAGTGGCCCCACCTCGCATGGGGGTGGAGCAGCTGAGAGCCCAAAAGTAGGAGATCGAGGAAGCCAGACTCCAGCTTGTGTGGGAATGCGCGGAGGTCGATCGGGAGATTGAACGTTGCGGAAATGGTGGGCGCACACGTGCCACAGCCCATGATGTAAACTGAAGGATCATCACCGATGATGAAACCCTTCCTCGCTTCACTCGGGCAAGCCAGAACATCGCCGCCACGCAGGCCTTGATCCATGGCCTTCCAGAGGCCACGACGCCCGAGGATCGTCAGGCCCAACGCGAGATTCACACGCTGCTTGAGCGTGCAGCGGCACAACAGGCAGAGAGCTCGTTGTCTCAGCGACATGAGCTCAACACTAGCCAGCGTACGCCCTCCGGGCATCTCGGCAGGGACACGTCGGTCCACCAGACACCACCGGGCGACAAACATGTCACACCCAATTTTAAGGATAAAATTGAATGCACAAAACTCGTGTGTGCCCAGGAATCAATCACACACACAAGCTGACAAATTACATAAAGTATCATCACGGTGTCTCATACATCGAGTTATAATAAAACTTAGTCTTATACATCACAAATGGAATAATAAAAAGATGATAAAACTCTCGTGGCCGTCTTCACAGGGAAGGTCAACTGGTTGACCACAAGCCTAATAATCCTCCGGAAATCCTCATACCCGTTGTTATCTCACATTACCCATCCGGATTTTTATCCAAGTAAAGAAAATAAACAAGTGTAAGTACATTCCATACTTAGCAAGCTAACATGGGGTTATGAAGCTCAAAAGGTTAGACTCAGTTAACTCTGCAGTTAGCATTTTTAATAGGTCAAGCTTTTATTCTCAAGTATTATCAAGTTATGCTTAAGCTCCCATTTAATTCCCATAAGAACATATATCGGAGTCATATGTACCATATATCATCACTAAACAACTTTATAAGATCATCATCAAGTATCCAGGTTATTCTGTGAGTTTTCCGGGCGCTTCGTAATCGTGAGCACGGTTGTTATAACAGCTTTGTTACCCTCTGCAGAGGTGGTGCACATTCACCATGAGTCGTGATCCCCATATGCCCGGGTTAATTACTCCCATGTCACTTCCAAGGTGAGCGGGCAGGTACACTATGAAGCCATTTCATAGGTTTCCCTAACAAGTTAGGGCCGCTAGGTTTCCTTGGCGGTGCGAGATGTAGAACCCCCTTTCCTATGGCACATATCCATCATGGCTATACACATAGGAACAGGCAGGCAGCCCTATACCCAACGTGGCAAGCCCCATTTGCGCCAAAAAGGTAACCTCTAACTAGCTAGAAAATGTCCTATTACTGAGCTAAAGTCGAGCCATATGACTCTCCCCTTGCAATGTCGGTCCCAGCTTTTGCCGACAGATAAGTCCTTATGGAGGGCAGGAGCAACATGAACAAAGGTCATTTGCACTTTACTATGGAACAGCTTGTTATAAATCAAGTTATACTTTTAGTTCCATAGATTCATTCATCATCATGTAGATCATGTTCAGTTAGAGCACTAGCAAT
Source organism: Miscanthus lutarioriparius (assembly GCA_904845875.1). Classification (NCBI taxonomy): domain Eukaryota; kingdom Viridiplantae; phylum Streptophyta; class Magnoliopsida; order Poales; family Poaceae; genus Miscanthus; species Miscanthus lutarioriparius. Next base: position 88,646,059 of record CAJGYO010000006.1, read on the forward strand.
CTACCCATATGCAATTACCCAATAGGAGTCAAGGGAACAAGTCATCAATTGTCTAGAATGTCCTTAGGGTTATCAAAATTAGACACATGCACATGAGTAATTGATTAAAGTGAAATAGGACATCAAGGAAGGCCCATGTTATACTTGCCTTGGTTCACAAATTCGTGCTGGTCCTGCTGGTCGTCAAGAGTTCTTGGTCTCCAACGTTTTTCTCACCGTCTGAACGCGACCAACACGGCAACATACAACATTCCAAAAGCATTCATGCAAAGCAAACATTCCTATCATTAGAACAGTACACCAACAGTATTGAAAACAAGATAAAATGTTTGTAAAACTAATCTACGTTTAAACTCACGATCACGTCAACGCGAAGTTCACGAAAAACGGAGCTACAATGCGAAAGTTATGATTAAAACGGTTTTCCAAAAGCCCTATATTTAATTAATTCTAATCATGAAATTAAAAAGTTCCAAACTTGACTAACAGTAGCTCCAACATGTAGCTTATGAAATTACGAAGCTAACACGTTTTGAATGGGTCAATTCGGAGTTAAAACGACAATTCTATAAGCGAAAAACATTGAATGGCATTTCAGAATATCGAAAGCGTACTTTTGACTTAACAAATGAAGTTTACGCTTTCTAAACAGAATGCGTACTCAAGGAAATACGCAAAAGGACGGCGGGTTAGGACTTAGAAAATCCAGGACTCTTTAGCAAATTTACCCCGAAGGGGTATCTTCTATTTTCGGCCGTTAGATCCAGATCGGACGGTTCGGATTAGCTCAGGGTTTTTGGCCGCGAATAATGGACTCAAAGTAGGCAAGCCATGGTCGGCGGCGTGAAGCACACATGGCGGCTGGCAGCAGTTCCGTGGCTAGGGGCCACGGTTCGAAATCCGAGGCACCGGAGAAAGTCGGGAGGAGGGGACTTCGCCCAGCCATCACGACGGCACGGAGGAGAAGGTTGGGCGGCGGCGCCATGGCCGACGCCAAGAGCTCACTACGTCATGGATTGTGCGATACAAATCACGAAACGCAAAATGAATCGCATGGGGAGAGAGAGGGCCTACTACGGCGAGCTCACCACGGGCGAGAAACGGAGGTGGGGACGGCGCGAGACACGACGGCGACGCGGACGGCGAGGTCGGAGATCGGCGGGCTCCTCCGTCGGCGCTTCGCCGGACGAGGCGAAAGGAGCGGAGCAGCAGGGGCGCGAGAGGGGGGGGCTCTGCCTTTTAACGAGGCCGAGGCAACGGAGGACTCCCACGACGCTGACGACGTATGCGCGGCATTCTTGCTTGACTTGAGCGGGCGTTTCTGCCAAGGAAGGGGCGGAGCTGATCGTGGGGTAAGGTCAACATCAGTGACTAAGGGAAGGAGGAGGCACACGGCGGCGGTTGCTAAGCCGGAAGCCGACGCTGACCATCTGTCGCTGGTCATTGAAATTTGAGCGGTATCATTTGGCCGAAGGGAGAGAAATCAAAGCTTTGGGGTTGGTGGTGGGTCAAGGAAAGAAAGGGCTCAATGGCAAAAACCGAGGAAGGGAGGGATGGAAGGAAATTTTTCTTTTTCCAAACAAATTTTCCAAAAGCATTTTAAATACAAAATTTCAATTAGATTTTGAACTCATTTGGAATTCAATCAAAACCATTCATCTCAAAATAAATATGCAACAAAGATGTATGCATCACTTGCAGCCTAACCTTATATTTGATTTTAGTTTTCAAAAAAATTATTTATTTCCTATATTTCAATGCTCACCAAAATTGCTTAAATAAATCAATTTGGTTATTTTTAGAAAATGCAAATTTAGGGTGTTACAATTCTACCCCCCTTAAGATGAATCTCGTCCTCTCGAGATTCGGGTGATTGCTTACTCAAACAGGTTGGGGATAAGTCTTTCTCGATCCTCTTCTCTTTCCCAAGTAGCCTCATCTTCTCAGATAACGATTCCACCGTATCTTGCACATCTTTATTGTTCGACTTCTCGTAACTCTTTCGGCAGCTTCAAGATCTTTATCGGATACTCTTCATAAGTAAGATCTTCCTTGACAACAAGTTCTTCCAAAGGAATTTGTTCTTCCGTACCCTCGGACACTTTTTCAACGGGAAACATGGAACACGTCAGTACACACGGACAAGCTCTCGTGCAATTCCAACCGATAAGCTACTTCTCCACGTCTCTCTAGGATCTTAAAAGGTCCTATATACCTTGGGGCTAACTTTCCCTTCATATTGAATCTTCTCACACTTCTCATTGGTGACACTTTCAGGTACACATAATCATCAATCTCGAAAGTCAGCTCTCTTCTGCGAGTATCAGCGTAACTCTTCTGTCGAGACTGAGCTACTCTCAAATTGTCTCTAATCATTCTTACTTGCTCTTCCGCGTCTCTAAGGACATCAGGACCAAACACTTGGGTTTCTCCAGTCTGATTCCAGAACAAAGGTGTTCTACACTTACGTCCCATACAACGCCTCGAAGGTGCCATCTTGAGGCTCTTTTGATAATCATTGTTGTATGAGAACTCTGCGTAAAGGCGTACTCTTATCCCAACTATCACCATACTGAAGTGCACATGCTCTCAACATATCTTCCAAAATCTGGTTGATCCTTTCAGTCTGTCCATCAGTTTGTGGGTGGTAAGCAGAACTGAAATTCAACTTTGTTCCCAAAGATCTATGTACTTTATGCCAGAATTGCGATGTAAATTGGGTGCCTCTATCCGACACAATTTTCTTGGGAACACCATGTAAGCACACTATTCGTTCCATGTATAACTCTGCTAATCTTGCACCATTATATGTAGTCTTGACTGGTAAAAAGTGAGCGACCTTAGTGAGTCGATCCACTATTACCCATATTGAATCATAACCTCTTTGAGTGCGGGGTAATCCTACAATAAAATCCATGCCAACTTCTTCCCATTTCCATTCAGGGATCTTCATTGGTTGTAGTAACCCTGCAGGTCTTTGATGCTCAGCTTTCACTCTTTGACAAGTGTCACACAAAGCCACATATTCTGCCACATCTCTCTTCAAACCATACCACCAACACTTTTCTTTGAGATCCAAGTACATCTTGGTACTTCCGGATGTATAGAATAAGCACTCATGGGCCTCCTGCAGAATTGCATCTCGGATAGCTTTCACTTCCGGTACACATATCCTTTTCCCAACCAAAGAGTTCCATTCTCATCCATTCTCAAACCGGGTGCCTTTCCAAGCACTACATTCTCTCTCGCTATCTCTTTAAGTTTTTCATCCTCCAATTGTCCTTTGTGTATCTCCCTGCTCTAATGTAGGCTCTATCACCAATTCCATTGCATTAGTGACCAAGCTCAAGTTGAGATACTCCATTTCAAAGACACAACTCACCGGGCATAGATGTTATCCTCAATTCCATTGGCATAGCTCTTTCTACTAAGTGCATCTCACTACGACGTTTGCCTTTCCCGTGTGATAATGTACTTCCAAATCATAGTCTTTGATTAATTCCAACCAACGACGTTGTCTTAGATTTAGATCTGATTGGGTGAAGATATACTTCAAACTCTTATGATCAGATAGATATCACTCTTATGTCCAATCGGATAATGTCTCCAGATCTTTAAGGCATGAACCACACCGCCAATTCCAAGTCATGAGTAGGATAATTCAACTCATGCTTCCTCAATTGTCTAGATGCATATGCCACCACTCTTCCTTCTTGCATAAGCACACATCCGAGACCCAAACGGGATGCATCACAATATATAGAGAAGTTCTTGCTTAAATCGGGCAAAATTAATACCGGAGTCTGTAGTCAATCTCTTCTTTAACTCTTCAAAGTTTGCCCGGCATTTATCCGACCATACATACTTAGCATTCTTTTCCAACAAAGTCATCATAGGCTTGGCTAGCTTGGAAAAACCTTCAATAAACCTTCGGTAATATCCAAATAATCCCAAAAGCTACGAATCTCACTTACAGCTTGTTGGTGGTTTCCAATTCGAGACATCTTGTACTTTGCACGGATCCACCGCTATTCCACCATTGGAGACAACATGACCCGAAAAGAGACTTCCTTTAACTAAAACTCACACTTGCTCCGCTTAGCGTACAACTTATGTTCTCTAAGCTTTTGCAAGACCATCCTTATGTGTTCCGCATGTTCTTCTTCATCTTGGAGAATATTAGTATGTCATCTATGAATACTACCACAAATTTATCCAGAAACTCCATGAACACCTTATTCATCGATACATGAAGTATGCAGTGCATTGGTCAATCCAAAAGACATAACGGTGTACTCATATAGTCCATACCGTGTAGTGAATGCTGTCTTGGGTATGTCCGAGTTCCGAATCTTAAGCTGATGATAACCAGATCGGAGATCAATCTTGGAGAACACATGAGCTCCTCTCAACTGATCAAACAAATCATCAATCCTAGGCAAAGGGTATTTATTCTTGATGGTAACCTCATTAAGTGAGCGGTAATCCACACACATTCGTTGACTACCATCCTTCTTATCCACAAAGATCACAGGTGCCCCCATGGGGAAGAACTGGGCGTATGAAACCTTTTTTTTGCAACTCTTTTAGTTGTTTCTTAAGCTCTTCTAACTCATTAACTCCCATTCTATATGGACGTTTAGCTATTGGTGCAGTTCCAGGTAGTAATTCAATAATGAATTCAATGTCTCGGTCAGGTGGCATACCTGGTAAGTCATCGGGGAAGACATCCGGAATTCCTCCACGACACGATCTTGTTCATTGATTTCACCATCTAGCTGATTCACTTTGTGGTCGTAGGGCTGAGCTTGCACTACTACTTCTACACGATTCTATCCCCATTGAGTGATGTCACAACCACAGATTTCTCCTGACACTGAATCACTGCCCGATGTTGTTTCATCCAATCCATTCCCAGGATAAGGTCAATTCCCGCTGTTCTCAACACAATAGGCTTCACCTTGAAGTCTACCCCCCTTAAGGAAATGCTAGTTGAGGGGCTCCAATAAGAAGCGGGCATACTACCTCCCGGGAATTCACTAGTATTGGGTTTTTCATGGCACACAAAGGTATGCTATGCATTCTAACAAAAGCTTGGGAGATAAAAGAATGCTAAGCACCGAATCAAAAAAGTACGGTGAGCAGAAATAGAGTTGACGCTGAACGTATTTAACATGACCTCAAAGGCCTCTCGAGTACGCATCGAGATGACACATAGTTCACCTTCACCGTGAGAGGTGGGCGGGCGTTGAACTTCGATTGTTGGCCTGGTTCGAGGTGCTTGCGGTTCTCGCTTCTTAGGACACCGATGAGCATAGTGACCTACTTCTCCACATCGGTAATGTGCATTGGGATTGTTGGGCGCACCACTCTTCACAGGAGCATTGTTAGGCACTCTCGGCGTGTTGCGGGATTGCTAATCTGCTATGGGGACGCCGATTTCCAAACTGCTGTCGACATCGAGGGCGTTCTTGAACCGGTTCCGCCGAGGATACTCGACCACGGTTTCCCTCGATGAGTTGGTCCTTGATTCCTCTCGCTGAAACCTTCTTCGGGATAAGCATGTGGGCGAGTGTTGCTTCCGTAAGCTTGCCCTTGGAGCCTTCTCTTCTTAGCTTCCATCTCCTTGCGCTTATCATCAATCACGATTGCGCGATTCACCAAAGACCGGAAGTTAGGATAAGTATTAGACATCACCGGAGTCAGTAGTCCATCATAGAGTCCCTTGAGGAAACGGCGTTGCTTATCCTTGTCATCTCGCCACATCATTAGGAGCGTAGCGAGATAGTTGTGCTTGAACTTGTCCCGATATTCCGCCACGATCATTGATCCTTGCTTGAGAGATCTAAATTCTTCCCGCTTGCCTTCTACTAGTCCATCAGGGAATATGGTATGATCGAAATCGCCCTTAAATTCCTGCCAAGTCATATCAGAGCATTTGTTGGGACGTCCGAACTGGAATGATTCCCACCAATCTGAGCAGCAGCCCCTTGGAGTTGCCCTAAGCGCACAACACCTTCTCCGTGTCGTTGCATTGTGCTATGTTCAGTTGTTTCTCCACAAGACGCAACCAATCATCGGCCTCCATAGGGTCTGTGGGGCATGTGTGAACACCGTGGATCGACCTTTCATAAACTCTCCACGCTTATCTCTAACCTCGGACAAAGCGGTGGACCTCTTGCAGTTTCATTGTCCAAGCGCCGCATCATAGCTTGCATCACCAAGCTTGCATTCCCAATATCTGTTCCATGGTCACAGTGGCGGTGGTGGTGGGTTTATGAGGGCATCACGTCCACGACCACGGCCTCTCCTCTTCCTCCTCTTTGCGGCCATCTGTTTTCCAACAAATGTGCAAAATTTAGGAATTTTTCCAATTATAGAGAGCTTACCAAAGATAAGAAACAATGCTGAAAATTCTCTGAGCAAGATACAATTTCAGCAGTTCAGTAAAATTGTTATAACTTGAGTTTCAGAGATCCAACAGAGGTGCACCAAGATTCGTTAGAAAGCTTAGGACATCAGTTACAACTTTCATTTAGACCACTTTTACAGATTCGAACTCGCACATAGTCAAAAATAGAGCTAAACTGAGACTGTTCTGAGTTCCAGACAGCGCAGGAACATCAACTTGTGACAGCTAGATCTCCCAAATATGAACAGCTATTGACGTGATTCCAAAGACACTTGAAAGATACAGAGGTCTAGTTATCTCCACAAAAATTTCAGAATTTTTATCATCCCAGATTTCGAGTTTCCAGATAAAGAACACAGGCTGCTCCAGAAATCAGCACAGCAGAGATAAGATAAAATGATACTTCTGCATTAAGATTTCATTCTAAATTTAAAGTTCCAATCTAAAGAAGTTGTGGACAAGCCCACAAACTTCCAGCAATCAAGCAAAATACCAACTCAACCAAGTTCACAAATCAAACATCTAATCAACCAAGTTCACAAGACCAACAAGACTAAATAAGGACACGAACTAACGACATGATAATCTAGATCAAGGCACCTAACACCTATGGAGCGGTGTCAATCATGGTGAAGGAACGGCGCTTCTTCTTGTAGATGGAAGGCTGTCCCAGCTGTGCACGAAGTTCATCCACTTGTTTCAAGACGCGTCTGCGCTCTCTCGAGATGCACGCAGCTTCTCCTTTGACCTCATCATCCACTCCCCCGCATAGCGTGGACATGCCGCACCGCTGCCTCCAGTGTTGGGTCATTCTCTGGTGGAGCCAAAACCTGCCAAACACCCTCATGATCATTTCGAGGAAGGAACCTGAAACGATCCTCCCTCATGGCCTCGAAACGACGACCATGGTAGTGGATGTAGGCATTCTGTGGTGCATCCTCCATGCCATCCAAAGCATGGGCTCTCTGGCAGGGCATCGTGGGATGATCTCCACCTCATGTCCATTAATGATATCATTCCATGCGGTGACCACCAGCTCTACCTTCCGAAGGTAGCCTCCGATGGAGTGCTTGTACTCGGCCTAGCAGGTAGGCGATGGAGGCGCAAAGTCGGGAAGTAGTCGCCCAAAGACGCGGGTGAGGAGAGTGTGGTAGTAGGTCATCTCTGGAGCTGGCTTGAAGTAGTACTTGCACTTCCACCAATCTCCTCGTCCACCACGGAACAGTGGGATGGTGCAGTGTAGGGAAGTAGCCGTCGACTCTCGGTGTAGCTACCACAGGTAGACAGGCACGGCGATCGGTGTAGGAGTAGGTGTAGGCGTCGGTGTAGCCATCTCCTCGTCGTCGGAGATGATCACAATCTCCCTCTCCACCGGTGTGGGGCACGCTGGGTGAACATGGCACGATAGCCGGCGGTCTTTGAAGTGAGCGATCTTCGGATTATGAGACATCTATAGATTTAAAGTGAGATAGAAATTAGAATCAACAATTTTAAATAATAGATTAAGGTATGAAAAGCATAAATGTTTTAATAAAATAACAAGGATAAGTCAAGAAGCAAGAAACCAGAGGAACAAAGATGCTAAAACGACCATTTTCTAACTAGGCTTATGTCTCTACAAATCAACACGGCTCGATACCAATTTGTCACACCCAATTTTAAGGATAAAATTGAATGCACAAAACTCGTGTGTGCCTGTGAATCAATCACACACACAAGTGACAAATTACATAAAGTATCATCACGGTGTCTCATACATCAGAGTTATAATAAAACTTAGTCTTATACATCACAAATGAATAATAAAAAGATGATAAAACTCTCGTGGGCCGTCTTCACAGGGAAGGTCAACTGGTTGACCACAAGCCTAATAATCCTCCGGAAATCCTCATACCCGTTGTTATCTCGTTACCCATCCGGGATTTTTATCCAAGTAAAGAAAATAAACAAGTGTAAGTACATTCCGTACTTAGCAAGCTAACATGGGGTTATGAAGCTCAAAAGGTTAGACTCTGGTTAACTGCAGTTAGCATTTTTAATAGGTCAAGCTTTTATTCTCAAGTATTATCAAGTTATGCTTAAGCTCCCATTTAATTCCCATAAGAACATATATCGGAGTCATATGTACCATATATCATCACTAAACAACTTTATAAGATCATCATCAAGTATCCAGTTATTCTGTGAGTTTTCCGGGCCGCTCGTAACCGTGAGCACGGCTGTTATAACAGTTTGTTACCCTCTGCAGAGGTGGTGCACATTCACCGCGAGTCGTGATCCCCATATGCCCGGGTTAATTACTCCCATGTCACTTCCAAGGTGAGCGGGCAGGGTACACTATGAAGCCATTTCATAGGTTTCCCTAACAAGTTAGGGCCGCTAGGTTTCCTTGGCAGGCAGATGAAGGAACCCCCCTTTCCTATGGCACATATCCATCGCGGCTATACACATAGGAACAGAGGCAGCCCTATACCCAACGTGGCAAGCCCCATTTGCGCCAAAAAGGTAACCTCTAACTAGCTAGAAAATGTCCTATTACTGAGCTAAAGTCAGAGCCATATGACTCTCCCGGTTGCACTGTCAGTCCCAGCTTTTGCCGACAGATAAGTCCTTATGGAGGGCCGGGAGCAACATGAACAAAGGTCATTTGCACTTTCGCCCTATGGAACAGTTGTTATAAATCAAGTTATACTTTTAGTTCCATAGATTCATTCATCATCATGTAGATCATGTTCAGTTAGAGCACTAGCAATCTACCCATATGCAATTACCCAATAGGAGTCAAGGGAACAAGTCATCAATTGTCTAGAATGTCCTTAGGGTTATCAAAATTAGACACATGCACATGAGTAATTGATTAAAGTGAAATAGGACATCAAGGAAGGCCCATGTTATACTTGCCTTGGTTCACAAATTCGTGCTGGTCCTGCTGGTCATCGAAGAGTTCTTGGTCTCCAACGTTTTTCTCACCGTCTGAACGCGACCAACACGGCAACATACAACATTCCAAAAGCATTCATGCAAAGCAAACATTCCTATCATTAGAACAGTACACCAACAGTATTGAAAACAAGATAAAATGTTTGTAAAACTAATCTACGTTTCGCTACGATCACGTCAACGCGAAGTTCACGAAAAACGGAGCTACAATGCGAAAGTTATGATTAAAACGGGTTTTCCAAAAGCCCTATATTTAATTAATTCTAATCATGAAATTAAAAAGTTCCAAACTTGACTAACAGTAGCTCCAACATGTAGCTTATGAAATTACGAAGCTAACACGTTTTGAATGGGTCAATTCGGAGTTAAAACGACAATTCTATAAGCGAAAACAAATCAATGGCATTTACGTAAATACTGAAAGCGTACTTTTGACTTAACAAATGAAGTTTACGCTTTCTAAACAGGAATGCGTACTCAAGGAAATACGCAAAGGACGGCGGGTTAGGACTTAGAAAAATCCAGGGACTCTTTAGCAAATTTACCCCCGAAGGGGTATCTTCTATTTTCGGCCGTTAGATCCAGATCGGACGGTTCGGATTAGCTTGGGGGGTTTTGGCCTACGGAACAAAGGACTCAAAGAGGGCAAGCCATGGTCAAGGGCGGCGTGAAGCACATCTTGGCGTACAGCAGTTCCGTGGCTAGGGGCCACTTGTTCGAAATCCGGAGGCACCGGGAGAAAGCTGGGGAGGAGGGGAACTCGCCCAGGCCATCACGACGGCCGGAGGAGAAGGTTGGAGCGGCGGCCGCCATGGCCGACGGCCAAGAGCTCACGGCGCTCGCGGATTGTGCGATACAAATCACGAAAACGCAAAATGAATCGCATGGGGAGAGAGAGGGGCCATCAGCGAGCTCTCACCACGGCGAAAGAAACGGAGGTGGGGCGGCCATGAGACAGCGGCGACGCGGACGGCGAGGTCGGAGATCGGGGGCTCCTCCGTCGCGATTCGCCGGACGAGGCGAAACGGAGCGCGAGCAGCGGGGGGCGCGCGAGGGGGGGCTCGGCTGCCTTTTAACGAGGCCGAGGCAACGGAGGACTTAGCCCACGACGCGACGACGGTAGCAGTTCTTAGCCATGCTTTGAGCGGGCGGTTGCCGAAGGAAGGGGCGGAGCTGATCGTGGGGCCGTCGGTCGATGACTAAGGGAAGGAGGAGGGCACGGCGGCGCTTGCCGAAGCCGACGCGGAGCTGCATTCATTGCCAATGAGCTGGCGTCGTTTGGGCCAGCGGGGGAGGAAATCAGCAATTTGGGTGGTGGTCATCAAGGCTGAAAGAAAGGTTGCGGGCGAAACCGAGGAAGGGAGGGATGGAAGGAAATTTTTCTTTTTCCAAACAAATTTTCCAAAAGCATTTTAAATACAAATTTCAATTAGATTTTGAACTCATTTGGAATTCGAATCAAAACCATTCATCTCAAAATAAATATGCAACAGCATGTATGCATCACTTGCAGCTAACCTTATATTTGATTTTAGTTTTCGCAAAAATTATTTATTTCCTATATTTCAATGCTCACCAAAATTGCTTAAATAAATCAATTTGGTTATTTTTAGAAAATGCAAATTTAGGGTGTTACAAAACAGCACACCGCGGTCCCGGTGCATCAGCGTCTCGGCCGTAACCACGATGCACGCAGCACTCTCGATGCTCGCAGACGTACCTACGGTGACCAGAGAGAAGGCGTCCGCCGCGGCTATCATCCTCGTCGCGGTGGACGCTACGACAGCGGTGAGGACCGGAGCCCGAGCCTCGGCCTACCGGGCCCTTAGGCCTTCGGCCAGCACATCCTCAACGTTGCTTTCCCGCCAAGGTACCGACCACCTACCAATATCCCTAAGTACTCTAGGGAGACAAACCCCGGACTTTGGCTCAAAGACTATCGGCTTGCCTGCCAAACCGGTGGTGTGGATAATGATGACTTCATTATCCGCAACCTTCCATTGTTCTTAGCCAATTTAGCACGAGCGTAGTTGGAACAGCCTACCGTCCAACGCCATCTAGAGTTGGGCGGATCTAAAGGAGATCTTTGTGGGGAACTTCTAGGGCACATACAAGCGCCCTGGGAACCCATGGGACCTCAAGAACTATCACCAGAAGACCGGTGAATCCCTCTATGGGTACATCCAGTGGTTCTCCCGGCAGTGCAACGAGCTCCCTAACGTCGCCGACGCCAACATGATAGGAGCCTTCCTGTCCGAGACTACCTGCGAGTCTTTGGTTCATAAGCTGGGACGCAAGGGCCCGTGAACCACCAAGGAACTTCTGGACATCACCAGCAGCCACACCTTAGGAGAAGAGGTGGTTGGAGCGATCTTTAATCGTCTCAAGGGTAGGGCAAGGCGGGACGAGGGCGCCGACGAAGGCACCTCCAATCGTTCCGCCAAAAGGAAGAACAAGAAGCAACGACGCGAGGACTCACTCATGGCCGCCGCTGACCGCAAGGGTGGTCGGAAGCCCGCAGAGGGCACTCCGAACCACTTCAAAAAGTTACTCGATGGGCCATGCCCGAACCACACCTTCCCTGTAAAACATCTACTCAAGGACTACAGCCTCATGCGGCAATTCCTGTTTGGAGGCTCCAACAAAGGGGAGCAAGGAAAGGACCTTGCCCCCACCGCGGATGTCGCTGAGGAGAAGGACGATGGCTTTCTGACACCGGATGGCTGCCTTATGATCTTCGAAGGATCAGCGACCTACGACTCTAAACATCGTTAGAAGGTCACGCGCCACAAGGTCTATACGACCGAATCGGCCACTCCTGCCTTCCTCCGGTGGTCAGAGTCCGCCATAACCTTCGATCGGACCGACCATCCGGATAGTGTCCCGCACCTAGGGAGATATCCGCTCGTGGTCGACCCGATCGTCAGCCAAAAGCGGCTCACCAAAGTACTGATGGATGGAGGCAGTGGCCTCAACATCATGTACGCCAAGACGCTCTACGAGATGGGCGTCGACCGGACACGCCTCTGCCCAACCCGAGCGCCGTTCCACGGCATTGTGCCCAAGAAGTAGGCCATGCCACTTGGGCAGATTGATCTGCTTGTTACCTTCGAGGATCAGTTCAATTATAGGACTGAAACCCTCACCTTCGAGGTGGTTGGGTTCTCTGAAACTTTCCACGCCATCCTGGGATGATCATGCTATGTGAAGTTCATGGCCGTTCCCAACTATACTACCTCAAACTTAAAATGCCGGGCCCCTGTGGGGTCATCACCGTTAGCACCTCCTTCCAGCGCACCTATGAGTGTGAGGTCGAGTGCTGCGGTCACGCAGCAGCAATTGTCGCCTCCGGGGAGCTCGCCGCCCTCAGGGAGGAGGTCACCGAAGAGGGGCCTGACGCCAAGAATTCGACTGGGTCGTTCGAGTCGGTAGAGGGCTCTAAAAAAGTCCTCATAGACCTCAGGAGCGCCGAGGGTAAAGCGGTGCATGTTGGTACCATGCTTTCCTCTGAATAGGAAGGCACGCTCGTCGGCTTCCTCCGCGCTAACAGGGACATCTTTGCGTGGAAACCCTCGGATATGCCAGGCGTTCCGAGGGAGGTCGCTGAGCATACCTTGAAGGTCCACACAAGCTCCAAGCCAGGTGAAGCAACGCCTGCGTCGCTTCGATGAGGAGAAACATAGGGCCATCGGTGAAGAGAAAACGAAACTCTCGGTAGCCGATTTCATCAAGGAAGTATACCACCCAGAGTGGTTGGCCAACCCCGTCCTTGTATGAAAGAAGAGCGGGAAATAGAGGATGTGTGTTGACTATACGGGTCTCAACAAGGCATGCCCAAAGGATCCATTTCCTTTGTCGTGCATAGACCAAATAGTCGACTCTATCTCATGGTGCGAAACCCTCTGCTTTCTTGATGCGTACTCCGGGTGCCATCAAATCACGATGAAAGAATCCGACCAACTTGTGACATCTTTCATCACCCCCTTCAATCATTTTGCTATGTCTCAATGCTGTTCGGTCTAAAGAACGTTGGGGCTACGTACCAGCGCTGTATGCTCAAATGCTTCGGGGACCTCATTGGGCGGACCATTGAGGCTTACGTCGACGACATCGTGGTTAAATCCAAACGGGATGACCACCTCGTTGCCGATCTTGAGCAGACCTTCACAAAACTCCGAGCAAATGGCATCAAACTCAATTCCGAGAAGTGCGTTTTTGGGGTCCCGAGGGGCATACTGCTTGACTTCATCGTCTCCGAGCGTGGCATCGAAGCCAACCCAGAGAAAATCTCAGCCATCACAAGGATGGGCCCGATTCAGAACATAAAGGGAGTTCAGCGAGTCATAGGGTGCCTCGCCACACTCAACCAATTCATCTTGCGCCTCGGCGAACGAGGTCTCCCCCTTTATCGACTCTTGAAGAAAGCCGACCGCTTTGAGTGGACATCCGAGGCCCAGGAGGCACTTGACATGGTCAAACTGCTTGTGACGAAGGCACTGATCTTGGTTCCTCCAACCAATGGAGAATCTCTTCTTGCTATACATAGCGGCCACCACACAAGTGGTCAGCGTCGCCCTGGTAGTGGAGTGGGAAGAAGAAGGGCACGCCCTTAAGGTCCAGCGCCCTGTGTACTTCATTAGCAAGGTACTATCCGACTCTAAGACCTGGTACTCCCAAATCCAGAAGCTCCTATACACCGTCCTCATCACCAAGACGAAGCTACGCCACTACTTCGAGTCACACCCGATGACGATCGTGACGTCGTTCCCCCTCGGCGAGGTCGTCCAAAGCCAAGGCACCATGGGAAGGACCACAAAGTGGGCGCTCGAGTTAATGGATTCGGGCATCACGTATGCCTCCCGAACGGCGATCAAGTCCTAGGTGTTGGCTGACTTCATTGCGGAATGGACCGAGGTCCAAACACCACCGACGGACGTCGATCAAGAGTACTGGATGATGTACTTCGACGAATCACTGATGAAGAAGAGCGTCGGCGTAGGGCTGGTCTTCGTATCACACCTTGGGGTACGCATGAGGTACATGGTCCATCTCCATTTCCCCTCATCCAATAATGTGGCTGAGTATGAAGCACTCATCAATGGCCTACGCATCGCCATCGAGTTGGGCATCCGATGCCTCGACATCCGGGGTGACTCCTAGCTGGTCGTCAACCAAGTTATGAAGGAGTCGAGCTGCCACGACGCCAAGAGGGCTACATACTAGCAAGACGTCCGACGGCTGAAGGACAAATTCGATGGCCTCGAAATCAATCACATCTAAGGCGCCTCAATGAGGCGGTCGACGCGCTTGCGAAGGCAGCATCCAGCCGAGAGCTGGTGCCAACAGGTGTCTTTGCCAGCGACCAACACAAGCCCTTGGTGCGCTATGAGGGATCGGAGCAGGCCGACAACGGTCCATCCAATCTAGCCTCAGGGGCTAACCAACCAATAGCTCCATCCGGCCCTGAGGTCATGGAGCTTGAAGAGGATCCAACGACAGAGCCCGACCCTCTGGTCTACTGGAGAACGCTCTATCTCGACTACCTCCTCCGTGACACGCTACTGACAGACAAGACGGAAGCTCAATGACTCACGCGTCATGCTAAGTCCTTTGTTCTTATAGAGGGCGAACTCTACAAACGAAGCCACACCGGGATCCTGTAGCTCTGTATCCCCATCGAACAAGGGAAGCTTTTGCTCAGCGACATCCACGGCGGGGTCTGCGGTAACCACACTGCGCCTAGAACCTTAGTTGGGAACGCGTTCCAATAGGGCTTCTACTGGCCCACTACAGTAGCCGACGCCAAGCAGATCATACGCACCTACGAAGGGTGCCAGTACTATGCTCGGCAAACTCACCTCCCTGCCCAGGCACTCCAGATGATCCCCATCATGTGGTCCTTCGTGGTCTGGGGGCTCGATCTGATTGGGCCCCTCAAGAAGGCGCCCGGGCTATATACCCACTTGCTTGTTACCATAGACAAGTTCACAAAATGGATTGAAGCTCGGCCGATCTCCGTGATCAAGTCCAAACAAGCTATGTTGTTCTTCCTCGACATCATCCATCGCTTTGGAGTACCGAACTCCATCATCACGGACAACGGCACATAGTTCACCAGCAAGAAACTCCTTCGATTCTACGATGAACAACACATCCAGGTTGATTAGGCCACCGTCGCGCACCCCCGAACGAACAGGCAGGTTGAGCGCGCAAACGACATGCTCCTATAGGGCCTCAAGCCCAGGATCTTCAACCGGTTGAACAAGTTCGGCGCACGCTGGGTCGCCGAGCTCCCTGCGGTGCTCTGGAGCCTAAGGACAACTCCCACCGAGCCACCGGCTACACACCTTTCTTCATGGTCTACGGTTTTGAGGCCGTCCTCCTAATCGACCTCGACTATGGAGCGCCAAGGATCAGAGCATACGACGAATAGGGAGCCGAGGCATCCCACGAAGACGCCATGGACTAGCTAGACGAAGCTCACGATGTCGCCCTCCTTTTCTCAGCCAAGTACCAGCAGGCGCTGCATCGGTACCATAGCCGACGGGTGTGGGACCGAGCCTTCAACGTTGGGGACCTGGTTCTTCACTTCGTGTAGAGCAACAAGGACCGCCACAAGCTCTCCCGGCCTTGGGAGGGGCCGTATGTCGTGGTGGAAGTACTCCGGCTAGGCGCCTACAAGTTGAAAACCATCGATGGCAATGTCTTCACCAATGCCTGGAACATTGAGCAGCTATGTCGTTTTTACCCTTAAATAAACGCATACTTTCTCTTATCAGTTTTGTCATCAAAATCCCCGATCTTTCGTGACATCCGACCCCTGCAAGTACGAGGGGTCAGACCTCGCTCGGGGGCTGGTATGAGTACGTTTACCTTGCAAACATTCTCTGTGTTTTCCCTCTTTTTTCATGGTAAGTCCTAAGGGCTAGGATTTCAGGGACAAAATCTGAGTATAACTAGTAGGACTGCGGAAAACCCACGCCCCAACGGCTAGTAGTCCTAAGAGCATGATCAGAATTGGCTCGCCCACACTCTGAGTCTTTTACGACCGTAACTATGGGAAGGGTCGGAAGGCATTAAATCTCTTTTGCCAAAAAGAGGGAGAAGAGCTGAAAAGCTATTTGCCATAACGAAATTTGAGAACATGTTCATTTTTGCACAAATTCATCGCTTACAAAGTGATTTCATCATGAAAAGGGACTGTTGTATTCATGAATACAAAAGACTGTTCCCACGGGGGCTCCCCCACAACTTAAACAATTACACTTGCTAACCAGTTCTACTCTAAATACTACTACGGTCGCCACGCTTTCCATCGGCAACGTCCTACCACTCCACGGGATCCCTGAGGGTGCCATCATCTGCAATGTCGAGCACCACGTCAGTGATTGTGGCGCCTTCGACGGGGCATCCAGGGACTACGCCATCATGATCACCGCAACCCTGACAAAGGCACCTCGACGGGAACGATGCCCGCCGAAGTATGGCCGCCATGACTGGTGGATGTCTCCGATATCTCACCAAATTTCATGAACTAGCCGATCTGAGTGGCTGCAAGGGCGAATCCCTCCATCAACATAGTCTTGGGCGGCTTCCCCACCGACAAGACTCGCTCGGAGAAGATTCGCTGGAAGAGGTTCCCGTACGGCTCCATCCTTATGAAGGCCTCGTGGACGACGGCAAAACCGACGACGCTCAGCACCCTCCAGTGCGCCTCCTCCTTCGGCGGAAGCGACCCCTTCTTAGCGAAGGCGACCGACACCATCTCATCTATGTTAGATGACCTTCAGCTCGACATCATGCTCCGGATTCATGAGCGGATTTGTGAGTTTTTCTCTCCTTGGCATTACCCGCTCTCACTTAGGAACCACTGCGATGCGCGAACGCATTCGGTGAAAAGGAAGAAGGAGAGGAGGCAGCAGCTCAAGAATAGGCGAAGGAATGGGGACGAGAACCCCCTCCCTCCCCCTATTTAAGGAGGAGACACAACAGCTGAAGAAAGGCGAAAGGTTGAGATAAAAACCCTCTCCCTTCCCCTATTCAATGCAGATGGGAAATCGATGCTGATGGGAATTCGAGGGGATGCGTCTGGACTGACAGGACGTGCTCTGCTCGACAAAATGCCTCCTGGTCAAACTGGACATGGCTTAGGCATGGCCCACCACTACCACATGTTGGGCGTGAGAAACAAGGCGCACCCGCATACATGCAACTCTCTGCTTCCCCAGGCAGGACCCGAAAGGACCCAATGATGGAACCTCTATCAAAGGGAGCCCAATAGGCCTCTAGGGTCGATCGACGGCCAGTTAACGCTGAACAAATGGTCGCCGAAAGATAAGCACCTTTGTTTACTTACTTAGCGTCTCAATTTTGCTACCGAGCCTCCGACCCCAACAACGGCAGGGGCACGGACACCGCTCAGGGGCTGCCGAGAGTGTCTACTTGTTTAGACATTCTCTTCGCCCGACCCCTCCTTACGTTTAAAGGCCGGAGGCGTGGTGTGCGGGTGTCAAACTTTGAATAAAACTGGATGAACCGATAGACCCTCCGCCCCAGTGGCTACGGCGTTTTTGTTCACCAGCATAATCGAATTCACAGTTCCCCGCACCCCAAGCTTTAGCATCCGCCTTCTCAAGAAGGGTTTGGAGGGGTCTGCTTGCGGAATCTCCCTCAAGGAGAAGCTGTCAGGTCACCCAAGTTGATCGAACGGCTCGAACATTATCGAGAGACAGGAACGAAAAATTGCGATGCTCGTGTAGGTTACACCGGCCCCATCGCAGACGTCGGACCCAAACCCCACACGGACATGTCCGGTAAGAACTTCCGATCACTCATGCCACCAAGGTAACAATCACCGACCCTCGCTTTCGTTTCAATTAAATAGTACATTAATCCCATACATGCAAATGTTGCATATGCAATTGCTGCATCTCAACGCTTCATGTCGCGTCACAAAGCGATAGTCGCCTCATTCAATACGAGCGGCAACTGACCGAGGTTCAAAGGTCGGCCCACGAAGGGCTTGAGGCCACCTTGCGTCAAACAGAGCCAGGGAAGAAAAACCAAGATGAGCCCCATCGGCCTTGCCTGACCCCACTCAGAAAGCGGACAAGGACATCTCGACCTTTCTCGTTTGATTCTAACCTCGAGCCAAACCCATAGAATCTCCATCGAGGAGAGGCCAATGGACCACCCGAGCCTATCGAACGGCTCGAGCATCTGCCGGGAGGTGGGTTATGAAGTAGTGGAATGCCACATGAGGGCTCTGCCGACACCGTCAGCGAATGATGGACCCAGATTCCACACGAACGTGCTCATTAGTGAGATCATTGAGCGCGACACTTGAGCTATCGAGGCAAGTGTCGTTAGCTCAGCCCCTCTAGTTGCAGAAGCCGAGGATGGGGTGACACGTCAAACACGGCCGACCCCCATCAGACCTCAAGGGGCTCGGGGGCTCAAGCCACTCGATCTAAGATCGAGAGACCGAGGTTCGAAGGATGGCCCGCGAAGGGTCCAAGGCCACCTCGCATTGAACAAGAGCTAGGGGAGAAAACGTAGATGAGCCTCAGCAGCGTTTGCCCAATCCGCATAGAGGCAGATAGGGTAATCTCAACCTTCTAGTTCAATCCAGCCTTTAGCCGAGCCCATAGAATTCCCATTGAGGGGGAATCTGTTGGAAGACAGGCTAAGAAACAACGGAACGCCACCCGAGGGCTTTGTCGACCCGGTCGCAAAGCAATAGGATCGGATTCTGTCTAAACATCCCCATTAGCGAGCTCATCAAGCATGTCACTCGAGCCATCGAGGCAAGTGACGTCGCTTCAACCCCTCCGGGTGCGATAACCTCGGACGGAGCGATAGTCACATAACAAGGCGACCCTTGACCGATTCCTCGCCACGCGCGGGGGCTCGAGTAAGGCCAGACTTGCAATGACACTGAATGCACGGTCGCAAAATGATAGCTAAAATCCTAAGTAAGGGGCACGTGCGAATACAAGAGTAAGTCCGCTACCCTCGCTTCGGTCTCCAGTAACATCTAGCCCCAGCAACCGCAAGGGTTTGGATATCACTCGGGGGCTGGTAAAGGTATAAATACCTCCTTTTTTTCAAAACAGTCGCTGCATCGGACCTCTTTCTCGTGTCAAGGTTAGTGGCAAGGTTTGTGGGAACAAATAACCGAACATGCCTGGTAAGACTGCAAAAAACCCACACCCCGATGGCTAGGGTAACTTTGCTCACCAGCATAATCAAAATTTCCCTCTCATACACCTTGGGCCCTACGATCTTAACTAACGGAAGGGTCAGATTGCATAAAGCACCTTTTTCGAATGCAAAAAGGGAAGAAAACAAGTTCAATAAAATGAAACGAAAATGCGAATTTGTTTAATGAAATGAAGTTGTGAATCTGTTTTCAAAAGAACCGACACTTGTCCACAGATTACAGATAAATATCAATCAGACTCATTCAACTAACTACCCTCTCTCAGGGATAATATCTTCAATTTTGCTCGCCAATGTTTTCGCAAAAGGAGTCACCATCGCCTCTATGTCATCCAGCTCGGAGGGTTCATAGCCAGGTGTGAAACCAAGGCTCATCACCCTGAAATCGATGTTGTCCCCGTAATGCGAGCGGGCGACAGCAAAGGTTTGGGTGATCCCTGTGCGAAGGGCTTCCTTCTCCAGCTGGTGCACCCGCACCGTGATATTTGAGGCACGGGCCACGAGCGAGCTGGTCCCCTCCGCCTACACCACCTGCAGGTCATCGTAGACTACGCCAAGGGCAACCTTCAGGAGATGAGCTCATCGCTCTCTGCCTGA